>OY730195.1:75295461-76495461 GCA_963422505.1 Pseudognaphalium luteoalbum
GTAAGGACTACACCTCTTTTCTTTAAAAATTTCGTGTTTAAATAACATATACCATCATGTATTAGTGTTCTATCAAGTAGATTATGTCCAAAAATCGAACCTATACTCGTTTTCCCAACTGATTTTGCGAACAGACCTGAATTCGGCCTCATAGCAGATCGGCTGGCCTGCCTTAGCCGAACGGCTAGGCTACCTTAGCCGAACGACTGGACTTCCATAGCCGAACGGCTAAACCTTTATAGCCGAACGGCTAGATTACTCAAACAGCACAGTTTTTATAAAATGTCGTTGTAAAAATGTCGAAGAATTTCACAAGTGTTTTCAGGGTAGCTTCTCGATGAAAAATTTATTATAACGGATTGGGCTAAAATTCGCATGATAACTCGAAAACGGCCCAATGATCAAGGCTATGCACCCACAGCCTAGGCGATTTTAGGCCTTTCGGGGTCGTCTAGGGGTCGAAAATGGCATATTTCAGTTTTTGGACCCCTACTAAATTTCGTAACTTATGAAATAAAATGTAACGGATATAACGAACTTGAGTAACAACTAAACTTATACGATACGACTTACACACGAAACACATATACTTTTATAAGTACAACAAATCATGTATAATAATAATAGTTTGAAATTATTATTACAAACCGTCACCAACGAGCCGTATACCTTTTCACAAACTCAAATATAAACATTAACCAAATCAATTTGGACATAACTAGTTAACAGAACAACTAGCATAGATGGTCTGTTGAGACCTCTAATCATTTAAAACCTTGCGCGTTTAACATGCCCAGCAGGTTTCCACATCTAATCATTAAAACCTTGCGCGTTTAGGGCGTCCAGCAGGTTTCAGTCGTTGGAGACGACATCATTTCTCTTGTAAACCATCATTTGTGCTTGATAGCATCTCATTAGACTCAGGTGAGTCTCATAGCCTCTCATTTTACTGTTTTTTTTACCCAGGGGTGGGAATACATGCTTGTTTTGTTTTACATGTGAACGCAATTATCAAAATATCACTATAGATTGCATGAGTTATTTTCCCTAATCGTTTTAAGTCCTCTAGCATAGTTTGGTAATACTTTTGTAACGTGAATGTTAGTGTATGGTACCATATGGGACTGACAATCCCCGTCCGAGTTAGCAAACACTAACTGGTCAAACGGATACATTATCATTTGTTCAAACGTGTGTTGATTAGGCACACGCATAGAGGCACCCTCGCTCAGGCACTTGATTGTGATCCTGACACCTCAGTTAAGCTTAGACTATGTGCTCATGACAGTAATATATATCATTATTCATTTACAAATTTGTTTAATCACACATTATCATACTTAAATCTTGTGGTTCATACATTACACTTTATCATTAAACCTGTGAGCTCACCAGCTTTTAGCTGACCATTTTAGCGTGTATTCTCAGGTTCACAGCAGCAGTAGGTCTGCTCACTCAGAATGCCCATTAGCTCGAGTCGCATACAGACATTAGGAGATTCCCTTGCATTTCTATATTTTGTATAATTAGATATGCCCTAGAATCTCTATCATTTGGTTTACGAGCTTTTGTAAACTATATTATAACAATGTAAGACTTTTATAATATCAATGTATTTGTAAATGATGCATATAGAGTCGTTCATTGTATACCTTGTGTGCTTGATATTTGATTAGTCACGCCCTGAACCGACCCGTTTCCGCATCATAATTTGGGGGTGCGACATAATACGCGATCCTACCTTCATCCCGGGATCGCGTAATGTAGTGCAAAACGTTAATAGTCTATTTTCATGAATAAATACACGATCCCACCTGTTCTCCAGGATCGCATACTTCAGTTATTTTCATTACAGTCTATTTTTGTGCTTTAGTACGCGATCCCACGATCTTGGCACGATCGCGTACGTACGAGTATTTTCCATTGGTAGCTTTTGTTCCAAATCAAATTCAGTTTCCAACTTAATAGTGATTTACCTAAATATTTTATACACGGGACATTAATAATAATATTGAAATGGTAATTACGTGGATATTCGTAAATTCAATTTGCATATCTAAGCATCTAATGTATATTTGAGGGTTTTTCATATTATTGATATATAGAAAATCGAAATGCATATATAACTATTGAGCTTAGTTAATTTTTTCTAACAACTATATAGTGAAGTCACAATTGATGATAGATTACAATCAAAACATGTATGACTAACCTATAAACATAGATACTATACAATTTACATAGATATGGATCTAAATATTACCTCACCAATCCATATCCGATCAATTTTCATTTCTAGCCGTAGGTAGCTTAATCCACTATGTGAAAGAAGTCTCGACAGTACTCTCACCACTCTCAACAGTGAATTATTATAACGGATCTGACCTCAACGTACTGAATCACGGGAGACTCACTACATGGACAGAATGAGGCTCACAATGCGAAACCCACCCCCTCCCTCCTAAAACTCTAACACAACTCCTATATTTATATATGACAACTAACAATAGTTTCCTAATTTGATTACAAATCAAATTCTTAATTAAACGATATGTTTCTCCAAATCCCCATATTATAACAACTTCAACATTCTTATTTCTCTAACTTCATCCATAGAACGCTTCATAATTTCCTTATCATCTTATTGTTCATTCTTTCGTCTTGCATGCCGTTTCCATCATAATGCCTTAAATGCTATACTTCATATCTCTCTTATCTAATAAAAGGTGAGGCTAATTACTTAATCACCTCCTAAATCAGCCTCTTTACACTTATCACCACCATTCAATGGCTTAGCCTTTTAATTCTAACCTTTAATCATCATTAAGCCAATGATTTATTAATCTCTCAATTTTTAGACCCTTTTTTCCAAATATGCCCTCATTATGCATATCATTAAGCCACCCCTTCCCTTTTTACAGAAAACAAACCGAACCAGAATCCCTACACATCTGATCGATTCAAAACCAAACCCTCGTCAGGAGTCCCCAATTGAATGGATCAATTCTTACCTGCATATCAATCCAGTCAATCGTACGAAGATTTCAACGATTCGTGTGGATTATACAACCGCGATTCTATCCAGCAACAAATCAAACTTCACGTATGTAACTCATATTCCAGGTATCTGAAGGTACAATCTATCCTTATTAGAGTCGATATTTGCTTGATTGCTGGTAATTACTCAGAGTTATGTATCAGGAGACGTCTATACCAATTATATCAATCATAGTTTTGGATAGCACACCAACTGTTTGTGGTAATGCTTCAAATGTATACCATATAACATTAACATTATTTGAACTAAATTTTAGTCCTGATCCGATAACATGGTGTTTATGAGTGAAACCCTAAATATAATGGGTGAAACTAATTACTCAGAAATCTGTTTGTCTAGAATCGGAGCCATCAGAGGTACTGGCGAATTGTACTTTAGAATACATGTATACCTAGATTATTAGTACTAAATGAACTGGCTATAAGTATAATCACCGATTCGCATTTAGTGAAGTGGTATGAGGTGCATTATCAACTGGCTATAATTATAATTATTAGTGAAGTGGTTTAGATTCCGATTAGTATTAATATGTATGATAATTAATGTATTAATATTTCGATCACATAAAATTTTAGTAATATATGATATACTTTTGCTTTACGTTCAGTATTTGTATGATTTAGAAATGCGTCAGCAGTCACGCCTACTCCCACATCCACTGCAGTTTCAATTGATGAATCCAGCCATGAAGCAAGTTCCCAATGTATTAGTATTAGTAGCAGAGCTTATCGTAATCTATTTAATCCTTTTCTATTCCATATCAAGTTACCTCTATTTACATAAAATCATCTTATTCTACTGTATGTATTAACGTTGCTATAAAGTGGAATCATCTTATTCTACTGTATGTATTAACGTTGCTATAAAGTGGATGTAGTACTTTTGAGGTATAAGTATTGGTGCTGTAAATGGAATCAAGAAATAAAAATGCAAGTTTGACTTTATCGAGTAAAACAAAAAAATAGTCAATGTTTTTGTTTTGACGGGAAAAGTGTTAATTTGAACATGGTATGGAATGTAAAGACTGATACATTACTTTAGTAAAAAACGCATTTAAAATCTGAATTTGGGTAACACAGGTGATAAAATTTCAAGTCTTGACACTTAGTAAAAATCTGTGTTTTCAAGGTTCCGATTTGTGCGACACTAGATGCGACATAAGGCTTTATGTAGCTATATGCGACATTGTAGATCCAGTGCGACATAGGCTGTTGTGTCGCAGGTCATGACTGCGACATAGGTCTTTGTGTCGCTACTCATTCACAATTTAATGCGACATAGTGGCCTGTGTCGCTATGTGCGACATATTCAATTTTGGCGACATAGTGACTTGTGTCGCTATGTGCGACATAACTTATTTTTAGCGACATAAGGGCTTGTGTCGCAGGAGGTCTAGCCCTTCTGCGACATAATAGGCTGTTTGGGTTTTCGAGTGTCGGGTTTGTGGTCAAACGACCTCGGTTTGACCCGAAACTTTTACACAATGCTTAGGATAGTTTATAGTGTTTGTAAAAATTATCAGTTTGAGTCTGGGATATCCCGAGGTGTCGGTTCTCTAAAATGACCAAAACTGACATTTTCCAACAAAGTTTCGAAATCAAGTTTTAAACATATATTTAAATATCACAAGCCTAGATGAACAACATTCAAGCAAAATAACTGAAATCTAAGAGTTTTTGAAAGTGTCGGGATTCTTACAAGTTACCGCGAGTGGAAATCCGAAAAGGTAGAAATGTAGCTCTACGCGAGGTGAACATTTTTCTCCAAATGGATCTTGCGATTTAAGTTCGTTTGGTGGTGCTTTCTGTGGGTTGAAGGTGGCGGTGGTGGTAGGTTTTTAGAGAGAGATGAGAGAGTTGAGGTTGAGTGTAAAAGTGAGAATGGACGTGGTGGTGATGTTGGTGTGAGTCATAGAAGAGAAAGGGATGGGGTGGGGGGTTGGGCCGGTTGGGAGGGGACCCCATTTGAGGTGGAAGTCTCAACTTTTGTTTCCCCAATTTAAGTTCCGTGCGGTGTTCGTTATCGTTTAAACGTTTTAATTATCCTTATATGTTTTAATACGCGTGTTTCGTTATCGTTTTAAATCGTGATATTTTCAAAGAGAGTATTATTCAAAATACTTTATTTTAAGTTACTAAAATGTTGTCGGGTCTCGATTTGCGCGTTCGTTGCGTAATTGTACGTTTATTTAACTCGTGCAACGTTTTTAGACGTTTTATTCGTACGCGTGAAATCGCAATATATTTACTTGAGAGTGCCCCTGTACGTTGGATCTAGATGACAATTGACTACAATTGAAATGCGGAATCAATCAATTGCACGTATTGCTAACAAACATAAACCGAAACAAATGTATTTGAACAAAGTAAACGTGTATATCAGCTTGTATAACGAATTGGGAACGATTACAAAGTGGTTTAGTCGTCAAATAGTGCTAGGGTTTCGTCCACCCTAGCCTGAAACCCGTAGGTTTGTATTTATACTAAAAGTCTGCCGACATGCGTCACTTGTGGAAGTGTCGCATGTGGCCACCTTCATGCGTCACTTACCTAAGTGACGCTATGCGTCACTAAGGCAAGTGACGCCTAACCTAAAACGTAAGTGTCGCATATAACAAAAACTATATTTTCACTATACGACTAACGACACTTATTACAACTCGATAGACCAACTGACAGACAACCTAATATGCATCAACAAACTCCCCCGTGTCTTCAGCTTGGTCTTCAAAAATCTTCAAAATATTCAAGTTTAGCGTTTAGCACCAACCTTCTGGGAATGTACCTCCAGCGTGTATTCCCACCTTCAAACATATCTCGACCACCCTTGTGAACTTTGAAGCCTCTTCTAAATCAGCTTGATTGTACTGAAGTTTATTCTTGTAGAGAGCTTTCAAATCTTTCTTTGTTAAGTTGATTAGGCTGATCGGATCGAAAACACGAATTGACTTTCCCACAAATTCCTTAATCGGCCATTCTCCCCAAACATCATGTGTTTGTACCACAGCTGTCTTTGTAGAATACTCGATTACGGCTTCCTGAGTTACAGAGTCAAACCACCAATACTTAAGATCACGTAAGAAATCCAATGGCAACTCTTGTAAGGGAACAGTCTTAAGACTAGCAGCTGGTGGATAATGATATTTCATGATCGGTTGTTGAGTTCTCAAATCAATCTTCTTCTTGTATGAGTATCGAACTCCCAGCTCTGGTCTGATCCACAAATACTTCTTGCTATAAATCTCCTTTCTCAAAATCCTCTGAAATAGAACTCCTCGAGTGTCTTCAGAGTGATTAACGATATTCAACTGAGCAAGACGATTTAATTCAACCTTCGGCAAAGTGCTAATATGATTAAATCTCGGTTTGAAGTATTGCACGCCGTCACTTCTCTTTATTAGAATCAAAAAGTTATCAACATCGAACTTCCAACTTCTGATCAACCCAGTCAATTCACCTCTAACCAGATAAGTTTTACACGTTTTCAATTCAGGTGCAATTGACTTATAAACCACTTGCGGTTTCGAAATTCCAGAAGATGTAGATGCGGAAACTGATTCAGCAGTAGATTGTCCCATTGGAGGTTCTGCCTCATCCTCGGAAGAATCTGTTTCGATAACCGGAGCATCAAAATCAAATGCTTGAGCAGGTTGCCTTAACACTGGCTCCGGTTCACGTTCAGGTGCCGGTTCTTGATTAGGATTATCCATGTATTCCTCATCCGACCCTAGAACCGCAGCATCCATCTCAATATCATCGGGATCAAAAGATCTATCAACTTCATCAAATCTATTAACCAAACTCTGCAGATATGTCAGATTGACATTTGAGTAGTCGGCTGCAATCGGAGTCGGTTGTCCCGGAACATCAACAAAATAATCTAACGCAATATTTTCATTGATTTCAGAAGATTGTACATTTTCTGGTTCAGGAGGAGGAGTTACATTTGTTTC
Source organism: Pseudognaphalium luteoalbum (assembly GCA_963422505.1). Taxonomy (NCBI): domain Eukaryota; kingdom Viridiplantae; phylum Streptophyta; class Magnoliopsida; order Asterales; family Asteraceae; genus Pseudognaphalium; species Pseudognaphalium luteoalbum. The sequence goes on from OY730195.1 coordinate 75,302,472, forward strand.
TAACTCTCTAGGAGTATCCTCCCCCGAAACTATTGTAACAGACTCCAACTCTAAGACCCTAGACAACAGATTCGTCACCTGAAGCTGGAGATCGTCAACCTCAGTAGCCTTGAGCTCCAAATCTTTAATCTGAGAAGCCTGAGCAGCAATCAGAGCCTGTTGATCGTCAAAACTTTTCTGCAAAAGATCCATCTGAGCCAAAATCATCTGAAGTGATGGCATGTCTGACGGTGGTGGTGGTTGTTGTCTCTGAGAGGTCGGTTCCTCGATAACCACCGAAGTCCGCTGGCGTCTTCTATGAGGTAAATCAGCATAAGAAGGCGAAGACCCAGCCGGACGCCTACCAGGATTCCTTGGTACATGAACCCTTCCAGCAGAAATCCTGCGCAAAATACGTTTGAAACGTTGAGGATCCGCTAATTGAATCCCGTCCAAAACAGATTGTGGTGGCACATCACCCTCAGAATCGAGTGGAGTGGGCCCACCATCATCAGAATCGGCCTCAACCCGATCAACGCGATCGATATCCTCTAAATCTTGAGCGATATCAGTGTCAACCAAGTCATCCTCATTAACCGGAGGAACGACATCATCCAAAAAACCATCATCGCGCGGCGCAACATAGTTTTCGTTTACTATGTGCCCGAAGAGGTCGCGATCTACCAAAATCTGCTCGCCCTTTGGCGCGAGCTTGCAATCATTGAATACATGCAAAAGCATAGGTGTCGGAACCAGAAGAGATCGCTGATCAAGTGCAATCTCGAAGTTCAAGTCGTTCAACAGAAGCTGCACAAAACGTGGATACTGCAGCCATTTATCTTTACCTGCCCGGATGTTCTCCACCATATTGCCGAAAACATAACCGCTGAAGTTATATGGTTTGTTGTATACCAAGGCCAGCATGAGAGAAAGTGTCAAGTGGCTAGCAGCATCGTATCCCCCTTTACGCGGAGATAAACATACGATAACAATGTGGCACAGATACCTCCAGACCCGGCAGAGATACTGTTTCCGGAAATCCGATAGCTGGTTCGCTGGATAACCCATCCTCTGAAGTCCCCCATATATAAACGTGGTTGGGAACATGGTGGGCATCGTGGTGTCGTCGGGGAACTGAAGAACCCGTCGGATAGAGTTCTCAGTAATCTCTATCTCTTCCCCGAACATCGTTGAGACAATTCTCGGGATGTCGCCCTGAGTTCGGATCACTGCATGATCATAAAAGTCCTCAATTTGGTTCATATAAACCGGAGTCGATGCGGTAATAGCATAGTGTATCCTTGATCGTCGTAGAAACTCGATCATCGGCCTGAACGGCGCCGAATTCGCGTGCGTAGACTCCAGAAATGCCGTGATGTTTTGTCGAGTGTTGGTACGACGATAATAGTTCTGTAGGTCAGCCATCTGTAAGCTAAAATACAAACCAAAAATAACCGAAATCGTTATAGAGTTAGCCCGAACACAGATAGGTTAAAAAATGAAATTTGACTTTAGGCGTCACTTATGGTAAGTGACGCATGGCCACTACCGACACTTAGGAAGTGTTGCAAGATACAGTGCTCAAAATTAAAATTAAAGTATAGTGTCACTTATGGTAAGTGACGCTATCAAGCGTCACTGATGTAAGTGACGTTTGTATTTCGTGAGTCAATGTATACGACACTTAAGAAGTGACGGGTGAAGAACATGCGACATTTAACATAGTGACGGTATCCTAAGGGAGTCACTTAAGAAGTGACGGTATAAGTGACGTATTGACATAGGCGTCACTTAGACAGTCACTTAAGGGAGTGACGCATTATGGGGCGTCACTAGGATGAGTGACGGACTTAACAAATAATTCAAGTATATGCGTCACTACAAGAGTCACTTAAGAAGTGACGCAAGAATAAGCGTCACTTATTAAGTGACGGTATGGGCTTTCAAAATTACCAAATAGCGTCACTTGAGGTAAGTGACGCACGAAGTGACGCAACGATGAAGATCATCGTGTCACTGTTCATACCCAGATTTCAAAATTGGGGTTTTTGAAAATCGAAGTAAAGGGTTTGTGCGCATGATAAAGACGAGTATTACACACCCTTTATTACACGAAAACATTACCAATTCAAGCGTTAATTCAAACGATTTAGAGTTTCCCAAAAACCCGTAACCCTAATTTAAAATTACAGCATGAATAATGAGAGATAATGGTTAAAATAATTACCAAATGGTTCGTGTGAATGAGAGGAACAAAGATGTAGCACAGGAATGCACGAACAAGCCGTAGAAATCACGAATGGATCGATGAAAATCGCACAGACGAAGTGACGCAGAGACAGTATGAGTGTCGGTATGTCAGTGCAAGTGACGCTATGAGTGTTTGAAAAGTGGTGAGGTTGAGTGTCGTGGGGAGGGGTATTTATACACCAACCCTAGTATGTGTCACTCAACCCGGCACTTATAGCGTAGCTTACCCCGACACTTACTGCGTCACTAAAGTAAGTGACGCAATATCGTATGTGTCACTGGCAGCGTCACTTATGAAAGTGACGCGCAGTTCACTTTTAGTGAAAAAGTTGCGATTTTATCGATTTTCACGTTGTGATTTCGGTACTCAAATTTGAAAATGTAACTGTAACTTGGAGAAAATCTAAAATTAAACTAACTTAGATAAAACACATACAGGAATGTAAATTTACAACTTAGAAAAGTAACACATTCTTTTTGGTGACGGAGTTGATATAGTCTGGTTAGGGATCATATCGGAATAACATGCATTTATTAGGAACAGTAAGTGTTATTTCGATCATCAATATATTTGTCCTCTTTAAATTTACTTGACATACTAAAAACACTTTTTATAAAAATTATTTCAAAATGATTATTAGTATATTTCTCCACTTTAAATTTACTTGACATACTAAAAACACTTTTTATAAAAATTATTTCAAAACGATTATTAGTATATTTGTCCACTTTAAATGTCGCATGTTCTTCACCCGTCACTTCTTAAGTGTCGTATACATTGACTCACGAAATACAAACGTCACTTACATCAGTGACGCTTGATAGCGTCACTTACCATAAGTGACACTATACTTTAATTTTAATTTTTAGCACTGTATCTTGCGACACTTCCTAAGTGTCGGTAGTGGCCATGCGTCACTTACCATAATGACGCCTAAAGTCAAATTTCGTTTTTTAACCTATCTGTGTTCGGGCTAACTCTATAACGATTTCGGTTATTTTTGGTTTGTATTTTAGCTTACAGATGGCTGACCTACAGAACTATTATCGCCGTACCAACACTCGACACAACATCACGGCATTTCTGGAGTCTACGCACATGATTTCGGCGCCGTTCAGGCCGATGATCGAGTTTCTACAACGATCAAGGATACACCATGCTATTACCGCATCGACTCCGGTTTATATGAACCAAATTGAGGAGTTTTATGACCATGCGGTGATCCGAACTCAGGGCGACATCCCGAGAATTGTCTCAACGATGTTCGGGGAAGAGATAGAGATTACTGAGAACTCTATCCGATAGGTTCTTCAGTTCCCCGATGACACCATGATGCCCACCATGTTCCCAACCACGTTTATATATGGGGGACTTCAAGGGATGGGTTATCCAGCGAACCAGCTATCGGATTTCCGGAAACAGTATCTCTGCCGGGTCTGGAGGTATCTGTGCCACATTGTTATCGTATGTTTATCTCCGCGTAAAGGGGGATACGATGCTGCTAGCCACTTGACACTTTCTCTCATGTTGGCCTTGGTATATAACAAACCGTATAACTTCAGCGGTTATGTTTTCGGCAATATGGTGGAGAACATCCGGGCAGGTAAAGATAAATGGCTGCAGTATCCACGTTTTGTGCAGCTTTTGTTGAACGACATGAACCTCGAGATTGCACCTGATCAGCGATCACTTCTGGTTCCGACACCTATGCTTTTGCGTGTATTCAACGATTGCAAGCTCGCGCCAAAGGGCGAGCAGATTTTGGCAGATCGCGACCTCTTCGGGCACATAGTAAACGAAAACTATGTTGCGCCACGCGATGATGGTTTTTTGGATGATGTCATTCCTCCGGTCAACGAGAACGACTTGGTTGACACTGATATCGCTCAAGATTTAGAGGATATCGATCGCGTTGATCGGGTTGAGGCCGATTCTGATGATGGTGGGCCCACTCCACCCGATTCTGAGGGTGATGTGCCACCATAATCTGTTTTGGACGGGATTCAATTAGCGGATCCTCAACGTTTCAAACGTATTTTGCGCAGGATTTCTGCTGGAAGGGTTCATGTACCAAGGAATCCTGGTAAGCGTCCGGCTGGGTCTTCGCCTTCTTATGCTGATTTACCTCATAGAAGATGCCAGCGGACTTCGATGGTTATCGAGGAACCGACCTCTCAGAGAAAACAACCACCACCACCGTCTGACATGCCATCACTTCAGATGATTTTGGCTCAGATGGATCTTTTGCAGAAAAGGTTTGACGATCAACAGGCTCTGATTGCTGCTCAGGCTTCTCAGATTAAAGATTTGGAGCTCAAGGCTGCTGAGGTTGACAATCTCCAGCTTCAGGTGACGAATCTGTCATTTAGGGTCTTAGAGTTGGAGTCTGTTACAATAGTTTCGGGGGAGGATACTCCTAGAGAGTTAGAAACAAATGTAACTCCTCCTCCTGAACCAGAAAATGTACAAATTTCTGAAATCAATGAAAATATTGCGTTAGATTATTTTGTTGATGTTCCGGGACAACCGACTCCGATTGCAGCCGACTACTCAAATGTCAATCTGACATATCTGCAGAGTTTGGTTAATAGATTTGATGAAGTTGATAGATCTTTTGATCCCGATGATATTGAGATGGATGCTGAGGTTCCGAAGTCGGATGAGGAATACATGGATAATCCTAATCAAGAACCGGCACCTGAACGTGAACCGGAGCCAGTGTTAAGGCAACCTGCTCAAGCATTTGATTTTGATGCTCCGTTTATCGAAACAGATTCTTCCGAGGATGAGGCAGAACCTCCAATGGGACAATCTACTGCTGAATCAGTTTCCGCATCTACATCTTCTGGAATTTCAAAACCGCAAGTGGTTTATAAGTCAATTGCACCTGAATTGAAAACGTGTAAAACTTATCTGGCTAGAGGTGAATTGACTGGGTTGATCAGAAGTTGGAAGTTCGATGTTGATAACTTTTTGATTCTGATAAAGAGAAGTGACGGCGTGCAATACTTCAAACCGATATTTAATCATATTAGCACTTTGCCGAAGGTTGAATTAAATCGTCTTGCTCAGTTGAATATCGTTAATCACTCTGAAGACACTCGAGGAGTTCTATTTCAGAGGATTTTGAGAAAGGAGATTTATAGCAAGAAGTATTTGTGGATCAGACCAGAGCTGGGAGTTCGATACTCATACAAGAAGAAGATTGATTTGAGAACTCAACAACCGATCGTGAAATATCATTATCCACCAGCTGCTAGTCTTAAGACTGTTCCCTTACAAGAGTTGCCATTGGATTTCTTACGTGATCTTAAGTATTGGTGGTTTGACTCTGTCACTCAGGACGCCGTAATCGAGTATTCTACAAAGACAGCTGTGGTACAAACACGGGATGTTTGGGGAGAATGGCCGATTAAGGAATTTGTGGGAAAGTCAATACGTGTTTTCGATCCGATCAACCTAATCAACTTAACGAAGAAAGATTTGAAAGCTCTCTACAAGAATAAACTTCAGTACAATCAAGCTGATTTAGAAGAGGCTTCAAAGTTCACAAGGGTGGTCGAGATATGTTTGAAGGTGGGAATACACGCTGGAGGTACATTCCCAGAAGGTTGGTGCTAAACGCTAAACTTGAAGATTTTGAAGATTTTTGAAGACCAAGCTGAAGACACGGGGGAGTTTGTTGATGCATATTAGGTTGTCTGTCAGTTGGTCTATCGAGTTGTAATAAGTGTCGTTAGTCGTATAGTGAAAATATAGTTTTTGTTATATGCGACACTTACGTTTTAGGTTAGGCGTCACTTGCCTTAGTGACGCATGAAGGTGGCCACATGCGACACTTCCGCAAGTGACGCATGTCGGCAGACTTTTAGTATAAATACAAACCTACGGGTTTCAGGCTAGGGTGGACGAAACCCTAGCACCATTTGACGACTAAACCACTTTGTAATCGTTCCCAATTCATTATACAAGATGATATACACATTTACTTTGTTCAAATACATTTGTTTCGGTTTGTGTTTGTTAGCAATACGTGCAATTGATTGATTCCGCATTTCAATTGTAGTCAATTGTCATCTAGATCCAACGTATAGGGGCACTTACCAGTTAAGAGTCCCCCTGACGTTGGATCTAGATGACAATTGAATACAATTGAAATGCGGAATCAATCAATTGCACGTATTGCTAACAAACACAAACCGAAACAAATGTATTTGAACAAAGTAAACGTGTATATCAGCTTGTATAACGAATTGGGAACGATTATAAAGTGGTTTAGTCGTCAAATGGTGCTAGGGTTTCCTCCTAGAGTGCTGTACGGGATTGTGTGTGATAGATATAGCAACAGTATTATCTATGTGAATAGGAGTCATAGAAAGAAGTAACCCGTAATCATGCAGTTGATGCTGTATCCATAGAACCTGAGAGCAGCAACTCGCAGCAGCAACGTACTCAGCTTCTGCAGTGGAAAGAGAAACTGTAGTCTGTTTCTTGCACTGCCACGATACCAGTCGAGTTCCTAGGAATTGGCATCCACCAGTGGTTGACTTCTTGTCTATGCTGCAGCCGCCATGATCTGAATCCGAATAGGCAGAAAGAGCGAAGGATTTCTCATTTGAATACCATAGACCAAGATTGAGTCTATGTTTGAGATAACCAAAGATTCGCTTTACTGCCCTCATATGAGACACCTTTGGTTTGGCTTGAAAGCGAGAGCATATGGATAACGCAAAATCAATATCCGGTCGAGAAGCAGTCAAGTACATCAAAGAACCTATCATTGATCGATTGTCCTTTTCTTTGCAATCTTCTTCATCGTCAGCAAGTCTGAGATTGTGATTAAGCTCGATGGGAGTCCCATAGGTTTTACAATTGAGCAGATCATATCGAGTCAACATGTCTTTGACATACTTTGACTGATGAATATAAATATCTTTTGGAGACTGCTCAACTTGTACACCTAAAAAAAATTTGAGCTCCCCCATCGCACTCATCTCAAACTCAGATTTCATGATCTCCTCAAAGTGCTTGCACATCGCTTCATTTGTTGTAACACCCCCAAATTTATGGTTTACCGGAAGCAAGATTTGGGTGTTACTAATCAATAACAAAGCACATAAGATAAAGTGAACGACTCTAAATGCGTCGTTTTAAACATTACATAAATAATATAAAGGTTTTACATTGTTGTTCTTGTTACAAAAGCTTGCAGCTAAATGTAAAAGATTCTAAGGCATATCTAATTTTACAAAATGTAGAAATGCATGTGAATCTTCTGTAATCTGAATGCGACTCGAGCTAATATATCCTGAGCAGATCTACTACTGCTGGGTACCTGAGAATACATGCTAAAAGGTCAGCTAAAAAGCTGGTGAGCTCACAGGTGTAAGTTGATGAAATCCATGTTATGAACCACAAGATTTAGTTTAGTGATTTGCAAACATGCAAATAAAATATGAGTGTATATTATTGCCATGAGCACATAGTTTGAGCTTAACTGAGTGTGCCAGGATCCACATTCAAGGACCTGATCGAGTTTGTCCCCGGCATGTGCCTAATCTACACATGTATGAACAAATGAAAATGCATCCGTTCGACCGCAGTCGTGGTAGCGTGACTACCCCGGACGGGGATTGTCAATCCCATATGGTACCATACACTAACATTCACGCCATCGCAATATAAACAAACTATGTTGTGAGGGACTTCATGATTAGATAAAACAAACTCATGCAATCAATATATCGATGTTTCGTACTTGTGTTCATATGTAAAACAAATCTGAGCATGTATTCCCACCCCTGGGTTGAAAACAGTAAAAATGAGGGGCTATGAGACTCACCTGAGCCTTCGCGTTTATATCTATAAACGTAAGTAGAGTGCTAAACAGCTGGTAGGTTCTCCGAACCCGTAACCTTCTAATGTCCTAGACATATAAGGTTATATAAGTAGATGTCTCGTAAGACCATCCATGCTAGTGTTCATCCCACTAGTTATGTCCAAATACATTTGGTTGGTGTTTGAAAGTGTATACGGCCCGTTGGTGATGGTTTGTAATAACACTCTCGAAAAGTATTATTATTATGTTGTTTGTTGATTGTTCACTTCTGTAATAAATTAGTAAACATTTGTACATATCTATATATATATATATATACATATTTTTATTTGGATTGTCGGGTTATTTTCGTGAATCTTTGACTATATAAGGTGCAGTTTATTCGACAATGGGAATTCCGAGAATAAGAGTTTAGTTTCTTCCGTGACTTATTTCCGACAATGGTAGTGTGTGACAATAAGGTTTTATATGTTTATAACATACGACAATTATAATATACGTCAATGGTAACGTCCGTGATTAACTCCGATAATAATAATCATGTGATAATAAAAAATTTTATAAGTAATTTATCTAACAATGTTACTCCGAGAATACATATATGTATATATATGCATGAATGGGTGTCCGACAATGAGAGTTTTTATCTGTTTATTTATCCGACAATTTCGTATTCATGGGTTTGCACTGTTTATCCGACAATGAGGATTGTCGGATTTACTTATGCGACAATATCAAAGTTTATGGCTTGGAATTCACGAAGTGTATTATCCGACAATAGGCATTGTCGGATAATGGAATTCACGGGTTTTTGGTATTCACGGAATGCCTAATCCGACAATAGGCATTGTCGGATTTTGGCATTCACGGACAGAAGGTTCGTAGTTCAGTAAGGTTTTTCACTCGATTTCATTTAACTATTTAATCAAGTAAAAGTTAGTTAAATTCATGGAATGTTATTTACGGATTGTTATTTATGGATTGTTATTCACGGATTATGACAGTGAGTAGTGCGACATTAAGTTATGCGGCATTGAGTTACAAAGTATATATGTTATGTATCACTAAAGTTATGGTCCGAAAGTGTAAATTTTGAAACTTAGGGTCCAAAAGTGCAGTTTTTTGAGAGTTAATCCGACAGTCAAAGTCAATCCGTGAGTCAAAAGGTCAAATTGTCGGAGTCATTGTCGGATTATTTTACTATTGTCGGACTTTTACTATTGTCAGACTTTTACTATTGTCGGACTTAGATTTTTACCCGTGTTAAGACATTAATTTGGTTAAGTAAAACTTAACTACTCGTTCTGAAATTTTTACATAAGATTCCCCTATGTCTTAGCTTTCCAAAACGTATTTTTGCATCGATTTTAACCAAGCACAACTCGAGATATAATTTTACAAAGTGAAAGTGGTCCAACAGCTCTTTTAGTTGACATATGTGTACCAATCTGGTCATATCTCAAGTTTTACAAAACTTCAAAAAACGTTCCAGTATGATTTGGAAAACTAACAAAATTTGTGATCTTTTCCCACTGGTCTAAAGTTCTAATTCGTTCCATAGCCCAAGATATACCCATTTTGATTTGGTCAAAGTTCTGGTCAGATTCATCAGATCTGCTATGTACTTTTATTTCAGTAACTAAAAATAGCAAATGAACTTATATTTTTGTGAGGCTTACGGATTTGAAAATTAGACTTCTTAAAGTTGATTTTAAGCTCAAGAAACGTTCAATTTCATGTTGTAATGATTTTTATATAATTTGTTGAAGTGAGAACAGAAATCTGGGCAGAAAACAAAACTCACGATTACGAGTTTTAAATCGCGTTTCGGTTAATGTTTTGGGACATGCAAGAGTTGAGTGAACACTAACACATGTTAATAATCATAGAGAAAGTAGAAATTCTTGAAATAAAAGAGTTCTTACAAAGAAGTGGTGAGGAGACGGAGAAAAGAGTACGAAAACTTGTTTTCTTGAATTTTCCAGCGTGGCGGCCGACGGTGGTTGTATGGCGGGCTTATGGTGGTTCAAGGAAAGTGTTAGGGTGGCTGTGGGTGGTTTGGTGGCTGACCCCCACGTTCTTAGAGAGAGAGAGGAGAGAGGCTTGAGAGAATTTGGGTGTTTTTGTGTGAAAGAAGGAAGTGGAAGTGGTTGATGTTTTGGTGTGTCAAACAAGAAAGGAGGAAGATGGCATGGGGGTGGATTTGCTGCAGGTTTTTAGTGGGTCCCACCCACATGTGGGTGTTTAAATTATTTTCCAAAGCTTCATTACGCGCGGTGTTCGTTTACCCGATCGTTTTACGTTTTAGTTAATCGTATAACGTTTTATATAATACGTTTTGTTAACATTTAAAGTATGATATATTTACTTGAAGTATTTCTTTAAAATACTTATTAGTGAGTTACAAGATATGCTTTGACTTTATCTCATCCGTCGGGCGCGTTTCGCACATTTTCGTTGCCTACTGTTACGTTTTAATATAACGTATAATCGTGTAATATATTAAAGTAAATAAAGTTTGTTTGGATAAATCCACATTATTTTCAATAGTTTGTCACCAACGTCCATAATATTGTATCGGGATCCGCCCGATATGAAAACGCACGATTTAATCAAATCGCGTACGTGTGTACATATATTAGAATATCTCAATACACAAAATGATACATATAATTAATCCTAATTACATGTATTTGCACATATGATTAGGCACTAATATAGCCCTAATTTGACGGGTGTTACATTCTCCCCTTGTTAAAAGAATTTCATCCCGAAATTTAGTTCTGAGTCGTGGTATGAGGGGAGTCCGTGAACAAGTGTGGATATTTGAGTCGCATTTGGTCTTCCCGTTCCCAAGTGAATTCTGGACCACGCCGCGAATTCCACCGGACTCTGACGATGGGAATACGACTTTGTTTAAGTTGTTTGACCTCACGGTCCATGATTTCAACAGGTTCTTCAACAAAGTGAAGCTTTTCGTTGACGCGAATCTCGTCAAGGGGAATAATAAGTGTCTCATCAGACAGACATTTCTTTAAATTTGAAATGTGAAAGGTAGGGTGCACACTGCTGAGTTCGGACGGCAGTTGCAATCGATAAGCCACTGGGCCGATCCTTTCAAGGATCTCGAAGGGTCCAATGTACCTGGGGTTTAGCTTTCCGCGTTTGCCAAAACGAATCACGCCTTTCCAAGGCGATACTTTCAAGAGTACTCGATCCCCAACTTGGAACTCGAGTGGTTTGCGTCTCACGTCAGCATAACTTTTCTGACGATCACGGGCAGCTTTGAGTCGGTTCTGAATCTCAGAGATTTTCTCTGTGGTTTCGTGTATGAGCTCGGGACCAGTGAGTTGGCTGTCTCCCACTTCGGTCCAACAAATCGGTGATCGACACTTACGATCGTAAAGTGCCTCGAATGGTGCAGCTTTTATGCTGGCATGATAGCTGTTGTTGTAGGAAAACTCGCACAATGGCAGATGTCTTTCCCAGTTGGCACCGAAATCAACTACGCAAGCTCGTAGCATATCTTCCAGTGTTTGGATGGTTCGTTCACTTTGGCCATCGGTTTGAGGATGGTACGCGGTACTCATATCGAGACGAGTACCCAATGATTTCTGAAGTGATTGCCAAAAGTGAGATGTGAAACGAGCGTCTTTGTCGGAGATAATTGAGATTGGGACACCGTGTCGAGTAACGATCTCCTTGACATAGATTTGTGAAAGGCGCTCCATTTTATCGGTTTCCTTGATTGCAAGGAAGTGAGCGGATTTAGTGAGACGATCGACTATCACCCAAATGGTATCGCAACCGCTCGGTGATTTGGGTAATTTGGTTATGAAGTCCATAGTGATTTGCTCCCATTTCCACTCGGGAATACTGGGTTGTTGGAGCAACCCGGACGGTTTTTGATGTTCAACCTTGACCTTGGAACAGGTAAGGCATTTGCTGACATAGCCGACAATTTCTGCTTTCATGTTCGGCCACCAATAGAATTCCTTGATGCCGTGATACATTTTATCGGATCCAGGATGGATAGAATATTTGGACTTGTGAGCTTCATCCATCACTAAGTCTCGCAGGTTTCCAAAGGCAGGCAACCAGATTCGGTTCATGAAGTACCTAACTCCATTAGGTTTGATTTCAAATTGCTTATCCATGCCTCGCAAGGCTTCATTCTTAACATTCTCGGGTTTCAAAGCTTCGAGTTGAGCAGCGTGAATCTGAATGGTGAGGTCATTATGAATAGTCATAATGAGAGCTCGGACTCGTAGCGGTTTTACACGCTCCTTGCGGCTGAGGGCATCGGCAACAACATTTGCCTTGCCAGGATGATAACGGATCTCGCAGTCATAATCTGTGAGTAATTCGACCCATCGACGCTGTCTCATGTTGAGATCCTTTTGGTCAAAGATGTGCTGGAGGCTTTTGTGGTCGGTAAAGATGGTGCACTTAGTGCCGTAGAGGTAATGCCTCCAGATTTTGAGAGCAAAGACAACAGCTCCCAACTCAAGATCGTGGGTGGTGTAGGTCTTTTCATGAATTTTGAGTTGTCTTGAAGCGTAAGCAATCACTTTGTCTCATTGCATCAGCACGCAACCGAGACCTTGATGAGAAGCATCGCAGTATACCACGAAGTCATCAGTGCCTTCGGGTAAAGATAGAGTCGGAGCACTGCAAAGCTTTAGTTTTAATAGTTGGAATGCTGACTCTTGTTTATCAGTCCAATTGAACTTCTTGTCTTTCTGAGTCAGTGTCGTGAGAGGTTGAGCTATTTTGGAGAAATTCTCAATGAATCGCCGATAGTACCCGGCTAATCCCAAGAATTGGCGTACCTCGGTGGGAGTGGTTGGCGCTTGCCAGTTTTTGATGGCCTCTATTTTTGATGGATCGACATGGATTCCTTGACTATTGACAACATGTCCAAGGAATTGAACGGATTCTATCCAGAATTCACACTTGGAGAATTTGGCATATAACTCCTCGTGTCTGAGTAATGCTAGAATGGTTTTGAGGTGTTTCGCGTGTTCTTGTTCGTTTCGTGAGTATATGAGGATGTCATCGATAAAGACGATGACGAACTTGTCAAGGTAAGGTTTGCACACCCGATTCATCAGATCCATGAATACCGCCGGTGCGTTGGTTAAGCCGAATGGCATCACCTGGAATTCGTAATGCCCGTAGCGAGTTCGAAAAGCTGTTTTTGGAATGTCGGTGTTGCGAACTCGAAGTTGGTGATAACCTGACCGAAGGTCAATCTTCGAATAAATACTCAACCCTTGTAGCTGGTCAAACAGGTCATCAATACGCGGGAGTGGGTATCGGTTTTTGATAGTCAATTTGTTCAACTCCCGGTAGTCGATACACATTCGGAAGGAACCGTCCTTCTTTTTCACAAACAAGACTGGAGCTCCCCAAGGTGAAGAACTCGGCCTAATGAATCCTCGATCCAAGAGCTCCTGTAGCTGGGTAGAAAGCTCCTGTAGTTCAGATGGGGCTAAGCGGTAAGGTGCTCGGGCTACTGGCGCGGCACCCGGTATAAGATCGATTAAGAACTCAACCTGTCTAGTCGGAGGTAGACCAGGTAGTTCTTCCAGGAAAGACTTCGGGAAAGTCTCTAACGATTGGCACATCCTCGATTCGTTTCTCTTCTGACTTTTTCTCTGTGATGTGTGCGAGGATGGCAGGATATCCCTTTCTGAGAAGCTTTCAGGTTTTCAGACAAGAGATGATGTTCAGTCCCGTTCTGCCGGTCTCCCCTTGTATGACTAAGGTTCTACCAGCAGCGAGGGGAATACGGACAACTTTTTCGAAACAAACGATCTCAGCTCGGTGGTTGGACAACCAGTCCATCCCGACAATGATGTCAAAGCTTCCAATCTCGACGGGTATAAGGTCAATAGAGAAAAGTTCATCGGCGAGATTTAGAGTGCAATTAGGTATTACACTGTGGCTCTGAATGAGTTTACCATTAGCTAATTCAACAATATACTTATCGTCTAATGCAACAGGGATGATGTCAAGTAGTGGGCAAAATTCATGGGAAATAAAACTTCTATCAGCACCGGTATCAAAAAGAACAGAGGCAGTAAGATTGTTGAGGAGGAACATACCCATGACCACGTTCGGGTCTTGACGGGCATCTCCCGAATTCAGAACAAAGGCTCTTCCCCTTGCATTGTTGTTGTTATTGTTTCCGTTCTTTAGTTTCGGGCAGTCATTTCTGAAGTGCCCGGTGAGACCGCATTCAAAGCAGGCTTTGGGTTGGTTGGAGTTGTTACTGGTGTTGCGGTTGTTGTCGTTGGTTCTAGGGGCTCGGCAGTCTCTGCTAGAATGCCCGTACCTCTTGCAGTTGTTGCAAGGAGTACTGCAAGGACCTTCATGATGACGGTCACACTTTGAGCAATGAGGTTTGCTCCCAGTGTAACCTTTCTTTTCCCCAGTTCCAGAGGAGTAAGCCCTGACAGTCTCGGGCTTCTTGGAGGTTGGTGGGTTGTTAGGGTTTCCAGAAAATTTCCTCTTGTCGTTAGAGGAGGTAGTTGATGTTTCACGACTGACAATCATAGTCATGAGTTCATGTGCCAGTCGAATGGCACTGTGGATGGTGGTTGGTCGTGATGAGGCGACATTTCCCTGAATGTTCTTGGGAAGGCCACGGATGTACTTCTTGATGCGTTTTTCGTCCGTGTCGACCAAACCCGGACATAGGAGAGCAAGTTGCTGGAATTTGGTGGTGTAACCAGCAATGTCGTTTCCTTGCATAGTTAAGTGCCAGAATTCTTCCTCCAACTTGTGGAGCTCTTCAGTGGGACAGTATTCATCCCTAAGCATTTTCTTCAGCTCTGCCCATGGGAGTTGGTTAGCCACCTCGATCCGCACAGAGCTGGCATGGGTGTTCCACCAGGTGAGAGCACATTCTTGGAAGGTGTATGCAGCAAATTTGACCTTGTTGTCCTCCGTGCAGTTGCACAAGCCAAAGACAGACTCGGTCCTTTCGATCCATTTGATTAGACCAATGGCACCTTCGGTGCCCTTGAAGTTCAGGGGTCTGCAGCTAAGAAAGTCTTTGTAGGAACAAGGTTTGGCAACAGGTGTGACTTCGGGAGCACCAGTGCTCCTGCTAGAGTTTTGTGGTGAATCTCTAGTGGCTAGGGCTTCGGCCACAGCTCGGGAAACTATGGCAGCAAGCTCAGCATCACTATAACTCTTCTTCTTTGGCGGCATATTTCTTCAAAAGATAAATGGAGGGTACATGAGAAATATTACTAAGATAATAAGCTCGATGGATGTACACATATTCAAGCGGTAATATGCAACATTGTAAGAAATAATCATAAAGTAGAAACAGTGGAAGAAACGGTCAATACATGACATGAAGCTGGATGATTATAGAAAATTTCTAATTAGAGTCTCGGGAGTCATGACTTAAAAGTTTTACAAAAGTATCAGAAATTGTTACATCCCGTTTGAAGGATAAGTGTTTTTCAAAAGACTACATAATATGGGGAGTACAAAGGTACCGGGAATTGTTACATCCGGTTCGCATTACATAGGTCCTATGAAAGCATAATAAGGTACAGGTTCAGCCTAAGCTAATCCTGACGTAGATTGAGTTGTGGCAGTAGTGTGGTGAGATGGTCCACAGATTCTGCAAGTCTGCTAACCATTCGGAGGGCGTCCTCGGCTTCCCTTAGACGTGTCTCGCACTGGTTCAGCCTTGACTGTAGGATGGAGATTTCATTTCGGTTGCCAATCACTTGATTGTGGACAACCTCCATGGTTTCGATGGTTTCACCCAAACGATTGTCAAGGGTGTTCATGTGGTTGATTGTGTGTTCGTGATCCTCGGAGACTTGATTGATGCGTTCAAGTGATGTGAGTCTCCAGTTTTCGTTGGTTTCTTGAAGTTCGATATCCATAGCGCCAAGTCGTTGTTCCTGACGGTCTAGTCTAGCGGCCAAGGCCGGTAGAGTGAGGTTGTTTGGATATGGGCCAGCTCGAGGCAACCTGTTGTTCCTCCTAGCTACCCTCGGGTTCTGCGACCCAGATTGAGTGTATGATGAATTGTGTGGTGAGTTTGCCATTCTGAGACAAAGCGTTTAGAGAAAGTGAGGCCTATATTCATATATATAATACATATATAATATAGCCTAAGATATTTAGTGAGAACGAGGCCTATCTATGTATATATATATATATATATATATATATATATCACATAATAGCCTAGGGTGTCTAACACAGACAAGTTTGAGTCCCGGTTTCTCTCGTGGCCAGAGTCAACTAGTGTATCCTGTTCAGTCATGATTCCTTTCAGGTTTCACATCATATTCTTTTAATTGTACATAGTTGATTAGGCTATGTTAAATTAAACTAATACAATGCAGTCACTGAACCTAATCATACCTAATGAGGAATACTGCCTAACGGTCATAGTCTAGGTTCACTAAATGCAACCTAGTTCACTATAACCTTAGGCTCTGATACCAATCTGTAACACCCCCAAATTTATGGTTTAGCGGAAGCAAGATTTGGGTGTTACTAATCAATAACAAAGCACATAAGATAAAGTGAACGACTCTAAATGCGTCGTTTTAAACATTACATAAATAATATAAAGGTTTTACATTGTTGTTCTTGTTACAAAAGCTTGCAGCTAAATGTAAAAGATTCTAAGGCATATCTAATTTTACAAAATGTAGAAATGCATGTGAATCTTCTGTAATCTGAATGCGACTCGAGCTAATATATCCTGAGCAGATCTACTACTGCTGGGTACCTGAGAATACATGCTAAAAGGTCAGCTAAAAAGCTGGTGAGCTCACAGGTGTAAGTTGATGAAATCCATGTTATGAACCACAAGATTTAGTTTAGTGATTTGCAAACATGCAAATAAAATATGAGTGTATATTATTGCCATGAGCACATAGTTTGAGCTTAACTGAGTGTGCCAGGATCCACATTCAAGGACCTGATCGAGTTTGTCCCCGGCATGTGCCTAATCTACACATGTATGAACAAATGAAAATGCATCCGTTCGACCGCAGTCGTGGTAGCGTGACTACCCCGGACGGGGATTGTCAATCCCATATGGTACCATACACTAACATTCACGCCATCGCAATATAAACAAACTATGTTGTGAGGGACTTCATGATTAGATAAAACAAACTCATGCAATCAATATATCGATGTTTCGTACTTGTGTTCATATGTAAAACAAATCTGAGCATGTATTCCCACCCCTGGGTTGAAAACAGTAAAAATGAGGGGCTATGAGACTCACCTGAGCCTTCGCGTTTATATCTATAAACGTAAGTAGAGTGCTAAACAGCTGGTAGGTTCTCCGAACCCGTAACCTTCTAATGTCCTAGACATATAAGGTTATATAAGTAGATGTCTCGTAAGACCATCCATGCTAGTGTTCATCCCACTAGTTATGTCCAAATACATTTGGTTGGTGTTTGAAAGTGTATACGGCCCGTTGGTGATGGTTTGTAATAACACTCTCGAAAAGTATTATTATTATGTTGTTTGTTGATTGTTCACTTCTGTAATAAATTAGTAAACATTTGTACATATCTATATATATATATATATACATATTTTTATTTGGATTGTCGGGTTATTTTCGTGAATCTTTGACTATATAAGGTGCAGTTTATTCGACAATGGGAATTCCGAGAATAAGAGTTTAGTTTCTTCCGTGACTTATTTCCGACAATGGTAGTGTGTGACAATAAGGTTTTATATGTTTATAACATACGACAATTATAATATACGTCAATGGTAACGTCCGTGATTAACTCCGATAATAATAATCATGTGATAATAAAAATTTTTATAAGTAATTTATCTAACAATGTTACTCCGAGAATACATATATGTATATATATGCGTGAATGGGTATCCGACAATGAGAGTTTTTATCTGTTTATTTATCTGACAATTTCGTATTCACGGGTTTGCACTGTTTATCCGACAATGAGGATTGTCGGATTTACTTATGCGACAATATCAAAGTTTATGGCTTGGAATTCACGAAGTGTATTATCCGACAATAGGCATTGTCGGATAAAGGAATTCACGGGTTTTTGGAATTCACGGAATGCCTAATCCGACAATAGGCATTGTCTGATTTTGGCATTCACGGACAGAAGGTTCGTAGTTCAGTAAGGTTTTTCACTCGATTTCATTTAACTATTTAATCAAGTAAAAGTTAGTTAAATTCATGGAATGTTATTTACGGATTGTTATTTATGGATTGTTATTCACGGATTGTGACAGTGAGTAGTGCGACATTAAGTTATGCGGCATTGAGTTACAAAGTATATATGTTATGTATCACTAAAGTTATGGTCCGAAAGTGTAAATTTTGAAACTTAGGGTCCAAAAGTGCAGTTTTTCGAGAGTTAATCCGACAGTCAAAGTCAATCCGTGAGTCAAAAGGTCAAATTGTCGGAGTCATTGTCGGATTATTTTACTATTGTCGGACTTTTACTATTGTCAGACTTTTACTATTGTCGGACTTAGATTTTTACCCGTGTTAAGACATTAATTTGGTTAAGTAAAACTTAACTAATCGTTCTGAAATTTTTACACAAGATTCCCCTATGTCTTAGCTTTCCAAAACGTATTTTTTCATCGATTTTAACCAAGCACAACTCGAGATATAATTTTACAAAGTAAAAGTGGTCCAACAGCTCTTTTAGTTGACATATGTGTACCAATCTGGTCATATCTCAAGTTTTACAAAACTTCAAAAAACGTTTCAGTATGATTTGGAAAACTAACAAAATTTGTGATCGTTTCCCACTGGTCTAAAGTTCTAATTCGTTCCATAGCCCAAGATATACCCATTTTGATTTGGTCAAAGTTCTGGTCAGATTCATCAGATCTACTATGTACTTTTATTTCAGTAACTAAAAATAGCAAATGAACTTATATTTTTGTGAGGCTTATGGATTTGAAAAGTAGACTTCTTAAAGTTGATTTTAGGCTCAAGAAACGTTCAATTTCATGTTGTAATGATTTTTATATAATTTGTTGAAATGAGAACAGAAATCTGGGCAGAAAACAAAACTCACGATTACGAGTTTTAAATCGCGTTTCGATTAATGTTTTGGGACATGCAAGAGTTGAGTGAACACTAACACATGTTAATAATCATAGAGAAAGTAGAAATTCTTGAAATAAAAGAGTTCTTACAAAGAAGTGGTGAGGAGACGGAGAAAAGAGTGCGAAAACTTGTTTTCTTGAATTTTCCGGCGTGGCGGCCGACGGTGGTTGTATGGCGGGCTTATGGTGGTTCAAGGAAAGTGTTAGGGTGGCTGTGGGTGGTTTGGTGGCTGACCCCCACGTTCTTAGAGAGAGAGAGAGGAGAGAGGCTTGAGAGAATTTGGGTGTTTGTGTGTGAAAGAAGGAAGTGGAAGTGGTTGATGTTTTGGTGTGTCAAACAAGAAAGGAGGAAGATGGCATGGGGGTGGATTTGCTGCAGGTTTTTAGTGGGTCCCACCCACATGTGGGTGTTTAAATTATTTTCCAAAGCTTCATTACGCGCGGTGTTCGTTTACCCGATCGTTTTACGTTTTAGTTAATCGTATAACGTTTTATATAATACGTTTTGTTAACATTTAAAGTATGATATTTTTACTTGAAGTATTTCTTTAAAATACTTATTAGTGAGTTACAAGATATGCTTTGACTTTATCTCATCCGTCGGGCGCGTTTCGCACGTTTTCGTTACCTACCGTTACGTTTTAATATAACGTATAATCGTGTAATATATTAAAGTAAATAAAGTTTGTTTGGATAAATCCACATTATTTTCAATAGTTTGTCACCAACGTCCATAATATTGTATCGGGATCCGCCCGATATGAAAACGCACGATTTAATCAAATCGCGTATGTGTGTACATATATTAGAATATCTCAATACACAAAATGATACATATAATTAATCCTAATTACATGTATTTGCACATATGATTAGGCACTAATATAGCCCTAATTTGACGGGTGTTACATTTGTAGAGCCAAAAATAATGTCGTCCACATACACCTGCACGAGTAGCATATCCTCTCGATCGCCAGTCCGTTCTTTGCGGATGAACCGAGTACTGTCGATATTCCCACGAACAAATCCATGCTTAACTAAATGGGTAGTAAGCCTCTCATACCATAATCGCGGGGCTTGATGAAGATCATAGAACGCCTTGTTTAACTTGCAGACGTATTGTGGATGCTCAGGGTCTTCAAAGCCAGGAGGCTGTTTCACGTAGACATCAGCTTAACATCGAGTTGGTGAACGCGAAACTCTTTGTAAGACGCAAATGCAAGGAAGATCCGAATGGACTCAAGTCTTGCCACAGGAGCGAAGACTTCATCATAATCCAAGCCCTCGATCTGACTGAATCCTTGAACGACCAATCGGGCTTTATTCCGAATTACAATACCCCTATCATCCATTTTATTGCGAAACACCCATCGAGTGCCAAATAAATGAGCACCTTTGGGTAATGGAACTATATCCCACACGTGCAGCTTGTTGAACTGCTGCAACTCTTCTTGCATAGCCTCGACCCAAGATGGATCTTTTAAGGCCTCATCAACCTTCTTCGGTTCAATTTGGGATAAATGACAGGAATTTATCCGGGCAACCAAATTCAACATTTCTTGATTCAGATTTTGCTGCACTTGGTGCCTTGTTTGAACAGCAGCATCAGGATCACCGATAATGTTATTGATGGGGTGATCCCTGTGTACACGTGTGACTGGGATTCGATCGGGTGCAAGTACTAACTCCAAATTATTCATGTCCCCTTCAGTGACGGGAACAGTGTTAGTTGCAGGAGCAGTAGGACTTTCATGTTGCACATCATCTTCATTCGAGAAGAGGTGAGAATTGATCAGTTCCTCTTCTTCCTCATCTTCCTCTAACGGAGGCATGTCGGGATCATCGAGAAGATCTGCGGCATTGATAGTATTTGAAGAGGAAGGGATGTTGGTAGATGGTGGAGGATGCGTAGTAGTAGGTGTTGGAGGTGATGGAGTGGGTGTTGGTGTAGGTGGAGATGCCGGTTTTAAAGTAGAAGTGTCTTGACACAAACTTATACCATGAAGCAAAGTAACTATCTCATCCTCGTCATCATGTCCTTCGGGTATGTCGAACGAATTGAACACGTCCTTGTAATTAAATAACCATTCAGGACCCGTTCCTTGAGGAGGATCCGTGTATCGCAAGCATTTCACCTCAAAATGCTCTTCCACCTGGTGAGTTGATTTGATGTAGACTCGTTTATTCAGAGAGTTGACTGAATATCCAAGGAAGATTCCTTCAACGGCTTTAGCTCCAAACTTCGAGACCTTGTCTTTGGAGACCATAATCAAACACGGACACCCGAAAGGTTCCAGAAACTGCAAAGTGGGCTTACGGTTGTTGAAGAGTTCATAACATGTCTTATTCTTCTTCTTAACCGTGAGCACGCGGTTCAAAACATAGCAAGCAGTACTGACTGCTTCTGCCCAAAAGATTATAGGAAGCTTAGAATCGGCCAGCATAGTCCGAGTTGTCTCGATAATAGTCCTATTTTTATGCTCAGCAACTCCGTTCTGTTGAGGAGTTCGAGGGGCACTGAACTGATGGTCAATGCCTTTCGTGGCACAGTATAACTCAAGAGTAGAGTTCTTGAATTCAGTCCCGTTGTCACTTCGCAGTCTTTTCACCTTTAAGTTGCATAAGTTTTCCAACTTATCTAACAGATACACCAGAATGTCCGGTGTTTCACTCTTCGCACCCAGAAAGTACACCCATGAAAATCTCGAGTAGTCGTCGGTGACTACTAAGCAATAAGATCTTCCACCGATGCTCTTGGTAGAAATAGGACCGAATAGGTCCATGTGCAATAACTCCAATGGTGCCGCAATGGAATTCACTAATTTTGGCTCCTGGGGTTTCTTATGAATTTTCCCTTTATGGCAGGCGATGCAGTCATCTTTTAGCGCGAATGACTGTTTAGGGACTCCATTTACCAAGTCATTGTTTATCAAGAAGTTCATCTTACGAAAATGGATGTGTCCCATTCATCGATGCCACAATAGTGATTCCTTTTCTGAAGCCTTCGAAAGGAGACATGTATACTCATCTTTAGTCTCCACGGTTCGCATATTCATAACGTAGGTGTCGTTTCTCCGTGGCGCCCTTAAAAGCACCCATTCCTCGGGGATAATGAAACCCGGCTTCAAGATCACACATTCCGTCTTTGTGAACGCTGTGGTATAGTCCTTATCACATACTTGTGAAACACTCAGCAAGTTGTGAGTCAGTTGAGCCACATAGTTCACATTCTCGAAGCTAACTTTCCCGTTATTTAGCGTTCCTCTACCCGAAATGGTTCCCCCTGTATCTCCAGCAAATGCAACGTGTCCTCCAGAATGTGGTTTAACATCCGTCAAAAGGGACACATCGCCCGTCATGTGTCGCGAACAGCCACTGTCCATAAACCATTCACTGTCTTTAACGCGTTCTGACTGCTGCAACACATAAAGTAGGAGATTAGTGAGAAACGGTGACCCAAGCCTTTACAGAATTAGGTCGACCACAGTCATCAACAATAATCACATCAGATAAGACTTTATTTTTAAACAAATCAGATTTTGTATATGATGTGTTATTATTGATGACACTAGAGTCCGCAGTAGACTCTTTTCTTTTCCAAACCTTGGATGGTTCGGAATTTGGCTTTGGAGTAATGTCAGGCTCTTGTTTTGGCAAAGGTTTTTGCCCAACATTACTCGGTTTTACAACAGGTTTGGGAGAGACAGAGTAACGCCTAGGAGGAGATCTTGAAAATGAATTTCGGAAAACAGATGTCCTAGGCATTTCTCTCCCGTAGTTCTGATGAGACAATTTGGGACATTCACGAATTAGATGTCCTTGTCTCTTGCAGTAAAAACATGCTCTAGTCTCAACAGCTGGTTGAGGCTGAGGATTTATCACCGGAGTAGAAGAAACGTTTCTAGAACATGCACATTTCGTGCACGTCTTAGAAGTTTCCTGTTTAGGTTGAGAGGTTGAAGTAGAAGGTTTATGTTGCAAAATCTTTACAGGTGACTGTAAAGTTTGAGATTTTGATTTTAAAACCTTATTCTTTTTTTTGTTAGGTTGAACCTTAATTGTAGGTTCAACCTTTAACACTTTTTCAGCTTTTACTTCAACATTCTTTTTAAACTCAGGATACTCCTCATCGGTAATATCCTCAATCTCAACAATCTCCTCATTACTAACTGGAGATTCACATTCCGATTTAACAAACTGAGGCGAAGGATACTCTGTCCGTTTAGTTTTCTCCTTCGCCTGTTTGTTAACCTTATTAACCTTAGATTTGACCCCGTATAACAATGCATAGTCAACCGGAATCTCTTCGGTGCCTTCCTTAACAGGCATAGGACAGTATTCAGTAGGAGGCGGGACTACATTATAACCTAGTCCCGTCTTCGTTTTGTGATATGTCCTTTGCTTGTTAAGAATTTCATTAAAGGCAACAGTAGACGAGGAGGAACCTAGAATCTTACTCTTATATTTGTCATATTCATCTTTAAGATCAGAATGTTCCTTTTTCAAACGGTCTATTTCAGCAAGATAACTATCAATAGCATCCTGTTGACTAAAAACTTTAGACTTATACCTAAGCGTGTCCTGTTGATAAGCCTCTATTTTCTTATCATACAATTGTTCATTTGCTTTTAGGTATTTGTTTGATTCACTAAGTTTTTTGACCTTTTTCCTTAAGTCTACGTTGTCTACTTAAAAGCACCTTAAGGATTCAGTTAACTTAATGCATGAGATACAGTTCAAAGGTTCTTCAGGTTCATTTCGTACCTCATTTGAAATGTGAGCCATGAGACACTGCTGATAATTCTCAGCATACATACTCCAATCTGTGTTGGTTGGCTCAAAAACGACAAGTGTGTCAGCTGTTGCTTGCTTCACTTGATCCTTCTCAGAAGTTCTGGGAGCATCAGGCTCTGTGAAACCTGACGGAGGAACCTTTGGCTTCTCACACTCTCTTGCAAAGTGTCCCAGATTTTGACAATTGTAACAGCGCACCTTGCTTTTATCAAAACCGAAACTGGTTTTGCCATCTCTTTCCAAACTCTTGCGACCAGTTCGTTGCAAGAATTTCTGAACACGTCTTGATATCATGGCAATGTTCCAGTTCAAGTCCATCTGCTCAAGATCATCATCATCAAGTTGAGCATAATCCTCTTTGGCCAGTTCCAAAGTAGCATTTGGTTGTGAAACCAAATCCTTATAAGAGCTTAGAAAGGCTGTATAGATAGCAGCCTGCTCTTGAATAGCAGGAGAGACAGAAACCTGCTGTTGTGACCCCTGTGAGGGTTCAGAAGCATATACTGGATGAGGAGCACCAGTAGAATACAATGGAGCTTGAAGTGGAGATCTCGTAGAAGAAATAAAAGCCATTCCACCATAAGTCTTGCCGGTGCTGACTTTTCCTCCATATAAGGACGGGTCTTGAACAAAACCGCCCAACTTGCATTCTCTCTTCTTCATCTCCATCGCATGAGCTTGAAGAATACCAATTAGCTCATCCAATTTCATGGTAGCTAATTCTTGACTTTCCTTGAGAATCTGTACTTTAACATCCTAAGAACTAGGCAAGACATCCAGCAGCTTCTTATTCACTTCAAGTGAAGGAAAATTATAACCTCCCTCCGTCAACTCACTCACTAACTGTGAGTATCTAGTAAAACTTCAGAAGCCATTTCATTGGGTAGAGAATCAAACAGATCATACTGTTTCTTTATCAGTTCTAACTTAGCTTCTTTATACCTTTGATTTCCACCACATCTAGTTTCGATAGCTTTCCAAAGTTCGTATGTGGTTTCATGTGATTTGAACGGTCTTAACACGTCTTTGGTTAGGCACATACAGATAGCCGCATGTGCCTTTTTCTCAATATCATAGTCTTTCTTTTCCTCCGGAGTCATGGACCTGTAGCCCTTGACCGGAGCAATACCAGGGAAGATTCCTTCGGCTAAGGGAGCTACATATCTTTCCCTGAGTGGACCCCATAGCTCTGGACAGTGAAAGTTTATGTACTGTTCAAATCGATCACGCCAATATGCGTAATCCATGTCAGCCGTAAACAGAGGAGGTTTATTATTAGAACCAACATCGTGATTCTGTTTTAACATATCCCTGATTCCTCTAATATCTTCTTTATTAGCAACATCAGCCATTGAAGATATACCTGAAACTTTACTCAAAAACAAAAGCTTGAAAACTTGTTAGTACCAAAAGGCATCACTTAGTAAGTGACGCACTCAAGTGTCGCAACGACTAGCGGAACTTGGCAAGTGACGCTATCGAGTGACGGATGAAGTGACTGATGACACTGTAAGTAAGTGTCGCTCAATCAAGCAAGTGACGCACTCAAGTGTCGGACTTGAGTGACGTACTAAAACAAATAGGCGTCACTAGTAAAAGTGACGCAATAAATCAAAAGGCGTCACTAAAGGAAGTGACACAATAAATCAAACGGGCGTCACTAACAGAAGTGACGCTTGACACTCAAGTGACGTGCAACAGTGACGCACGTGAGTGACGGTGGATTAGATTAAACGACACTTAAGTTAAGTGTCGTATAAACCTCAAATGACGCTCCAAGTGACGCGTTCAAGTGACGGTAAAACCCTAATTTGGAATCAGGTAGTGCCGCTGTAAGTGACGCGTCCAAGTGACGGATCGAGTGTCGCAAAACGGCTGCAAAATCCCAAAACCCTAAAAAACTCGAACTTTCGTAAACCTAACGAAAATTCCTTGAACCCTAATGGACGAAACCTGTAAATGATGAAGAATATCGATTGTATTTCACCTTAGCAACTCAAAATCCGTATGTAATCTCGATTCTTGATTCAAACAAAACCGAAATGAACCCAAAGCGACTTCTAAACGTCAATGTTATCACCTAAAGGCTCTGATACCAGTTGAGAGTGCCCCTATACGTTGGATCTAGATGACAATTGACTACAATTGAAATGCGGAATCAATCAATTGCACGTATTGCTAACAAACACAAACCGAAACAAATGTATTTGAACAAAGTAAACGTGTATATCAGCTTGTATAACGAATTGGGAACAATTACAAAGTGGTTTAGTCGTCAAATGGTGCTAGGGTTTCGTCCACCCTAGTCTGAAACCCGTAGGTTTGTATTTATACTAAAAGTCTGCCGACATGCTTCACTTGTGGAAGTGTCGCATGTGGCCGCCTTAATGCGTCACTTACCTAAGTGACGCTATGCGTCACTAAGGCAAGTGACGCCTAACCTAAAACGTAAGTGTCGCATATAACAAAAACTATATTTTCACTATACGACTAACGACACTTATTACAACTCGATAGACCAACTGACAAACAACCTAATATGCATCAACATTACTTGAAGTATTTTATCTAAATACTTAATAATGAATTATAAAAATATAATTTGGATTTATTTCGTTTGTCAGGCGCATTTCGCGCGTTTCTGTCGCGTACGGTTAGTTTTAGACGATACGAAATACATTTGTGTATATTATCCAAATAATATATAATATAAATAAGTTAATTAAATAATTTCACATTATTTAATAAATTGTTCACCAACGTCCGTATTTAAATGTATCGGAATCCATTCGATAATGAAATGCAAGATTTAAATAAATCGTGTATGTGTGTATATATATAAAAAAAATATCAACACACATAATGATACACATAATTAATCATAATTACATGTATTAACACAGTGATTAGGCACTAGATACTAGCCCTAATTTGACGGGTATCACAGATTAAGAGAAAAAATTCAACCAATCAGAAATTTGATATGGTCCTACTTTTGTTAAATATCATAATCATATGGTAAATCTATTTGATACATTTCGATTCCGAACAGGGGTGGAGCTAGGATATTCGGATGGAGGGGGCGGAAATTTTTTATTTTTTTTATTTCTTCTATAGTTTTGTGGGGGTAAATATTTAAAATGTCATCAATAACTTTTATAATATCTTTAGGGGCGACTGTCTACACTGCTTCCACCCTCTCTCCGTCCCTTATCCCGAAGATCATGGGATCAGATTTAGTAGAAGCCCATAGACTTTGGGAACGGTAATTGTTACTCAGTTAAGATGGTTCCTAATCTTTTTAAATCTCATCTCATTATATATATATATATATATATATATATAATCATTGAATTTAATTTGATAAGACCTAATGCATTGAAGAATTTGGTTAGATTTAATCACATAGAAATATTGCATAAGATCAAAAACAACACGTCATTGTTCTTCTATATTTCTTTCAAATCATGGGTGTAGCATATACGTAATACAAACACACTGACAATAATACAAATGATATGTATCATATTAGTTGCACAATGTTTGTTTTCCAATTATCAATCTAATGATAAAAAAAACACTCCTTCAGATAGTCTAACATCGAAGGTTATCGCCAGCTGCAACACCAAGTTGGTCACAATATTGAGTGTAGTACCTGACACGAGCACTTACAGTGGCCGAATTACCACCATCACATTCCATTCCATTGATGGCTCTAATAGTAGCTCCAAATCCTTGACCAGAAACTATGATCGAGTGCACATTGTTCATCCAAAACCACAAAGCGGTCCTAAAGGAAATGTTTGGGTCTGTGGCCACAATTTCAGGATTGTTTAATCCATCAAACCCAATGCTTTGCCCGGCTGGACCATAGTTGTAATTCCATGATAGTTGGATTGGACCTCTCCCATAGTAACCCTTGTCAGGGTTACATGGATATTGAGTGTTATTTTCGTCGCAATAGTCCCTTGAAGGACCGTTGATTTCTTCGATGTAGCAAAAATCTGCTCAAGCATTGTAAATTTGAAGAGTTAGTTTAGAACTCGAAATTATTTTAATGAGTTAGTTCAGAACTTAATATGGTGATTGTGAAAATTTGCACTTGTCGAGACACACATGAATTAACATTGTGACATGTAATTAATCTTAGGGATAAGGTATGGATAGGCCACCGAAGTATTCACAAGTTCACCGAATAGCAACACTATTTTGGAGGCTGACCCAGGGGGAATGATGGAGGCCCAAGTATTGAAGATCGAGCCCACGTATTTCTGGAGGCCCACGAGCGTGTAACAAAAAGGGTTGCACGGAAAAGGGCATAACTTGGGTCTTGGGCTACAGGGCTCTGTTTCAGGCCCATGAGCAGGCGAATCGAAGATCGGTTCGAGGCCCACCAGGCCGCTAACCACCGTTGGTGGTTAGCCCCATGCTCGAAGCCCAAAAACGGCTCCATTTGGGAGATACGGCCCATTATATGTTTTTTCTGTTCATTTTGGACTTTTGTTTTTGGCTTTGTGTTTAGCTCGTTATGTTTTTTAGGCCCGTTTAAATTTCTGCTTATTATTTAAGCTTTCTTCTTCATTGTAATAAACTCAGTTTTAATTTTGAAGAATTTCGATTTTGCTTCCAATTTTGTGAATCAAGGTTCCAATTTTGTGAATCAAAGCATACCCATCCACGGTATTCTTGGTGAATCAACGTGCTTGGAAGAGTTTTTTCCTGGTATTCATAAGAATCAACAGGTTTAAGCTATTTATCATAATCGTGCACTACATCATATTACCTTGGTTTCATTTTGTCAATTTCGACAAAAAGGATCGTTGAAGAGTCATAAAGTGACATTAATGCTCGTAAGTTTCTAGTTTAGCTACATCTAGAGTTGTCAAAAAACTGTAAACTTAGAGACGTTTTTGACAAACATGTTAGGCCACCGGAAGTCCAGAACAAAAGTTTGTTACTTTGCGTAGTATATATTGTATGTGATTTAATTACTATTTCACCAAAAGAATGCGTAATATTATGAGTAATATAGCACTAATACAAAATTAGAAGATTAGTGATCTTACGTCCAGTTTCATGAGTGACATGTGCAAAGAAAGCTGCAATCTCACGTCTTGAATCATCTTCAGAACCAACTCTACCAAACTGAGCATAGTTTCCAACAGCTTCAAAGAAGGTGGCTCGAGTATAAAACCGTCTCCCTTGACAACTAGCATCCGATTGGTCTATTATTCCATTAAAAAATGCATCCGTCACTATACTATCAACTGACACATCATTTGTAGGTGGTGGGGCGAAACACGGCCCTTGTTGGCACCCAGTGCCACAATACGCCTCATCGCTGCCACAATAGCCGAACCGGCTGCAACACAAGTCCGGACTACAACCGCAGTTTTGGGCGGTTGCGGTGAGAATTGTGGTGAAAAGTAGTCCTGTGATGATCAAGATTGATGAGCATGTTTTCATTGTGGTTTGTGTTGTTTTGGTTTGTTAGTGGGATGTGTCATATAAATTATTGTGGTGGCTTTCATGATTAATTTATAATGGTGTGTAAATACCGTAGGGATATGGGGTACTGGTTATGGCCTTATTGGAGAAATTTTGTACCTCTTGGCTGTTTGACTTTTTAATTTAAGTTGACTTTTGACCTATTAATATGTAGGATTGAAAATTGTTTCATGTTTTGAACTTTCATTTATAATTTTAGTTGACATTTTAAGCGAAATTAAAGATGATAGTTACGACATTTTTCATTAGTATGTAGCACCCTTAAATCAAATAAAATTCAACTAGAATTGTACAAAATTTAAAGTAAAAATAAATCACAACTATTATAGTACTAAAGAAAGTTTTATCGGTTAATCTACTCATTTTTTATTTTTTATATAGAGTGAGGTTCAAATAAAAATGGAAATTTTTGTGAAAATTAAAGAATCAATAAGATGCGACACGTGGTATAAAACCTATTTTCGCTCATGCGTTTAATAATAGAATCTTAAGAATTGCTCATTGAAAAATTATAAAAATTGCACGATAAAAATCGGCATTTTTTTCTCTTTGATTTGCAATCTCACAAGATATACTTTTGACGATATTTTTCGGTTTTATAAATCGTAGTAATGCATGTTTTACTCGCTGGTATCGCATGTGTTACTTGTAAGTCCGTATGTATTAGGATCGATAACGAGGTTATCTTTAGGTATTAAGGTGCGGAATCCCTTAATACTATGTTTACGGATTGTAAACGGTTTATTTCACAAGTATTAGTGAAATCAATAATCTAATATGTCTCGTATTGATTATAACAGTTGTTAATCGATCAATGCCTAACCTTTAGACTATATTGAAAGTTCTGGAAAGTTAAGTTCGTTCGTAATTAGCAATTGGCAAAAGTTAATTAGGTTTCAAACCTAATTTGTTTATAAACTCGTCTCGGTTCGCAGGGTTTGGGCTCTGCAAACCGACTCGGTTCGCAGCCCAGCTTTGGCCCAGCGAAACCATTTGGCTCGCTTCGCAGCCCTGCCCTGCGAACCCAACTCAGTTCGCATCGTAGGTTATGGTCAAACGTGGTCAACATTTTTCAGCATTAAACATTTAACTCTAAAATGTTTACCAACCAATATATTCATTACAATTCAAACCAATTTACAAACTTGATTACAATAATCTCTAGTACTATTACAAACTAGATCTGTTGTCACAATAACATGTCCCAACAGACTCCCCCTTGACAATAGCTCTAGCATCTATGTCTTCAAGTTGTCTTTGATCTTCACTTGTATATTTTACTTCCAGCATACATCTTCAGTTTAATGCAAGTTTTAACCATCAGCTGATAATGCCTTCCTAAATCTCCCCATCCTTCAATAGCAGTGATCCTGTTCTTGTATAACATCAACAGATCATTCTTGGAAAGATTCACTAAGTGTCGATGATCATATATTCTCAAAAGTTCTTTTTCTCCATCTTCCAGTTCATCATCAGCTTCAAAAACCACAACTTCACCAGTTCTAGCTTCTACATGCCATCTCTTCATATTTCCCAGAATATCCTGAGGCATAAGCTTTAACGGTATCTGCTGTACATGTTTAACTGCTGGATAAATCTTTTTACGCAGTCGTCTTCCTGTTCTTTGACTTCTTTCATTTAACTTGATAGTCTTTCCGACTCTTGGCTTAATTAGTTCAAATTTCATTGACCAACCCTCAGTCTTGATTATCCTTTTGACATATCTTCCATAAGGATCATTACAGGGGTTCTTCATTTCCATTCTAGCCAAGTCTCGAATTTCAAATCTCGGTAAAGAACTAAAGACTACAAGCTTTCTTTCAAAATATTGAACACCATCATATCTTTTAATTGCAAAAAGCTTCAAATCTGCGTCGTAATACCAACCAATTATACCTTTCTTAGGTACTCATTTTCCAGTAATATCAATTTCTGATATCAAAGTCTTTGCCTTTTTCTTCTTTTCCAAAGGCTTAAACATTGGATTATCCTTATGACAATCAGGAAGATCTTTTTCAGAATCAGAATCAGTTGAATCATTCAGATATTCATCCAAATCTATAACTCTTTCTCCTTCTTCATCCTGAATAATCACATTTGTCCTTCAAGGGTCTATGATATGTTCATCAATATCAGCATCAAGATCAACACCTTCAACTAACCCAACATCAACAATAGAAGTCCGTATATATTAGGATCGATAATGAGGTTATCTTTAGGTATTAAGGTGCGGAATCCCTTAATACTATATTTACGGATTGTAAACGGTTTGTTTCACAAGTATTAGTGAAATCAATAATCTAATATGTCTCGTATTGATTATAACAGTTGTTAATCGATCAATACCTAACCTTTAGACTATATTGAAAGTTCTGGAAAGTTAAGTTCGTTCGTAATTAGCAATTGGCAAAAGTTAATTAGGTTTCAAACCTAATTTGTTTATAAACTCGTCTTGGTTCGCAGGTTTTGGGCTCTGCGAACCGACTCGGTTCGCAACCCAGCTTTGGCCCAGCGAAACCAGTTGGCTCGCTTCGCAGCCCTGCCCTGCGAACCCAACTCAGTTCGCATCGCAGGTTATGGTCAAACGTGGTCAACATTTTTCAGCATTAAACATTTAACTATAAAATGTTTACCAACCAATATATTTATTACAATTCAAACCAATTTACAAACTTGAGTACAATAATCTCTAGTACTATTACAAGCTAGATCTGTTGTCACAATAACATGTCCCAACATTACTCGTTTTCAAAACCCACAGAAAAATAAAAATAAAAAAGTTTGTTGAAAATATATATACCTTGTCACATCTCTAATCGAAGAGAGAAAAAACGCTAATTTTTATGGTGCATTTGTTTTATTTTTTACGGGAAAGTGGAGTTTTTATGACATGTAACGCCTTTCTATTGATTCCCCTATTCTTATACAATGTTGTTGTACTCATTTTAATCTTATACTTTTTATATAAATGGTTGCACCGTGATTTTTGAACTACTTACAATTACATGGAACATTTTGACTAATGGCACGTGCCACTCTACTAGCACCGTAGGGACGGCTATGAAAATAAGATGAGTGTAAGACAAAAATAACTGTAAGAAAAAAATAACAATGTTATATGTGGAAATATAATAAAACATAACATTTGAGTCATTAGGGAGATATAGTCGAAAATGTACCCGTTCTATTCTAGTTTGATTATTCACCTTTATATTTGTTTGTGTCAAAAATACTTTTACTTGCAAAGAAAAAATAAATAAGAAAAATATATGACCCACTCAAATATACCTTTAACTTATTGCTCTCAAAACTCATTTCTTACGTATTTCAAGTCAAATATGTCTTTGTATATAAAACAAAAGTGACATTTAATCGACCTGTTATAAATCAAAGAGAAAATTGTTGGAGATAATTAAAGTGAGACGGAGGAATTAATAAATAATATTAGTAAATTATATTTCTGTTAATCAAACGACATTATTTTATCACAGTTTTAATGGTTTATATGTTTAATCTAAGATTTTAAGTGGTTGAATTGTGGGGATGGAATGGAGATGGGGTATGAACCGCGTGATTTGTGTGAAGCATGAGAAAGTGGATATTATCATCAAATAAATAAATAAAAAGTCGTTGACTTTGACGTGGTGTCTAAAGTTGACTAGTTGACTTTGTCAAACTCGTTTGATTTTGAAATGTCAAAGGTTGGGAAAAAAAACCTCAAATGCTATTCTGGTGATAATTTTTGTTTCATAACTGGTATTTGTGATACACAAAGAATAGTAGTATTAGTTTAATTATATCAAAGAAGAAACTTGTTCAAGACTTATATAAGACGAAATTTTCAACCAATTATTGCAAACAATAATTGAGAGTTTGGTTACGAAAAACTACTTCATCCTTCAAGAAAATCTTATAAGAAAACGGAAAAATTAGAAACCAGGTTTTTTGGAAAAGTTTTTCTAAGAAAAAGAAAATTATGATTGATGGTTTCATACATAATCTATTGTGGGAAATGAAAACTCAATCCATTTAGTTTCACATAATACATTTGAACATGTAATCTAAACTTTATTTAGTTTTTTTTAGGACAAAACTCTAGAAAAAAAAAGATATTTTCGTTTTTCGTAACAGTAATTACAACCACAATTTCTTGCATTCCCAATTGCCTATTTACCATTTTGTTACAAATATTAATATAGAATTGTATCCTACAGTTCTTTTCAACCCAACGTTACCTTGATTTACCACAAGAAACCGTAAGCTTTAGAACAACAAGAACCCGTAAGATTTAGAAGGCTGTTTCTTTCGGCCTAAATCTTGAACCCGCCATCAATCAGAAAGTTATCAGAAACATCAAGTCGTGATCCTGAAGGTTATCGTACTGTGTTTGTTACATACGAATCCACTTCGAGATTCATGGCTACTGTAGCGAATTAGGTACTACCAATGGATTGGCCGAATAACATTTGTAATCTATCAATCCTTTGATTTCAAAGAGTGACTCACTTTCTTACACTGTTACAGATAACCGCCAAGTGACATTAAGCCTGTTTTAAGGTCTCTTTTTAGGCCTAAATATCATTAGTCGTCATTCTTTTGTTATAGCGGCAAATTTTTAGCTACGCCCATCCTTTTCGCGTTGATCACGAGTTCACCACATGCACTTGAACACCAAATAGCTCCTAAGTAAACAGCACTGCTGATAAAATGATATATAATTGACTACATGACACACTGAATTACAACATATGGGGTTTCCTTCGGTTGATTCACATAAAGAAGCTAATGCTAAACAAATTTTAATAAGGGTACTTATATCGGGTGCTCACTTGTTTCATGGTTGTAACCTGACGCCTTACCAGTTCTTCCAATTATGAATGGCTCAGGCGCATTACTATTACTATTGATATCAAGACCTTGAAAAGATCGTGATGCGAAATACTTCACCCCTGATTTTGCTGTTCCTTTGACCATGATTTTATGATCCTTACCATGCTCCAGCAGTGCCTTCTATGTCATGTTCGCTAAAGCAAGAGCTCCGTCTTCATCTTCAATGTTAATATCTGGTTCCACCCACAAATAGATTATGTTTTAGTCTTTAGAATGGGCATTTAAGATGCAATATCATGGAAAGAAAAAACGAAGAATGTGGTGCCACTACAAGATAGATGCCATTTAGTGACTGAAATAAATAGTCATTAAACGTATAAAAACAGTCATTAAAGGCTGAAAAGGCTACTCCTACTTTAAAAAAAATAGTCACTAGCAAAGCCATCACTAAAACTCTAATATGACTAAAAGTTTCAGTGAGTAAAAGTCCAAAACATTTAATGACTGAATAATTAAGTAAGTAAAATGGGTTTGCAAACTATTAGATACAAATTCTTTAATGACCGAAGGTTCTGTCATTAAAACCTTCATGCCTGAAGGAGGTTTACTCATTTTTTTATTGATTTAAATTTATATAATATCCAAAACAATTGAAATAATGCTACAATCAGATCACTATGCAAATAGTACTTTTATTACTGAAAACATTTCCAAACTTCTCAATACAAAAGTCTAGAATTCAAAGGTCTAAAGATTAACAAAAGTCTAGAATTTAAGTCTAGAACATGAGAACAAAAGAGTAAGAAAAGCAGCTCCAGTGCTCCAACAAATCGTGCTAACATCTGAAAAATTACAAGAAAAGAGATATGAGAGATAGCCAATAAACCATTTGGTTTTCTGCTTTTTGGGTAAAGAAATTTCACTAGGCAAAAATATGTACAAAAAACTAGAATACAAGAATCTATAATCAATCTATCATTAATCTCATAGATATGACCATCCGTAAACACAATCTGTCTATACCATCTCACAAGGCCCTTCTAAGTAACTATTTTGTTCAAGTGATGTAATTTAAGCAAGAGGTAGTGAATTTACCATCATATTGAGTTGAAATGATTGCTCGAGAAATTTTATATATAACTCCAGCTTGTCTTTCAAATTCATATTCTGAAAAAATAGGTAACATCGCAATTAGTAAATACACACCCTGGGTAACATGGTAATGCCTAGGTCATCTTATCCGCTGCTTCTAGAAAACCTCTGTGCAAATAGCCAACGATTTCTTTCCAAAGTAAACTACAAACATGAGCGCATATCAGGTCATCGCTTCAAATTGTGTAGAATTCATATTCCCCTGAAATAGAAGATAAGAGGTTCAAATTACTTAGCAATGTAGCTAAATTTAGCATCTAAATTGAGCAGAAATTATATATATGGTCAATTCCATTTATACTACAAAGTAGCTACTGTCAACAAGTTATTTATGTCATCACAATTATCTAACTAATTGTAACAACATGTGACTCAAGTGTAATTAGTTGTGAGTTTGTTAGTTTATTGATTGTTAGTTAGCAAACAGATGCTGACTTGTATATATAGCTGTATATTGTATCTCTCTCATTAGTGTAATGAACGATCTCAACTATGAGTTGAATTCTCTCAATCTCAATGTCGATTTCACGTTATTTAGGTCTAAAAAATTTATCCACTTTAAAGCATTATGTTGCTACACAAAATCTGTCAGACTGAAAAAGAATCAATTGGAGTAATGAGAAATTGCTCACACACACGCATGTTTGTTGTTCTCTTTGTGAATTTCAGAATCCTATAACTTGAGATAGGTAACGTCTCATAGTTGCTGCTACAACTTAACCCTGCACGTAAATTCCATGGGACCTAAAAATTGAGATAAGTGTTCCATCTGCTCAAGTTGTTGTACGATCAATTACATATAACAGAGAAAATAAGACTTAAGAGCAGAGGATTCAAACAAAGTGTTCATAGTTGATCACAATATCAAAACGACAAAAACTAAACCTAATCTACAAATCAGTACTGTGATTACAAGCATTTGTATGAATTAAAATCAGCACACCTAGCATATTAATGCTACAGATATGGTTCATGTCTCATAAAATATCATGGAGGCATTTTATCAAGCACTTAATCTGCATGTTAATTGATGCAGACACCTTTCATATCGGATATAAACTCGACAGTTATCAATTCTACTAGGATAACATATTTCAACTGGAGTAATATAATACATGTACTACTTCAGGTCAATCATTTATAAATGCAAAACTTACAACTTCAGTTTCTTCTATTTGTGAGAATAAGAAATCAAACTATAATCAAATATCAAAAAATGAAGAGATCAATAAGAAGAAATCAGTTTTGGAACCACAATCCTCATTTCAGTAATAACAAAATGCATACCCAAATTTTCGTAATCAGATGCTTTGTAATCCATGTGAGAATCGTTGACTCATTTGCCTTCTTCCTCATTTGCAATATTCGATTGTAAGAAAACCTTCTTCGGCTTCAATGTCCGATTCTCAGGGAATTGAGTTTGACAAAATGCAAAAACGTAATTAAAGACGAAAACATTAATTTTATGGAGATGAATTATCATAATCGGCACTGATCCAGTCAACGACGGTGAGGTTACCGGCGGCGGTGCGATTGACGGCTACGTTACGGTTGCCGGAGTCTTTGTGACTGCGTGCGATAGTGCGATTGAAGACTACATTGCAATTGCCGTTGCCGGAGCAGTTGCGGCTGCTGGCGAAGGTGCGTTTGCCATGAGAAATCTTCGAGAGAGTGAAAGTGAGTGCAAACAGAGTTTAGGGTTTCAAATAACATAAATGTGTGATTTACGCCTCTTGCCTAAATTGAGATCCAATAAAGATTTATTCACTTACAACTACTCCGTATTAAATAATATATATAATTTTATATTTTATACTATTATTTTACAAGGTTTTACACAATCGTCCATAGGAAAAGCTAACAAAGAGGGTTTTTTCAATCAGGAAAAGTTTCGGTGAGTAAATGCCATTAATTTTGTAGTGTGCCTGCAATTCCCACAAATGGACACTCGGGGACCTGGACTGAATCAACATAACAGACGAAATTGCAATGAATATTATGTTCTAAATCTAGGAGGTCAAATGTTGAAATTCGGCCCGATGTTTACTTTTTGAGAGTCCATTTTTTATGCATAAAATCAATATCAGAATTATCAACTATTTATATTAAAGTATGTTTTTCCAGACACCTCTTAATATAGACAGATAAATTGCTGTTTCTTTTTCACTTAATATGAAAGGAATGTCTGTTTCTGAAATAAGAAGAAAAATGAAGCCCTTACCAAAAAGAGGCATTTAATGATAAATATACATTTTTTTCAACATTTTATCTCCAATAGAATTTGAACACGCCATTTTTTATTCAAACTTTATATCATTTAAGTTTATTATTTTGGTAAAAACAAAAATTACATTTACATAAACAACACTTGTTATAAACAGACATCTTTATTCAGACAGACATCACATGCAAACAACACTTAATAGGAAAAAAAGTAAACAGCCCCAACCAGACTCATGGTACATAATTATTTATATTGAACCGTTAATCAATATGGTCACTCGTCCATTTTGCCATTGATAGAAGACACGATTGAATAAATCAACCCATTAAAACAGGACAACTTATTGATTCATCCGAAATTGTCCAGCTTAGATCCGTCAGATATTTAATATCAAGATGATCATTATAGATGCACTGTAGATATGTCAAAAGCATTCGACCTCAATTTTTTTTAAATAAGGCCTGTATCTTCTGAAATTTTTGAATGAAGCTGGTATTTTCTCAAAAAGGTGTTACATAGATACTCAAATGTACATATGTGGCATCCCCTCCATATATAGCAACTAAAACCATTAAGCACATTACCAATGGATATTGCTGTGGGGCTTAGGTTAGCTTTGTGAAAATGAACTGCTTAACATAGACGATCAAAAATGCAAGTTGAAGACAACAGGGCAATTTTCCAACCACACAATCAGATAACTTTCCTAAAGAATTCAGAAGGATCGAAAGTTATCCGAAGTGCTAGTTTAGCCCATAAAGCCTCTTAATTCATTTGAGGTGCGAAAAATTGGCACCAAATGAAATTCGAAAGATTGAAAAATGAAAGTAAGAAAGGATCTTAAAAAGACATTAAGAAAAATAAAAATCCCTTATAAATTCTTGGGCAAAGAAATTCTAAGCCAAAAATATGTCATCCAAAATAAAGCTAAGTGCTTCAAATCTCTCTGAAAAATATAAAATCTTCCATGTGTTTTCAAAAAGATAGAAGTAAAATAGCTATCTTCATCCCTTATCGTTATCCGTTTTCGTTTTCATTAAAAAGTATATCTAAATAAAAAATTTCATAACTTTAAAAGTCCTGAGATAAGCATAACCCTTCAACCCTGAAAACAACCACTATCCATACCCTTTAACCCTCACTTCACATAAAAACCCAATAAATGTCCTGGGATAATTAACACCATCCTCACCTAAGTGGTGGAGATTTGATTCTCGATTAAGCTTATGACAATGAATGCTGCATGATTGGCTATTGAGCGATTTTATTTGTTTAGAATGATCGGAAACCAAATACACTGTTGAGTGAATTGAGTGACCACCTGGTGAGATCGCCTAGTCATGTGTATGCCAAAGATCACGAGAATCAGAAGCATGCCCAAAGATATTCATTTCTTATTTCTGGAAGAAATATCTTATTTATCTCAATTTTCTAAAACAAGTTACTGGTATGAAGAATGGTTGTTCTTAGAAATGTTTTAATTCGCAAAAGTTGGGCCTAAAAACATTTTTTAGTGAGGATAGTTGAAGTGTTGCTTGAGGACAAGCAACGCCTAACTGTGGGATATTTAATTGAACATAAAAAGTCACATTTTTACGTACATAATTCCCAGCTTTTTAACACCAAACTTGATGAAAACACTTGATATTAATTGTAACACCCCCAAATTTACTGTTTGGCAGAAGCATAATTTGGGTGTTACTAATCAATAATCAAAGCACACAGATATATAGCAAACGACTCTATATGCGTCGTTTTAATAAAATATATTAATATTAAAATGTTTACAACAGTTGAATCCGTACATAGCTCGTGTTCGATTAAATGAGAGATTTCAATACATAAATACTTGTACAAAATATATTAATGCAAGAAAATCTCTATTGTCTGCATGCTGACTCGAGCTATTGCAATCCTGAGGGCAGTCCAGATCTATTGCTGAGTACCTGTGATACATGCTAAAATGGGCCAGCTAACGCTGGTGAGCTCATAGGTTTGGGTATCAAATAATATCGTATGAACCGCAAGATTTAAGTACTGATTTGCATCCAGCAAATAAAGATATTGATAATGTATACAACCATGAACACATAGTCTGAGCTTAACTCGAGGGGTCAGGATCCACCTTTAAGGACCTGATCGAGGTGCCTCCATGAGTGCCTAATCAACACCCGTCTGAACAAATATTAGTACATCCGTTTACCCAGTTAGTGCATGCTAACCCTGACGAGGAGGGTCAATCCTATATGGTACCATATACTAATATTCACGCTACAGCGTATTACCAAACTATGCTGACGGAGGACTTTGAAATGATTAGTTGTGTGAAACTCATGTAGTATATGAAAATATTTGTACTGGCGTTCACATGTTAAAAATAAGCAATGAATCACACCCCTGAGTAAAAACAGTAAAAGAGGGGCTATGAGACTCACCTGAGTCTTGAAGCGTTTAATCAATAAACGTGAGTTTGATTAGCCGATTAGTGATTGTCCGAAGACTCGTAACCTGAGGGTGTCCACGAAACGCGATGGTTATAAACATGGTTAGGTATCTCAAAGATCACCCTTGTAGTTGTTCGTCCAACTAGAATGTCCAAATTACTACGATTTGGTTGATTTGTTTAAGTATTTAAAAAATGCGTACGGCCCGTTGGTGATTGTTTGTAATAAAAATCTCATCATTATCATTATGATTTCGAAGTGTTATGATCGTAAACATGTCCCAATGTGTTTTATAAGTTGTATCGTAGAACTTTTTGGGAATTATGAAAGGTCGACGCTTAGTGTGGAAAAGAGTTGCAAACAGACTGTTTTTAGTGTCACTTGATACGACACTTAGGGATTTAGGCGACACTTAGGAAGTGACGCATGAAATAGTAAAATCTGAGTTAAAGGCTGTTGCGCTGCGCACCGGTCGCTGGGATCCCTGACGGCGACGCAGCGCAACGGCGGGTGTTTTTTATTTATAAGGATGGGGCCTAGGGTTACTTATTATGCTAAAAGGGTTAGCACAGGGCAAGTATGACCTAGGATCGTTCTTCAAAGCACGAAAAATTGAAACTAGGGGGTTTAGAAACTTTTATGTGTTCAGCTGGGATTGAAAGAGTTGGTTTTGGTTTTGGGTTTTCCTATCCTAATTTAAACTAAATTTAAAATAAAAGGTGGAGGTTACTTCGGGTGTTCAGCAATTAAAGCGATTGTCTACTATGATGTGGTTTAGCAGTGGTTAAATATGGAAAGTTCAAATGTGGATAATTTCGTAAGTTGATGTGAGCTATTCTGCAATCCTTCCATCGGGCTGACGCGGAGGTGTCCACAATCAGGCAAATGGAATGTCACGGGGATTGCACAATATATTAAAGTGCACACCGAAAGTTCTCTCAAATGTACACCCACATTACCCAACAGTTAACCTCGAATCCTATTCCCCAATCTCGGTCGTCAGAGATGCCCGAATCATGGCATAGTTTGTTGAATAAACAATCTTATGAACGAGGGTTATCCTCACCGGAATAGGTTGGGTTAACTGGTCTAAACGGTCGGATAATATGTCATCACTTATTCGTACGAGTTATCATCATTACTTGGGGATGTTACAAGACAGGGATGATTTGTGTTACAAATGGAAACCTAGGTAATACGTTTGCTATTCGATTCATAATATAACTACCTTCGGTCGTTCTGACTACCATACATTTGTACTCCGCCGTAAGCGTTTCCAGTACTATATCAAAGAACAGTCGAATAAGGGCCGTCATATTACTTCACGAGGATTAATGCCATTTAAATTTTACTATTATGATGATCCTAAGGCAACAATCAAACAAGAACATGCAATAAGACGATCAAGGTGACAGTTTAATTTAAGCATGCAAAAGTATCATCTAAGTTGAGGATATTCCGAAAGTTGTCTCAAAAATATCGTCTACATGAATTTGATCTTAATCTACCTCTACTCCCATGTTCCGTGTCTCTTGGATCCTGTTGTGGTCTAGAGAACACCGGCCATGCTGAGCTCAACGATTCAATCTAACATAGT
Source organism: Pseudognaphalium luteoalbum (assembly GCA_963422505.1). Lineage (NCBI taxonomy): Eukaryota > Viridiplantae > Streptophyta > Magnoliopsida > Asterales > Asteraceae > Pseudognaphalium > Pseudognaphalium luteoalbum. Next base: position 75,344,205 of record OY730195.1, read on the forward strand.
ATAACTAAGTGACCTGTATCCTATGAGTTAGCTACGTTCATTTTTGGATAAAGTTTTAGTCATAACATGAGTTGGGCAGATATATGATAAAGATTTAATTCCTATATCCATTTATAATATAAACCATCCGCAATTTCCAAACATACAACATAGTCACACATTTAATACTTCTCTAAACGACTGTCATAGTAGACAATTGAGTTATTTAGCTAATCATGGCAATTCTAGCATACATATTTAAATTTATTAAAGAAAGGGCAAACATATTAAATATGAAAGATAGATTGACACCTGGAAAGAAGTACAATAACTCGTAGCTAAAATATGCGTCCCGGAGCACCTCCGTACAAATCTTCCTTAGCTAGTTAACTAGCTAGCCTAATTAACTAGGAAGAATAAAAGAAAAGAAAATACAAATATGTTGGTATTTTTGAGTGTTACTTGGTGTTTCCAAGTTCTAAGGTGTGTGTTTTCAAATGAGCCCATGCCTCTATTTATAGAGGAGTTTTGGTGCATTTTAGCCAAAGGAAGCACACATTAGCAAAAGGTGGAAAAGGTAGTGGCACCAGGTACAAAAGGCGAAAAAGGTAGTGGCACCAGGTACGAAAAGTAGGAAAAGGTCTAGCACCAGGTACGAAGAAGTACCAAAAAGCGCAATCCGTGCGGGTGACGGGCAGCAGCCGGCGGCTGGCTGCCTGGCGGGGGCGGCTGGCTGCCAGTGGCACCAGTCTGCTGCCGGTTGCTGCGTTCCTTGATTCGTGCGTGTTTTCTTCGTTACGCGGTCCGTTTGCGTTGATTCTTTTTGCATTGGATTCGTAATTCAAAAACGAAGCTTTTGATCAAAAGAAATCCCAAAAAATATGTCTCTGAACTTTAGATGTGTCATACGAATCGTTTGGATCTTCCGGAGTGCGTAGAATCTTCGTTCTTCGTCCGTTTTAGTTGATTCTTCTTTTGTTGGATTCGTAATTTGAAAACGAACATCTTGGGTCAGATAGATGTTGGTGATGGGCTCTTTTGTCTTGAATCCTCGTTCTGATGTCTTGAATCTTCAAACGTGCGTGAAATCTTCATTTTTCGGCCTTTTTGCCTGATTTTTCTCGTGCAACCTTGTTTTGATCTTCTTAGCATTTTATCAATGATTTTTGCATTATTTGAGTCCAAGTGCTAAATATTGCTCCAGAATAAGAGAGATATCGGTGGTAAAAACGTGACTTTTTACGCGATATCAAGTATCCCACACTTAGAGTTTTGCTTGTCCTCAAGCAAATCTTCATAAAATTGTGATGAGAGGTGTTTTGTATTCCGACGAGCTTTTGGTTCCTGCAAGTTTGGTAAAAAGATTTCGGACGAGGTCCCATCCTTTGATGGTTTTCCAAACCTTTGGTTCTAACAAGCTTTCTTTTCAATCTTCGTAATGTAAGATATACATGACTGGGGCCCTCACAGGTGGTCACTCAATTCACTCAAGTGTATCGGGTTTCCTAATTTTTAATTCACTCAGGGGCCAGTCATGTAGCTCTTCCGTTGTCATGAGCTTGATTGAGAATCAAATCTACAATATTAAATGGGGACGGTGCTAATTATCCCTAGGCATTCACAAGATGGTGGAAGTGGTGTGTATGGGTGAAGGGTTTTGTAGGTGGTTTATTTGGGGGTTTAGTATAGCCTAAGAGTTGTTTATGATGACTTATCTTTGGTGCTTAGTAGTGCTCCTTTTTGGATTTTTCTCCTTGAGAGCCTTCTTTTGCGTCTCTCCCTTTCAAGTTTTCTTTTGATGGACCTTTCCCTTGGCTTTAAATGATCCTTGGGCTTTTAGGTTCCTTCTGACAGCTTTGCTGATTTTATTCTTTTTCCTGGAGCTCCTTTTACGGATGGTGTACATCCTTTGGGGAACGCTCCGTGCTTTTGCTGGATTTTCTTTTTTCTTGGAGCTCCTTTTACGGATGGTGTACATCCTTTGGGGAACGCTCCGTGCCTCTTTTTCGATAATTCTTTTGTCAGCACAGAAACTTAGGCTATGGCCAAAAGGTGAAAGAAGGAAGTGAAGTTTTTTTTTTTTTTTTTGAAAAGGCTAAGGCTCAGCATGTTTTCCGCTGAAGGTGAGCATTGTTTGGGTTTGAAGGTGAGGGTTTTATGAGAGGGTTCTTATCCTAGGGGCTGTTGAGGTCTTCTGATTGCACCTTCGTCACGTATGACGCCCATTTTTGTAATCTCGAAATGTATTCTTTGAACAAGTTCTGATTCCAGAGAGCATACATCGGCACTCTCATAATTGAAAAGTGAAGCATTAAGAATGAATGCTTTTATATGGTTCAAGATTCCTCACTCATTTTTGGGTAGTTTTGTGCCTAGTCATGCGATCGCTTGTTTTGAAATTTGGTTTGAAAGTTTATCAAAGGGTTTTGCTTGTCATATTCGTTTTACCAAACCTTTTGAACTTTTGTTGACCAGAAATACCTATCCTTTTTGATTTTCGATTCACAAATTTTGAAAATTTTGCTGAAAATCCGAGTTTTGCTAAAAAGTTTGATCAAAAGTTGCATTACAGTAGTCAATACTACTGCTATCCCACACTTAAAATAACATTGTCCCTAATGTTCTATTTCTAAGTTAGGTTAGTCCCACACTTAGATTTTTGAATAAGGGTCAATATTTTCGAAGTCATTCTCTATTTGAGAGTTGTAATCCCACACTTAGAGTTTTACTTAGAATTTTAGCGTGTTTAGATTAAGCAAAATAAGGTTAGAAGAGATACTTCCTTGTGATGCGTGAGTTGCCATTGGATTTTATGGACCAGGCTCAGGTGTGTGAATTTGCTGGAAATGGACCAGGCTCATTAAAAATGAACTTGTTCCACAAATTCTACTTTGAATTCTGCATAGTACACATCCTTCAGAAAACACAAGTGTTAATACAAGTTAAACATAAAATAACTACTAAAAGCTAATCCGTGTCAGGATAGAGCGACTCCCAATCGGTGAAGTCATCATCCATAAAGATCGTGTTTTCCACGATCGATGTAGGAGATGCTGACTCCTCGATGGTATAGACAGGAGATGCCGTGCCATCCTCTGGATCCTGAATCCAAGCGTCTAGGGCAGCAGTCTCCTCCTCCAGTGAGTCCATGAAAGTGGGGTGGTCCTGCGCAGTCAATCTCCAAGGTGGGAATAAGTCCCACGGTGGAATGTGCGGAGCGGGATCAGGTCCCATCTGAAAGGTGCACACAGGTGTGGAGGTAAGGCCTAGAGCAGTGTGGATCTCAGAGATGGCGGTGTGCTGGACCTCGAGGGCTCTCAGTATAGACCAAGTGACAGCAGGGTCCGCAGTAGTAACCCCATACTCAAAGGTGGGTACTCTGGAGGTCCCTGCGGTCTGTCCCGCTGGTCGGTGAGATGAAGGTAACATGGTATGGATGGGACGTAACAGGAATGACTCCTGAACGTACACCTCCACCAAGTCTGCCGATATCTCATCCAACCTAGGAGGTGGTGACTGGGATCCTCTGACAGTCCTCATGCTACCACCCGGTGATGAACTCCAGGAGTGGTGCATGGCACGCGAGCGTCTCTGACTGGGGGCTCGTGCTCTATCTGACTGCGAACTCATCATGCAAAATAAAGAAGGTTAATAGTCTAAGATTATTAGTCTTTTGTAAGGCGAGTCACTGCATAAAAATTGGATTAGTTTAAACATAACAGTAAAGAAAAATTAATGCTGAAAAGTAAGATAGGCTTGGGGTGCCTCCCAAGAGCGCTTTGTTTATCGAGTCTCGTAGCTTGACTCTTTTATACCCATTTTAGGGTGGTTCGTAGTTATAGACTTCCTCATTTGAGGGAAAGTCTTCTACGTAGTGTTTCAGTCGGTGACCGTTTACCTTGAAATTTCCGTCTGGAGCTTCGAGTTCGATGGCACCATAGGGAAATACTTTAGAGATTGTGAAGGGGCCGCTCCATCGTGTTTTGAACTTACCGGAAAATTTCTTAAATCGGGAGTTAAAGAGTAGAACTTTATCACCTGGATTGAAGCGTGTGGGGCGGAGCTTTGAATCATGGAGTAACTTGGTTCGTTCCTTAAATTTATAGGAACTTTCGTAAGCTTGATCCCTCAACTCTGCTAGTTCATTTAGCTGTATTCTCCGGTGAGTTCCTGTTATCGTAGGATCTAAACTACAGTTCTTCAGTGCCCAGTAAGCTTTGTATTCTAGTTCAATCGGGAGATGACATGCCTTTCCATACACGAGCCTATAGGGAGTTGTTCCTAATGGCGTTTTATAAGCTGTCCGAAATGCCCATAAAGCATCGTCTAGCTTGTCTACCCATCTTTCCTTGTGTTGACCAATTGTTCGTTCCAAGATCCTTTTTAGTGCACGGTTTGTAATCTCTGCTTGTCCATTTGTCTGCGGGTGATAGGCCGTAGAGGTTTTGTGTGTAACCCCATATTGTTGCAATAGTTTCATAAACTGAGTATTGCAAAAGTGCGTCCCTCTATCGCTGATGATTGCTCGAGGTGTTCCAAACCGACAGAATAACTATTTTAAGAACTTTGTTACGAGCCTTGAATCATTTGTTGGAAAGGCTTGGGCTTCGGCCCATCTTGATACGTAATCGACAGCTACTAGAATGTATTCTTTTCTGTAAGATTTCGGAAATGGTCCCATGAAGTCTAATCCCCATATGTCAAATATTTCACATGCTTGGATATTTGTTAACGGCATTTCATTATGCGTTGTGATATTTCCAAACCTTTGGCAAATATCGCAACGTTTCACCAAGTCTTGTGCGTCTCTGAAAATGGTAGGCCAGTAGAATCCTGAGTCGTAGACTTTCTTTGCTATCAGATTAGCTGCATGATGTCCTCCGGTGGGTCCGTGATAGCTTTGGTGGAGTATATGTTCGACTTCTTTCCCATCGACACATCTTCTTACTATTTGGTCGGGACAGACCTTGAACAAATATGGATCATCCCAGAAGTAATATTTGACGTCGCGGAAGAACTTTTGTCTTCGCGATGAGATCATTCCTTTTCTTGCGATCCCTCAAACTACAAAATTGGCAATGTCTGCAAACCAAGGATCGTCAGTGAATTACGAACCTTGTTCTCCTAAACTCATTAACTGCTCTTCTGGAAATCGATCTTTGATATCTCTTTCTGCAAGTTGTTCCATCGACGGATTTTCAAGTCGACTTAAATGATCTGCAGCGACGTTTTCTGCTCCTTTCTTATCCTTTATTTCTATGTCGAATTCTTGTAGGAGTAAAATCCATCGTAACAATCTAGGCTTTGCGTCTTGCTTTTTGAAGAGGTATTTTAGAGCTGAGTGATCTGTATATACTATTGTTTTGGACAATATCAGGTAGGATCTGAATTTGTCGAAGGCAAATACTACGGCTAGCAGCTCTTTTTCTGTGGTTGTATAATGTTCTTGAGCATCTGTTAGTGTTTTGCTAGCGTAATAGATTGGGCGAAAGTGATTATCCTTCCTTTGACCTAGAACTGCCCCAACTGCGAAGTCACTAGCATCGCACATGATTTCAAATGGTAGGTTCCAATCTGGATCAACCATGATTGGTGCATTTGTAAGCTCATTATTCAGGTAGTTGAAAGCCTTCATGCAGTTCTCGTCAAACACAAACTTGATGTCTTTTCCTAGAAGGTGGGTGATAGGTCGAGAAATTTTGGAGAAGTCCTTGATAAATCGGCGGTAAAACCCAGCATGTCCTAGAAAGCTTCTAATGGACTTGACGTTGGTTGGTGGTGGAAGTTTGGCGATGGTTTCGACCTTTGCTTTGTCTACTTCAATTCCGGACTTGGATATTCGATGTCCCAAAACTATTCCTTCCTTCACCATAAAGTGACATTTTTCCCAATTTAACACGAGGTTTGATTCTTCACACTTGGCGAGCATTCTATCGAGGTTGGCTAGACATGATGCGAAGGAGTCTCCAAAGACAGAGAAATCATCCATAAAGACTTCCATGCATTGTTCAATCATGTCGTGGAAAATTGCAACCATGCATCTCTGAAATGTTGCAGGTGCGTTGCATAATCCAAACGGAATTCGTCGGTATGCGAATGTTCCGTAGGGACATGTGAATGTCATCTTCTCTTGGTCCTTCGCATCGAGCGGGATTTGGAAATACCCAGAAAAACCATCGAGGAAACAGTAGAATTCGTTTCCTGATAATCTTTCGAGCATTTGGTCAATAAACGGAAGCGGGAAGTGATCTTTGCGAGTTGCTTCGTTTAACTTCCGATAATCGATGCAGACCCTCCAACCGGTAACCGTCCGAGTTGGTATAAGCTCATTTTCTTCGTTTGAAATGACCGTCATTCCTCCCTTCTTTGGTACTACTTGAACAGGGCTAACCCAAGGTGAGTCGGATATTGGGTAGATCAATCCAGCATCTAAGAGTTTGATAACCTCTTGTTTGACCACGTCCTGGATCTTAGGGTTTACCCTTCTCTGCCTTTGTACGGATGGTTTGAAATTGTTTTCCATGAGGATCTTGTGTGTGCAATAGTTTGGACTGATTCCTTGTATGTCAGAAATCTTCCAAGAAATTGCCTTCTTGTGCGATTTCAGAACATCAATGAGCTGAGCTTTCTCCTCGGGTTTTAACTCTTTTGATATTATCACCGGGAGTTGTGATGTTCCATGGAGGTAAGCGTACTCAAGGTGAGGTGGTAGTTCTTTTAATTCTAGGTTTGGTGGTTCTTCGATAGACGGCTTCATTCTAGCTATCTCGTCTCTATTCAGCTTTTCATATTCAGCTTGGAATGGTGCTTCGTCTGTCTCAGGCTCAGATGTGGAGATTGATGCTATTTCAACCCACTCGGTTTTATTTGAGAATTCGTCTGTCTTTATCTCATACTTGTTGACTGATGATGAGGAAACCTCATCATTTTTGGTGATGATGACCCCTCCATTGTCAGTGAATTGGAATTCTTGGAATTGAGCGGATGAAGATTGGTTTATGGTGATTTCAGGGTTTTGAAACGGTAGTGGTTCGAGTTGATTGGCTAATTGTAGTTCAAATGATGGTGGCTCAATACTCATTCCTTTGAATGAATCCAAGATCTCTCTGATTGAGGGAAATGGGTTTGGTTCATTGAACATGGGTTTATCTCTCTTTAGCCAAGGTATCGGTGTACCGCACCCTAATGGAACAGCGATTGTTTTGCCATCGATGTAAGGAGACTTCTTTTCAAACAGCGGAAATAGTAGTTCGTTGGATGTTGTTGGCGAAACGATTGCGGAGTGCAGCTCAGGGTCCTCATTACACAGTTTTCGAATGGTGATTATGGTGTTGGGTATCGGATCCTGGCTGGATAGTGCTAGTACTTCGTGAAGATGTTCATCAAAAATATCCTGCATGGTATCACACAAACCAAGGTCCTCTTCCAGAGGTTGCTTCATTAATCGATCGACATTAAAGATGACTTCCTCTTTCCCAACTCTCAATTTTAAAGATTTTTCGTTAACATCAATTACAGCCTTGGCAGTATTTAGGAATGGTCTGCTTAGGATGAGCGGGATATGTGTGTCTTCTTCTATGTCCATGACAATAAAGTCCACTGGAAAAATGAACTTATCGACTTTGACCATGACATCTTCAGTAATTCCTCGAGGGAGTTTTACTGATCTGTCAGCTAATTGGATAGTCATACGAGTAGGTAATAGGTCATCTAATCCTAATTTCTTGTAAAGAGAATAGGGCATAAGATTAACACTAGCACCTAGGTCTGCTAAGGCGTTACTAATTTGAATTCCTTGGAGAAAACAGGGTATAGTGAAACGTCCAGTATCGCCTAATTTAGGTGGGAGACCACGTTGTACAATTAATGAACATTCAACATCCAAGGGTAAACTAACTATTTGCCTAAGTTTTTCTTTGTTTGAAAGGAGTTCTTTAAAGAATTTAGCACACGAGGGCATTTCTACTAAAGCATCTAATAATCTAACGTTTAAGTGTAGGCTTTTAAATATTTCCATATATTTACCGAATTGGGCTTCTTGCTTTTCCTTTTTAAGTCTGCCAGGATAAGGTATTCTCGTTTGAGGTACATTATCTGGAGTTTTGGCTGGTGATGGGTCAGGTATTGTGACAGGGATGTCAATTGACACATTTTCACTAGGTGTAGGTGTGGGCAAAGAAGTGTTTTTGGGAGTGTTATCTGGTGTTGGTGGATCAACTTTACTTACTTTTCCTCCTCTAGTTATGATTAACAGGTCATCACTTGGTGGATGAGTGGTGTCATTCGTGATTACCGACGTACTTTCCTCAATAAAACTTAAGTTTTCCAAAATGGATTTCATGTTAGAAATTAATTTTTCTGAAATTTGTATCATAGCGTCAATGTTATCTTGAAATCCGGTTACTCTTTTGTTTATAACGTTTTGTTCGAACATAAATTCTGACAAAGATTGTTTTGAGAAAGGTAAGTGGTTTGTAGGTGAGGAAACAGCTAAAAGTTGGGTCACAGACTCATTTGGTGTGGGGTTGGTCCAATCAAAGTGTGTTGTCATAATTAATTAAAAAGCGGTTACTAAAATAAAACTAATTCTACGGGCAAAAAGGTAACTTTTGATTGATGTTAATCTTTCAAAAGGATCGCTTAAACATTAAAGTTGCTAAATCCTAAAATCGGTTGCCGACGCTCCCCAACAGCGGCGCCAAAAACTTGTTACGCTGCGCACCGGTCGCTGGGATCCCTGACGGCGACGCAGCGCAACGGCGGGTGTTTTTTATTTATAAGGCTGGGGCCTAGGGTTACTTATTATGCTAAAAGGGTTAGCACAGGGCAAGTATTACCTAGGATCGTTCTTCAAATTACGACAAATTGAAACTAGGGGGTTTAGAAACTTTTATGTGTTCAGCTGGGATTGAAAGAGTTGGTTTTGGTTTTGGGTTTTCCTATCCTAATTTAAACTAAATTTAAAATAAAAGGTGGAGGTTACTTCGGGTGTTCAGCAATTAAAGCGATTGTCTACTATGATGTGGTTTAACAGTGGTTAAATATGGAAAGTTCTAATGAGGATAATTTCGTAAGTTGATGTGAGCTATTCTACAATCCTTCCATCGGGCTGACGCGGAGGTGTCCACAATCAGGCAAATGGAATGTCACGGGGATTGCACAATATATTAAAGTGCACACCGAAAGTTCTCTCAAATGTACACCCACATTACCCAACAGTTAACCTCGAATCCTATTCCCCAATCTCGGTCGTTAGAGATGCCCGAATCATGGCATAGTTTGTTGAATAAACAATCTTATGAACGAGGGTTATCCTTACCGGAATAGGTTGGGTTAACTGGTCTAAACGGTCGGATAATATGTCATCACTTATTCGTACGAGTTATCATCATTACTTGGGGATGTTACAAGACAGGGATGATTTGTGTTACAAATGGAAACCTAGGTAATACGTTTGCTATTCGATTCATAATATAACTACCTTCGGTCGTTCTGACTACCATACATTTGTACTCCGCCGTAAGCGTTTCCAGTACTATATCAAAGAACAGTCGAATAAGGGCCATCATATTACTTCACGAGGATTAATGCCATTTAAATTTTACTATTATGATGATCCTAAGGCAACAATCAAACAAGAACATGCAATAAGACGATCAAGGTGACAGTTTAATTTAAGCATGCAAAAGTATCATCTAAGTTGAGGATATTCCGAAAGTTGTCTCAAAAATATCGTCTACATGAATTTGATCTTAATCTACCTCTACTCCCATGTTCCGTGTCTCTTGGATCCTGTTGTGGTCTAGACAACACCGGCCATGCTGAGCTCAACGATTCAATCTAACATAGTATAACTAAGTGACCTGTATCCTATGAGTTAGCTACGTTCATTTTTGGATAAAGTTTTAGTCATAACATGAGTTGGGCAGATAATCGATAAAGATTTAATTCCTAAATCCATTTATAATATAAACAATCCGCAATCTCAAAACATACCACATAGTCACATATTTAATACTTCTCTAAACGACTGTCATAGCAGACAATTGAGTTATTTAGCTAATCATGGCAATTCTAGCATACATATTTAAATTTATTAAAGAAAGGGCAAACATATTAAATATGAAAGATAGATTGACACCTGGAAAGAAGTACAATAACTCGTAGCTAAAATATGCGTCCCGGAGCACCTCCGTACAAATCTTCCTTAGCTAGTTAACTAGCTAGCCTAATTAACTAGGAAGAATAAAAGAAAAGAAAATACAAATATGCTGGTATTTTTGAGTGTTACTTGGTGTTTCCAAGTTCTAAGGTGTGTGTTTTCAAATGAGCCCATGCCTCTATTTATAGAGGAGTTTTGGTGCATTTTAGCCAAAGGAAGCACACATTAGCAAAAGGTGGAAAAGGTAGTGGCACCAGGTACAAAAGGCGAAAAAGGTAGTGGCACCAGGTACGAAAAGTAGGAAAAGGTCTAGCACCAGGTACGAAGAAGTACCAAAAAGCGCAATCCGTGCGGGTGACGGGCAGCAGCCGGCAGCTGGCTGCCAGCCGGCGGCGGCTGGCTGCCTGGCGGCGGCGGCTGGCTGCCAGTGGCACCAGTCTGCTGCCGGTTGCTGCGTTTCTCGATTTGTGCGTGTTTTCTTCATTACGCGTCCGTTTGCGTTGATCCTTTTCACGTTGGATTTGTAATTCAAAAATGAAGCTTTTGATGAAAAGAAATCCCAAAAAATATGTCTCTGAACTTTAGATGTGTCGTACGAATCGTTTGGATCTTCCGGAGTGCGTAGAATCTTCGTTCTTTGTCCGTGATAGTTGATTCTTCTTTTGTTGGATTCATAATTTGAAAACGAACATCTTGGGTCAGATAGATGTTGGTGATGGGATCTTTTGTCTTGAATCCTCGTTCTGATGTCTTGAATCTTCAAACGTGCGTGAAATCTTCGTTTTTCGGCCTTTTTGCCTGATTTTTCTCGTGCAACCTTGTTTTGATCTTCTTAGCATTTTATCAATGATTTTTGCATTATTTGAGTCCAAGTGCTAAATATTGCTCCAAAATGAGAGAGATATCGGTGGTAAAAATGTGACTTTTTATGCGATATCAAAGGCGTTGTAACACCCCCAAATTTAATGTTTTGCGGAAGAATAATTTGGGTGTTACTAATCAATAATCAAAGCACACATATATATGGCAAACGACCACTATATGCGTCGTTCTATATTGATATTAATAAAACCAAAGTTTACATCAAAATATTGTTTACATTAGCTTGGTTTGAAATTGAGAGATTTAAGTACATAATTAATCTATACAAAATATAATAATGCAGCTAAATCTCTGATTGTTTGCATGCTGACTCGAGCTAATGGATCTTGATTTAGCAGTCTAACCTAGTGTTGGTCACCTGTGATACATGCTAAAATTGGTCAGTGAAATGCTGGTGAGCTCACAGGTTTGTATGTCAACACATATTTGTATGAACAGCAAGATTTATAATTGAATTTAAAATGCAATTAAGCAAAATAAAAGTTATACAGCCATGAGCACATAGTCTGAGCTTAACTTGGGTGTCAGGTCCAATTTAGGAAACCCAACTGAGTTGCCTCCTACGAGTGCCTAATCTACACTCGTCTTCCCAAATGCTAATACGTTCGTTTGACCAGTTAGTGCGTGCTAATCGGACGAGGATTGTCAATCCTATATGATATCATATACTAACATTCACGCTACAGATGTATTACCAAACTATGTTATGGAGGGCTTTGAAATGATTAGTGAAAACAAATCATCTAGTATTTGATTTGTATTGTACTTGCGTTCATATTGTAAAATAAAACGAGCAATGTAATCACACCCCAGAGGAAAACTGTAAAATAGGGGTTATGAGACTCACCTGAGTCTGGAAAGTTTAACTAATTAAACTTGAGTTGATTAGCCGAGAATCGATGTCCGAAGACTTGTAACCTGAGGGTGTCCATGACACGCGATGGTTATAAATGTGAGAAGGTATCTATAAAGACTACCTTTGTAGTTGTCCTTTCAACTAGAATGTCCATATTACTACGATTTGGTTGATTTGGTTATGTTTTGACAACGTGTACGGCCCATTGGTGATTTGTTTGTAATAATAATCCCACATTCTTATTTTGACTTTTGAAAGGTGTTATACTTAGAAGGTATGTGTAAACTTTAAGTGACGGGGGTCCGGGGGCAGCGCCCCTGGTAGCGGGGTCCAAGGGGCGGCAGCCCCTGGCTGGTCGAACTGGACTTGAATTTTTTATTTCTACTAAATTGCTTTGGTGAAAAACGCATCTGGACTTGAATTTGGGTGAAATCGAGTGATAAATTTTTAGGCCTCGACACTTAATAAAATTTTTTAATTCTACTAACTGTTCATGTATACATGCGGTATAGTCTTATAAGTGGTGTGTTCGATAAGCGGTCAAAGTTTACCAAGCGTTAGGTTTGAATCGACATTCAAAGAGTGTAACATTTAAGCGTAATAGTTTGTTAAAACGTACCAATGTTGGCGTAGGGATCCTCTGGCGCATCCCGTGCATGAAGGATGTATGCGCGTCCAGGCGCGTTGGGAACGTTATCATTTCGGTTGTTGTTGTTGTTGTTCTGATTGTTGCGGTTGTTGTTAAGTTGCGGGCATTGGTTTCGGTAGTGTCCTGGTTCACCACACCTGAAACACCCATTATTTCGTTGCTCATTGTTCGCGGGATGGGTTCTGCATGCCTGGGTTCTGTGTCCAAATCGGTTGCAGTTGTCACAGAAGAAGCAATCTTCCTTGTGGTGCTTTCCGCACTTTCCACACTTGGGCCTCTTGCCAAGATAAGGTTTCGTTTCAGTGTTGGTGATTGCAGCGTAGGCTCGGGTGTTTCCCCCGTTCCTGTTCTGTTGACCTTGACGGTCATTACCCTCATTGTTCCATTTGCGTTTATTGTTTCCAGAATCACCAACTTCGATAGTGAGGGGTTCACCTTTCCCAGTAGCAGCTTTCAAAGTTCCAATCAGGACCGTGTCATCGGTCAAGCTCTGAGCCAGGTCAACTGCGCTCCTAAAGGTAGCTGGTTTTTAGGACATCACCATGCCTCTGATTTGTGGGGCCAAGCCCTTAAGGTATCGCTTGATGCGTTCCTTCTCGGGGGTTACCATGTGGGGTACCAGGCGTGCAAGTTCCTGGAACCTAGTTGTGTAACCGGTAATGTCAGCGCCGATCATTTGAATGTTCCAGAGTTCAGTCTCGAGTTTCTGGATCTCGTTGGAAGAGCAAAACTCCTCCATCATCATCTGTTTCAGAGTCTCCCAGTTCATGGAGTAAGCGGCTGAGCGTCCAATAATTTGGACCTGAGCGTTCCACCAGGTTAACACTTTGTCAGCTAGAGTACATGTGGCATATTTCACCACATTGTTGGTAGTGCAGTCGCTGATGTCGAGGACCGATTCCATCTTCTCGATCCAGTGGACTAGGCCGATGGCCCCTTCAGTCCCGGTGAAGGTGCTCGGTTTGCAGGCCTGGAAAGTTTTGTAAGAACACCCCTGTTGGGTATTCGCAGGAGTTTCGCTGTTGACGGGAGTGGTTCCACTGTTGTGCACCACATTATCACGATTGCGGCTTGCCTCATACTGGGCAATTGCTTCAGCCACACGTCGTTCGATGATCTGTTCGGTAGTTTCGACGACAGGAGGTGTAGGCGCTCGGTGACTGTTTCGGGTATTTCTTCGTTTAGGTGGCATGATGACGTTCTGCGATAAAAATGCAGAAGTCAATGCCAATGAAAAGGGTGTAAAGAATAATGTTTCACATGTATTTAGTTATAGAACACTAAAAATGATTGACAAGATCCCCATCACGTATCTTGTGACTATGAAACGCCCATATGTACTTAGTATGATATAATCACGTTGGTCAGGCGTCATTATATGATGCTAAATACAAACTTCTTTTCATCAACCACTTAATACGAGCAGGTTCACATGAGATTAGAGTGTCAACGAACGAAATCTGATGTGGTATGGTCCAATAGATGGATCGCGCGTGTCGATGTGTCGTATCGATAGTTAGACGTATGCAAATGTGTGTATGCATGTGCATTCTAGCCAAGGCTATAGTCTAGGTCTCTAAGGTCTCTAAGTCACCTAAGAAATCTAGTTTGCTATAACCAATGGCTCTGATACCAATCTGTAACACCCCCAAAATTTGTTGATTTAATTTAGCGGAAGCATTTAGTTAAGTATGGGGAGTGCCACAATATACAGTACATGCATACGTATCAGAGCATATGATTACAACAGAACAAATATATTAAGATGCCAAAGTATTAGTTACAAAGTTTACGATTCCTCGTATCGTACAAGTTAAAAGTATTAAGTTTACAAAAGTAGATTTCGTAAATATCACTAAAATTACTTTAGTTATACAAAAGAAATCCAGTTGTCAAAAGTTGGCATCCTATTCCTTCATGGGTCGCCTATGTTCCATGTATGCAGGTCGTCTTACATGCAGCTAATTCCCTGAAAAACATAGTAAAAGTCAACAACGAGGTTGAGTGAATTCACAGGTTTTATGTTTACAATTATAGTTGGTTGTTTCAAAGCGTTCACAAATAGTTATCGTCATCACGATCAAATAAAGTTTCGTGGAGTGTTATCCAATGTGTACGTTTAGTGGGATGTAGCCCAAAGATGTAGTTACGTGGGATGTTACCCAAAATATAGTTTAAGATTCGTAGGAAAGCGGTATCATATTCTTAATTGTAGGAATGTCAGTATCCTGATAGTTATTCGTAGGAATGTCAGTATCCTAATAGTTGTTAACGGATCTATGTCAGTAGGATCGAGTACCCATGTCAGTAGGGTTCACCTAGTGGGGAGTGTCAGTGTTCCCTGTTCTACAAGTATAACGGATCCATGTCAGAAGGATCTAGTACCCATGTCAGTAGGGTTCAAATAGTAGGGAGTGTCAGTGTCCCATGTTCAGTAAGTATGATGGATCCATGTCAGTAGGATCTAGTACCCATGTCAGTAGGGTTCAAATAGTAGGGAGTGTCAGTGTCCCTTGATCCATGTCAGTAGGATCTGGTCCATGTCGGAAGGACCCATTAGTTACCTAATCAATTTCGTAGAAGCGTTGCTGGTCGTTCTCCAGCGTTTCCAAAACAACTTTAATACGTTTACAGTGTTTGTAGTATGAAAACGTTTATTCAGAAACGTCAGTTTGTGTAACAGTTTAACAGTTCAATGTACTCTAATTGTTCGAGTAAATCAGTATACAATCATGTATTTCAAACGTTTGACTATGTTTTCCACCCCTGTTTAAAAGCAGTTAAAATAGTAAAAGTAGGGGCTGTGAACTCACCTGTTGAGTTAAGTAATAGTGCGAGAGCTAGCAAAGCCTAAAGTCCGAGTCTAATCCGAAATCTCCTAACGCCCTAAACGTATGAAATTTATAAGTATGAGTAAGTGGATGTCTTGGTTGACCATCCATGCTAGTGTTCTCTCAACTAGATATGTCCAAATGGTTTAGTTGTTTGTTCGTGTTATAAAAATTGTATACAGAACGTTGGTGAGTTTTTGTAATAATAATTTCAAGTATTATTATTAAGTGGTTCATTGTTTTGTACACTTATAAAAGGGTATGCGAGAGTATAAGTAAGTTTACGTTTATTTTTCCGAAAGTGTATGTTTTAGCCGAAGTTAATGAAAGTCAAAGTTACTGTTCATGCGTGAGTCAACAAAAGTCAAAGTTACTGTTCATGCGTGAGTCAACAAGTCAAAGTTACTGTTCATGCGTGAGTCAACAAAAGTCAAAGTTACTGTTCATGCGTGAGTCAACAAAAGTCAAAGTTACTGTTCACGCGTGAGTGTGATTCACGGATTCATTGTGATTTTTATATAAAATAGTAAACGTTATTGAATCATTCTGAAATTTTTACACGATGTTACCACATATGTTATGTACTTCTTGTAATTTGTTTATGAATTTTGGAGGTCGTTTGATATTTTGTAAAAATTCACTAAGTGTCAGGGTTCAGTTTAATCCGAGATTAGACCACTTCTCACTAATCTAATTTTCTGGAGAAATGGGTGCATTTCTGGAATGAGCCAAAGAAGGACTTTTTGTAGATTACAAATTTACCAAGATTTTCCAAGTGGTCTCACACGTTTTTAAGGTCTAGAACTCAAGATATAGTCCTGAGAAGTTACTGAAAATTCCTGTCTGCCGGAACAGTAAACCTATGTCACCGGAGAAAAATGTTTTCGAGTAGCAAACGGAGTCAAAAAGTCACGAGACAAATTTTGTTGGAAAGATAACTTCTTTTAATACATTTAAGGATTAAGAAACGCATCATTTCATTGAGAAATGATTTTTAAATAATTCGTGGAAATTAGAACAGAAATCTGGACAGGAAACAAAAT
Organism: Pseudognaphalium luteoalbum; assembly: GCA_963422505.1. Taxonomy (NCBI): domain Eukaryota; kingdom Viridiplantae; phylum Streptophyta; class Magnoliopsida; order Asterales; family Asteraceae; genus Pseudognaphalium; species Pseudognaphalium luteoalbum. The sequence goes on from OY730195.1 coordinate 75,360,607, forward strand.
TATATATTTCGAGTTTTAAAACGCGTTTCGTTTTATATTTTGGACATTTTATAGTTGAGTAAACATACTAACATGTAAATATATATGTTACAAGTATAATTAATGAAGAATAAAGAGTTCCTTACAAAGAAATGAAGAGGAGAAGGAAGAAAGAAGTCGAATGCTTGTTTTTATGCGTTTTCTTGAATTCCGGCGTGGCGGATCATGGCGGCACTATGGTGGTGATATGGTGGACTTGTGGTGGAGTGAGGGTGGTGTGGTGACTGACCTCTGGTCGTTTCTAGAGAGAGGAGAGAAGGTTAGAGAGAGAAATGAGAGAAAAGTGGAGCATGGAAGTGGAAATGGAAGGTATGGTGTGTAGTATGTATGTAAAAGAAATCAACAAGTATGGGAGCCCATACTTGTGCATTTTCTGCAGATTTGGGTGGGTCCCATGGGTATGGGTGTGTTAAATCTTGTTCCCCAAAGTTACGTTTCATATGGTGTCTGTTTACCCGTTCGTTTAAACGTATAATTAGTCGCGTAACGTTATTTGAATGCATTTTCGTTTTCGATACAATTCTCAATATTTTCAATCGAAGTATTTTATCAAAATACTTTGTTTTGAGTTATAAAAATATAACTTGTAACTATTTCATTCGTTGGGCGCGAATGGCGCATTTTTGTCGCGTACTGTAAGTATTATACGTTACAAAATACGTGTTAAATATCATCGGCATAATATTTAGTAAATAATAATGTTATTAAATAATTTCGTTCACCAACGGTTGTATGTATATCTATCGAGTTTTTTCCAAATGTTTGGTACGTAATTACAATAAATTACGAAATGTTAAATACTACGCGTATTAACTAGCCGGGCTTTGATAGACTTACCTCTAAAAGTAGTTGTGAATTCACTCAAGTAGGGAATTAGCCTAATAATGCAAGTGTTTATTGTTTATAATTGCATTTAAATTTGCGGGGTGTCACATTCTCCCCACGTTAGAGAAATCTCGTCCCGAGATTTAAACCAAGTTGGAACGCCAGTCGCGTATGTTTTCCGAAAAGTCACGTCGTTAATAATAATAATTGTTTGCGTGGCACTCTAAGTTGCCATAAAGTTCTAACTGTTCATGTATACTTGCGGTATAGTCTTATAAGTGGTGTGTTCGAAAAGCGGTCAAAGTTTACCAAGCGTTAGGTTTGAATCGACATTCAAAGAGTGTAACATTTAAGCGTAATAGTTTGTTAAAACATACCAATGTTGGCGTAGGGATCCTCTGGCGCATCCCGTGCACGAAGGATGTATGCGCGTCCAGGCGCGTTGGGAACGTTAGCATTTCGGTTGGTGTTGTTGTTCTGATTGTTGCAGTTGTTGTTAAGTTGCGGGCATTGGTTTCGGTAGTGTCCTGGTTCACCACATCTGAAACACCCATTATTTCATTGCTCATTGTTCGCGGGATGGGTTCTGCATGCCTGGGTTCTGTGTCCAAATCGGTTGCAGTTGTCACAGAAGAAGCAATCTCCCTCGTGGTGCTTTCCGCACTTTCCACACTTGGGCCTGTTGCCAAGATAAGGTTTCATTTCAGTGTTGGCGATTGCAGCGTAGGCTCGGGTGTTTCCCCCATTCCTGTTCTGTTGACCTTGACGGTCATTACCCTCATTGTTCCATTTGCGTTTATTGTTTCCAGAATCACCAGCTTCGATTCGGAGGGGTTCACCTTTCCCAGTAGCAGCTTTCAAAGTTCCAATCAGGACCGCGTCATCGGTCAAGCTCTGAGCCAGGTCAACTGCACTCCTAAAGGTAGCTGGTTTGGAGGACATCACCATGCCTCTGATTTGTGGGGCCAAGCCCTTAAGGTATCGCTTGATGCGTTCCTTCTCGGGGGTTACCATGTGGGGTACCAGGCGTGCAAGTTCCTGGAACCTAGTTGTGTAACCGGTAATGTCAGCGCCGATCATTTGAATGTTCCAGAGTTCAGTCTCGAGTTTCTGGATCTCGTTGGGAGAGCAAAACTCCTCCATCATCATCTGTTTCAGAGTCTCCCAGTTCATGGAGTAAGCGGCTGAGCGTCCAATAATTTGGACCTGAGCGTTCCACCAGGTTAACGCTTTGTCAGCTAGAGTACATGTGGCATATTTCACCACATTGTTGGTAGTGCAGTCGCTGATGTCGAGGACCGATTCCATCTTCTCGATCCAGTGGACTAGGCCGATGGCCCCTTCAGTCCCGGTGAAGGTGCTCGGTTTGCAGGCCTGGAAAGTTTTGTAAGAACACCCCTGTTGGGTATTCGCAGGAGTTTCGCTGTTGACGGGAGTGGTTCCACTGTTGTGCACCACATTATCACGATTGCGGCTTGCCTCATACTGGGCAATTGCTTCAGCCACACGTCGTTCGATGATCTGTTCGGTAGTTTCGACGACAGGAGGTGTAGGCGCTCGGTGACTGTTTCGGGTATTTCTTCGTTTAGGTGGCATGATGACGTTCTGCGATAAAAATGCAGAAGTCAATGCATGATGACGTACTTGCGGTATAGTCTTATAAGTGGTGTGTTCGATAAGCGGTCAAAGTTTACCAAGCGTTAGGTTTGAATCGACATTCAAAGAGTGTAACATTTAAGCGTAATAGTTTGTTAAAACGTACCAATGTTGGCGTAGGAATCCTCTGGCGCATCCCGTGCACGAAGGATGTATGCGCGTCCAGGCACGTTGGGAACGTTAGCATTTCGGTTGTTGTTGTTGTTCTGATTGTTGCGGTTGTTGTTAAGTTGCGGGCATTGGTTTCGGTAGTGTCCTGGTTCACCACATCTGAAACACCCATTATTTCGTTGCTCATTGTTCGCGGGATGGGTTCTGCATGCCTGGGTTCTGTGTCCAAATCGGTTGCAGTTGTCACAGAAGAAGCAATCTCCTCGTGGTGCTTTCCGCACTTTCCACACTTGGGCCTCTTGCCAAGATAAGGTTTCGTTTCAGTGTTGGCGATTGCAGCGTAGGCTCGGGTGTTTCCCCCGTTCCTGTTCTGTTGACCTTGACGGTCATTACCCTCATTGTTCCATTTGCGTTTATTGTTTCCAGAATCACCAGCTTCGATTCAGAGAGGTTCACCTTTCCCAGTTGCAGCTTTCAAAGTTCTAATCAGGACCGCATCACTTGATGCGACACTTAAGTGACGCACGAAGTGACGCTATACTGGACTGGCCTATGCGACACTTAGGTCTATTCGACGGATTTTGAGCCAAAAATGTGTTTTCCGGTTATCGTTTGGTCCGATTCTTTTACCCAACCCTTAGATGGACATTTCAAAGCTAAATAAACAACTTTCAAGTAAAAATATACAAAACCGAAGAGTTTTGAGATTTGTCGGGAATCTTACAAGTTTACGCGGAGAGATTTCGAAAAGATGGGAATGTAGATCGTGACTCTGTGAATCTTTTTTTCCAAACGAGCGAAACGATCTGAGTAAGTGTGGTGGTGTTATTTTGATGATTAAAGAGGTGGTGGTGGTTTTCTTGAAAGTAAGAGAGAAAAAGAAAGGAAGAGAGAGAGAGAGGGAAGGAAGGAAATGAGGAAAAAGGAGGGAAGGGAGGGGGTTTTGGTGAAGCCTCCTCCTTTTTCGCCCATGCGTTTGCGCTCGGTGCGGTGTTCGTTATCCGATCGTTTGAACGTTTAGTTATTTATTTTACACTTTTAGATATACGTTTCAAAATACAAATATTTTATAAACATTTTATTTGAAGTATCTTATCAAATATTTAGTATGTGAATTACAAGGTATAATTACCCTCGTTTTGATTGTTTGTGCGCTTAATATTTTAATCGCGTAATCCTTGTTTGTACGATACGAATTTATGTTGAAACATTATTTAAATAATATTTTGGATAAAATCGGGTTATTAAATAATGTCGTATTATTTGATGAAAATCCTTCACCAACGTCTGTAATTATTTGATTCGAATTACATTCGATTTGAATTGCGTACGATTTAATCAAATCGTATAATCGTATATATTCATCAATATATATATTTCGATACATTAATTAGCCTAAAACCGAACTACTTACATGTATTAACAAAGGATTAGGCACTAATCACTAGTCCTAATTTGGTGGGTGTTACATTCTCCCCCTGTTAGGAGAATTTCGTCCCGAAATTTAGCTCGAGGTCGCGTTTGGTGTAGAGTCAGTGAATAACTGAGGATACTTGAGTCGTATTTGGTCTTCCCATTCCCAAGTGAATTCCGAACCGCACCGCGAATTCCACCTGACCTTAATGATGGGAATACAACTTTGTTTGAGTTGTTTGACCTCACGGTCTACGATTTCAGCAGGTTCTTCGACAAAATGAAGTTTGTTATCGATGCGAATCTCATCGAGTGGGATGATGAGTGTCTAATCAGACAAGCATTTCTTTAGGTTAGAAATGAGGAAAGTAGAGTGCACGTTGCTGAGTTCGGCTGGCAGCTGCAGTCGATATGCTACGGGCCAATCCTTTCGAGGATCTCAAAAGGCCCAATGTACCTGGGATTCAATTTCTCGCGCTTGCCGAATCGGATTACGCCTTTCCAAGGCGATACTTTCAAGAGTACTCGGTCCCCAACCAGGAACTTGAGTGGTTTGCGTCTAACGTCAGCATAACTTTTCTGACGATCACGTGCGGCTTTGAGTCGGTCTTGGATTTCAACAATTTTCTCGGTGGTTTCGTGTACGAGTTCAAGACCAGTGAGTTGGCTGTCTCCCACTTCGGTCCAACAAATCGGTGATCGGCACTTATGACCATACAGTGCCTCTAATGGTGCAGCCTTAATGCTGGCATGATAGCTGTTATTGTAGGAGAACTCGCACAATGGTAGGTATCTTTCCCAGTTTGCACCGAAGTCAACTACGCAAGCTCGTAGCATATCTTCCAGTGTCTGAATGGTTCGCTCACTTTGACCAACGGTTTGAGGGTGGTATGCGGTATTCATATCAAGATGGTTACCCAACGATTTTTGAAGTGATTGCCAAAAGTGAGATGTGAAACGGGCGTCCCTGTCGGAGATAATTGAGGTTGGAACACCGTGTCGAGAAACAATTTCTTTGATGTAGATTTGTGAGAGGCGTTATATTTTATCGATTTCCTTGATCGCCATAAAATGAGCAGATTTGGTGAGACGATCAACGATCACCTAAATGGTATCGCAACCGCTCGTTGATTTTGGTAGTTTGGTTATAAAATCCATGGCGATTTGTTCTCATTTCCATTCAGGCATGCTGGGCTGTTGGAGTAAACCAGAAGGTTTTTGATGTTCGGTTTTGACTTTCGAGCAAGTAAGACACTTGCTGACATATGTGGCGATTTCGGCTTTCATGTTCAACCACCAATAGAATTCCTTGATGCCGTGATACATTTTGTCGGCTCCCGGATGGATAGAATATTTAGACTTGTGGGCTTCATCCATCACCAAGTCTCGCAGGTTCCCAAAATTAGGCAACCAGATTCGATTTGAGAAGTACCTAACGTCATTAGATTTGATTTCGAACTGTTTATCAATGCCTCGTAAGGCTTCGCTTTTGATGTTTTCGGGTGTCAAAGCTTCGAGTTGAGCGGCGTGGATCTGAATGGTGAGATCATTATGAATGGTCATACTGAGGGCTCGGACCCGAAGAGGTTTCGGCCGTTCCTTTCGACTGAGGGCATCGACAACAACATTTTCCTTGCCTGGGTGGTATTTGATTTCGCAGTCATAATCGGTGAGCAACTTGACCCAATGATGTTGTCGCATATTAAGATCCTTTTGGTTGAAGATGTGTTGGAGACTTTTGTGATCGGTGAATACGGTACTTTGGGTTCCATAGAGGTAATGTCTCCAGATTTTGAGGGTGAACACCACGACCCCTAGCTCAAGGTCGTGAGTCGTGTAGTTCTTCTCATGAACCTTGAGTTGTCGGGAAGCGTAAGCAATAACCTTATCTCGTTGCATCAGTACACAACCAAGACCTTGGTGGGAAGCATCACAGTATACCACGAAGTCGTCGGTGCCTTCGGGTAAAGATAGAATAGGAGCACTGCAAAGCTTAAGTTTTAATAGCTGAAATGCTGACTCTTGCTTATCAGTCCAATTGAATTTCTTTTCCTTTTGAGTCAGTGTCATGAGTGGTTGGGCTATTTTGGAGAAATTTTCGATGAACCGACGATAGTACCCGGCCAATCCAAAAAATTGGCGTACCTAAGTTGGAGAGGTTGGCACTTGGCAGTCTCTGATAGCCTCGATTTTCGATGGATCGATGTGAATTCCTTGACTGTCAATCACGTGTCCAAGGAATTGAACGGTTTGCATCCAGAACTCACACATAGAGAATTTAGCGTAAAGCTCCTCGTGCTTAAGTAGTTCTAGGATGATTTTGAGGTGTTGCGCATGCTCTTGTTCGTTTCACGAGTATATGAGGATGTCGTCAATGAAGACAATGACGAACTTGTCAAGGTAAGGCTTTCACACCCGATTCATAAGATCCATGAATATAGCCGGTGCATTGGTTAGACCGAATGGCATCACCTGAAACTCGTATTGCCCACAACGGGTTCTGAAAGCAGTTTTTGAAATGTCGGTGTCACGAACACGTAGTTGATGATAACCTGATCGAAGGTCGATCTTTGAATAAAAACTCGATCCTTGAAGTTGGTTGAACAGGTCATCGATGCGAGGAAGTGGATACCGGTTCTTGACGGTTAATTTGTTCAACTCTCGATAGTCGATACACATTCGGAAAGAACCGTCTTTCTTTTTCACAAATAAGACCGGAGCTCCCCAAGCTTAAGAACTCGGTCTAATGAACCCTCTGTCCAGGAGTTCCTGTAACTGGGTGGACAGCTCCTGCAGTTCAGATGGGGCTAGGCGGTATGGTGCTCGGGCTACCGGTATGGCACTCGGCACGAGATCAATCGAGAACTCAACCTGTCTAGGTGGAGGTAGACCAGGTAGTTCTTCTGGAAAGACTTTGGGAAAGTCTCTGACAATTGGCACATCCTCGAGTCGCTTCCCCTCCGACTTTTTCTCTGTGATGTACGCGAGGATTGCAGGATAACCCTTTCTCAGAAATTTTCAGGTTTTCAGACAAGAGATGATATTTAGTCTCCTCCCACCGGTCTCCCCCTGTATGATCAAGGTTCTACCAACGATGAGATGGATGCGGATGATTTTATCATAACAAACGATCTCGGCTCGGTGTTTGGACAACCAGTCCATACCAATGATGACATCGAAACTTCCAATTTCAACAGGCATAAGATTTATTTAAAAGGTTTCATTGGCTAAATTTAAAGTGCAATTAGGTATCACACTATTGGTTTCTAGGAGTTTACCGTTCGCTAGTTCTACAGTGTACTTAACATCTAGAGCAACAGGGGTGATGTCAATTAGGGGACAAAAGTCATAAGAAATAAAGCTTCTATCAGCACCAGTTTCAAATAGAATAGAAGCAGTTAGGTTGTTGAGGAGGAACATACCCGTGACCACGTTCGGGTCCTGACGGGCGTCCCCAGAGTTGAGTACGAAGGCTCTAACTTTAGCATTGTTGTTGTTGTTATTGTTGTTGTTTTTGTTGTTGTTGTTGTTGCCCTTGTTCTTCAGTTTCGGGCACTCATTCCTAAAGTGCCCGGGATTTCCGCATTCAAAGCAGCCTCGGGGTGGTCTGGTGTTGTTGTTGTTGGCGGGGGATCTACAGTCCCTTGTGAGGTGGTCGTACGTCTTGCAGTTGTTGCAATAGGGACCGAAAGGACCTTCATGGTGGCAGTTGCACTTGGAACTGTAGGGCTTGTTCCCGGTATAACCTCGTCTGGTTTCGGTGGTTGAGTTGTAGGCTTTGATAGTGTCGGGTTTCTTGTTTTGGGAGTTGTTGTGGTTGTCGGACCACTTTCTTTTGAGGTGGTTGAAGGAAGAAGTGGGTGGTTCAGAGTCTTCGTTCATGGCTAGGAGTTCATGGGCCAGCCGGATGGCGCCATGAAGAGTGGTTTGGTTTGATGATGCGACGTTTCCCTGGACAGGTTCCAGAAGGCCGCGGATGTATTTCTTGATTTTCTCGGGTTCGGTACTCACCATAGCTGGGCGAAGGAGGGCAAGCTGTTGGAATCTGGTGGTGTATCCAACAATGTCAGTCCCCTTCACTTTCAAGTGCCAGAACTCCTCATCCAGCTTATGGAGTTGTTCACTAGGGCAGTACTCATCGGTGAGCATTTTCTTCAAGTCCTCCCAAGGGAGTAGGTAGGCAGTGTCAATACCCACAGACTGGGCATATGAATGCCACCATGAGAGGGCACCATCTTCGAGGGTACAGGTGGAGTATTTGACTTTGTCCTCTTCCGCACATTTGCTGATGTGGAAGACGGATTCCATTTTCTCGAACCATCTAATCAATCCGATGGCTCTTTCGGTTCCCTTGAAGCTCAAGGGTTTGCAGTTATGGAAATCCTTGTATGAACAAGGTTTGGATTGAGGCCCGTTGGCAGAGGTATCTTCGCTGCCCGAACTGGGATGTCGGGTAGCCATAGCTTGGGCCACGCTTTGGGCAATGAGTTGAGCGATTTCTGTTTCACTGAAGGTGAATCGCTACGGTGGCATCTTGCTGAACAAGATCAAGAAAAGACAATGAGATACTTGAGTGAAATTCTGATACATCGCAGGTGTATATGATGAAATATACGATGATAGTACAAGTGATAATCATATTCCATTAAGATAACCAAGTTGGATACATGATACGAGTTTTTCAAAAGATTACATAATATGGGAAGTACAAAAGGTACCGGGAATTGTTACATCCGGTTCAAATCGTAAGAGTCCTACATAGATAGATATAGATTACAAGATGACAGTCACACTAGTTCTAATGCAAGTTTATCCTTTCCATTAGTGTGACAAGTCGATCCACAATGATTGCGAGTCTGCTGGTTTATCGGGCGTTGTCTTCTGCAAAGGCTAGTCGTTGTACCAGCATCCTTAAGTATTCTTCAGCCTCTTGTAGGCGCTGTTCACATTGTTCCAACCTGAGTCGTAAGAGCTCGACTTCTACTCCTGATTCCACTACTTGGTCGTGGAGTATGTTCATGTTGCTAACGGTGTTTTCGTGATCTTCGGAGACTTGGTTGATGCGCTCTAGAGCTGTGAGTCTCCAATTTTCATTTGTTTCTTGCAATGCGACATCCATGGTGCGAAGTCGTTGCTTGTGACGGTTTAGCCTAGCGGCCAAGGCCGACAGAGTGAAGTGAGTTGGATATGGGCCAACTTGGGGCAACCTGGCGTTCCTCCTAGCTACCCTCGGATTCTGCGATCCTGATTGAGAATGTGGTGAATTGGGTGGTGTGTTTGCCATTCTGAGACAAAGCGTTAGAAAGAATGAGGCCTATATCCATATAATACATATATAATATAGCCTAAGATATTGAGCGAGAGTGAGGCCTATCTATGTATATGTATATATCACATAATAGCCTAGGGTGTCTAACACAGACATGTTTGAGTCCCGGTTTTCCTCGTGTTCAGAGTCAACTAGTGTATCCTTTTCGGTCATGACTCCTTTCAGATCCCACATCATATTCTTTTAATTATACATAGTTGATCAGGCTATGTTAAATTAAACCAATACCATATAGTCACTGAACCTAATCATACTTAATAAGGAATACTGCCTAACGGTCATAGTCTAGGCCCACTAAATGCAACCTAGTTCACTATAACCTTAGGCTCTGATACCAATCTCTAACACCCCCAAATTTACTGTTTGGCGGAAGCATAATTTGGGTGTTACTAATCAATAATCAAAACACACAAATATATAGCAAACGACTCTATATGCGCCGTTTTAACAAAATATATTAATATTAAAATATTTACAACAGTTGAATCTGTACATAGCTCGTGTTCAATTAAATGAGAGATTTCAATACATAAATACTTGTACAAAATATATTAATGCAAGAAAGTCTCTATTGTCTGCATGCTGACTCGAGCTATTGCAATCCTGAGGGCAGTCGAGATCTACTGCTGAGTACCTGTGATACATGCTAAAATGGGTCTGCTAACGCTGGTGAGCTCACAGGTTTGGGTATCAAATAATATCGTATGAACCGCAAGATTTAAGTACTGATTTGCATCCAACAAATAAAGATATTGATAATGTATACAGCCATGAGCACATAGTCTAAACTTAACTCGGGGGTCAGGATCCACCTTTAAGGACCTGATCGAGGTGCCTCCACGAGTTCCTAATCAACACTCGTCTGAACAAATATTAGTACATCCGTTTACCCAGTTAGTGCATTGATATCACGTAAAAAGTCATGTTTTTACTACCGATATCTCTCTCATTCTAGAATGATTCTTGGCATTTTAAACTCAAAACCAACACAAATCAATGATATTATGCCAAGATGGTCAAAACAAGGTTGCACGATAAAAATCAAGCAAAACGGATGAAAAACGAAGATTCCACACACGTTTGAAGATTCAGGCATCAAAATGAGATTTCAAGACAAAAGTGCCCATCATCAACATCCATCTCACCCAAGATGTTCGTTTTCAAATTAGGAATCCAACAAAAGAAGAATCAACAAAAACGGATAAAGAATGAAGATTCTATGCCAGCTGGAATATCCAAATGATTCATACGCAATATCTGGAGATAGGAGATATATTTTTGGGATATCTTTACATCAAATTCTTCGTATTTGAATTACGAATCCAACGCAAAAAGAATCAACGCAAACAGATGCATAACGAAGAAGATACGCACGAATTAAGCAACACAGCGAAAGAAGACAGACCGGGACGGGTGGCAGCCAGCCGCCAGCCGCCGCCGGCCATGTGGTGGGCGGCGCCGGCCTCCCTCCCCCCATCTCTTTTCTGCTTTTCCGTCGTTGCGTGTACCCGGTGCACCACCTTTCGCTACTTTTCCGTACCCGGTGCACCACCTTTCGCTACTTTTTCGTACCCGGTGCACCACCTTTCACTCTTTTTCTAATGTGAGCCTAGGGATGCCAATGTGAGCCACATTTTCCCTATAAATACAGCCCCAAGGCTTCCATTTGAAGATGTCCCATATGCATTAGGCATAATTCTCTCTTCACTTTCTCATTCTATTTTCTTACTTCAAAATTAGTGTTAGGCTAGTTAAGGAGCTTGTTTAAAATAGAACGAAAGCTAGGGAACATTTTGTAATCTTTGGTGTACGTTTGGAGTTACACTTATTAATTCAAGTTTATTCCTTCTCGCATTATAATCCGGGTTCTTTCTATCCTATTCTATCTTAATTATATATGTATGCTTTAATTACGCTAGAATTAGTTTGTGCCATGATTAGCGAGTAGATTACTATTGTATTCGTTGTGATGTAGTTAGCACATATAATTGTGGGATGACTTTAAATATGTTGTGAAATAATATGACGGCCCCTATTCGGCTGTTTACTCGGTCAAGTGCTGGAAATGCTTTTAAGCAAAGTACATACGTATGGAAGCCGGTAACGACCGAAGGTAGTTGTATTATGGATCGACATTATAAAACGGAAACTTTATGAATGGACTTATCTTATGATTTTAAACCTAACTTATATTCGCCTTTCGATTAACAAACGTGATTGTAACCCTGTAAAGAGAAGTCGCGAACCTTGATACTTGGTCAATAGTTATCTGTGTAAAATCTATGTTTTTAACTGTAACGTCATGCAAGCATCATAAAATGCAATGTGATTACGTGGACTTGCCATGAGTATTGTACACTTTCGATCACAATGTACTTATCATGTGAACATGGCGAAGCAACTAAATTCACAATGGAAACATCGGTAAACGATTAAATATACTGTGAATCACCATAGCATTTTCCGACATGGTCTGGGTTTAACTTTATGCAAAAAGCCGCCAACATTTTAATTAGCATTTTAATTAGATTAGTTAATATAGATTAGATTAGAGTAGGTAGGCTACAGGCTAAATAACCATTTACGAAAACCTAGGGATTTGTTAATTGTAATAAGAAAGGCAAGTTTGGAATCTAAGTTACACTGATATCCTTTCCTTAAACTATGAAACCAAAAGTAAGGTACGCAAGAACCTTGAACGTTTTCCCCTTTTTATCATCCTTAAGTTTCATTAATAGGAATTGGTTAATAAGTCCGAACATAAATTCTAAGTTGATCGTTTAATGGATTAGAAATCTTTATGGTGTTAAGAATGGTTAGACTTGCTAATGACCTGCTACTCTATTCCTTCGCCCACGAGTGAATACGTTCAATAATACGGGTCATTGACTCCCTTATAGGAGAGTGTGGAGAGTTGAGCATCGTCTGTCTGATCAGAATCATGACACCTTGGTTCCTCGTGACATATTATTTGATAACCGACTAATAGGGAACTTATTGGTTATACCACTGCGTGTTGAATCCACTAAACACTCCCAATTTAGATAATCATTTTCCCATAAGAGTCATCATCCCACATTATTAGCTAACGAACTCACAACAAATACTACTTTTATTATCTGATTTACTATTACACTTTTATTCACTTTAATTAGTTTACTTAGTTAACTGAACCAAAACCCCCAACGCACTCTTTTAAAACCTTTACTAGAAAAGAAAGATTGATTGGATCACCTCCGTTTCAATTCAGTTTCGCTTTAAGAACGACTCTAGATCATAATTACCATCTACTAGCCTTTGGTTCAGTATTAGTAAGTCATACTTAGACCTCAGCAAACATAAATTTAAAACAAACCGATTGCGATCCGTACGTCATCTTCATACGACTGTTCGGGGGCTGATCATGCATGCTAACCCGAACGAGGAGGGTCAATCCTATATGGTACCATATACTAATATTCTCGCTACAACGTATTACCAAACTATGCTGACGGAGGACTTTGAAATGATTAGTTGTGTGAAACTCATGTAGTATATGAAAATGTTTGTACTTGCGTTCACATGTTAAATAAGCAATGAATCATACCCCTGAGTAATAACAGTAAAAGAGGGGCCATGAGACTCACCTGAGTCTTGAAGCGTTTAATCAATAAACGTGAGTTTGATTAGCCGATTAGTGATTTTCCGAAGACTCGTAACCTGAGGGTGTCCACGAAACGTGATGTTTGTAATAAGATCACCCTTGTAGTTGTTCGTCCAACTAGAATGTCCAAATTACTACGATTTGGTTGATTTGTTTAAGTATTTGAAAAATGCGTACGGCCCGTTGGTGATTGTTTGTAATAAAAATCTCATCATTATCATTATGATTTCGAAGTGTTATGCTTGAAAACATGTCCCAATGTGTTTTATAAGTCGTATCGTATAAGTGTTTGGGAATTATGAAAGGTCGACGCTTAGTGTGGAAAAGAGTTGCAAACAGACTATTTTTAGCGTCACTTGATGCGACACTTAGGGATTTATGCGACACTTAGGAAGTGACGAATGAAATAGTAAAATCTGAGTTAAAGGCATCACTTAGGGAAGTGGCGCATGATGAGGCTTCTCTAAGGCAGTATCGGGTGTTAGTGTTGGGTAAGGGTTCTAGACGTCACTAGGAGAGTGACGGATGAAATCAATAGTTCAATTATAGGTGATACTTAGACAAGTGTCATGGGGAGTGTTGGTAAGTGGTGTTGGGCGTCACTGGACAAGTGATGGATGTAAGTGTCGGGAAAAAGGAGTGTTATACGGAACTTATACAAATGACGCAAATTTAGGGTTTTATGCAGCACTTATACAAGTGACACAAATTTAGGGTTTTATGGGTCACTTGATGCGGCACTTAAGTGACGCACGAAGTAACGCTATACTGGACTGGCCTATGCGACACTTAGGTCTGTTCGACGGATTTTGAGCCAAAAACATGTTTTCCGGTTATCGTTTGGTCCGATTCTTTTACCCAACCCTTAGATGGACATTTCAAAGCTAAATAAACAACTTTCAAATAAAAATATACAAAATCGAAGAGTTTCGAGATTTTTCGGGAATCTTACAAGTTTACGCGGAGAGATTTCGAAAAGATGGGAATGTAGATCGTGACTCTGTGAATCTTTTCTTCCAAACGAGCGAGATGATCCGAGTAAGTGTGGTGGTGTTATTTTGATGATTAAAGAGGTGGTGGTGGTTTTCTTGAAAGAAAGAGAGAAAAAGAAAGGAAGAGAGAGAGGGAAGGAAGGAAATGAGGAAAAGGAGGGAAGGGAGGGGGTTTTGGTGAAGCCTCCTCCTTTTTTGCCCCTGCGTTTGCGCTCCGTGCGGTGTTCGTTTTCCGATCGTTTGAACGTTTAATTATTTATTTTACACTTTTAGATATACGTTTCAAAATACAAATATTTTATAAACATTTTGTTTGAAGTATCTTATCAAATATTTTGTAAGTGAATTACAAGGTATAATTACCCTCGTTTTGATTGTTTGCGCGCTTATTATTTTAATCGCATAATCCTTGTTTGTACGATACGAATTTAAGTTGAAACATTATTTAAATAATATTTTGGATAAAATCGGGTTATTAAATAATGTTGTATTATTTGATGAAAATCCTTCACCAACGTCCGTAATTATTTGATCCGAATTACATTCGATTTGAATTGCGTATGATTTAATCAAATCGCATAATCGTATATATTCATCAATATATATATTTCGATACATTAATTAGCCTAAAACCGAACTAATTACATGTATTAACAAAGGAATAGGCACTAATCACTAGTCCTAATTTGGCGGGTGTTACATTAATACTTTTTCATCCTAAATCATCATCAAGGCTAAAAAGAAGGCGTTGCTTTAAAAAACAATAAGGCGTTGCTTTAAAAAACAATCAAAATGGTTAAATAACATACAAAATAGAGCATAAATGATACGGTCACGTTGTACGAGAACTTTTAAGCATATTACCTAGAAATTATACTTAGATTATCTCATTATGAATGAAGAAGTTAAAGCCAATCGAAGATCACACGAACTACGACCAAGCAACAAGACTTACAATCCAGTGAATAAGACCACGACCAGGGAGTACACCACCCCACAGGGGCCGTATACCCCCCTACAGGGGTTGTATACCCCCTCTAGGGGCTGTATACCCCCTTTAGGAACTGTATACCCCCTTGTAGGGGTGGTATACCCCCTCTACGGGGCCGAATACGCCCTTTTGGTGTCGAATACCCCCTTTTGGTGCCGAATACGTCCCTTTTGGTGCCGAATTTCATACTTAGGGGGTGTATTTCAATGTAAAATCGAAAGCTTGAGGGTGGTGGTGTTCTAGTGATCATAAGTCTATAAATAGTGGATCAATCCTTCTCATTTCACACAATCAACACATCACAACAATCCATTCAACAACACACATTCTCTCACTAGTTTCCCACTCTAGGTTAGTTAGTAGTTAGTTTCTCGTTTATATTTCACTGGACTAACGGAGGGGCTATTTTGTTATATTTGTTGGAGATACTTGGAGGGGTGCTTTTTTAATATTCGAGGCTCTGCTCGTTGTAATCTTTCAGCTTATATTCAGACTACACATTTATCACGGTTATCTCTTTCCTTATCTGTTATAATGCATGTTATTGTTATTATGCTAGATTTAGGATTCGTTACCATGATTAGTGAGTAGTTAGCTTGTGTGTTTGCTATGATGTAGTTAGCCGTTATAATGGGGGATGATGTTAATTTAATATATAATTGAAAACTATATTTGTTTAACTTTTCATCTATGATTATAAACTGTTTTCAAAACTATCACCTTTCTTCCAATATACGTGGTTAAAACTCTAAAAGACAAGGAGTCACGAACCTTGCTCTGATAGTAATTAATTATTTGTGCTATCTATGCATGGTCTGATTTCGAAGCTTTAGATATACCGTTAAACTAATGTATAGTACAACATGAATTAATAAGGGATTTATTGGGTAATATTAAGTGAGGGTTGGTTTATATCATAGATGAGTAGACTTTAATACAAACTTAGTTAAATGGGTTCAGAGTGACCCGAATGTGCAATACGCGTGGAACACCGTAAAACATCCAATTACTTAGTATAGTGCTGGAACTATCTCTGGTGTAATACAAATGCATGGAAACTACGGAACAATCGTCGGTGTATACACTCTAACTTGCATTAGTGTGCAAGGCATGGAATGCCGTAAAATGTCCTAGTACCTCATGTAAGTGTCGGAACCATCCTTTTCGGACAGTTCCCATGCACCGAAGCTATGGAACGGACATCGGTATACACATTCTGAGCAGCACTGGGTCATCCACCAGCTCTGAACCTAACAAAACCATCGATGAAAAGTTAACAGACACTTTCCGAATTAGGTCTTAAATGATCTACTTGATTTAGAATACTCTATGGTATTAAGAACGGTCAGAGATTAAATATCGGTCTGTTACCTTATTCATGTACCCAGGAGTTAACTCCAAGAAGGGTCACTAGTCTTCACATACACTGTTGGGGGTAGAGCAGCTTGATCTGATCAGAATCATGATAGCCTAGTACTCAGTGACATAGTGTCTGAGAAATCAGATAGTAGAGTGCTAGTGTTTACACCATAAGTATCTGAAATAAATAGAGCACAAATACTTAGAAAGAATGTTTTCAAAACATCAATCCAAACATCATTTTCCCTTAAGGCTAATGAAACCACAACAAACACTCCTCTCCATACTGATTATCACCTATTATTTAATTTTGTTGTTTATTTAGTTTAAATTAGGACCTAAGTTTTTAAAAAGCGAAAAAAATAAAATCAAATCAAATCTCTTGTTTACAAACCCTGCTAAATCGAATCGATCGTCTTGACTGCTTGGTTTCACAATACGGTTGATCTTAAGAAAGACCTTGAGTCATTACTTATCGCTGTTCATAGTTATAAGTAAAACTTAGGTCCCCAGATCTACAAATTTAAAACCACCCATCCGATCGTGTGCCTCGACGGGAAGTTCCGCAACGACAGGAAGCGATTCCTGAACCGACCGTCCGGGAAGCGAATAGTGGCCCCCGACTGGAACTTACCATTTGAAATAATGTGTAACGCCAATGATTTTGCCGTTGGAGCTGTACTAGGACAACGGAAGGAGAAACACTTTCAACCGATTTACTACGCCAACAAAACTCTCACGGACGCTTATGAGAACTATACAACCACTGAGAAGGAGTTGCTATGGTAGTATTTGCTTTCGATAAATTTCGTTCCTATCTTATTTTGTCCAAAACTATTGTCTATACAGATTATTTAGCTCTTAAGTATCTCTTCAAAAAACAAGACGCTAAGCCAAGACTGTTGTGCTGGATTTTGCTCTTACAAGAATTCGACATAGAAATCAGAAGATGAGTCGATGGGAAAGAAGCCGAACATATCCTCTATCAGAGCCATCAGGGACCAACTAGAGGCCACCATGGAGCTAACAAGACCGCACGGAAAGTATACGACACCGGTTTTTATTGGCCAACCATTTTTCAAGATTCTTACGACTTGGTTAAAAGATGCGATGCTTACCAACGATTCGGCAACATATCCGCACGTAATGAAATGCCACTAACCAACATCCAAGCTTGTGAAGTCTTCGACATTTGGGGATTAGATTTTATGGGACCCTTCCCTAAATCTAACAGAAAAGAATAGATTCTGCTTGCAGTTGATTATGTGTCTAGGTGGGCCGAAGCACAAGCTCTCCCAACAAATGACGCCAAGGTCATCACTAAGTTTCTAAAACAACTATTTTGTCGATTTAGAGCTCCGAAAGCCATAATCAATGATCACGGCACACACTTCTGCAATACTCACCTAATGAGAACATTGAAACAGTACGCCGTCACTCACAAAACTTCAACAACTTATCACCCACAAACTAATGGGCAAGCTGAAGTGACAAATAGGGTCTTGAAATGAATCTTAGAACGAATGGTGTTCAATCATGGGGAGAAGTATTCCGACAAATTAGATGATGCATTGTGGGCGTTCAGAAATGCATGTCATCTACCGATAGAGCTGGAATATAAGGCATACTGGGCGCTGAAGAAATGTAATTTAGACATTCCCACCATAAGATCCCATAGGACAATGCAGCTTAACGAACTGGTTGAGTTAAGAGATAAAACGTACGATAGTTCCCTAAAATTCAAAGAAAGAACCAAGATGTTCCATGATGCAAGACTTAAGCTATCAAAGTTTAAACCAGGGGATACAATACTTCTCTTCAACTCACGCTTTAGAAATGTAACACCCCACAATTTTGACAAAAATTATAAACAGTAATTGTACGCATTTTTAGGCTAATTCCCTAACGTAGAGTGAATTCACAACCTATTTTAGAGATAAGTCTAGCAAAGCCCAACTAGTTAATACGCGTAGTATTACATTTCGAAATTGGTTGTAAATACGTACAAAACAATTGGAGCAAACGCGACAAAATATACGACTGTTGGTGAACAAAAATATTTAATAATATGAAATTATTAAATAATGTTATTAATTATTAAATATTATGTTGGTAATATTTACAAAATATTTCGAGAGCGCAAAACACTTATTTTGTAAACTGAAACAACTCGAAATATATCCGTAAAACAAAATTAAAACAAAGTCATAATTCTATAATTCAACTAAATTATTTCTATAAAATATCTCAACTAAAAATATATTCGATAACGTATTTAAAAAAAATCATCATTTAAAAACATTTTACCATTTTACGATCGGACAAACGAACACGGGTTAAATACCACAAAGTTTGGGACTAAAATCTCCCTCCTTTTGATGACCAAAATCAGCCAAACCCCCACCCCAACCCCTTTTTCATTTCATTTTCATCACCATCTCATATATTTCTTCTTTCTCAAAACCACCATCACAAAACCACCCAAAAACTAGCATTAAAACACCTCAAATCACCTAGCTTCTTTGGAAGAAAACGTTCACGAAACCAAGAGGAACATTTCCGTCTTTTCGGATTTCCCTCGCGACAAATTTGTAAGATCCCGACATTTCCAAAAACTCTTTGATTTCGCTATTTCCTTTAATACTTCATTTTTAGTGTTTTTATCAACTTATTATGTCCAAAAATTGAACCAAAACTCATTTTTCCAAACCGATCTTTGAACAGTTGTAAGTGATGCATCAGGCCCAAAAACAGTGTAGCGACACTTAAGTGTCACACTAAGTGCCGCATAAAACCCTCTTTTTGTGTCACTTGCTTAAATGATGCCACAAACCCTCTTTTTTTGCGACACTTTGTTAAGTTTCTGTAACCAGCCTCACACGACACTCCATGCATCACTCACTCAAGTGTTGCCCACTACTCTAAGCATCACTCAACGCGACACTAACCTCAGTGACGCTACCCAAGCCAAGTGACGCCTCTAATGTTGCTAAAAGCAAAATACGTATAACATTTTTTTCCACTAAGTGTTGGACTTAACCGAAAATGAATACTTACATACGATACGATACACGAACTTTACAAACATCACAAACACACTTATATTATTGAAATGTTGATTTCAAACCATCACCAATGAGTCGTATACATTTTCACAACTATGAAACACAAACATACATATTCAACAAACGCTTTGGACATAACTTGGTTGTACAAACACTAGCATGGATGGTCGACTTAGACATCCACATACTTATTAAATCTCATATGTTTAGGGCGTTAGGAGATTTCGGACTAGACTTGGGCTTTAGGCTTTGCTAGCACTCGCACTTTACTTAGCTCAACAGGTGAGTTCACAGCCCCTACTTTTACTGCTTTACTACTTTTGAACAGGGGTGGAAAACATAGTACGACTTTTACTGTTGCCATAACTTACTTTGTTTTTGCGATTGCTAACTTGTCGATTGTAACACCCCCAATTTCGTCGATTTAGTTTAGCGGAAGCGTTTAGTTAAGTATGGGGAGTGCCACAATACACAGTACATGCATACGTATCAGAGCTTATGATTACAACAGAACATAATATATTAAGATGCCAAATGTAATAGTTACAAAGTTTACGATTTATCAAATCGTACAAATGTGAAAGTTATTAAGTTTACAAAAGTAGATTTCGTAAATATGACTAAAACAGATTAGTTATATAAAAGAAATCCAGTTGTCAAAAGTTGGCATCCTAGTTTCATCGTGGGTCGCCTAGAATCCGTATGTGCAGGCGGTCCTTACGTGTGCTGCTAATTCCCTAAAAAACATAGTAAAAAGTCAACAACGAGGTTGAGTGAATTCACAGGTTTTATGTTTGCAATAGTTGAATCAAGTTCGTAAGCACAATTCTTAAAAATCAATACGTCCACAAATAGTTATTGCCATAATAGTTAAGTAAACGTTTTGTGGAATGTTATCCAAGTATAACTCGGTTGGGATGTCCCCCAAAATACAGTTTGCGTGGGATGTTACCCAAATACCGTTTGCGTGGGATGTTACCCAAATACCGTTTGCAATTCATTGCTAGTCGTTCTCCAGCATTTACAAAAATAGTACCGGTCATTCTCCGGTCTAAATACGCACGGGTCGTTCTCCCGTCCAAACTCGGCCAGTCGTTCTCTAGCAATAAATACCGATGGTCGTTCTCCAGCGAAACACAGTACCGGTCGTTCTCCGGTCAAAAGACGCATGGGTCGTTCTCCCATCCAAATACGCACGGGTCGTTCTCCCGTCCACTTGGCCAGTCGTTCTCTGGCACTAAAATACGTTGCTGGTCGTTCTCCAGCATTTTCGTAAAAAGTACCGGTCGTTCTACGGTTTACTAAACAAAGTTTAACAAGTTTATAGTATGAAAATGTGGTTTCATAAATACCAGTTTTTGTGCAAGAGTTTAACAGTTCACAGTACTCTAATCGTTCGAGTAAAACAAGTATACAATCATGTAAGTAAAAACAATTATGGCAATCATTAAAGCAGTTGACTATGTTTCTCACCCCAAGTTGAAAGCAGTAAATCAGTTAAAAGTGGGGCTGTGAACTCACCTGTTGAGTTAAGTAATGTGCGAGTGCTAGCAAAGCGTAGTCCGGGTAAAGTCCCTAATGTCCTAAACGTAGGAAATAGTCATATAAGTGGTTGGATAACAACCAGACCATGTTACTCGTTCATCCATGAAAGATCATTGTTTATTTGTAAATTCGTAAAACTCGTTGGTGAAGGTTTCGTAAAAGTATTTCAAAGTAGTGTTGGCAGTTTCGTTGTGTTTTCATAAAAATGGAAATTTGTACGGGGGTCCGGGGGCAGCGCCCCTGGTAGCGGGGTCCAAGGGGTGGCAACCCCTGGCGGGGTCCAAGGGGCAGAGCCCCTGGCTGGGGTCGAGCTTGGAAAAATTTTATTTCTACTATGTTGCTGTAGTGAAAACGCATTCGAATTCCAAATTCGGAGTAAAATCAAGTGGTAAAATCTGGTTCCGGCACTTAGTGTAAAACATGTATTTTTAAGTTTTCGAGTTCTGCGACATAAGTATTGTGTCGCAAAAAGGTTCTGCGAAACAAGGGTTGTGTCGCAATCCTGCGACATTCACAAATAAATGCGACATAGGCATTTGTGTCGCAAATGTTGCGACATAGTAGTTGTGTCGCAAGTATGCGACATAGGATAATGTATGCGACACAAGGCGTTGTGTCGCATAATGCGACGTAAGAATGATACTGCGACACAAAAGGTTGTGTCGCACTACTGTTCTTGGTCCCGTGCGACACAACGCACTGATCGACGAAAAACTTAATTTTTCAGCCAAAAACGTTTAGATCTTTCATAATATGGCTTGTAACATGTTTGTATACTATAATAACAAAGGAAAAGTGAAAGAAAAGTGATTTTTCATACCAAATCGAGTGAAATCCGAAAGTTAGGTGAGTGGATGAAGATGGTGAATCTTGAGGATGAAGGAGATGAGATGATGATGATGGATGCTTGTTGTTGCTCTAGATGATGACGATTCTGAAATTACAAGTGTTGGTGGTGATGTTGTTGTTGATTTTTGTTGTTGTTGTTGGTAGTGAGTTAGAGAGAAAAGAGATGAGAGAAAGGAGAAGAAAAGAGATAGAATGAGGATGAGATTGGGGTTTGGGAGGTGTTTGGGGCAGATTTTTGGAGTCAAGAAAAAGGGAGGGGACTTTGTCCTAAATTTGTGGTATTTTACCCGTGTTCGTTTACCCGATCGTTAAACGTTAAAATGTTTTTAATGATAGATTTTTAAATATGCTTTCGGTTATACCTTTAGTTGTAATATTTCTTTTTATTTAAAATAATTTAGTTGAGAAATAAAATTATAACTTTGTTTTATTTAAATTTTACAAATGGGTTTTAAGTTGTTTTAGTTGTACGAAACAAACGATATTTGCAACGAAATACTTTGTAAATATTATAAACATAATATCTAATAAATAACTATCGTTATTTAATAATTTTCATATTATCAAATAATTTGTTCACCAACGGTCGTATATTTTTGTCGCGTTTGTTTCTGAATGTTTTGTACGTAATTATACTAATTACGAAATGTGTAATACTACGCGTAACAACTAGTTGGGCTTTGCTAGACTTACCTCTAAAATGGGTTGTGAATTCACTCAAAGTAGGGAATTAGCCTAATAATGCAAATGTTTAATGCTCGTAATTACGTTTAAATTTGCGAGTTGTTACATCGATTACTTCTAACTATCAATTATTAATGATGATTTCATGTTTTAATTGATAACTAGAGTGTTTTGGGAACTAAACTTATACATTTTATGAATGATTTCATACATGCAAACTTTTATGAAACAACATTTTCATAAACATTTGAAAGTCACTACGTCTTGGGCAAACATACATAAAGTCCCTACGTCTTGGGCAAACATACAGAGAGTCCCTACGTCTTGGGCAAACATACAGAAAGTCCCTACTTCTTGGGTAAGGTTCCATCCTACGTCTTGGGTGAAGGCTCTACTTCTTGAGCAGTGGGTCCTATGTCTTGGATGCCAGTCCTACTTCTTGGACACGACCTGAAAAGTCCCTACTTCTTGGGCAGTTATTGATAGGTCCTACTTCTTGGACAAACATTTCAAACTATACTTTTGGGCGACATCTCAACAAAACTTCATATTTGACGAACATTACTTGAATTGTTATGGCAAAATATTACAAACAATTTGGTTACAAACAATTTGGTTGATCAAACTTACACTAAAACATCACCTGTGAATTCACTCAACCTCGTTGTTCAATTTTACTATGTTTTTCATGGAATTAGCTGCACGTAAGATCCGCCTGCACATATGGAACATAGGTGACCCACGAAGCAAATAGGATGCCAACTTTTGACAATGGGATTTCTTTTATATAACTAATCTATTTTAGTCATATTTATGAAATCTACTTTTGTAAACTTAACAACTTTTACACTTGTACGATTCGATGAATCGTAAACTTTGTAACTATTACTCTTGTCATCTTATTATATATGTTCTGTTGTAATCATATGCTCTGATATGTATGCATGTACTTTGTATACGTCGACACCCCCACTCGATCTAATGCTTCCACAAACTTCTGATAAACTTAATTAACGATTTTGGGGGTGTGACAAGAAAGTTCTCTGGAAAATTCAAAATCAGGTGGAGCAGACCATTTATAGTCTCAAAGGTATTGTCCTTCGGAGCAGTCGAACTCGAAGCCCCGGAAGGTAACTTTATAGTAATGGTCAACGCTTGAAACATTACATTGAGGAATTCCCCATTAATGAGGAAGTCTACATTTTTGAGCCACATTGAACTATTCCCAGGTATCAAGAGTCAAGCTAGTGACTCTCTTAAATAAGCGCTCTTGGAAGGCACCCCAAACCTATCCTAGAATAAGTTGTCTTTTTATTTTAAATTCTCAGTTTAAATCTTATCTAGTAATATCATTCCTAACTAAATGATGCAAGATAGCTACTTATTTGACAGCCTTTGAAATTTACAAATCTGAGATAAGTCTTTATTATTTATATATAGAAATGTAGAAGTCCTGATGACGCTTATAATCAAAATATTTTACAAACAAACATCAGTTCTTTTCGCATTTGTATATCTTCATAAACATTAAATGTTACCTATGTTATTTGTGTTTTTCAGGATGGAGGCCTCAGCTGAAAGCAGTAAGAAAAGCAAAAAGCGAGGAAGAACCCACAAAGGTAAGAAGAAGATGGCCGCTATTGAGGAAGAGAGTCTGATCGATGTACCCATTACTCTAGGGGAGCATTCGAGACCTGCTGTACCACAGTCTGTCCTACCATCTGAGACGATCCCGACCTTTGATTATGGGATCACTACTGTAGACCCAACAAATGCTTTGGCGCTCTTTCAGACATTGTCCATTCATCATGATTTGATGTCTGATACCCGCGAGGCAGTCGGGTTACCGAGACTTCAGGACCTCCCTTACAGGCTAGGGTCAGGTCCAAGAGCTTCTCGACCTCCATCATCATTTTTCCCTCCTATGGCTGGCACTACTGATGCTCCGGTACATACTCCTGATCATTCAAAGAGTTCACACTCTGATCCTACCAAGATGCTCGCAGCTGCTAGCAGACATCTTGCAACATCACCTTCTTCTGTCCTCCATGATGATGCGCTCTTCGCCATCTATCATGTTGTTGTTGCTGAGTTCGACCTTGATATGGATGATCTTCTAGACAAGCCTTATTTTATCTTTATCTTTATTATCTTTATGTCTTAAAATTATCTACTTTATTATTTATGTTTTAGACTTATCATACTACTATTCCGTGAGACCTGGTTATTATGACTCTATTTATGGCTATTTGCATAACTCAGTATTCGTAGGAATGGATGATGTTAAAAGAAGTCTAGTCCAACCAAACTCCAGCAAATCACCTGCACCACTCCTTCATGAATCTGGTCCTCCATCCACTGCTCACCAAGCATAGGAAGTACCACTCTAGTTCTTATGATCTATCTTATGATAATATATGCTCACGCCTACTTAAAACTCTAAGTGTGGGATTAATACCCTATAACTGGAAAACTTGAAATTTATATTTGACTTAATGCAAAACCCTAAGTATGGGATTCTCCCTACTTAGTGTAGAAACATTGAGGACAATGTTTATTTTTAAGTGTGGGATAGCAGTATACTCTTCGCTCACTTGCTAAGATCAAAATTGTTACGAAATAGTCCTCAGTAAATAAAAAAAATCATTTTTAAAAATTTTTCCACTATAAAAATGGTTTTGCTTCGACAATAGTCGAACTACTCATTCAGCAAACTGACTTTTTCAAAAGTTTTTGAGTGAATAAATTAACGAGAAGTATATATTTTTTTTTGCATGTATTCAAAAGTCGGTAGAAAGAGGTAGGAACATGTCAGACTCTAAATAATTTCAAAATGAAAATGCTTCACTTTCATTTGTTGTGTGTGACTGGTGCA
This sequence comes from Pseudognaphalium luteoalbum, assembly GCA_963422505.1. NCBI lineage: Eukaryota > Viridiplantae > Streptophyta > Magnoliopsida > Asterales > Asteraceae > Pseudognaphalium > Pseudognaphalium luteoalbum. Next base: position 75,385,983 of record OY730195.1, read on the forward strand.
TGCACTCGGAATTAGAATTTGCTCCTGGTATGCATTTCGAGACCACATTGATAGGCGCCATACATGGCATAAGTGAAATTAAATGACCCGGACATTTACTTAGGATAAAACCCATTTTTGTCATATCTCTTCAAGCCTAACCTTGCCAATACTCATTTTTAGTATCGATGATCCGTCTAGAAAATCCTGTTGAGCCTTAACCTTTTCGTTTTTTAAAACACCTAAATTTTTAAACCCACTCACTTCCATACCCACCAAAACCTTATCTTAGAATTTTTAAATTTTTGAAAAATGCTATTTAGAAATTCTTTTTGATTTCCCTTAAAAATCACAAATTTCATGCTTACTTAAAACTTCTCGTGTACATTTCTATAATCAATACTCAAGGATCGAGAGTCATGTGGTGCGAAAAATTGGCACCAAATAAATTCGAAGTTGTCAAAGGATTGAAAAAATGAAAGGGTCTCAAAAAGGACAGTAAGAAAATAAACATCTCTTAGAAATTCCTTAGCAAAGAAATTCTAAGCCAAAAATATAGAAAACAAGCAAATGAAATAAATATATATGTGTCATCTGAAATAAAGCAAAGTGCTTCAAATCTCTCGAAAGCTCCGATTCCTGAAAATATAAATCTTTTGTGTGTTTTCAAAAAGATAGAAGTCAAAATAGCTATCTTCCTCCCTTATCGTTATCCGTTTCCGTTTTAATTAAAAAGTATATCTAAATAAATTTTTTCATAAGTTTAAAATGTCCTAAGATAAGCAAAACCCTTTTACCTTAAAAATATTCACTATCCATTTCCTTTAAACCCTCACTTTATATTACAACCCTCACAAATGTCTGGTGATAATTAGTGTCGTCCCTGTCTAAGTAGTGGAGATTTGATTCTCGATCAAGCCTATGATGTTGAATGTTGCATGACTGGTATATGAGCGATTTCGTTTGTACTAGAATGATAGGAAACCCGATACACTCTGAGTGAGTTGAGTGACCACCTGGTGAGATCGCCCATTCATGTAAATTCCAAGATCGCAAATTGAAAGCATGCCTAAGACGATCCTTTTAGAAATCTTTTGGGTAGGCCATGGGAATGTCTCTCTTTTATGAACTGGAAAAATACTTATTTCAAATCCGTGCCTTTTCTTCCTTTAAAGACTCACCCATAAAAACGATTTGCATCAAAATTAAAGTTTTTGGCATATAACGATTTAGAGTTTGCTTGAAGACAAGCAAAAAGTCCAAGTGTGGGATATTTTATTTGACGCAAAAAGTCACATTTTTGTGCACCTTATCAAGCCCATTTTGGCTTAAATCTTGGAATAAACATCAAATAATCAATGTTTTATGCTAAAAATGTAAAATGAGCCAAAGTTTAGACTTCCTTTCGAAAAATCAACTAAAATGCTCAAATAATGAACAAACCAGAGCTAAAATGATTCACTTATAGTTCAGACGTATAATTAAGCAAAACTAGCCTAATCTGTGTCATATTGATCTTCAGGAAAATACGAAACCATGGGCGCAAGAATCGTTCAAATTTGACAAGTAACGAAGAAGATAGAGCCAAACGAAGATCACAAGAACTACGACCAAGCAACCAAGACTTACGATCTAGTGCACAAGACCACGTGGGCTGGCATACCACCCCCTAGGGGCCATATACCACCCCCTAGAGGGTGTATAATCCGCCTACAGGGCCTTATACTACCCTCTAGGGGTGGTATACTACCCCTTTGAGGTGGTATACCCACCTTTTGGTGCTGTATTCGCCTTTGTTGGTGTTCGATACCCTCCTTTTTGGTGTCCGATACTACCCTTTTGGTGCCGAATCTTTGAGCTAGGTGTAGTATTTCAGTGCAAATCGGAAGAATTGGGTGTCAAATTGTGATAGCATGCTTGGAAGGCTTTGCCTATAAATAGAGACATCAACCTCCTCATTTCACACACTCATCCCTCATCCCTCATTTCTCATTCTAATTTCTTTCTTTATCTCTCACACACTTTCTCTCTCTAGAATAGGAGTAGTAGTAATTAGCTAGTAGGAGTAAAGTAGCAAGCTTACGAGCTTTGTACGGAGTTGCTCCGAGACTGCGGTTATGCAGATTTGTTGTAACGCCTAACAGGTTTTAATCCTTTCTTATTATTTTTAAATATGTTATGCTTTTGCCATGATTATTTAAGAGTACATGCTTTATTAATTGCTATGTTAGGCTAGAAAAATCTGTGTTTGCTATGATAGACGTTATGATAGGGTAGTTATGTTTTAAACCATGTTGTTACTCTGCTCGCATGTAATTAGGATATGTTTGAATTTATGAATTAGTTCTCAAATGTTTATTTATCCAACTTATGTTGTGGTTTGAAATCTATTGATAGAATCTGGTCAATTACTAGAAATAGGTCCCTCAACTATTCTGTGTCTGAATGATTCGATGAACTCGGCATGGCCCTGTTCTAGTGTCACATCCCGTCTAAAGTGGAAACAACAAAATGCAACCATGATAGGATCACAACACATCAATATATAGAACTCTAAATGCAATTAAAGATCAATGTGTTGTAATGTCATTAACACGAATAGCAGTTCATGCCAAGCATATATTCCAACAATGAATCGAAGTTTTACAAATATCAATAAATGTGTCCAACATAGTTAAGGCAAAACACGCCTTTTTAAACAACCAAAATGCCAAACCAAATGTTTCATGTAACTTGAAGTGACATTTAATGAAACCTAAACGGTCCACTGAGTTTTCTTGTCCTCAGCCTTAGCTCTACTAGTGCTACCTGAAAAGATATGCTCAAAAAGGTCAACACATGTGTTGGTGAGTTTCGTAGGTTTGAAACAAGACACTGGAAATAAACATTTGTTGTGATGATAATAAGTTAGGACAATGCATATGATAAGGTACACAAGTAAAATAATATAACCAAATATCTCCACAAAACTATCATTACCCCACGAAGGAGTACGACCAAACAAACCCCGTAAATGCAGTAGCTACCCATAATGGCTTTAATGTATACATAACGTATAACATTAGGTACTTACTCTCGAAAGAGCAAGGCCTTGTGAATAAACGTGGCTTTAATGTATACCAAACATATACATCAGGTACTTACCCTCGAAAGAGCAAGGCCTTATAATGAAAATGAATCCAACAACCAAAATGCACATAAGTCACATAGTGTTACACATTTCAAGCATTTGTCCAATAATAGAAATGAATATGTTTCACAGCATCAAAATCATTGATAAAATATGAGCATACTTTTCCCCCAATTTGAAAACATGTAAATGAAAACGAGGCCACGAAAACTCACTTTAAATAGCAAAACAAGCTAACCTTCCAAATAGATCCAATTATGTCTGCACGTCAATCCACAATACCTATAGACATATGTATTGATCACTAATTTTAAATAGGCTGAATAGTCTCTCCATCGCATCCTACTCGATGTACCATTACCAAACCTTAAGTCACCCGTAACCCTTACTTCATATGTTGATTCCAATATAGGTTCTCTCGTATGAATTTAGTATGGTTTACACTAATAATTTAATCCCATGACTCAACCCGTACCAAAAATCATATACCTTAATCTCAAATCATAACCCACTACATAACCTATTCTTTTTAAATAAGATAAATCTTATAAATTTTAAAATGTAATTTGTTTACAGAAAAGTATATCCTTACACATTCTTTACAACGCCCAAAATAACTAGAGAACAATTTTACCAAAACGATTCAACATTACCAACTTTTTCTGAAAATTCGTCATACACTGAAACAGTTTATGAAATATTTTTTTTAAAATCATACGTTGCTTTTTAGAGGCCGAAACCTCTTGAATTGAAGTAACACTTCAAGATCTACAACTTTTCAGTTTTGGCCGAAGCCTAAAAACAAACGGAAGGGGGTCGAATTGACCTATGTTCGTGACTGAAAATACGGAACAGAATCTGAGGTCAACGGGTATATAATCTTTCGGTTTCAAAACATATTATACCCAATATATCCTTAACCTAAACATATAATCAACCAACTACTTGTATATCTCAGAAAATTATAAAGACAATCTATAGATTAGGGTTTATAAAAGTACCTACACGACCGCGTAGTACACGGAAGAAACTTTCACATTAATATTTTGGGTCTTTCTTGGTCTTGATCGTCGCACAGAATATCACAAGCAGGGAAAATTCTTTTTGTTTAATGAAGAAAAAGGGTTTAGAGTATTAATCAAGTTTCTTTTTATACTAAGAAAATTACTTGAAGCCTAGTTTACATGCAATTGTGTGAGTTGGGCTGATCAGTTTGAAAGTTAAATAGCCAACGCATAAGTACTATTACAACACCATAATCATCATTATTATTATATTATTTATTTTATGTTGTTACTTCCACCGTTAGTCTTATTATTATTAATATTATATTCATAATATGATACTACTACTATTATTATACTAATAACTTATTATTATTATTATTATTATTATTGTTATTGTTATTGTTATTATTATTACATCATCAATTATTAATATTATTCCATTATTATTATCCAAACTTTTAAATTAGCCGCGTACGAGTATTGGTTCGAATTATTAAACATTACAAGAATTAAATTTCTCACATAGTTTAAAATATGAATACCAAATTTGTTTCTCCAGATTACTCACGTACATGAATACAAATATGAAATGGTTATAGGAAACGAACCTAAGAATAGAGTTTTCGTGACAGATGTCACAGTATCCCTCCGTTTAAGAAATTTCATCCCGAAATTCAATCAAAATTATTACTAAAAACGTTATTATGGAATAGACATGGTTTTTTGTTTCTTATGATTTCCTCGTTCCTAAGTGATTTCGAATCCTCGACTAACGTTATATCGTATCCTTATCGGTTATATGACAAAGTGTTGGTTTAAACTCCATCTTGATTTTATTCCACTACACATTACTATGTTTCGTTTGTGTGACACCATAAGAGACTCATCACTTGATTATGTATCGTCAACTCCGTTTGCTCCATCCATCCCTTCGATTAATAGGTTACCAAACCTATTTGTTAAACGCATAATACGAATTCGTTTGGTCCGTTAAGAAAGAAGTTGGTGTTTGTAAATGTTGAGTTCTCAACATCTAAAAGACTCTTTCTTGGTTCCAAATCCCATGGATACCACCGGCGCAATTGTTGGACCGATAGGCATAACCACATCGAGTCCTAAAAATCGTCTAGCTTCTTTGTGATACCTCAACTATATTTATAGTCTGTTTGAAGGTCGATTTGTTTGTACACCTATGCGAACCTTGAAGTTCAATTAACTAGTCGTCTTTTCTAGAGATAGGACATCAGTTCTACGTCGCGCACGTTATGAAAATTTTAACAACTAATGGTTTTCACCGAAATAGGTTTCCTATATGTCGAGGGGTAGGTAAATCAACTAGATTTTTCAGAAAGTCTCAAGGAAAATTTGTAAACAATCCGAATATCTCCGAGAATAAGTTTATGGGTTCTTTATACAAGCGTACTGTTTGTTGATTCTACAGAGTTTGTATGAGGTTCCCACACTGAAAAATTTGCAATTAATGGGGAACATTCAGAGTTAGGTTCTACTTAACATATTGAAAGTTAAATTATACGAAAATGAGTCTCAACCATTTAAAATTCTATAGTGTTCTCAACGTGTCCTATGTATATTGTATATTAAATTTTGATCTCTTTATGGATTTAAGGGAGTTTGTTGATTGTTAAATCTTTTGTGCTTCTTTTTTTTTATTTACCTTCGTAGGTGAGAGTAACCATATATACACAAGGGTCGTGCCGCCAAAGAAGATCAATCCATAATATCACTAAGTAAGAAAAGTTCATACGTACAAGAGTTGTGAAATTATAAAAGTTTACTTGTATAAGGGGTGGTGAATAAGTGTGAACCTTGATTTTATCTTAGTGTCTTGGATTTGGGCTAGTCTCATAGTATATTATCTCTCGCATCGGAATCCCATTATTTAAGGACTAATAAAAATATGCGCGCTATGCAGCGGTAAACAAATAAGAAGAATGTAGTAGTGATCGATATTGATAATTGACTAAAGTGTGAATAAATGAATGATAATAGTTGTTGGTGGTGGTCATCAATGCTGTTAAGTTTACGGTGTGGAATAGTATATAAAATGATTATCTTAATAAGTGACGCCTTAGAGTTCAAAAATTGTTTAAATTAATTATGAGAAATCTTCATATACCAACGTAAGGTGAAGTAATGATATGGTCATCCGCTTAGATCTCAGAGTCAAGGGTTTCCAAACTTGTTGAAGAATGTAGTAGTGATCGATATTGATAATTGACCAAAGTGTGAATAAATGAATGATAATAGTTGTTGGTGGTGGTCATCAATGCTGTTAAGTTTACGGTGTGGAATAGTATATAAAATGATTATCTTAATAAGTGACGCCTTAGAGTTCAAAAATTGTTTAAATTAATTATGAGAAATCTCCATATACCAACGTAAGGTGAAGTAATTATATGGTCATCCGCTTAGATCTCAGAGTCAAGGGTTTCCAAACTTGTTGAATAGATAACTACCCAATTTAAATCCTATAGTGGTCGAAGCTTTGTAAATGTTTATTAGTGAGAAGAGTAATGTAGTAACTGTTGTTTAATATAGTGAAGGTAGTTAGGTCTTTTCACATCTTGAAGCTTATGAGGCTGAAAAGAAAATGGGTAAATCAATTATAAGGGAGTATAATTGGGGAAGAATCTTAGAGATGGGTGTTTGCAAATTAGTGCCAAACCACGTTTATCGTTACATTTACTGGTTCCTCCATGTCATTTTTTATTATTTCTAGCAATCTTTCAACCAAGTTTATCCCCCCGTTTAGGCTCGTAAGGTGTGTTTCGGAACTTGTCCTAACTATTGGTGAAGGAAGTGTATTGTTTAGCTCAACCCTTAATGATGTTTTGATGTCGGAATATAATTAGAGTTTGGTTCCGTTTGAAGGCATAATTAGTTCTTAGGTTTGAAGTAGTCTTCGTTTGTGTATCGATTTAATAACGCAAATAGCATGGTCACGCAATACAGTGTAACGGTGAATCGAATGAAAGAACATCAGTCGAAGATATCATTTGTTCCGTATTTGTATTTAAGGCCAATGCCTTATGTGAGTTATTCTTTTGATTTCCCATCGATCTATTCATCTCGTATATATCTTGATCTTCACTTTTTAATTGGGCCTAATTAGGGTTCCCAGATCATTGGGTTGCACCTTTTTGACACAAAAGTTAAGATCCACCGTCTCATTTTGTCAGTGAATTCATTATGTTTTTGGTGATTATGAAAACTCGTTGGTTTCGTGTTTTGTTTTGACTTAGAGGAAACAAAAGTTAACCGTGACTAAGTCCGTGAAATTTCTTGTAACACCCGTCAAATTAGGGCTATTATTAGTACCTAATCATAAGTGTAAATACATGTAAATAAGATTAATTATATGTGTCATTATGTGTATTGATAATTTAATATATGTACACACGTACGCGATTTGATTAAATCGTGCATTTTCATATCGGGCGGATCCCGATACAATACTATGGACGTTGGTGAAACAAAATGTTAAATAATGAACATTTACATAATAAACACAAAAATTCACAAACGTTAGGTTAATATTTCGCTATTGACAATTCAAACACTACAAAGTAAAATCTGACAAAACCCGCAAATTAACTTTAACCGACAATGATAAATTACACGAGCACAAGGAAGACAATTCACGAGCCCAACCTACTAGTGGGTCGGACTCACCCAGCCCAGAGGGCCCACGGGTTAGCCCAAACCCAACCCTAACACACTTTTCCCCTAATTCCCTCTCATTTCCCACAAAATCAACACAGACACACACACCCTCTCACTTACTCTATGCATTCTCTGCCCTCTCCCTCTAAAAACGACAGCCACCACCACCACTCTCCTCCTCCATTTCTTCCAAGAACCACCACCAAAAATCACCACCATCTAGCACCATCTTAGCCGTTTTTACAAGCACGAAGTTAAGAAAGACAGCAGCAGCACCTTTCCACTCCCTTCGGCTTTGAATCTACATTTCCTTGGTAAAAATCTCTAAATCCTTGCTCATACTACTTGGATAACATATATAAGTATGCTAGTAATTCGTATCTACTGATTATGTCCAAAATCTAAACCAAAAACCAAAGAACAAAGTGAAAAACCGTTGGACAATGACATTATCCACTGGACAAAGTTTTAGGTCGACTTAGATCGACGATATCTGACCCATAACGAAATCTCATGTTTCTTCTCTCTAAAATGAAGCTCATCGAGTCTAGTTTCCAAAACCGTAAACCTCATATTTTTCTGAAGTGTATAGCTATTTTAACAAATGGATACAAAAGTACATGTACAGTCTGTGAACCCTGACAGGAAAATGGGCCAAAAAGAACTCGTCATATCTCGAAGAATACACAAGAAAAATTGATGAAACCAGTTGAAAAAGTTAGATAATTTCGTTAGCTTTAATTCCCCTACTTACTCATCTGGTGAAGTTTAGTAAAACTTTGGTTATGAATTATCAAATGAACGCATGTCACCGAACTCACATATTTGACACCCGACACTTCCCAAATTTTTATCTCGAATTCTGTTTATCCATTTCACATGTAAAAACATGATTTAGAAAGTTAAGACGTAGGGGAACATCATATAAAAATTCCATAAATTTTAGCTAAGTCAAATAATTAAATGAATTCGAGTGAAAAACGTAACTGCACAAAACTTTCTGTCCGTGACTAAACTAAATCCGTGAATCCTTATTGTCGCAAAAGCGTGTTGTCCGTGAATACCAAATTCCGTGAATAACCTTATTGTCGAACCATTCCGTTAATAAACTCTATTATCGCAGAAATACTATCCGTGAATACTCTTATTGTCGGATCAAAGAAGATTTAATAAAACTCACACTACCGTATGAGCATTGTCGGACAATTAACACTTAGACAAAACACTATTATCGCAAGTATTGTCGGAATCAATAAACCACGAAAACTCTTACTATCGGGTAGATAATCACGGACAGATGTATATACATTACCTTCAAATGGCTAATGTCGAATAGGTAATCACGGATATATATATAGATATATGAATATTCATACGGTCGCATACATTATTATGCAACCAATACGTATATACTTACAGCTATAAGAAACCTTACGGAAAATTTTGCGAATAAAACTAAACGGATCACCAACGTGCTGTATACAATTTCAAACACAAACCAAATGTATTTGGACATAACTAGCGGGATGAACACTAGCATGGATGGTCTTACGAGACATCTACTTACACAACCTTATATGTCTAGGACATTAGAAGGTCATGGGTTCGGAGAACCTACCAGCTGTTTAGCACTCTACTTACGTTTATTTACATAAACGCAAAGGCTCAGGTGAGTCTCATAGCCCCTCATTTTATTGATTTCAACCCAGGGGTGGGAATACATGCTCAGATTTGTTTTACATGTGAACACAAGTACAAAACCTCGATATATTGATTGCATGAGTTTGTTTTATCTAATCATGAAGTCCCTCACAACATAGTTTGTTTATATTGCGATAGCGTGAATGTTAGTGTATGGTACCATATGGGATTGACAATCCCCGTCCGGGGTAGTCGCGCTACCACGACTGCGGTCGAACGGACGCATTTTCATTTGTTCATACATGTGTAGATTAGGCACATGCCGGGGGCAACTCGATCAGGTCCTTGAATGTGGATCCTGGCACACTCAGTTAAGCTCAAACCATGTGCTCATGGCAATAATATACACTCATATTTTATTTGCATGTTTGCAAATCACTAAACTAAATCTTGTGGTTCATAACTTGGATTCATCAATTTACACCTGTGAGCTCACCAGCTTTCTAGCTGACCTTTTAGCATGTATTCTCAGGTACCCAGCAGAAGTAGATCTACTCGGGATATTTTAGCTCGAGTCGCATTCAGATTTCAGAAGATTCATATGCATTTCTATATTTTGTACAATTAGATATGCCTTAGAATCTTTTACATTTAGCTATGAGCTTTTGTAACAAGAATAACAATGTAAAACTTTTATATTATCTATGTAATAGTTTTAAACGACGCATTTAGAGTCGTTCGCTTTATCTTATGTGCTTTGTTATTGATTAGTAACACCCAAATCTTGCTTCCGCTAAACAATAAATTTAGGGGTGTTACAGATTGGTATCAGAGACTAAGAGTATGATATGAAATGTGAAAGGAATCATGACTGAACAGGATACACTAGCTGACTCTGACCACGAGAGAAACCGGGACTCAAACTTGTCTGTGTTAGAAACCCTAGGCTATTATGTGATATAAATATATATATACATAGATAGGCCTCGTTCTCACTCTACGTGTTAGGCGATATTATATATGTATTATATGAATATAGGCCTCACTTTTTTTTGAAACGCTTGGTCTCAGAATGGCAAACTCATCACACACTCAATCTGGGTCGCACAACCCGAGGGTAGCTAGGAGGAACAACAGGTTGCCTCGAGCTGGCCCGTATCCAAACAACCTCACTCTGCCAGCCTTGGCCGCTAGGCTAGACCGTCAGGAACAACAACTCCGCACCATGGATATCACCTTGCAGGAAACTAACGAAAACTGGAGACTTACAGCACTCGAACGAATCAACCAAGTCGCCGAGGATCACAAAAACACTGTTAACAATACGAACGTACTCTACAACCAAGTGGTGGAATCAAGGGTGGAAAACGGACTCTTACGGCACAGAGTAGAGCAATGTGAACAACGCTTGCAAGAAGCCGAAGAATACTCAAGGATGCTGGTACAACGTTTGACCCTAGCAGAAGACAACGCTCGACAAACCAGCAGACTTGCCACCACTATGGACCGACTTGTCACCCTAATGGATAGGATAGACTTGAGTTAGAACTAGGGTGACCATCATCTTGTGATCTATATCTATCTATGTAAAACTCTTATCATTCGAACCGAATGTAACAATTCCCAGTACCTTTTGTACTCCCCATATTATGTAGTCTTTTGTAAAACTCTTAAGTCATGACTCCCGAGGCTCTAATTAGAGATTTTCTATAATCGTTCAGCTTCGTGTTATGTATTGACAGTTTCTTCCACTGTTTCTACTTTATGATTATTTCTTACAATGTTGCATATTATCGCTTGAATATGCGTACATCCATCGAGCTTATTATCTTAGTAATATTTCTCATGCACCTTTCATTTATCTTTTGAAGAAATATGCCGCCAAAGAAGAAGAGTTACAATGATGCTGAGCTTGCTGCCATAGTATCCCGAGCTATGGCCGAAGCCCTAGCCACTCGAGACTCCCCTCAAAACTCAAGCAGGAATACTGAGACTCCCTAAGTCACACCTGTTGTCAAACCTTGTTCCTACAAGGACTTCCTCAGCTGCAAACCGCTGAACTTCAAGGGCACGGAAGGTGCCATCGGTCTAATCAGATGGATCGAGAGGACCGAGTCTGTCTTCGGCCTGTGCAACTGCACGGAAGACAACAAGGTCAAATTTGCTGCTTACACCTTTCAAGAAGGTGCCCTAACCTGGTGGAACACTCATGCCAGTTCTGTGGGGATCGAGGTAGCTAACCAACTTCCCTGGGCAGAGCTGAAGAAAATGCTAAGGGATGAATACTGTCCCACTGAAGAACTCCACAGGTTGGAGGAAGAATTCTGGCACTTGACTGTGCAAGGTAACGACATTGCTGGATACACCACAAAATTCCAGCAACTTGCTCTCCTATGTCCGGGTTTGGTCAACACGGACGAAAAACGCATCAAGAAGTACATCCACGGCCTTCCCAAGAGCATTCAGGGAAATGTCGCCTCATCAAGGCCAACCACCATCCACAGTGCCATTCGACTGGCACATGAACTCATGGCGATGATTGTCAGCCGTGAAACATCAACTACTTCCTCTAACAACAAGAGGAAATTTTCTGGAAACCCTAACAACCCACCAACCTTCAAGAAGTCCGAAACTGTCAGGGCTTACTCCTCTGGAACTGGGGAAAAGAAGGGTTACACTGGGAGCAAACCCCATTGCTCAAAGTGTGACCGTCACCACGAGGGTCCTTGCAGTACTCCTTGCAACAACTGCAACAGGTACGGGCATTCTAGCAAGGACTGCCGAGCCCCTAGAACCAACAACAACACTAGCAACAACAATATCAATCACAACAACAACTGCAACAACAACAACTGCAACCAACCCAGAGCCTGCTTTGAATGCGGTCTCACCGGGCACTTCAAAAATGACTGCCCGAAACTGAAGAATGGAAACAATAACAACAACAATGCAAGGGGAAGAGCCTTTGTTCTGAATTCGGGAGATGCCCGTGAAGACCCGAATGTGGTCACGGGTATGTTCCTCCTCAACAATCTTACTGCCTCTGTTCTTTTTGATACCGGTGTCGATAGAAGTTTTATTTCCCATGAATTTGGCCCACTACTTGACATCATTCCTGTTGCATTAAACAAAAAGTATATTGTTGAATTAGCTAATGGTAAACTCATTGAGACCAACAGTGTGATACCCAATTGCACTCTAAACCTCGCCGAAGGACTTTTCTCTATTGACCTTATACCCGTCGAGATCGGAAGCTTTGACATCATTGTCGTGATGGACTGGTTGTCCAAACACCGAGCTGAGATCGTTTGTTTTGAAAAAGTCGTCCGTATTCCTCTCGCTGCTGGTAGAACCTTAGTCATACAAGGGGAGACCGGCAGAGCGGGACTGAACATCATCTCTTGTCTGAAAACCTGAAAGTTTCTCAGAAAAGGGTATCCCGCCATCCTCACGCACATCACCGAGAATAAGTCAGAGGAGAAACGGCTTGAGGATGTGCCAATTGTTAGAGACTTTCCAGAAGTCTTTCCAGAAGAACTACCTGGTCTACCTCCGACTAGACAGGTTGAGTTCTCAATCGATCTTGTCCCGGGTGCCGCACCAGTAGCCCGAGCACCCTACCGCTTAGCCCCATCTGAACTTCAGGAGCTTTCTACCCAGCTACAGGAGCTCCTGGATCGAGGATTCATTAGGCCGAGTTCTTCACCTTGGGGAGCTCCGGTCTTATTCGTGAAAAAGAAAGACGGTTCCTTCTAAATGTGTATCGACTACCGGAAGTAGATATATGAATATTCATACGGTCGCATACATTATTATGCAACCAATACGTATATACTTACAGCTATAAGAAACCTTACGGAAAATTTTGCGAATAAAACTAAACGGATCACCAACGTGCTGTATACAATTTCAAACACAAACCAAATGTATTTGGACATAACTAGTGGGATGAACACTAGCATGGAAGATCTTACGAGACATCTACTTACACAACCTTATATGTCTAGGACATTAGAAGGTCACGGGTTCGGAGAACCTACCAGCTGTTTAGCACTCTACTTACGTTTATTTACATAAACGCAAAGGCTCAGGTGAGTCTCATAGCCCCTCATTTTATTGATTTCAACCCAGGGGTGGGAATACATGCTCAGATTTGTTTTACATGTGAACACAAGTACAAAACCTCGATATATTGATTGCATGAGTTTGTTTTATCTAATCATGAAGTCCCTCACAACATAGTTTGTTTATATTGCAATAGCGTGAATGTTAGTGTATGGTACCATATGGGATTGACAATCCCCGTCCGGGGTAGTCGCGCTACCACGACTACGGTCGAACGGACGCATTTTCATTTGTTCATACATGTGTAGATTAGGCACATGCCGGGGGCAACTCGATCAGGTCCTTGAATGTGGATCCTGGCACACTCAGTTAAGCTCAAACCATGTGCTCATGGCAATAATATACACTCATATTTTATTTGCATGTTTGCAAATCACTAAACTAAATCTTGTGGTTCATAACTTGGATTCATCAATTTACACCTGTGAGCTCACCAGCTTTCTAGCTGACCTTTTAGCATGTATTCTCAGGTACCCAGCAGAAGTAGATCTGCTCAGGATATTTTAGCTCGAGTCGCATTCAGATTTCAGAAGATTCATATGCATTTCTATATTTTGTACAATTAGATATGCCTTAGAATCTTTTACATTTAGCTATGAGCTTTTGTAACAAGAATAACAATGTAAAACTTTTATATTATCTATGTAATAGTTTTAAACGACGCATTTAGAGTCGTTCGCTTTATCTTATGTGCTTTGTTATTGATTAGTAACACCCAAATCTTGCTTCCGCTAAACAATAAATTTAGGGGTGTTACAGATTGGTATCAGAGACTAAGGTTATTGTGAACTAGGTTGCATTTAGTGAGCCTAGACTATGACCGTTAGGCAGTATTCCTCATTAGGTATGATTAGGTTCAGTGACTGCATTGTATTAGTTTAATTTAACATAGCCTGATCAACTATGTACAATTAAAAGAGTATGATATGAAATGTGAAAGGAATCATGACTGAACAGGATACACTAGCTGACTCTGACCACGAGAGAAACCGGGACTCAAACTTGTCTGTGTTAGACACCCTAGGCTATTATGTGATATAAATATATATATACATAGATAGGCCTCGTTCTCACTCTACGTGTTAGGCGATATTATATATGTATTATATGAATATAGGCCTCACTTTTTTTTGAAACGCTTGGTCTCAGAATGGCAAACTCATCACACACTCAATCTGGGTCGCACAACCCGAGGGTAGCTAGGAGGAACAACAGGTTGCCTCGAGCTGGCCCGTATCCAAACAACCTCACTCTGCCAGCCTTGGCCGCTAGGCTAGACCGTCAGGAACAACAACTCCGCACCATGGATATCACCTTGCAGGAAACTAACGAAAACTGGAGACTTACAGCACTCGAACGAATCAACCAAGTCGCCGAGGATCAAAAAAACACTGTTATCAATACGAACGTACTCTACAACCAAGTGGTGGAATCAAGGGTGGAAAACGGACTCTTACGGCACAGAGTAGAGCAATGTGAACAACGCTTGCAAGAAGCCGAAGAATACTCAAGGATGCTGGTACAACGTTTGACCCTAGCAGAAGACAACGCTCGACAAACCAGCAGACTTGCCACCACTATGGACCGACTTGTCACCCTAATGGATAGGATAGACTTGAGTTAGAACTAGGGTGACCATCATCTTGTGATCTATATCTATCTATGTAAAACTCTTATCATTCGAACCGGATGTAACAATTCCCAGTACCTTTTGTACTCCCCATATTATGTAGTCTTTTGTAAAACTCTTAAGTCATGACTCCCGAGGCTCTAATTAGAGATTTTCTATAATCGTTCAGCTTCGTGTTATGTATTGACAGTTTCTTCCACTGTTTCTACTTTATGATTATTTCTTACAATGTTGCATATTATCGCTTGAATATGCGTACATCCATCGAGCTTATTATCTTAGTAATATTTCTCATGCACCTTTCATTTATCTTTTGAAGAAATATGCCGCCAAAGAAGAAGAGTTACAATGATGCTGAGCTTGCTGCCATAGTATCCCGAGCTGTGGCCGAAGCCCTAGCCACTCGAGACTCCCCTCAAAACTCAAGCAGGAATACTGAGACTCCCGAAGTCACACCTGTTGTCAAACCTTGTTCCTACAAGGACTTCCTCAGCTGCAAACCGCTGAACTTCAAGGGCACGGAAGGTGCCATCGGTCTAATCAGATGGATCGAGAGGACCGAGTCTGTCTTCGGCCTGTGCAACTGCACGGAAGACAACAAGGTCAAATTTGCTGCTTACACCTTTCAAGAAGGTGCCCTAACCTGGTGG
This sequence comes from Pseudognaphalium luteoalbum, assembly GCA_963422505.1. NCBI lineage: Eukaryota > Viridiplantae > Streptophyta > Magnoliopsida > Asterales > Asteraceae > Pseudognaphalium > Pseudognaphalium luteoalbum. The sequence goes on from OY730195.1 coordinate 75,401,829, forward strand.
AACACTCATGCCAGTTCTGTGGGGATCGAGGTAGCTAACCAACTTCCCTGGGCAGAGCTGAAGAAAATGCTAAGGGATGAATACTGTCCCACTGAAGAACTCCACAGGTTGGAGGAAGAATTCTGGCACTTGACTGTGCAAGGTAACGACATTGCTGGATACACCACAAAATTCCAGCAACTTGCTCTCCTATGTCCGGGTTTGGTCGACACGGACGAAAAACGCATCAAGAAGTACATCCACGGCCTTCCCAAGAGCATTCAGGGAAATGTCGCCTCATCAAGGCCAACCACCATCCACAGTGCCATTCGACTGGCACATGAACTCATGGCGATGATTGTCAGCCGTGAAACATCAACTACTTCCTCTAACAACAAGAGGAAATTTTCTGGAAACCCTAACAACCCACCAACCTTCAAGAAGTCCGAAACTGTCAGGGCTTACTCCTCTGGAACTGGGGAAAAGAAGGGTTACACTGGGAGCAAACCCCATTGCTCAAAGTGTGACCGTCACCACGAGGGTCCTTGCAGTACTCCTTGCAACAACTGCAAGAGGTACGGACATTCTAGCAAGGACTGCCGAGCCCCTAGAACCAACAACAACACTAGCAACAACAATATCAATCACAACAACAACTGCAACAACAACAACTCCAACCAACCCAGAGCCTGCTTTGAATGCGGTCTCACCGGGCACTTCAAAAATGACTGCCCGAAATTGAAGAATGGAAACAATAACAACAACAATGCAAGGGGAAGAGCCTTTGTTCTGAATTCGGGAGATGCCCGTCAAGACCCGAATGTGGTCACGGGTATGTTCCTCCTCAACAATCTTACTGCCTCTGTTCTTTTTGATACCGGTGCCGATAGAAGTTTTATTTCCCATGAATTTTGCCCACTACTTGACATCATTCCTGTTGCATAAAACGAAAAGTATATTGTTGAATTAGCTAATGGTAAACTCATTGAGACCAACAGTGTGATACCCAATTGCACTCTAAACCTCGCCGAAGGACTTTTCTCTATTGACCTTATACCCGTCGAGATCGGAAACTTTGACATCATTGCGGGATGGACTGGTTGTCCAAACACCGAGCTGAGATCGTTTGTTTTGAAAAAGTCGTCCGTATTCCTCTCGCTGCTGGTAGAACCTTAGTCATACAAGGGGAGACCGGCAGAGCAGGACTGAACATCATCTCTTGTCTGAAAACCCGAAAGTTTCTCAGAAAAGGGTATCCCGCCATCCTCACGCACATCACCGAGAACAAGTCAGAGGAGAAACGGCTTGAGGATGTGCCAATTGTTAGAGACTTTCCAGAAGTCTTTCCAGAAGAACTACCTGGTCTACCTCCGACTAGACAGGTTGAGTTCTCAATCGATCTTGTCCCGGGTGCCGCACCAGTAGCCCGAGCACCCTACCGCTTAGCCCCATCTGAACTTCAGGAGCTTTCTACCCAGCTACAGGAGCTCCTGGATCGAGGATTCATTAGGCCGAGTTCTTCACCTTGGGGAGCTCCGGTCTTATTCGTGAAAAAGAAAGACGGTTCCTTCTAAATGTGTAACGACTACCGGGAGTTGAACAAATTAACCATCAAAAACAGATATCCACTCCCTCGTATCGATGACCTGTTTGACCAGCTACAAGGGTCGAGTATTTATTCGAAGATCGACCTTCGGTCAGGTTATCATCAACTCCGAGTTCGCGACACCGATATTCCAAAAATAGCTTTTCGAACTCGCTACGTGCATTACGAATTCCAAGTGATGCCATTCGGCTTAACCAACGCACCGGCGGTATTCATGGATTTGATGAATCGGGTGTGCAAACCTTATCTTGACAAATTCGTCATTGTCTTTATCGATGACATCCCCATATACTCGCGAAATGAGCAAGAACATGCGCAACATCTCAAAACCATTCTAGAATTACTCAGACACGAGGAGTTATATGCTAAATTCTCCAAGTGCGAATTCTGGATAGAATCCGTTCAATTCCTTGGACATGTTGTCAATAGTCAAGGAATCCATGTTGATCAATCAAAAATAGAAGCTATCAAAAACTGGCAAGCGCCAACCACTTCCACCGAGGTACGCCAGTTCTTGGGATTGGCCGGATACTATCGGCGATTCATTGAGAATTTCTCCAAAATAGCTCAACCTCTCACGACACTGACTCAGAAGGACAAGATGTTCAATTGGACTGATAAACAAGAGTCAGCATTTCAGCTATTAAAACTCAAGCTTTGCAGTGCTCCGATTCTATCTTTACCCGAAGGCACTGATGACTTCGTGGTATACTGCGATGCTTCTCATCAAGGTCTCGGTTGCGTGCTGATGCAACGAGACAAAGTTATTGCTTATGCTTTGCGACAACTCAAAATCCATGAAAAGAACTACACCACCCACGATCTCGAATTGGGAGCTGTTGTCTTTGCTCTCAAAATCTGGAGGCATTACCTCTACGGCACTAAGTGCACAATCTTTACCGACCATAAAAGCCTCCAGCACATCTTTGACCAAAAGGACCTCAACATGAGACAACGTCAGTGGGTCGAGTTACTCACTGATTATGACTGCGAGATCGGCTACCATCCTGGCAAGGCTAATGTTGTTTCCGATGCCCTCAGCCGTAAGGAGCGTGTAAAACCACTTCGAGTCTGAGCTCTCAGTATGACTATTCATAATGACCTCACCATTCAGGTTCACGCTGCCCAACTCGAAGCTTTGAAACCCGAGAATGTTAAGAATGAAGCCTTGCGAGGCATGGATAAGCAATTTGCAATCAAGCCTAACGGAGTTAGGTACTTCGTGAACCGAATCTGGTTACCCGCTTTTGGAAACCTGCGAGACTTAGTGATGGATGAAGCTCATAAGTCCAAATATTCTATCCATCCTGGATCCGATAAAATGTATCACGGCATCAAGGAATTCTATTGGTGGCCGAACATGAAAGCCGAAATTGCCGGCTATGTCAGCAAGTGCCTTACCTGTTCCAAGGTCAAGGTTGAACATCTAAAACCTTCCGGATTTCTCCAACAACCCAGTATTCCTGAGTGGAAATGGGAGCAAATCACTATGGACTTCATAACTAAGTTACCAAAGTCACCGAGCGGTTGCGATACCATTTGGGTGATCGTCGATCGTCTCACTAAATCCGCTCACTTCCTTGAAATCAAGGAAACCGATAAAATGGAGCGCCTTTCGCAAATCTATGTCAAGAAGATCGTTACCCGACACGGTGTCCCAATCTCAATTATCTCCGATAGGGACGCTCGTTTCACATCTCACTTTTGGCAATCACTTCAGAAATCACTGGGTACTCGTCTCGATATGAGTACCGCATACCATCCTCAAACTGATGGCCAAAGTGAACGGACCATACAGACACTGGAAGATATGCTACGAGCTTGCGTAGTTGATTTCGGTGCCAACTGGGAAAGACATCTGCCATTGTGCGAATTTTCCTACAATAACAGCTATCATGCTAGCATAAAGGCTGCACCATTCGAGGCACTGTACGGTCGCAAGTGCCGATCACCGATTTGCTGGACCAAAGTGGGAGACAGCCAACTCACTGGTCCCGAACTCATACACGAAACCACAGAGAAAATCTCTGAAATTCAGAACCGACTCAAAGCCGCCCGTGATCGTCAGAAAAGTTATGCTGACGTGAGACGCAAACCACTCAAGTTCCAGGTTGGGGATCGAGTACTCTTGAAAGTATCGCCTTGGAAGGGCGTGATTCGTTTTGGCAAACGCGGGAAGTTAAACCCCAGATATATTGGACCCTTCGAGATCCTCGAAAGAATCGGCCCCGTGGCTTACCGATTGCAACTGCCGTCCGAACTCAGCAGTGTGCACCCTACTTTTCACATTTCAAATTTAAAGAAATGTCTGTCTGATGAGACACTTATCATCCCCCTTGACGAGATTCGCGTCAACGAAAAGCTTCACTTTGTTGAAGAACCTGTTGAAATCATGGACCGTGAGGTCAAACAACTTAAACAAAGTCGTATTCCCATCGTTAGAGTCCGGTGGAATTCACGGCGTGGTCCGGAATTCACTTGGGAACGGGAAGACCAAATGCGACTCAAGTACCCACAGTTATTCACAGACTCCCCTCATGCCACGACTCCGAACTAAATTTCGGGATGAAATTCCTTTAACAAGGGGAGAATGTAACACCCGTCAAATTAGGGCTATTATTAGTACCTAATCATAAGTGTAAATACATGTATATAAGATTAATTATATGTGTCATTATGTGTATTGATATTTTAATATATGTACACACGTACGCGATTTGATTAAATCGTGCATTTTCATATCGGGCGGATCCCGATATAATACTATGGACGTTGGTGAAACAAAATGTTAAATAATGAACATTACATAATAAACACAAAAATTCACAAACGTTAGGTTAATATTTCGCTATAGACGATTCAAACACTACGAAGTAACATAAATCCGACAAAACCCGCAAATTAACTTTAACCGACAATGATAAATTACACGAGCACAAGGAAGACAATTCACGAGCCCAACCTACTAGTGGGTCGGACTCACCCAGCCCAGAGGGCCCACGGGTTAGCCCAAACCCAACCCTAACACACTTTTCCCCTAATTCCCTCTCATTTCCCACAAAATCAACACAGACACACACACCCTCTCACTTACTCTATGCATTCTCTGCCCTCTCCCTCTAAAAACGACAGCCACCACCACCACTCTCCTCCTCCATTTCTTCCAAGAACCACCACCAAAAATCACCACCATCTAGCACCATCTTAGCCGTTTTTACAAGCACGAAGTTAAGAAAGACAGCAGCAGCACCTTTCCACTCCCTTCGGCTTTGAATCTACATTTCCTTGGTAAAAATCTCTAAATCCTTGCTCATACTACTTGGATAACATATATAAGTATGCTAGTAATTCGTATCTACTGATTATGTCCAAAATCTAAACCAAAAACCAAAGAACATAGTGAAAAACCGTTGGACAATGACATTATCCACTGGACAAAGTTTTAGGTCGACTTAGATCGACGATATCTGACCCATAACTTAACGAAATCTCATTTTTCTTGGCTCTAAAATGAAGCTCAGCGAGTCTAGTTTCCAAAACCGTAAACCTCATATTTTTCTGAAGTGTATAGCTATTTTAACAAATGGATACAAAAGTACATGTACAGTCTGTGAACCCTGACAGGAAAATGGGCCAAAAAGAACTGGTCATATCTCGAAGAATACACAACAAAAATCGATGAAACCAGTTGGAAAAGTTAGATAATTTCGTTAGATTTAATTCCCCTACTTACTCATCTGTGAAGTTTAGTAAAACTTTGGTTATGAATTTTCAAATGAACGCATGTCACCGAACTCACATATTTGACACCCGACACTTCCCAAATTTTTATCTCAAATTCTGTTTATCCATTTCACATGTAAAAACATGATTTAGAAAGTTAAGACGTAGCGGAACATCATATAAAAATTCCATAAATTTTAGCTAAGTCAAATAATTAAATGAATTCGAGTGAAAAACGTAACTGCACAAAACTTTCTGTCCGTGACTAAACTAAATCCGTGAATCCTTATTGTCGCAAAAGCGTGTTGTCCGTGAATACCAAATTCCGTGAATAACCTTATTGTCGAACCATTCCATTAATAAACTCTATTATCGCAGAAATACTATCCGTGAATACTCTTATTGTCGGATCAAAGAAGATTTAATAAAACTCACACTACCGTATGAGCATTGTCGGACAATTAACACTTAGACAAAACACTATTATCGCAAGTATTGTCGGAATCAATAAACCACGAAAACTCTTACTATCGGGTAGATAATCACGGACAGATGTATATACATTACCTTCAAATGGCTAATGTCGAATAGGTAATCACGGATATATATATAGATATATGAATATTCATACGGTCGCATACATTATTATGCAACCAATACGTATATACTTACAGCTATAAGAAACCTTACGGAAAATTTTGCGAATAAAACTAAACGGATCACCAACGTGCTGTATACAATTTCAAACACAAACCAAATGTATTTGGACATAACTAGTGGGATGAACACTAGCATGGATGGTCTTACGAGACATCTACTTACACAACCTTATATGTCTAGGACATTAGAAGGTCACGGGTTCGGAGAACCTACCAGCTGTTTAGCACTCTACTTACGTTTATTTACATAAACGCAAAGGCTCAGGTGAGTCTCATAGCCCCTCATTTTATTGATTTCAACCCAGGGGTGGGAATACATGCTCAGATTTGTTTTACATGTGAACACAAGTACAAAACCTCGATATATTGATTGCATGAGTTTGTTTTATCTAATCATGAAGTCCCTCACAACATAGTTTGTTTATATTGCGATAGCGTGAATGTTAGTGTATGGTACCATATGGGATTGACAATCCCCGTCCGGGGTAGTCGCGCTACCACGACTGCGGTCGAACGGACGCATTTTCATTTGTTCATACATGTGTAGATTAGGCACATGCCGGGGGCAACTCGATCAGGTCCTTGAATGTGGATCCTGGCACACTCAGTTAAGCTCAAACCATGTGCTCATGGCAATAATATACACTCATATTTTATTTGCATGTTTGCAAATCACTAAACTAAATCTTGTGGTTCATAACTTGGATTCATCAATTTACACCTGTGAGCTCACCAGCTTTCTAGCTGACCTTTTAGCATGTATTCTCAGGTACCCAGCAGAAGTAGATCTGCTCGGGATATTTTAGCTCGAGTCGCATTCAGATTTCAGAAGATTCATATGCATTTCTATATTTTGTACAACTAGATATGCCTTAGAATCTTTTACATTTAGCTATGAGCTTTTGTAACAAGAATAACAATGTAAAACTTTTATATTATCTATGTAATAGTTTTAAATGACGCATTTAGAGTCGTTCGCTTTATCTTATGTGCTTTGTTATTGATTAGTAACACCCAAATCTTGCTTCCGCTAAACAATAAATTTACGGGTGTTACAGATTGGTATCAGAGACTAAGGTTATTGTGAACTAGGTTGCATTTAGTGAGCCTAGACTATGACCGTTAGGCAGTATTCCTCATTTGGTATGATTAGGTTCAGTGACTGCATTGTATTAGTTTAATTTAACATAGCCTGATCAACTATGTACAATTAAAAGAGTATGATATGAAATGTGAAAGGAATCATGACTGAACAGGATACACTAGCTGACTCTGACCACGAGAGAAACCGGGACTCAAACTTGTCTGTGTTAGACACCCTAGGCTATTATGTGATATAAATATATATATACATAGATAGGCCTCGTTCTCACTCTACGTGTTAGGCGATATTATATATGTATTATATGAATATAGGCCTCACTTTTTTTTGAAACGCTTGGTCTCAGAATGGCAAACTCATCACACACTCAATCTGGGTCGCAGAACCCGAGGGTAGCTAGGAGGAACAACAGGTTGCCTCGAGCTGGCCCGTATCCAAACAACCTCACTCTGCCAGCCTTGGCCGCTAGGCTAGACCGTCAGGAACAACAACTCCGCACCATGGATATCACCTTGCAGGAAACTAACGAAAACTGGAGACTTACAGCACTCGAACGAATCAACCAAGTCGCCGAGGATCACAAAAACACTGTTAACAATACGAACGTACTCTACAACCAAGTGGTGGAATCAAGGGTGGAAAACGGACTCTTACGGCACAGAGTAGAGCAATGTGAACAACGCTTGCAAGAAGCCGAAGAATACTCAAGGATGCTGGTACAACGTTTGACCCTAGCAGAAGACAACGCTCGACGAACCAGCAGACTTGCCACCACTATGGACCGACTTGTCACCCTAATGGATAGGATAGACTTGCGTTAGAACTAGGGTGACCATCATCTTGTGATCTATATCTATCTATGTAAAACTCTTATCATTCGAACCGGATGTAACAATTCCCAGTACCTTTTGTACTCCCCATATTATGTAGTCTTTTGTAAAACTCTTAAGTCATGACTCCCGAGGCTCTAATTAGAGATTTTCTATAATCGTTCAGCTTCGTGTTATGTATTGACAGTTTCTTCCACTGTTTCTACTTTATGATTATTTCTTACAATGTTGCATATTATCGCTTGAATATGCGTACATCCATCGAGCTTATTATCTTAGTAATATTTCTCATGCACCTTTCATTTATCTTTTGAAGAAATATGCCGCCAAAGAAGAAGAGTTACAATGATGCTGAGCTTGCTGCCATAGTATCCCGAGCTGTGGCCGAAGCCCTAGCCACTCAAGACTCCCCTCAAAACTCAAGCAGGAATACTGAGACTCCCGAAGTCACACCTGTTGTCAAACCTTGTTCCTACAAGGACTTCCTCAGCTGCAAACCGCTGAACTTCAAGGGCACGGAAGGTGCCATCGGTCTAATCAGATGGATCGAGAGGACCGAGTCTGTCTTCGGCCTGTGCAACTGCACGGAAGACAACAAGGTCAAATTTGCTGCTTACACCTTTCAAGAAGGTGCCCTAACCTGGTGGAACACTCATGCCAGTTCTGTGGGGATCGAGGTAGCTAACCAACTTCCCTGGGCAGAGCTGAAGAAAATGCTAAGGGATGAATACTGTCCCACTGAAGAACTCCACAGGTTGGAGGAAGAATTCTGGCACTTGACTGTGCAAGGTAACGACATTGCTGGATACACCACAAAATTCCAGCTACTTGCTCTCCTATGTCCGGGTTTGGTCGACACGGACGAAAAACGCATCAAGAAGTACATCCACGGCCTTCCCAAGAGCATTCAGGGAAATGTCGCCTCATCAAGGCCAACCACCATCCACAGTGCCATTCGACTGGCACATGAACTCATGGCGATGATTGTCAGCCGTGAAACATCAACTACTTCCTCTAACAACAAGAGGAAATTTTCTGGAAACCCTAACAACCCACCAACCTTCAAGAAGTCCGAAACTGTCAGGGCTTACTCCTCTGGAACTGGGGAAAAGAAGGGTTACACTGGGAGCAAACCCCATTGCTCAAAGTGTGACCGTCACCACGAGGGTCCTTGCAGTACTCCTTGCAACAACTGCAAGAGGTACGGGCATTCTAGCAAGGACTGCCGAGCCCCTAGAACCAACAACAACACTAGCAACAACAATATCAATCACAACAACAACTGCAACAACAACAACTCCAACCAACCCAGAGCCTGCTTTGAATGCGGTCTCACCGGGCACTTCAAAAATGACTGCCCGAAATTGAAGAATGGAAACAATAACAACAACAATGCAAGGGGAAGAGCCTTTGTTCTGAATTCGGGAGATGCCCGTCAAGACCCGAATGTGGTCACGGGTATGTTCCTCCTCAACAATCTTACTGCCTCTGTTCTTTTTGATACCGGTGCCGATAGAAGTTTTATTTCCCATGAATTTTACCCACTACTTGACATCATTCCTGTTGCATAAAACGAAAAGTATATTGTTGAATTAGCTAATGGTAAACTCATTGAGACCAACAGTGTGATACCCAATTGCACTCTAAACCTCGCCGAAGGACTTTTCTCTATTGACCTTATACCCGTCGAGATCGGAAGCTTTGACATCATTGTCGGGATGGACTGGTTGTCCAAACACCGAGCTGAGATCGTTTGTTTTGAAAAAGTCATCCGTATTCCTCTCGCTGCTGGTAGAACCTTAGTCATACAAGGGGAGACCGGCAGAGCAGGACTGAACATCATCTCTTGTCTGAAAACCCGAAAGTTTCTCAGAAAAGGGTATCCCGCCATCCTCACGCACATCACCGAGAACAAGTCAGAGGAGAAACGGCTTGAGGATGTGCCAATTGTTAGAGACTTTCCAGAAGTCTTTCCAGAAGAACTACCTGGTCTACCTCCGACTAGACAGGTTGAGTTCTCAATCGATCTTGTCCCGGGTGCCGCACCAGTAGCCCGAGCACCCTACCGCTTAGCCCCATCTGAACTTCAGGAGCTTTCTACCCAGCTACAGGAGCTCCTGGATCGAGGATTCATTAGGCCGAGTTCTTCACCTTGGGGAGCTCCGGTCTTATTCGTGAAAAAGAAAGACGGTTCCTTCTAAATGTGTATCGACTACCGGGAGTTGAACAAATTAACCATCAAAAACAGATATCCACTCCCTCGTATCGATGACCTGTTTGACCAGCTACAAGGGTCGAGTATTTATTCGAAGATCGACCTTCGGTCAGGTTATCATCAACTCCGAGTTCGCGACACCGATATTCCAAAAATAGCTTTTCGAACTCGCTACGTGCATTACGAATTCCAAGTGATGCCATTCGGCTTAACCAACGCACCGGCGGTATTCATGGATTTGATGAATCGGGTGTGCAAACCTTATCTTGACAAATTCGTCATTGTCTTTATCGATGACATCCCCATATACTCGTGAAATGAGCAAGAACATGCGCAACATCTCAAAACCATTCTAGAATTACTCAGACACGAGGAGTTATATGCTAAATTCTCCAAGTGCAAATTCTGGATAGAATCCGTTCAATTCCTTGGACATGTTGTCAATAGTCAAGGAATCCATGTTGATCAATCAAAAATAGAAGCTATCAAAAACTGGCAAGCGCCAACCACTTCCACCGAGGTACGCCAGTTCTTGGGATTGGCCGGATACTATCGGCGATTCATTGAGAATTTCTCCAAAATAGCTCAACCTCTCACGACACTGACTCAGAAGGACAAGATGTTCAATTGGACTGATAAACAAGAGTCAGCATTTCAGCTATTAAAACTCAAGCTTTGCAGTGCTCCGATTCTATCTTTACCCGAAGGCACTGATGACTTCGTGGTATACTGCGATGCTTCTCATCAAGGTCTCGGTTGCGTGCTGATGCAACGAGACAAAGTTATTGCTTATGCTTTGCGACAACTCAAAATCCATGAAAAGAACTACACCACCCACGATCTCGAATTGGGAGCTGTTGTCTTTGCTCTCAAAATCTGGAGGCATTACCTCTACGGCACTAAGTGCACAATCTTTACCGACCATAAAAGCCTCCAGCACATCTTTGACCAAAAGGACCTCAACATGAGACAACGTCAGTGGGTCGAGTTACTCACTGATTATGACTGCGAGATCCGCTACCATCCTGGCAAGGCTAATGTTGTTGCCGATGCCCTCAGCCGTAAGGAGCGTGTAAAACCACTTCGAGTCTGAGCTCTCAGTATGACTATTCATAATGACCTCACCATTCAGGTTCACGCTGCCCAACTCGAAGCTTTGAAACCCGAGAATGTTAAGAATGAAGCCTTGCGAGGCATGGATAAGCAATTTGCAATCAAGCCTAACGGAGTTAGGTACTTCGTGAACCGAATCTGGTTACCCGCTTTTGGAAACCTGCGAGACTTAGTGATGGATGAAGCTCATAAGTCCAAATATTCTATCCATCCTGGATCCGATAAAATGTATCACGGCATCAAGGAATTCTATTGGTGGCCGAACATGAAAGCCGAAATTGTCGGCTATGTCAGCAAGTGCCTTACCTGTTCCAAGGTCAAGGTTGAACATCTAAAACCTTCCGGATTTCTCCAACAACCCAGTATTCCTGAGTGGAAATGGGAGCAAATCACTATGGACTTCATAACTAAGTTACCAAAGTCACCGAGCGGTTGCGATACCATTTGGGTGATCGTCGATCGTCTCACTAAATCCGCTCACTTCCTTGCAATCAAGGAAACCGATAAAATGGAGCGCCTTTCGCAAATCTATGTCAAGAAGATCGTTACCCGACACGGTGTCCCAATCTCAATTATCTCCGATAGGGACGCTCGTTTCACATCTCACTTTTGGCAATCACTTCAGAAATCACTGGGTACTCGTCTCGATATGAGTACCGCATACCATCCTCAAACTGATGGCCAAAGTGAACGGACCATACAGACACTGGAAGATATGCTACGAGCTTGCGTAGTTGATTTCGGTGCCAACTGGGAAAGACATCTGCTATTGTGCGAATTTTCCTACAATAACAGCTATCATGCCAGCATAAAGGCTGCACCATTCGAGGCACTGTACGGTCGCAAGTGCCGATCACCGATTTGCTGGACCAAAGTGGGAGACAGCCAACTCACTGGTCCCGAACTCATACACGAAACCACAGAGAAAATCTCTGAAATTCAGAACCGAATCAAAGCCGCCCGTGATCGTCAGAAAAGTTATGCTGACGTGAGACGCAAACCACTCAACTTCCAGGTTGGGGATCGAGTACTCTTGAAAGTATCGCCTTGGAAGGGCGTTATTCGTTTTGGCAAACGCGGGAAGTTAAACCCCAGATATATTGGACCCTTCGAGATCCTCGAAAGAATCGGCCCCGTGGCTTACCGATTGCAACTGCCGTCCGAACTCAGCAGTGTGCACCCTACTTTTCACATTTCAAATTTAAAGAAATGTCTATCTGATGAGACACTTATCATCCCCCTTGACGAGATTCGCGTCAACGAAAAGCTTCACTTTGTTGAAGAACCTGTTGAAATCATGGACCGTGAGGTCAAACAACTTAAACAAAGTCGTATTCCCATCGTTAGAGTCCGGTGGAATTCACGGCGTAGTCCGGAATTCACTTGGGAACGGGAAGACCAAATGCGACTCAAGTACCCACAGTTATTCACAGACTCCCCTCATGCCACGACTCCGAACTAAATTTCGGGACGAAATTCCTTTAACAAGGGGAGAATGTAACACCCGTCAAATTAGGGCTATTATTAGTACCTAATCATAAGTGTAAATACATGTATATAAGATTAATTATATGTGTCATTATGTGTATTGATATTTTAATATATGTACACACGTACGCGATTTGATTAAATCGTGCATTTTCATATCGGGCGGATCCCGATATAATACTATGGACGTTGTTGAAACAAAATGTTAAATAATGAACATTTACATAATAAACACAAAAATTCACAAACGTTAGGTTAATATTTCGCTATAGACGATTCAAACACTACGAAGTAACATAAATCCGACAAAACCCGCAAATTAACTTTAACCGACAACGATAAATTACACGAGCACAAGGAAGACAATTCACGAGCCCAACCTACTAGTGGGTCGGACTCACCCAGCCCAGAGGGCCCACGGGTTAGCCCAAACCCAACCCTAAGACACTTTTCCCCTAATTCCCTCTCATTTCCCACAAAATCAACACACACACACACACCCTCTCACTTTCTCTCTGCATTCTCTGCCCTCTCCCTCTAAAAATGACAGCCACCACCACCACTCTCCTCCTCCATTTCTTCCAAGAACCACCACCAAAAATCACCACCATCTAGCACCATCTTAGCCGTTTTTACAAGCACGAAGTTAAGAAGGACAGCAGCAGCACCTTTCCACTCCCTTCGGCTTTGAATCTACATTTCCTTGGTAAAAATCTCTAAATCCTTGCTCATACTACTTGGATAACATATATAAATATGCTAGTAATTCGCATCTACTGATTATGTCCAAAATCTAAACCAAAAACCAAAGAACAAAGTGAAAAACCGTTGGACAATGACATTATCCACTGGACAAAGTTTTAGTTCGACTTAGATCGACGATATCTGACCCATAACTTAACGAAATCTCATTTTTCTTGGCTCTAAAATGAAGCTCAGCGAGTCTAGTTTCCAAAACCGTAAACCTCATATTTTTCAAATGAACGCATGTCACCGAACTCACATATTTGACACCCGACACTTCCCAAATTTTTATCTCAAATTCTGTTTATCCATTTCACATGTAAAAACATGATTTAGAAAGTTAAGACGTAGGGGAACATCATATAAAAATTCCATAAATTTTAGCTAAGTCAAATAATTAAATGAATTCGAGTGAAAAACGTAACTGCACAAAACTTTCTGTCCGTGACTAAACTAAATCCGTGAATCCTTATTGTCGCAAAAGCGTGTTGTCCGTGAATACCAAATTCCGTGAATAACCTTATTGTCGAACCATTCCGTTAATAAACTCTATTATCGCAGAAATACTATCCGTGAATACTCTTATTGTCGGATCAAAGAAGATTTAATAAAACTCACACTACCGTATGAGCATTGTCGGACAATTAACACTTAGACAAAACACTATTATCGCAAGTATTGTCGGAATCAATAAACCACGAAAACTCTTACTATCGGGTAGATAATCACGGACAGATGTATATACATTACCTTCAAATGGCTAATGTCGAATAGGTAATCACGGATATATATATAGATATATGAATATTCATACGGTCGCATACATTATTATGCAACCAATATGTATATACTTACAGCTATAAGAAACCTTACGGAAAATTTTGCGAATAAAACTAAACGGATCACCAACGGGCCGTATACAATTTCAAACACAAACCAAATGTATTTGGACATAACTAGTGGGATGAACACTAGCATGGATGGTCTTACGAGACATCTACTTACACAACCTTATATGTCTAGGACATTAGAAGGTCACGGGTTCGGAGAACCTACCAGCTGTTTAGCACTCTACTTACGTTTATTTACATAAACTCAAAGGCTCAGGTGAGTCTCATAGCCCCTCATTTTATTGATTTCAACCCAGGGGTGGGAATACATGCTCAGATTTGTTTATATTGCGATAGCGTGAATGTTAGTGTATGGTACCATATGGGATTGACAATCCCCGTCCGGGGTAGTCGCGCTACCACGACTGCGGTCGAACGGACGCATTTTCATTTGTTCATACATGTGTAGATTAGGCACATGCCGGGGGCAACTCGATCAGGTCCTTGAATGTGGATCCTGGCACACTCAGTTAAGCTCAAACTATGTGCTCATGGCAATAATATACACTCATATTTTATTTGCAGATTTGAAAATCACTAAACTAAATCTTGTGCTTCATAACTTGGATTCATCAATTTACACCTGTGAGCTCACCAGCTTTCTAGCTGACCTTTTAGCATGTATTCTCAGGTACCCAGCAGAAGTAGATCTGCTTAGGATATTTTAGCTCGAGTCGCATTCAGATTTCAGAAGATTCATATGCATTTCTATATTTTGTACAATTAGATATGCCTTAGAATCTTTTACATTTAGCTAGAGCTTTTGTAACAAGAATAACAATGTAAAACTTTTATACTATCTATGTAATAGTTTTAAACGACGCATTTAGAGTCGTTCCTTTATCTTATGTGCTTTGTTATTGATTAGTAACACCCAAATCTTGCTTCCGCTAAACAATAAATTTGGGGGTGTTACATTTCTTGATTCAAGGAAGTGGTTTATGATTGGAGTTGGGCGTTTGTCAATCTTGAATTTAACGTGTGTATCATTATTTGAGCATGTCGAAGAATAGTTATAACCGGGGATTTCTTCAATTTTATAGGAAAATTATGAGTGAATTTTCTCTTGAGAGTTTATCCAGTAGTATGTCATATAGATGTGAAATACATTACAAAGTTTGTAGCACTAAATTTTAGTTGTAAAAAGTTAAAAGCAAAGGAGTGTATTATATTATGTTGTTTGATTTAAATTAAATTTTGAATGGTAATAAAATTTATTTTTTATTACTACGGTTTATTCTACGCAACAACGTATTCCTAGACATGGAGATTTTCAAGACGATATAAATTTTTTTTGTTTTCTTTGTACCAAAGATTTTAGTAGAAGAATTTTGAGGAATCATATAATAATATAAATGTTCGCGGATGGTTAGATATTTTAATCGCATAAATAGAAAAGGGTTGTTTAAATTTGAGAATTATAACCACGTTTTTTGGATTACCAATACATTAACGAGTGATGTTCATAATAGGACCCTTAAAAATGATGATCGACTGAATTGCAATAATTACATTGGTAGAGAATAAAACGTAGGTATGTTTTGGTTTGTCTTAAATCCTTACAGAAGTTGTAGTCAATTAGTTTAGAAATCGAGATTAGAATACATGTTAAGAATGGTCTTATTCAGTTGCAGCACAAGGCATTGGAGCCCTTACCATATAGAGGTGAAGTTGCCAAGAATACAAAGAATTGAATGCATGTCCACAAGATATCAAGATCTTGGACTAGCTTGCAAATAGGGATTAGAAAATTTTCGTTATGAGAGGGTAAAAGTGGTCAAGTGAGTGAATGCATCACTGACTAAAGAGGCAAAGACTATCACATATATGTGGTTGTAAATAGAAATTCCCAAAGCAAGTTAAGATATAATTATGCCCAAAGAATTAGAAGGATAGTGAGCTAATTACTTTGGTTCCAGTGAGTATTGATTTATTAGAATGTTGCATATTAGTCTCACGGTACAGATTCCATGTCTCAGAATAACATTTACTTACTACACGATTTACACTTTTATGATTATCACGTTTCGCTCCCATCACGCATCACGTTTAGCATTTCGAGTAGAACCTCTTGGCGGCATGTTTACTATGATTTTGAGTACGTACGAGTTTAGAATAGATGAGAAATTTGGATAGTGTCAGATGTATGCGCCAAGCCAACGAGCAAAGATCATGAGTTCGGAACTGATGGCACCCGAAAGCGTCGGTGTCGTTGATGGTAACTAATCGGGCACCAACAGCGGTTTTAAAATTTATAAATAGCGGGGCTTAAATTATATGTACTACCTACTCTAGTTAGTAAGCGGTAAGTATAACCTAAGATCGTTCTATGAATCCAAATGTGTGGTGATTAAAGTTAGTACTTTTGGTAGGGAAGTATTTAGGATGGGACAAAGTAGGTAGGTTTGGGGGTTTTTAAACTAAAGATAAGTAATTAAAATGCAGGAAAGTAAATTGTAGGAAATTAAAGTACAGGAAAGCAAGCAGATAAAGATAGAGATGTGATTGTTGAGATTTCGATAATTAATGTTTTGGGACGACAGACTAAATAGGGGTGAAACTTAATATAATAAATAAACTATTAGGTGTAAACTCTAGAACCCTACCAACTAAATTTCCCATTGGCATGTCACTAGGAACTAGGTTATCATGATTCTGATCAAAGCAAAACGCCGACTTCCAATACCTATCTGGTTGAGAGATAAGCAACCTATTTTGGTTTTATACCGAGGTGCATGAATCAGTGGCGTATCGTCTCATAGGTCCGACCGTTCTTAACCCATAAGATAGTTTACTATTCTATTAGCATGCAGATTAATAACTTTGTATGCTTAGACCGCTGATTTTATAAGACCTTGAGGTTTAAATATCCTATGTCACTTGGACTTTCACTTTCGTTCCTAAGTCTTATTTATAATTGATTAAATTCCGGTTTCTTCGACTTATGACTTAAATCTCTCCTTTTCAAAAAGTTATACATCCCTGGATTATTCACAGTTTGTTAAAAACGTGTTTCATATGCAAACCATGTCTTTCAGTAATTAGACCGTGTATTTACATGGTAATTCTACGGCTTCTTACGTCCAACATGCGGTCAAGAGTAATTGATATTGAAAGTGACACTCTAAACTAATTAAAAGTAAAGCAGTGTGAAAATGTAAACCTAATATATACAATGAGTGGTTTCACTGTGTCTTACTTATTGCAAGTCATGGGCACATATAACTACTGTGACAACCGTCACCAAACTGTTATCGCAGTTCAAATCTTAAAAACACATTTTTGTGAAAAGACTCATATTAGGGATTTATTTATATCAAAGTCTTTGCTTTTAAAAAACGTATCCAACACAAAAAGAATCATCGCAATCCGACGTGTAACGAAGAAGATATGAAGCAAAACGTAAACGTATAATAAAATATACTAAGTTAATTGCGAGGCTGCACCGTTCGGGCCATACCTCTCTCATCCGGCATCGGATTGAGTTGGTTCAAAAGCCCAGATGAACGGAACACATAGGGATATAATATATCCAAAATTCAGATCGTTTGAAGAACTTTAAGCCCAACATCCGTCTGGACAAAGTCAACCTCTAGTTGGAATACGTCTCAAGCCCAAGCCCAAGCCCAAAATCATATAAATGCTACCCTAAAACAAACCTTAAACATTTTTATTTCTTTCAGCCATATTCATCATGATTATCAATCGCTTTTGTCATCATTATACTCTATACTCAAGGGTTTTAACCCCTAGATTCATCATATCAACCGAAAGATTGTAAACCCGATGATCTCAGATTCTGTCTCAAAATTTCAGTCACGAACATAGGCTGATTTCACCCATTTACGTTCATTTTCAGGCTTCGGTTAAAACTAGAAAGTTGTAGATATCAATGTTTTACATATATTCTCAAAGTTTCAGCCTCTAAAACATCCTAGATTATTGTAAACTGCTGCGGTGGGTGACGAATTTTCAGAAACTTTGGTAAGCTTTTGATTCTATAATTCTTCTATACGTTTATTCTATTCTTAAAAATGAATTCTAAGGATTATAACCTCGTTATTTACAGATTCTAAGGAAGAATTTTGTGCGATCATTCGATAGTTGGTATTATCCCTATCCGATTTCATTCATTAATACGTTATTTCGATTGTTTCGTTGTTATCATTCCCTTTTCGGTTCGATCCATTGTATTCCTAGTGAATGAAATCATTAGGATATATGTGAAATCAGTATATAAGTGATTAAGATTGAAATATATGATTGTATTAGCGTTTTGGATTGTTTATACAAAATAATTAGGTCCGATTTCTCATAAACCCTAATCTGATCAAATTCTATTTTCGGTTTGGAAAGCTAGTAACTTCGTTGTTTCGCAACGATTTTTGATGAAACAAGAGTCTAAACTTAATTATTTTGAGTCTAATTTCGAATGGCATTGGTTTCATGGCTAAATTTTGAGTATAAGTTAGTCAAAACGATTTTACAAGATCGAATGTCATTTCTGAGTTTTTCGGTTCCTGATTTTGGTTAACTTGTCAATTTTTGAAACGTAGGTTAAACTAAGAATTGGATCTTGAAATTTTTACTGAAGTATTTATAAAGTGTTAATTATTTTTTGTAAAAATATTATAATCATTGTAAGTTTTAAAGTATTTTTAATATATTGTAACTTTTTGGTACTCAGAAATCATTGTGGGTTCAGAGCAGATTTTTTTGGTGAATTTTTAATAATAGTAAACTACAATATTTCATTTTGGAAAAATTACAGGTTATTCTAAAAATATTGAAGTGTCACTGGTTAAAATTGTAGAGTCAAATGATTTCATTAGGTCATGTTTAAAAGTCGGCAAAGTGGTACAAAGTTGTGGACAGAATCTGAAAGTTCTCGAGTTAGTTGATGCAAGTAAAAATACACTAGGTTGAATTGTAAGAAACCTTAGTGGAGGTGTTGCGGACTTGGGATACAATGGAATGACCTAGTTATTTCTAGGTTGTAACCCGTATACATTATATGATTATTGTAGATTGCGAGATTGTTTGGTGATACACTTAAGGGCGACACTTACTTTGATACTTAAGGTGAGTTTTGCGGCCCCATTTTATTACTTATTTTCAAATTGGGGGAAAAGTATGCTCGTACATTTTATTATCATTTTCTGCTGTGAAACGTATTTTTTTTCATTTTTGGATATTTGCATGAAATGTATGACACTATGTGAAGTATGTGCATTTGGTTGTTGGATTCATTATCATTGTAAGGCCTTGCTCTTTCGGGAGTGAGTACCTGATGTATACATTATTCTTGGTATACATTAAAGCCATGTTGTTTCACAAGGCCTTAGTACCTAATGTTATACGTTATGTATACATTAAAGCTGTTATGGGTAGCTACTGCATTCACAGGGTTTGTTTGGTCATACTTCTTCGTGGGGTGATGACAGTGTGTTATGGTGTTTCATTTACATTATTTCACTTATGTGTACATTTTCATTGCATTGTCCTAACTCATATCTTTATCACATCAAATGTTTATTTTGTGTCATTTATAAACCTGCGGAACTCACCAACCATTGTGTTGACACTTTTGAGCATATCTTTTCAGGAAGTACTGGTGGGACTAAGAGCGAGGACAAGAAAGCTTAGTGGACCACATAGGTTGCATTGAGTATTGTTGCAAGACTTATCATACATTTATTGTTTGTGACACATTGTTTCTTTGTTGGTGTGAATGCTATGACACGAACCGTCATTCGTGTTAATAACATCACAACACATTAGTTTTATTTCATTTAATAATCTCTTATTATTGATGTGTTGTGATCCTATCATGGTTGCATTCCGTTGTTTCCGCTTTAGACGGGGTGTGACAACTACTTACCATAATTAAGGTTGATCAGGTCCTAATTACTAGGTTGTAGTCACGTGGATAACCAGAAAGGGTACTCCATAGATTAAACTTAAGTTCATAAGGTCTCAACAGTACATGGGTTATTAATTCCTATTTTTTCTGAACGTATTTTACGAACATGACTTAGTAATGCATTGACTTTCGTAGGATACACCAGTTAGTTGTGAAGTTGTATTATCCTTTTGAAATTCCAACTGTTAAACCAGAGCTAATTCCAGTGATATGACTTCCTTCAGTCGTTTATGACTTCCATACATTTGTACATTGCTCGAAAGCATTTCCAGTACTATATCGAATAAACAGTCGAATAGGGGCCATCATATCACTTTACGATTGTCATGCATTAATTATCTACATATATAATGTTATCCCTACTTATAATTATCTACATCATCAACAATCACAATAATAAACTACTCGCAATTCATGGCAACAAATATATCACATAACAGGCAATAACACATATTAAAATATGAAATGAGACAAGTAAAATAAGAGTTTAGATATCACCCGGAAATAAATGTGTAGCAGTGTATTATTATGATTGACAGCTCTTTTGCATGTACAAAGATTGATCTGTGAATCCCTAGCGTTCTCCCTAGCTTCTATATTAATCCGTAGATTATTTACAATAATCCTAGAATGAGAAAGACTAAAGAATACAAGAGACTTTCTAAAGAAAGTGTGTGAGACTTGTAAGTTGTGTTGAAAGTGTGTTTCAAATGAACCAAAGCCCTCCTATTTATAGGGGAAATTTGGCTCATGTTAGCATCTTGAGGAGCACTTTAGCAAAACGTGGAAAAGGTGGTGCACCAAGTACGTACAATCGCGCAAAGGTGTGGCACCGGGTACACGAAAGGACCAAAAAGCGGAAACGAGATGGGGGAGGGGTGGCAGGCGCCGCCACCATGGTGGCCGGCGGCGGCTGGCTGCCACCCGCCCCGGTTCGCCGTCTTTTGCTTCGTTTCATAATTCGCGTGTGTTTTCTTCGTTATGCGTCCGTTTTTGTCGATTCTTTTTTTGTTGGATTCATAATTCAAAAATGAAGATTTTGATATAAAGAAATCCCAAAGTTGAGATTCCTATCTCCAGATGTTTCCTACGAATCATTTGAATCTTCTGACGAGCGTAGAATATTCATTCTTTATCCGTTTTTGTAGATTCTTCTTCTGTTAGACTCGTATTTTGAAAACGAACATTTTGGATAAGATGGATATTGATGATGGGTACTTTAGTCTTTAAATCTTGTTTTGATGCCTTGAATCTTCAAACGTGCATGGAATCTTCATTTTTCACCCGTTTTGCTTGATTTTTATCGTGCAACCTTGTTTTGACCTTCTTGGCAGATTCTCATTGATTTGAGTGTTATTTGAGTTCCAATGCCAAGAATCATTCCAGAATGAGAGAGATATCGGTAGTAAAAACGTGACTTTTTACGCGATATCAAGTATCCCACACTTAGATACTTGCTTGTCCTCAAGCAAACTTATTCAGAAAGCCTTTTAGAAGGATTCTAATTGCAATTTTTCTTAGGAATGCCATTTCCAAAGAATAAAATATTCTAGTTATGAAAGAGCTTTTCATGAGAAACTAATAGTTTAGATTTTGATACCTTCTTCGAGCAACTCAGATGGTGATCATGACTAGGCAATCCTTACAATGGGTCACTCAAATCACTCAAGTGTTTAGGGTTTCCTACTTGCTAGTGTCAATCACTCAGATAGCCAGTCATGCAGCATTCTCGTCATAGGCTTGATCAAGATATCTTAGAAGGAATCGGGGTTTTGGTTTTGAGGAAGTTGTGAAGGGGAGTGTGATGGGTTTTTCTTATATTTTCTCGAAGCTAAAGTGCTTCTTTTAGGAGTTCTCTTTTTGGAATCTCAGACTTTTAAAAAGACTTCATAGTGCAACCCTTTTGGATATTAGTTTCCTTTTTCTGGCCTTTTTCTTGGTAGCGCCGGCATAGTGTTTCTTTGTTTTCTTTCTTTTTCTCATTTTTCTTTTTGCTATGCCGGACTTACTGTGACACCCGGCGATTTAGGGTTATTGTTTAACCTTCTAGAAATCCTAATTACGCGTGTTTGATTTAGTATTAGGCAAAATACTTTTAATTACTTGTAACTACTTGTTTATTTATGAGAATATACACTCTCGTAGTTGTTTTATATTACGCTTACGTAATTGGTTATAATTACGCTTACGCAATTTGACAAAATTGTGCAAAACAACCGGACGGAGTCCGACCCCAAATACGAAGTTGGTGAAAACCTTTCTATAAGTAACTTATATCTATTTTTAGAAGTTATTTATCATTAGTTATTATTTTGTTAAATTAATACACGAAAAACCTAGACGTTTTGGCTAAAACATCTCAAACGCAACGAAAACACGTAACTGAGCCCGACATCCAAATGAAACCTTAATTAATATTTTGACAACCCAAATTTAAGTATTTTAATGGTACTTCAATGAAAATGAATCTCAATTATATTGTGAATTAAAACGATGAAAGAAAACGCTACGCGATTTAACCGAATAACCGAAAAACGAATAAACGAGCACCGATCGCAACACAGTCTGAAAACGTAGCTTAAAAATGCAGAAAATCACCATTAGGGGTTCCTAAAAATCGACCACCCCACCACCACCCCTTTCCCCCACTCATTTTTCATGCAAAAACATCAGATCATGCAAGTTCATCCATTATGCAAGGGTCAGTGGATGAACTTTGTCAACTACAACACCTACATAATGGAAGTAACCAATAGAACAATTGCGTGGATTTCAACAATCCACTTAACTTCTTATTTGATCATGATTGATCACTCTTTGACTTGTATGTCAACAGTTCTTTCAAACACGAGACTTACTGCTTGATCATGTTTGGTCATCATTTCGACACGTTTGTCAAACGATTTTCTTATAACTTGATTCGCTACTTTGTCTGCTTCAAACTATGACTTGAACATTCTAATTACTACTGCAAGGACTACCCGGAGCTACGAATTTATCAACTATCTTCACCAAACACCTTCACCAAGCATTTGTTCATTTCGAAACAACAATATAATCATGATTGACTACTTTGAGAACACTACCCAGTCATTTTTGTGACTACTCTTTTGTCAAAACCTTCTTGTTGTTGATTCATTATCTTAATAGAACGCCCTCCCGAAAAAGATGGCAAACTTCCCTAAGAACGACTACTCATCAGATGACGACCTGAATCTAGAATAGATTAGAAGTAGATCCGAACAACGGTGAACATAGCTAGTGTTAGCTCGATGATTTATTGATGAGTGTATAAAACCCCATCACAGTTTGTATAAGACTTATGCATTCGTCTGGATGTAACAATGCCCGGCATGTTTTGTAAACATTGAATTCCGTAAGCTATCAACCTATTAACCTTGCGCCTTGTTGGTTACAAATCACATTACCTTGTATTGATTTATCGTTGTGCTATGAAGCCACATATTACTTTTCATCATGAATGTGATAACCTTTGCTTTCATACAAAGACCATATTCATTCTTTTAATCCCCATTTCGTTTAAGGAGACACCACTATAAGAATCAACTAAAATTTTCAACACTTTACAATAACAAAAGTTTTCAACAGATTTTTCAACAAATTTCTACCAATTCAAGTTTTCAAAGAATTTTTACCAAACAATTACCCGAAACTATTTACAACTTCTAATGTTCAATTAATTTGACTAGACAGAAATTTTCAACGACTTATTGACGATCAGATTTTTCCAACATATTTTGATTAACTCAAGTTTTCAACGAACTTCATAGTTCCAAACAAACTATTATCATAGAAATTTATAGACTGATTTTACACCATCACAAGAGAACATTTTTTTTCCCATAGATCTCAAACCCGTCAAAATCAAAAACATTGATATCATCACAGGCATGGACTGATTGTCCAAATACAGTGCCGAAATCGTTTATCTCTAGAAAAATCATTCTTATACCTCTCGCTACCGGTGAAACTTTGATCGTACAAGGGGAGACCGGTAGGCAAAACTTTAACATCATCTCCTGTATGAAAACACAAAAATACCTGAGAAAAGGATACCCTGCGATCCTTTCTCATGTAACCGAAAAGAAGTCGACTGAAAAGCAACTTGAGGATGTGCCCATCGTCCGAGACTATCCAGAAGTCTTTCCCGAAGACTTGCCAGGCCTACCTCCACCTAGACAAGTCGAATTCCAAATCGAACTTGTGCCCGGTGCTGAACCCGTGGCACGAGCCCCGTATAGATTAGCCCCATCCGAGTTGTAGGAGTTATCCACCCAATTACAGGAGCTCCCGGACAAGGGATTCATTCGACCAAGTTCCTCACCCTGGGGAGCTCCGGTCCCATTCGTTAAAAAGAAGGACGGATCCTTCCGAATGTGAATCGATTACCGTGAACTATTCAAACTTACCATCAAGAACCAATACCCGCTACCTAGAATCAATGACCTATTTTACCAACTTCAAGGTTCGAGCTTTTACTCGAAGATTGACCTTCGGTCTGATTATCACCAACTTCGCGTTCGAGATGCCGATATCCTGAAAACTGCATTCCGTACCTGCTATGGGCATTACGAATTCCAAGTGATGCCTTTTGGCTTAACCAACGCACCAGCTGTATTCATGGACCTTATGAATTGGGTGTGCAAATCCTATCTAGATAAGTTTGTCATGGTGTTCATCGACGACATCTTGATCTTCTCTCGCAACGAAACCGAACATGGCCAACACCTGAAAACCATCTTGGAATTACTCAGACGCGAGGAGTTATACGCCAAGTTCTCCAAGTGTGAGTCCAGGATGCAAACAATACAGTTCCTAGGGCATGTCGTTGACAGCCATGGGATACATGTTGATCCAGCCAAAAATTGAGGCCACCAAGTGCTGGAAAGCACCAACTACTCCAACCGAGGTCCAACAATTCTTAGGTCTCGCTGGGTATTAACGGCGATTCATTGAGAACTTTTCCCGAATTGCTCTACCTTTAACCACCCTAACTCAGAAAGATAAGAAATTTGACTGGACTGACAAACAAGAGTCGGCATTCCAACTTCAGAAATAGAAACTCTGCAGTGCACCAATCCTGTCCTTATTCGAAGGCACTGATGATTTCGTAGTTTACTGCGATGCCTCACTCCAGGGACTAGGTTGTGTGTTAAAGCAACGTGATAAAGTCATTGCTTACGCCTCTCGATAGCTCAAAATCCACGAAAAGAATTATACCACTCATGACCTTGAACTCGGAGCTGTCATATTTGCTCTCAAAATCTGGAGACACTACCTTTATGGCACTAAGTGCACCATCTTTACCGATCACAAAAGTCTCCAACACATCTTCGATCAAAAAGATCTAAACATGAGATAACGTCGATGAGACGAGTTGCTTACCGATTATGAATGCGAAATCAAATACCATCCTAGCAAAGCAAACGTTGTTGCTGATGCCCTCAGCTGGAAGGAACGTTCAAAACCCCTTCGTGTTCGAGCCCTTGGTTTAACCATTCACAATGATCTCACCACTCAAATCCACACCACTCAACTTGAAGCACTCAAAAACAAAAACATCAAACATGAGGCCTTGCGAGGCATGGAAAAACAATTAGAAATCAAACCCAACGGAACCCGATACTTCTCCAACCGAATATGGTTACCAAACTTTGGAAACCTACGAAATTTGGTGATGGATGAAGCTCACAAATCTCGATACTCTATACATCCTGGTTCCGACAAGATGTATCACGACATCAAACAACTTTATTGGTGGCCCAACATGAAAGCTGACATAGCCACCTATGTTAGCAAATGTTTAACCTGCGCCAAGGTTAAGGCCGAATACCAGAAACCCTTCGGGTTGCTACAACAACCCGAGATACCTCAATGGAAATGGGAAAACATAACCATGGACTTCATCACGAAACTACCGAAAACACCGAGCGGTTGCGATACCATTTGGGTGATCGTTGATCATCTCACAAAATCTGCCCATTTCCTAGCTATCAAAGAAAACGACAAGATGGAGCGTCTGGCTCGCATCTACATCAAAGAGGTTGTGGCATGACATGGCATTCCCATTTCAATCATCTCAGATAGAGATAGCCGCTTCACCTCTTGATTTTGGCAAACACTTCAACGAGCCCTCGGTACTCGCCTCGATTTGAGTACTGCCTATCATCCACAAACCGATGGTCAGAGTGAACGGACCATTCAAACCTTAGAAGACATGCTATGAGCTTGCGTAGTTGACTTCGGAAACACTTGGGAAAACCACCTACCTCTGTGTGAGTTTTCCTACAACAACAGTTACCACACCAGCATTGATGTTGCACCATTCGAGGCACCTTATGGGAGAAAGTGCCGATCACCCATTTGTTGGACCGAAATCGGCGATAGCCAACTCACTGGTCCTGAAATCATCCATGAAACAACCGAGAAAATTATAACCATTCAAACCCGGCTGAAAGCCGCACGAGACGCAAACTCCTCGAATTCCAAGTCGGGGACAAAGTACTCTTGAAAGTGTCACCTTGGAAAGGTGTCATTCCTTTTGGTAAATGCGGCAAACTAAACCCTAGGTACATTGGACCATTTGAAATCCTCGAAAGAATTGGTCCAGTGGCATATTGGCTACAGATACCACCACAACTCAGTAGCGTGCACAACACATTCCACATTTCTAACCTAAAGAAATGTCTATCTGATGAGACACTTGTATTCCCGCTCGACGAAATCCACATTGATGACAAAATCCATTTCGTCGAGGAACCTATTGAAATCATGGACCGTGAGGTCAAACTCTTGAAACAGAGTCGTATTCCCATCGTTAAAGTCCGGTGGAATTCTAGGCGCGGTCCTGAATTCACCTGGGAACGGGAAGACCAAATGCGGCTGAAACATCCACATCTATTCTTAGATACCTCACATACTGCGGAAACAAACTAATTTCGGGACGAAATTCTCCTAACAGGGGGAGAATGTGACACCCGACGATTTAGGGTTATTGTTTAACCTTCTAGAAACCATAATTACATGTTTTGGTTTAGTATTAGGCTAAATACTTGTAATTACTTGTAACTACTTTTTTATTTATGAGAATATACACCCTTGTAAGTGTTTTATATTACGCTTACGTAATTGGTTATAATTCCGCTTACGCAATTTGACAAAATTGTGCGAAACGACCGGACGGAGTCCGACCCCAAATATGACGTTAGTGAAAACCTTTCTATAAGTAAATTATATCTATGTTTTGAAGTTATTTATGATTAGTTATTATTTTGTTAAATTCATACACGAAAAACCGACGTTTTGGCTAAAACATCTCAAACGCAACGAAAACACGTAACTGAGCCCGACATCCAAATGAAACCTTAATTAATATTTTGACAACCCAAATTTAAGTATTCTAATGATACTTCAATGAAAATGAATCTCAATTATATTGTGAATTAAAACGACGAAAGAAAACGCTACGCGATTTAACCGAATAACCGAAAAACGAATAAACGAGCACCGATCGCAACACAGTCTGAAAACGTAGCTTAAAATGCAGAAAATCACCATTAGGGGTCCCTAAAAATCTACCACCCCACCACCACCCCTTTCCCCCACTCACTTTTCATGCAAAAACATCACATCACCCACCTCTTACACCCCCACTCTTAATTCATGCATTTCTCTTTCATTTTTACACCTACACTCCACTTTATCTTTTCTTTTCTCTCTTAATTGCTGAGTATTATCAGTCCTTACCACCACCCTAACACCACCACAACCACCATTAAACACTATCAATTTAAAAGAAGAAATCACAAGAAGGAAACTAGGATCAAGCACCTCAATTTCATCTTCCTCTTCTTCCCATCAATCTCATTGTAAGGAACCACTTTCTCTTGATTAATATACATGCATACTACTGATTTTAATGTTTATTAGCTCATATAACTAGATTATGTCCAAGATATATGTTAAAATACGTTTTTGAAGTTTTTATATAAAAGTGATGATTCTGTCCAGAATGTTACAGCTTACAAAATCGACCATAACTGGAGTTCTAGGAAGAGTTAGACAACGAATTTTTTTTAAAAGTTTCATATTGAAAAGATCTACAAAAAGTTATTCTTTGGATCTTTCCAGAAATGTACTGATGTTTAGATATAACCAGATCTTTGAGCTTGGTCTGAAGGTTTTCGAAAACCGAGTTCGATTCCTTAGCAAAATTAATTACCTATTTAAATGGACACTATAGTTGCTATATAAGTTATATGTTAGTCTAGAAACAATGATGATCAATTGATAAAATTTGTGAGGCTTGATTTGGACCAGAAGTTAGTAAGAACTATTGCGAAACATACTGACAAAAACCGAAAACATAACTTGGGACTGTTTGGAACTATTGTAAAAACTGACACTTTTGGTGAACTCCGACATGAACCGACAATTTATTTGGACTCTATAAACTAATATATGGGTTGGGTGAAAGTTTCGGGTCAAACCGAGTAAGTTTGACCAAGTCAAAAAAGTGGCTCGATTTCTAAAAACTTGCTATTTTTGGAAAATGGTAACAAAATTGGGTTTGAGTGACTTAGTTGGTAACTTTGACCAACTTTGACCAGTTTGACCAACTTTGATCAGTTTGACCAACTTTGACCAAGTTTGACCACCTTTGACCAGTTTGACCACCTTTGACCAAGTTTGACCAACTTTGACCAACGAGTTGACCAACTTTGACCTACGGTTTAAGGTTTTTACGAACTAAATAATCTGTTTGCAACATACGATATGTACTAATAAATAATATACAACAAAAAAAACTTAATAATAATAATGTCTAAATGAATTATTATTACAAACTTTCACCAACGGATCGTACATGTATTTATTAAACAAACTTGAACAACTTACTTGGACATACTAGTTGATGAACTAGCTTTAGGTGGACATAAACCCCCCACCTACACGATTGACTTAAGTGGACATTAACCCCCACTTATACAATCGCTATAGATGGTCTTTAAGACATCTACTCATACATACACAACCTTATACATTTAGGACATTAGAAGGTTGCACACCGGCTTGCTTGCTTATTTGACTATTTGCTAGCTGCTTGCTAAACTCGGGTGAGTTTCATAGCCCCT
This sequence comes from Pseudognaphalium luteoalbum, assembly GCA_963422505.1. NCBI lineage: Eukaryota > Viridiplantae > Streptophyta > Magnoliopsida > Asterales > Asteraceae > Pseudognaphalium > Pseudognaphalium luteoalbum. The sequence continues at coordinate 75,431,256 of OY730195.1, forward strand.
TTTTACTGTTTTATATCCAGGAGTGAGAATACATACAACTGCTTTTACACAACTATTTTTATGAACACAAGTACACAAACAACGCTATACGGATTGCATGAGTTAACACACTAATCCATTTAAAGTCCTCACACATCATAGCTTCGTTAATTTGGACTAAGCGTGAGTATTAGTAAATAGATCTATTTGGGACTGACAATCCCCGTCCGGGTTAGTCGCGTTAATCTGTCAAACGGACGTATTAATATTTGTACACGCGAGTGTATCGGATTAGTCACTTGCAGGGGCACCAACGATCGTGTACTCAAAAGAGGCATGACACACATTGTTAAGCTTCGGACTATGAGCTCATGGCAATAGTATACATATTTGATTGATTTCAAACATTATTAAATCTTGTGTTTCATACCGATATCTCAACAACTGGTTAACAAACCTATGAACTCACCAACTTTATGTTGACCCTTTTAGTATGTATTCTCAGGTTTACATACGCAATAGGACTACCCACAGGAATCAAGATAGTAGGATGCTTTTGGAAAGCATAGCTCGAGTCGCATATTTTCAAACAAGAGAATTAATTGCATTACGATATTTTGTATCAACAACTATGTTTTAGAAATCTCTAGACTATTTTTGAGAACTCCAATGTTTTTGGGTAACAGTTGTAAACATTTGATTATGGCAATGTAACTATTTTTCAAACATCTCATGTAGAGGTCGTTTGTTGTAATCTTTGTGTGATGATATTTGATTTGGTCGTAGCCCCCGTGACACCTCATACTTCCGATGCCACGTGTTTTGGGGGTGAGACACTTACCGATGAATATGTGTTATTTTGGCCCAAATGGTTTCTTTGAGTGTTGGGTTGTGAGGTTATGTTGGCTTTTCTTGAAGAAATGTGAGAAATTGAGAGTGTCTCTGAGAAATGCTGGAAGATGTGACTTTCATAGGTTCGGGATAAATAAAGGGAGGTTTTGGTTGGGTGCGAAGAGTGAGTGCATGTTTGGTGTTTGGAAGGTGTGTAGATTCCTTAGAAAGTATCGAGACAGATTGCACATATGCCACGTATGGCACTCGTTGGTGTGATCTCGAAATGTATTGCAAGATCAAGTTCTAATTCAAATGCATACATCGGCACACACATGAAACGAAAAGTGAAGCATTTTAAAGATGAATGCTACTTATGGGCTCAAACCTTACGAATTGAATGTTTTGGTCAATGTGTGCCTAGTCATGTGTTGCCCTTTTTGTCCGTGTCTCATTCTAAAACAGTTTTGTTTCTTTGAGAACTCATTTCTTACTGTATTTTATATTCTCGGGAAATAGAAGTTCTAAAAATGTTGCTTTTGAATCCAAAAGAAAATTTTAAAATTTCTCTATTTTTAGCCTTTTAATGAATATATTGTTTGTTTTACGGACAAGAGGTCAAACTTGCGGTTGCTACCGTATATCCCACACTTAGAGGAACATTATCCGTAATGTTCAAATCTTATTTATTGAGTACCTCTTGTCGAAGTATCCCACACTTAAAGATTCTACTTATTTCCGGGTTGTTACGTAAGTGTTTATGTGGTTTTGGGGATCCCACACTTAGTTTTGGAGATATCGGGTTAGATCGTCGAAGCTTTAAATAGATGGAGAGTTTTGGGACGGGTTACCGATTTGTTGCGCGTACTATCGGTGTCCTTCATGGCAAGATCCACGGCTTCCTTTGCTTTAGTCTTCGATAAATAGTTGTTGGATCAAATAAACATTCCACTTAACAATCAAATAATAGCTGCTAATAAGAAAAGTAAAGTTTTAGCATAATAAAGTAATATATAGATAGAGGTGATGTCTATGCATCCATAGTACATCAATACAACTAATGGTAATATAGTCTGCTAGAAAGTAGAAAGAAGTCAGAAAGTGGAACAATCTAGTGCTCGACTGGTGGTGAAGCTGCTGCGGTACACATGATAGGTCCAGGAGAGGTCTCGTCTGATGAAGAGTCGTCATACTGACAGTGAGTGCTTTTTTCTGATGCATCATGGTCAGCTCCTGCTTCTGGTGTACCGATTTTCAGAACTCCATTTTGTATCAGCTGATCTACAAAAGGTCCTGCAGGCATGTCGAAACTATTAAGCGGGTACATAGGTGATTCCTGTTGGGTGTGCCCTTTGAATAGGTCTGTCTGCCTGTGAGAGGATACTCGATCAGGCAAAAAAACTGTAGGGATGGTATGTCTGGCAATCCTGGGACTCTGAACAGTGATGGTTCGAGCGGAGACTCTGGATGTCCTGCTGCCTCTCGAAGTGTGAACCTTGACTGACCTAACGAGTGATGTAACAGGCTGTCTCGTGATGGGAGCCTACGCTGGAGGTGGCTGTGGTCTAGGAGGCACGGTCCGAGGGGGTAGATTACGGCCATGGGCTGGATATGGGTGAGGTGCTGGAGTAGGAATTGCAGGGGGATATATGTGTGTGGTACTCGGCCCAATCCACATGGTAAGTCAGGAAGTGGGCTCACGGGTATCCCTGCTCCCTGCCGTCTTATTGCCTTATAACACCTGACCTGCATCTGCATCAGCCAGTACCAATAGTCTAAACCCGGAGGTGTCCCATAGTGATAGATGTATATGGGTGTCTTAACTCTTGGGGCAGGGGTGGAAGGTCCTGCCTTAACAGGCGGTGGTACTGCTGGTGGTGGTGGGAGGTCATCATCATTATCATTACTCTCATCTCCATCCTTGTCGGTATCTGAATCACTAGGCTCTCTCGGCTGTTTCCTTTTCTTTGCCTCTCTTGGTAGAACTAGTCCTGGTATCAATGTGTCAATACTGTTAGGATCCATAAGTCATGCCCTAATGTAGACAGTGCCATCTCTCATAATCCGGAGTATGTCCATACTCCTCAAAAAATAGTAATCCACTGGCTGGGCACTCCATCCTGGCATCCTCTAAAATATTTCTACCTCTGCTGTCCTAAGCAATCCCATTCGTCGAATAAGTCTTGTGATCACTGGGCCCATGTAAGATCTCTTTTCACCAAAATATTTCTCCTCTAGGATCCGTTGGGCGACTAAATACGCAACCTGAATGTTTTTTCTTTCGAGGATACTAGCCATTAAGGCAACATCAAATGCTGCAACTCGATCGCTTGTCGTGTGTTTTCCATCAAGTGAACAAGCTATTAGTTTGTGTAAGATTTGCAGGACTGGGTCTCTGAGTTGTGTAGCCTTGATACCCGAGAAATATAGTTTTGGCGACCAATGACTCCATGCCTCGGCGTGTGTGGTCGTGATGGAAATCGAGGTGGCTCCACCAGTGAATAGAGGGGAATGTATCTCCTCTGGGGTGTACAGATCCAAGTGCTGTGCAAACTGGGCTAGTGTCAAGGTGAATAAACTGCCCATGTACCAAAATGTGATCAAACCATCTCCAACTCTACTCCCGGTCTCAAATGTGTAGGTGGTCATGATCTCTGTAACCATCTCCATATACACTGGCTCATCAATACTGAATAGCCTTTTGAAGGACTCGAACTATTGATCCCCAACTGGATAACTGAGTAGGCTTTCAAGTCTTTGTTTGAATCCTAATACCCATAACTTGTCCCAGTCAACATATCTTAAAAGCCGAACTTCTTGTAAGAGGTTGTGTTTGGCTTAGCTTCTTCTTTGGTGACATGTTACCTGAGAACATTTAAAAATAATGGATCTTTTAAGGAAGAGAAATTCAAAGCACGTTTCAAAGTCTCTTATTGAAATTTTGAAGTGAGGGCTTTTAAATTTTTGACAATCCCAAGATTTCATTAATCATTCAATGTTCCCAAGCAACGGATAATCAGTTGTATTAATACTAAGGTAACATCGACATTAGAAAAATATATGGTCATGAGTTGGCAACTTTATTGTGAAATATTGTCATTTACCAAGTTTGGTGTTACCCAATTTTGAAATGTCAAGATTTCACAACTTATGGTCATATCATTTTTAGTAAGGTTTGACTTTTAGGAGTCCAAGTTGAAGTAAGGTTTTTGAATAAAAATTTTGAAAATAATTTGCTTAAAAGATTCAATACTTCAAGTTGACTTTCTAGGTCTTTCCTCAAATGATATTTTCAAGTTCCCTCATGCCATCATTTTAACTTATGCATGCATACATGATCAAACTATTTCAAGCATTTCCTAATTGGTGCACAAGCTAGGTTATGCACAAAAAGTCATCACATCCATGTGTTTGGTTTAGTTCAAGACTTTTATTTTCTTAAAGTGATGATACTCTAGTTATATTGCCTAGTTTGACTAGTCAAGCAAGTACAAGCATCCTAGTAAGCAAGAATGGTCAAGTGATCTTGGTCCATTATTCTATTCATGCAAGCTAGTTAACTTTTTGTTGATTTTAAAAATCAAACTTGCTAATCCTAATTTATCCGTACTATGCAATTAACATAGATCAAAACACCCTAATTAGTTAAGTACTTAGATACTAACACTTAATCAAGCAAAATTCTAGACTTAATCAATTGGTCAAAGTTTATTCTTTTGATAAAGTCAAACATGTATGAATTATCATGTGTAAGTGGTAGTAGCATGTAGTTCCTAAGCATTTAACCAAGAAAAGCTCTAATTTCTAGTCACTAACTTAGCTAACTTCAAGAAATAAGCTCTTTTAAAACTAAAGTGGGTTTTATGATCATACCTTAGTTTTGATGGATAAAACTTGAAAATAATCGTACAATCGTGAAGAGCATGCAAATAGGAGTTCAAAAGATACAAGATCACAAGTTTTGGTGGAGTTTTGATGGTGGTTTCATGGTGGTTATGGTGGTGGCCGGTTTTGGAGAGGAGAGGGGAGGAAGAAGAAATTTTCTTCTTATTTTTGAATCATGGAGAAGGTATGGAAGGTTTAGTGGTCCCTAAGAATATGTGTCATGTCCTTAAGTACCATATTCGTTACACATGGACCCTATTGTACTCTAAGATTATGCCTAATGCTCTAGATCAATTCCTAATGTCCCGTCAATTGTAAGTAGGAATCTTAAGTATACTTATTGTAACTAGTTACTTGTTGGTTCCTTGTTACGTTATAAATAATTTAAGAAACGCGCAAATTCCCGAGGGACAATTATAATTAATCTAAGATATTAAACTTAGTATGTTTTTGGGTGTTTTAAAATCTTTGTCTGATGCTGGTTTATAGAATGTACAATTGTTTCGGTTAAACGCTTTTTAAAAGGTGTACATTCTTTTAGACGCGCGCATGTTTACGTTTTCTATTTTTAAAGGAAACTTTCAAGAATTTATTATATTAATATATGTATTAAAACATGCTCATTTAAAGTCGCGAGCTTCGACCTTTTCGGATAGAATTGTTTTACGATTCGTTCCGATCCCTTCATAGGGAAAGGGTCGAGATTTACTCCCTTAAGTTAACATTTTTAAGTACAAAACATTTTGAAAGTTCCGAGATGACATTATAAACTAAGTAGTAATGACTATTCTCTAGTTTCCCTAGGACTTCTCGTTCTTCATATCCCAAATCGACAAGATCGCTGATTAACCTATTATATGCCTTTCTTATCTTTTTAGGGTTTGACAAACCATCGCATGTCCCTTGGTCTTTATAATTTAGGTCGTGAGTGAGTTTATCTAAGACTTCTAAAAATGTTTTCTCTTCCTGCGAATCAGGTTCTCCGGTTGTAGAATTGACTATCCTAACGAGTTTACTGATTTGTGCTTTTTGTGTGGAAGTGAAAGGATAATTGGTAAAGGCGAAGATTCGAACAAGCTTATTGTGAAGGTCTTTTCTTTTAGTGAAGAGGACTGTATCAATTCTTTCCTTAGCGTAACCAGGAAAAACGTCTCGCAATTTTGAGATCAAGTAAGAGGCGGGGTCAACAAATGTAACACCCCCAAATTCATTGATTTAGTTTAGCGGAAGCATTTAGTTAAGTATGGGGAGTGCCACAATACACAGTACATGCATACGTATCAGAGCATATGATTACGACAGAACAAATATATTAAGATGCCAAAGTATTAGTTACAAAGTTTAGGATTCCTCGAATCATACAAGTTAAAAGTATTAAGTTTACAAAAGTAGATTTCGTAAATATGACTAAACAGTTTCAGTTATATAAAAGAAATCCAGTTGTCAAAAGTTAGCATCCTATACTTCGTGGGTCGCCAATGTTTCAACGTGCAGGCGGTTCGTACATGCGCAACTAATTCCCTGAAAAACATAGTAAAAGTCAACAACGAGGTTGAGTAAATTCACAGGTTTTATGTTTGCAATAGTTGAATCAAGTTTGTAAGCACGGATGTTAAAACCAATACGTTCACAAATAGTTATTGCCATAATAGTCAAGTAATCATTTTGTGGAATGTTATCCAAGTATAGTTCGGTTGGGGTGTCACCCAAAATACAGTTTGCGTGGGATGTTACCCAAAATACCATTTACGTGGGATATTACCCAAAACACAGTTTGCAATACGTTGTTGGTCATTCTCCAGCGTTTACAAAACAGTATCGGTCATTCTCCGATCTAAATACGCATGGGTCGTTCTCCCGCCCAACTCGGCCAGTCGCTCTCTGGCGATAAATACTGCTTGTCGTTCTCCAACGAAACACAGTACCGGTCGTTCTCCAGTCAAAAGACGCATGGGTCATTCTCCCATCCAAATACGCACGGGTCGTTCTCCCGTCCACTTGGCCATTCGTTCTCTGGCACTAAAATACGTTGTTGGTCATTCTCCAGCGTTTACATACAAAGTACCGGTCGTTCTCTGGCCAAATACGCACGGGTCATTCTCCCGTTCAAACAAATTAGTTTATCAATTAGTTTACCACGTTTGTTTTAGTTTATGGTATGAAAATGTTATTTCATAAACATTAGTTCGCACAATCGTTCAACAGTTCAAAGTACTCTAATCGTTCGAGTAAAAACGTATACAATCATGTAGTAAAAGCAGTTATGGCAATTAATAAAGCAGTTGACTATGTTTTCCACCCCTGTTCAAAAGCAGTTAAAACAGTAAAAGTAGGGGCTGTGAACTCACATGTTGAGTTAAGTATGTTCGAGTGCTAGCAAAGCCTAAAGCCCAAGTATAGTCCGGAATCTCCTAACGCCCTAAACGTACGAGATTTGATAAGTATGCGGATGTCTTAGTTTGACCATCCATGCTAGTGTTCGTTCAACCAAGTTATGTCCAAAGCGTTTGTTTGTCGTTTGAGTTTGTAGTTTTAGAAATGTATACGACTCGTTGGTAGCGATTTGTAATAATAATTTATGAAAACATTATTATATTCGTTTCGTTTTATGCTTAGCAAAAGTATATACTTTTGTTTGTCAATCATCGTTATAAAAAGTGTAGTTGTCGTTACGCGAAATGTCAAATCGTTGGGTAAAACTCAGTTCGCAGGGCAGAACCTCAGTTCGCAGGCCAGGTCAGTTCGGCTCGCTTGTTCGGCTTGCTCATTCGACTCGCAAGCTTGGCTCGCAAGGGTTCAAATCGCATCTCGGTTCGGTTCGCAGCTCGATTCAGTTCGCAGCTCGGTTCGGCTCGTAGCTCGGTTCGGCTCGCAGCTCGGTTCGGTTCGCATCGCGAGTTCGGTTCGTAGCTCGGTTCGGTTCGCATCATGAGCTCGGTTCGCAGCTCGGCTTGGTTCGCAGGAAGAACAGATCTCAGCTCGCAGAACGAGCTTATCGTATTTTTAACTTTAAAAACGCATTTTTAAGTCAGTTTTTGGACATAATAAGTTGATAGAACACTAAAACATGATGTATTAAGTATTGCAAACACGGAATATCAAAGGAAATAGCAAAATCTAAGAGTTTGCGGGATTGTCGGGTTCTTACAAGATTATCGCATGAGGAATGCGAGAAGATGGTTGTGTAGCTTTCGTCGTGGTGATCGTTTTTCTCTAAAAGAGCTCGGTGATTTATTGCGTTTTTGTAGTAGTTTTTGTGTGATTTGTGGAAGGTTTTTAGAGAGAGAAAGAGAGTAGAGAGAGAAGAGGGAGAGAGTTGTGCTTTGCTGGAGATGAAAAATGAAAGGGAAATGGGAATGGGGGTGGGTTGGGGCCGGTTTGGGGAATAAAAAGGGGAGGGATTTTTGTCCCAAATTTGTGGTATTTATCCCGTGTTCGTTAACCCGATCGATAAATATTAATTTATTTTAAATATGTAAATTGTAAATACATTTTAGGATATATTTTGGTTGAGATATTTTAATAAAAAGGAATTTAACTCAGTTGAAAAATTATAACTTTGTTTGTTACAGAAACGTCTCGAGTTTGTTTCAGTTTACGAAATACTTGATAAATATTATCAAACTAATATTTATTAGACGTTAATGTTAACTAATAATCTCCTATTATTAATAACCTTTTTTGTTCATCAACAGTCGTATATTTTGGCGCGTTTGTTTTTGCGGGGTGTCACATTCTTCCCATGTTAGAGAAATCTCGTCCCGAGATTTAGAATCAATTCAGAACGCCAGTTGCGTATGTTTTCCGAAAAGTCGTGTCGTTAATAATAATAATAGTTTGCATGGCGCTCTATGTTGCCACAAAGTTCTAACTGTTCATGTATACTCGCGGTATAGTCTGATAAGTGGTATGTTCGATATGCGGTGAAAGTTTACCAACCGTTAGCTTTGAATCGACATTCAAAGAGTGTAACGTTTAAGCGTAATAGTTTGTTAAAACGTAACAATGTTGGCGTAGGGATCCTCTGATGCATCCCGTGCACGAAGGATGTATGCGCGTCCAGGCGCGTTGGGAACGTTAGTATTTCGGTTGTTGTTGTTCTAATTGTTGTGGTTGTTGTTAAGTTACGGGCATTGGTTTTGGTAGTGCCCGGTTTCGCCACACTCAAAACACCCATTGTTCATTCGAGCGGGAGGGTTGGTTTTACAGTTTTGGGCCAAGTGACCCCAGTTCCTGCAGTTTTGGCAAAAGGCGCATTCGCCTGTATGGTGCTTCCCGCACTTATCACACTTTGGTTTGTTGCCAAGGTAGGTGTGACACCCGTCAAATTAGGACTAGTAATTAGTGCCTAATCAAGTGTAATACATGTAATTAGTTATGTGTTAGGCTAATTAATGTATCAATATGCGATTTGATTAAATCGTGCAATTTTCAAATCGAATGTAATTCGGTTCAATTAATATGGGCGTTGGTGAACGATTTTATTAAGTAATATGACATTATTTAATAACAGTAATTATTCAAAATACTATTTGATAATATTTTGTAATTAATTCGCATCGCACGAAGAAACATCTACGCGATTAGATTATTAAACGCGCAAACAAATCGAAACAAGTTAAAGTTATACTTTATAACGCAACCATTAAGTATTTGGTAAAATACTTCATCAAAAATATTGGGTAATTATTCGTATTTAAAACGTATATTTAAACGTATAAAATAAACATTTAACGTTTAAACGAACGGGAGAACGAACACCGCACGGAGCGCGATTTCGGGGACTGAAAAAGGTGAGGCTTTCACCTACACCCCACCTCTTTCCCTCTTTCTTCCATTTCCATTTCAACAAAACACACACACTCCCTAAATTCTCTCCCAAGATTTCATCAATTTTCGGATTTGTAAACCAACCAACAAAAGTTGTATTTTCGGAATCACCATCAAGCAAGGAACAAGATTTACAAAAGCATCATCATCATTTTCGGCCTCTTTCTAGCTTCGATTTGAAATTGTAAGAAATTCTCTAAATATTTAGATCTACTCATTTTGGTGTATTATTTCGGTGTTATAATGTTTACACAACTTAGTATTGTCCAAATGTATGAAGAATACACGATTTTTCAGCCTAAAAATGAGTTAGATTTGTGATTTGGGTCGGAAAAAGCGCGACAGGCGCTGTTTCTGGGCTGGTGTTCATCTTTGCGACACAAGCCTTGTGTCGCAAGGTTGTGTCGCATAAACCCATTTGCGTCGCATTTTATGTCGCATCAACCCTTGTGTCGTAGATTTTGCGACACAACGATTATGTCGCACCTTGTGTCGTATACCCTATATGACACAACCCTTATGTCGCTATTGATTTAGCACCGAAAGCTTATGCGACACAACCCTTGTGTCGCAAAGCTCTTGTGTCGCATACCTGACCTTGTGTCGCACGAAACAGAACCAAGAAAACACAGATTTTACTAAGTGTCGAGACCTAAAATTTTATCACCCGATCTCACCCAAATTCAAGCTCGACCTCAGCCAGGGGCTCTGCCCCTTGGACCCCGCCAGGGGCTGCCGCCCCTTGGACCCCTCTACCAGGGGCGTTGCCCCCGGACCCCCGTCATTAACGGGCTTCGCCCTCACCCTAGGGTCACGAGTAACAGTGTTACATCTAAACTTTCACACAAAGAGTTAAATTTGTATAACATCAAACACGAATGTGACATGACTCTTAAAACACATTGGAATTTATTTTTTTAGTATAATGCTGGGATTATCATTACAAACAATCACCAACGGGCCGTACACGTTTTCAAAACACAAGTCAAACAACCAAATCGTAGTAATTTGGATAATTCAATTAACCAAATCGTAGTAATTTGGACATTCTAAGTTGGACAAACAACTACAAGGGCAGTCTTTCGAGATGCCTACTCATGTTATAACCATTGTGTGTCTTGGACACCCTCAGGTTACAAGTCTTCGGACATCAATCTACCGCTAATCAATTCAAGTTTATTAATTTAAACAGTCAAGGCTCAGGTGAGTCTCATGGCCCCTATTTTACTGCTTTTCAATCAGGGGTGTGATATTATTGCTCGTTTTATTTTACAAGTTGAAACCAAGTACCAGTCAATCAAATACTACATGAGTTGTTTTCAACTAATCACTAAAGCCCTCCATAGCATAGTCTGGTAATACATCTGTAGCGTGAATGTTAGTATATGATATCATATAGGATTGACAATCCTCGTCCGGGTTAGCACGCACTAACTGGTCAAACGGACGTATTAGCATTTGGGAAGACGAGTGTAGATTAGGCACTCGTAGGAGGCAACTCAGTTAGGTTTCCTTAATTGGACCTGACACTCAAGTTAAGCTCAGACTATGTGCTCATGGCTGTATAACTTTTATTTTGCTTAATTGCATTTTAAATTCAATTATAAAATCTTGCGGTTCATACAAATATATGTTGATATACAAACCTGTGAGCTCACCAGCGTTTCGCTGACCCATTTTAGCATGTATCACAGGTGACCAGCAGTAGGTTGGACTGCTCAATCAAGATTTATTAGCTCGAGTCAGCATGCAACAATTAGAGATTTTAGCTGCATTATTATATTTTGTATAGATTAATTATGTACTTAAATCTCTCAATTTTAAACTGAGCTAATGTAAACAATATTTTGATGTAAACTTTTATTTTATCAATATCAATGTAAAACGACGCATGTAGTGGTCGTTCATTATTAATCTCTGTGCTTTGATTATTGATTAGTAACACCCAAATCCTGCTTCCGCTAAACAATAAATTTGGGGGTGTTACAGTAGGGTTTGGATCCAATTGCAGTGGTGGCAATGTAAGCCCTAGAGTTTCCCAAAGGTTTCTTACTTGGTTGGTTCTGGTGGTCGTTTCCCTCGTTGTTCCATTTCCATTTGTTGTTTCTAGAATCGCCAGCATCAGTACGGTTGGGTTCACTTTTCCCTGAAGCAGCTTTTAAGGTTCCAATCAGGACTGCGTCATCAGTCAAGCTTTGAGCCAGATCAACGGTGCTCCTAAAGGTAGTTGGTTTGGAGGACATCACCATGCCTCTGATCTGTGGGGCCAAACCCCTGATGTATCATTTGATGCGTTCCTTTTGAGGAGTCACCATGTGGGGCACAAGACGTGCAAGCTCTTGAAATCTAGTTGTATAACCGGTAATGTTAGCGCCGGTCATTTGGATGTTCCACAGTTCAGTCTCGAGTTTCTGAACCTCATTAGGAGAGCAAAACTCTTCTGTCATCATCTGTTTCAAAGTTTCCCATGAGATGGAGTAAGCAGTTGTGCGTCGAAGGATTTGGACCTGAGAGTTCCACCAGGTTAACGCCTTGTCGGCGAGAGTACACGTGGCATATTTCACCATGTTGTTGGTAGCACAGTCGCTGATATCGAAGACCGATTCCATTTTCTCGATCCAGTGGATTAGGCCAATGGCCCCTTCAGTCCCGGTGAAGGTGCTCGGTTTGCAGGCCTGGAAAGTTTTGTATGAACACCCCTGTTGGGTATTCGCAGGAGTTTCGCTGTTGACGGGAGTGGCTCTACTTTTGTGCACCACATTATCACGATTGCGGCTTACCTCATACTGGGCAATTGCTTCAGCCACACGTAGTTCGATGATCTGTTCGGTAGTTTCGACGACAGGAGGTGTAGGCGCTCGGCGACTGTTTCAGGTATTTCTTCGTTTAGGCGGCATGATGACGTTCTGCGATGAAGGAGTGAAAAAGTCAATGCCAATGAAAAGGATGTGAAGAATAAAGTTTCACATATTTTAGTTATCGAGTATTTATAAGAAGTGATAGGATTCCCATCACGTATCTCACGATTATGAAACGCCCATGTGTACTTAGTATAATATAATCACGTTGGCCAAGCGTCATTATATGATGCTAAATACATACTTCTTTTCATCAACCGTTTAATACGATCAACTTCGTATGAGATCAGAATGAAGGTGAACGGTTCGGACGTAGTACGGTTCAATAATTGGATCACACATGTCGATGTGTTGCGTCGATAGTTTAGTCGTATGCAAATGTCTGTATGCATGTGCGTTATAGCCAAGGCTATAGTCTAGGTCTCTAAGGTCTCTAAGTCACCTAAGAAATCTAGTTCGCTATAACCAATGGCTCTGATACCAATCTGTAACACCCCCAAATTCGTTGATTTAGTTTAGCGGAAGCATATAGTTAAGTATGGGGAGTGCCACAATACACAGTACATGCATACGTATCAGAGCATATGATTACGACAGAACAAATATATTAAGATGCCAAAGTATTAGTTACAAAGTTTAGGATTCCTCGAATCATACAAGTTAAAAGTATTAAGTTTACAAAAGTAGATTTCGTAAATATGACTAAACAGTTTCAGTTATATAAAAGAAATCCAGTTATCAAAAGTTGGCATCCTATACTTCATGGGTCGCCAATGTTCCAACGTGCAGGCGGTTCGTACATGCGCAACTAATTCCCTGAAAAACATAGTAAAAGTCAACAACGAGGTTGAGTGAATTCACAGGTTTTATGTTTGCAATAGTTGAATCAAGTTTGTAAGCACAGATGTTAAAACCAATACGTTCACAAATAGTTATTGCCATAATAGTCAAGTAATCATTTTGTGGAATGTTATCCAAGTAGAGTTCGGTTGGGGTGTCACCCAAAATACAGTTTGCGTGGGATGTTACTCAAAATACCGTTTACGTGGGATGTTACCCAAAACACAGTTTGCAATACGTTGTTGGTCATTCTCCAGCGTTTACAAAACAGTACCGGTCATTCTCCGGTCTAAATACACATGGGTCGTTCTCCTGCCCAACTCGGGTAGTCGCTCTCTGGAAATAAATACTGCTTGTCGTTCTCCAACGAAACACGGTACCGGTCGTTCTCCAGTCAAAAGACGCATGGGTCGTTCTCCCATCCAAATACGCACGGGTCGTTCTCCCGTCCACTTGGCCATTCGTTCTCTGGCACTAAAATACGTTGTTGGTCATTCTCCAGCGTTTACATAAAAAGTACCGGTCGTTCTCCGGCCAAATACGCACGGGTCGTTCTCCCGTTCAAACAAAACAGTTTATCAATTAGTTTACCACGTTTGTTTTAGTTTATGGTATGAAAATGTTATTTCATAAACATTAGTTCGCACAATCGTTCAACAGTTCAAAGTACTCTAATCGTTCGAGTAAACACGTATACAATCATGTAGTAAAAGCAGTTATGGCAATTAATAGTTGACTATGTTTTCCACCCCTGTTCAAAAGCAGTTAAAACAGTAAAAGTAGGGGCTGTGAACTCACATGTTGAGTTAAGTATGTTCGAGTGCTAGCAAAGCCTAAAGCCCAAGTATAGTCCGGAATCTCCTAACGCCCTAAACGTACGAGATTTGATAAGTATGCGGATGTCTTAGTTTGACCATCCATGCTAGTGTTCGTTCAACCAAGTTATGAACAAAGCGTTTGTTTGTCGTTTGAGTTTGTAGTTTTAGAAATGTATACGACTCGTTGGTAGCGATTTGTAATAATAATTTATGAAAGCATTATTATATTCGTTTCGTTTTATGCTTAGAAAAAGTATATACTTTTGTTTGTCAATCATCGTTGTAAAAAGTGTAGTTGTCGTACGCGAAATGTCGAATCGTTGGGTAAAACTCAGTTCGCAGGGCAGAACCTCAGTTCGCAGGCCAGGTCAGTTCGGCTCGCTGGTTCGACTCGCAAGCTTGGCTCGCAAGGGTTCAATTCGCATCTCGGTTCGGTTCGCAGCTCGATTCAGTTCGCAGCTCGGTTCGGCTCGCAACTCGGTTCAGCTCGCAGCTCGGTTCGGCTCGCATCGCGAGTTCGGTTCGCAGCCCGGTTCGGTTCGCATCGTGAGCTCGGTTCGCAGCTCGGCTCGGTTCGCAGGAAGAACAGATCTCAGCTCGCAGAATGAGCTGATCGTATTTTTAACTTTAAAAACGCATTTTTAAGTCAGTTTTTGGACATAATAAGTTGATAGAACACTAAAACATGATGTATTAAGTATTGCAAACACGGAATATCAAAGGAAATAGCAAAATCTAAGAGTTTGCGGGATTGTCGGGTTCTTACAAGATTATCGCATGAGGAATCCGAGAAGATGGTTGTGTAGCTTTCGTCGTGGTGATCGTTTTTCTCTAAAAGAGCTCGGTGATTTATTGCATTTTTGTAGTAGTTTTTGTGTGATTTGTGGAAGGTTTTTAGAGATAGAAAGAGAGTAGAGAGAGAAGAGGGAGAGAGTTGTGCTTTGTTGGAGATGAAAAATGAAAGGGAAATGGGTATGGGGGATGGTTGGGGCCGGTTTGGGGAATAAAAAGGGGAGGGATTTTTGTCCCAAATTTGTGGTATTTATCCCGTATTCGTTAACCCGATCAATAAATATTAATTTATTTTAAATATGTAAATTGTAAATACATTTTAGGATATACTTTGGTTGAGATATTTTAATAAAAAGGAATTTAACTCAGTTGAAAAATTATAACTTTGTTTGTTACAGAAACGTCTCGAGTTTCTTTCAGTTTACAAAATACTTGATAAACATTATCAAACTAATATTTATTAGACGTTAATGTTAACTAATAATCTCCTATTATTAATAACCTTTTTTGTTCATCAATAGTCGTATATTTTGGCGTGTTTGTTCCAATCGTTTTGTACGTAATTACGAATAAGTAATACTACGTGTATTAACTAGTTGGGCCTAATAATGCAAGTGTTTAGCGTATGTAATCGTGTTTACATTTGCGGGGCTGTCACAACAAAGAATGAAATTTTACCAGGGATGATGATAGGAATCATTGGGTCCCGTTTAATCCAGAACTCAAGTTCATTGATTATTGTAACGACATTGTGATGGATTAATATCATAGATATTCGGAGGAAATCCATGTCGGCTAGTGATTCAAAAAGTGGATCTAAATCTGCTATGAACTTTAGTTCTTGATCTCTGAAATTAGAGGAAGTGCTTTCGCATTCATGATTTGACAGGCGAGATAGGAATTTCACTTGTTCGTCAAGATTGGTAATCTTTTCTCGTTGTTCGTATGAAAGAGGAAAGTTGGAGAAGTTTAATTTCCTAACGAATGTCCTATAGATGTCTATTCTACGAGAAGGATTGAAAGATGCGCCTAGGTGTCATTATCTGGAACAGGGTTTTTCTTGCTCGACTGAGGGAACCTTATCCACAACTCGATAAAGGGTGTGTTTCTGTTCATTTGAAAAGAATGGGAAGATAATGTCATTACGAGAATTTGACAGAGTTTTGCCATACGCTGAAGTTTCGAGAATGAGGGTAATTAGGTCACATAATTTTGGAGGTTTTACATCATAATCTTCTTCGGGAAAATATTTGAAGTGGACAGAATTTGGTAATTGAGGCAAATGCAAAGTTGGAGAGTGATCTTCTGGGGATTATGCTAGGTCAGGCAACTGATCCGTGTCATCCAAGTCCAAGCAATGTTTTGGAATAGAAAGTGAGGTCCTAAATTCTTCTAGGGTTTCGGAAGTTTCTTTAGCTTTAGAGGGTGAAAAGAAATCAGATCCTATTTCTCCTACTAAGTAGTCAAAGAATTTCGTATCGTCCATTGCCATCAGTTCATCCTTCGAGATGAGGCAAGAAGTAGGTTTTTTAGTTGTCATTTTTGAACTAATATTATCTTAATTAACTAATACTAAATTAACACTAAATTACTTAAATTAACTTTCGAAAGATTTCTGAGAAGATTTCGATTGGAAGGATCTCCTAAATACTACAACTTAAGGTGGCTTTAAATCGTACGTTTGTGATTCCCCGGCAGCGGCGCCAAAAACTTGATGGCACTCGAAAGCATCGGTGTCGTTGATGGTAACTAATCGGGCGCCAACAGGGGTTTTAAAATTTATAAATAGCGGGGCTTAAATTATATGTAATACCTACTCTGGTTAGTAAGCGGTAAGTATAACCTAAGATCGTTCTATGAATCGAAACGTGTGGTGATTAAAGTTAGCACTTTTGGTAGGGAAGTATTTAGGATGGGATAAAGTAGGTAGGTTTGGGGGTTTTTAAACTAAAGACAAGTAATTAAAATGCAGGAAAGTAAATTGTAGGAAATTAAAGTACAGGAAAGCAGATAAAGATAGAGATGTGATTGCTGAGATTTCGATAATTAATGTTTCGGGATGACAGACTAAATAGGGGTGAAACTTAATATAATAAATAAACTATTAGGTGTAAACTCTAGAACCCTACCAACTAAATTTTCCATTGGCATGTGATGACACGCAAAAAGTCAAGTTTTTATGTGTCATTATCTCACCTTTTTAGCCCAAATCATGATGAATAAGCCCGAAATTAACACTTTATCATTAAAACTCATCATTTGGGCTAAAAAATTGACAACGTTTCAAAAATCATCTTAAATGGTCGAAAAACACGATAAATATAACGAATACGATCATAAGCATTCCCGTTCACGCTTTTAAGCACTTTTAGAGTTCCACTTAGAATTATGACCTCTAACTTATGTCATTTTCTTCGTTAGGAAAATACGATAGCGTGGATATAAAGAACGCTAAAAAGGACAAACGACGAAGAAGTTACGCCCAAACGAAGATTCCAAGCAACCGAAGAGTAACAATACGGGAGAGCCAAGCCGTATACGGCCAAGCCCAGCTGTATACGGCCAAGACCAAGCCTTATACGGCCTGTTCAAACCATATATGGCCACGGTCCAGCCGTATACAGCCAATCTCGCCCGTATACGGCCTGGTCCCTCCCGTATCGCCCCCATTCTCTCCCGTATACGGTGAAACTTGCCCGTATCCTATGTTTTGCCCGTACAAGATTCGATTTTGATACGGTTGAGAAATACGATTAAGATTTTGGAGGTGGGAATACGGTTGAGGAATACGGTTGAGCCAAGTCTATAAATACTCATCACCACCTCCTCATTTTTCATATCAAATTAATCAAGTTTTCATTCTTTCTTTCATTTCTCTCACTACTCTCTCGCTAGAAATAATTAGATTAGGTTAGTATAATTAAGCTAGTAGATTAGCTTCTAGCTTAGTTGTAACGGAGGTGCTCCGAGACTGCGATTGAGCAAAATTTGTAATAACGCTTTGTCAGGTTCTATTATAATCTCTATCTTGTTATTTTTAATAATGTTGTGCTGCTGTCATAATTATTTAGAAATGCTTGCTAGAATTATTGCCATGCTTAGCTAAACAAATCTGTGTTTGCTATGATAGTCGTTATGCTAGGGTAGTTATGCTTTAATCATGTTGTTATTCTGTCTGTATACTGTTGATATATATTTGAATATATGAATTGAATCTCCATTGTTTATCTATCCAACCTATGCTGTGGTTTGTAACTTACCGCTAGAATTTAACTTGTTGTACGCCGCTTATTATTCTGTGTCTGATGATCGTTGAACTCGACATGGCCGGTGTTCTCCTGGTTGAAATACACCGGAGGGAGACACGGAGCGTAGGATTAGAGATAGATTAGATTCACTTCATGTAACAAATGTTTTAGAGAGAACTTTCAGAACATTTGTGACTTAGCCACTTATCCAGTTACTCCGCATAAATAAACTGATCCCTGTATGCTACTCCATTGCATGTTCTTGTTTAATTGTTGCTTTAGGGTTTGCATGCTAGTATCACTTGTGCTATAGGATATATGATTAGGTTTTCGAATATAAATTGACTGCATACATTAGTTTGATATGCATAGAATAGTTATGATGATTTATATGAAATAATGATGAACAATTTAATCAACCGTTAGACCAAACCATCCCAACTTGTTCCGGTGGGAAACCCCTATTCATGTTTTTGTTTATTCAACAATTCATGCCATGATTTGGATATCTCGGATGTCCGAGATTGGGGAACAGGATTCGAGGATGGTTGTTGGTTAAATTGGTTGCTGCATTTAGGAGAACTTCCGGTGTAGTTTACATTCCATAGTTGTTATCTTCGTGACATGTTATTTATCTGATTGCGGACAACTCTACGTTAGATAAATAATAGAATAGGAGCCATGGCTCATTAGGATGTATATACCCAGTTTAGGATAGACAACAAGGACCTTTTAATGTAGCAACAAAAATACCGTATAACAGCTGAATACATGGTGTAGTACAAATACGTGGAAGCCATGGAAAAGCTGTAGGTAGATTACTTTGTTATCATTGATTGTTCCAAATACGTCTGTTAAATCCTGATTCCTGTCATCATAACTAAAACCCTAACTAAAATAACTACACTCGCGTTAATCTGTAGTTCTCGAAGCCACCTCACCCCTATTACTTTAGTTTAGTTTTAAATTAGGTAGTTTTAAACAAAAAAGAAACAAAAAACTCCTATCAACCTCTTGATAAACCAGCTAAATTATGAAAGATAATAAAAAAAAGCTTAGATCCCATGCCCTTTGTAGTTTGAAGAACGACCCTAGGTCATACCTATCGCTGTACTCACCCATAGCTTTAGTATACTTAGGCCCCGTAAACATATATTTTAAAACTCACTGATCAGCACTCGGTACGGTCTGGCTAGTCCTTCGATGACGAGGACATTCCTCCCCCTTCACAAGGAGAGGACTTCGCAACCTGACCCTCTGGACGCCATCAAGTTTTTGGCGCCGCTGCCGGGGACTACAACGACCGATTTAGGATTTTAGTTATCTTAGTTATTTAGCGATCCTTTCGGAAGATCAATATCATCCGAAAGTTCCTTTTCCGTTATTTTCCTTTTCGGTACCTTTCTTTTCCAAAACTCTTTTTTCTACCAAACCCAAACTTCCATCCGCCATGACGAATCGTATCACTCTCGCTTCAACCTGCATACCACTACTGGAGGGAAGAGGAGGACCTATCGTATTACCACCTAACGGAAGCTTCAAAATTAAGCCGACCATTATCAAATTACTTAAAACCTTCTGCCTATTTCACGGTTTTCCGCTTGATGATCCAAACTTACATTTGGACAGATTCATCAATCTTTCTTACCTGAATGAATACTTAGGAATTCCTAGAGACGTCATTCGACTCTATCTTTTCCGTTACTCTTTATCCTCACATGCTCTAGCATGGTTTGATGAACTCAAACCCAATTTGATTCATACTTGGGAGGAGTTGGCTACTAAGTTTATGACTAAGTTTTTCCCAACTTCCAAACGAACCAAGCTTAAAGATAACATCATCAACTTCTGCCAAGGAAATGATGAATCATTATCTGCATCATGGGAGCGATTTAAGAAATTACTTCATAGATGTCCGAATCATCAGATGGTTAAGACGAACCTTATCTGCATATTCTATACAGGTCTGAACCCTCACAACAAATCAACCCTTGATGCTGCTTCGTTAGGAAAGTTCATGACATACACTTCAGAAGAAGCATGGGAGCTAGTTGAGACGATGGTGATGCATCGACATGACTGGGAGTCTGGCGAATCCACTAAGAGGTAAATAGTACTTCCGATTCAACCCTAGAAGCTTTGCAAGCTCAAATAGATAATCTTACCAAAGTCTTCGAAGGTCTTCAAGATTCTTCTAAGCCTAAACGAAGGATTGATTTCCAAAGATCATCCACTCGTAAAAGTAAGGAAGAAATTCTTGTTACAACTGTCATAAGCCCTGAACCAAACTTTCATTCTACATCTTTTGTTCAGTGGCCCACACATATTCAACCTCTGTCTACTTTATCCACCACTCTATCCGATTCCTCTATCAACTCTAAACAACATAACGAAACTTTGATTAACTTCATGATTGAACAAAATAATGTAAATAGACAAGTAATAGCTTTTCAAGACAAAATCGATGCTTTACTTAGAATTTCCAAAGATTTAATCAACAACATAAAAGTTAGTTTTAAACAACTATTTTCAAAAGTTGAGGAGAGCCAAAGAGAAATCACGATCAATAACGCTGTCTATCTCTCATCCTACGAGCATGATGACATCTTAGTTGTTACTAGAGGAGGTAAAGAAACCAGAGTTGAACAATCCTCAGATAATCCTTCAAACAAACCTTCTACTTCCACTCGAATTCCTTCAAACAATCCCACTGACCCAGTGCCTAGTGACACCCCTGTCACTGCATCAGATCCAGTGTCCACTCAAGCCCTAGGAATCATTCCACGTACTCGAATTCCATTTCCTGGTAGACTTAAGAAGGAGAAGCAGGAAGCACAGTTTGGGAAATATCTTGAGATGTTTAAAAGCCTGCACTTAAACGTTAGATTATTAGACGCTTTAGTAGAAATGCCTAGTTGTGCAAAATTCTTCAAAGAACTTCTTTCAAATAAGGAAAAATTAAAACAAATAATTAATATACCCTTAGATGCTGAATGCTCTGCAATCATGCTACATGGCCTTCCACCAAAACTAGGAGATACTGGCCATTTCACTATTCCTTGTTACCTTCAAAATACCTAAGTTAGTAATGCCTTAGCTGACCTAGGTGCTAGTGTCAACCTTATGCCTTACTCACTATATAAGAAAGTAGGATTAGGAGAACTGTTGCCCACTCAGATGACCATCCAATTAGCTTATAGATCAGCTAAACTCCCTCGGGGGGATTGCTGAAGATATTATGGTCCGAGTAGGTAAATTTACCTTCCCAGTTGAATTTGTCATTATGGATATTAAGGAAGATGCCCACATTCCCCTCATCCTTGGCAGACCTTTCCTAAACACTACCAAGGCTGTTATTGACGTAAATGAAAAATCTTTAAAACTGAGGGTCAGAGCGGAGGAAGTCACCTTTAATATCGATAAATTGATGAAACAACCTGTGGGAGAGGATCTTGGTCTCGTGGATTCCATGCAGGATATATATGACGAGCATTTGGAGGAGATTCTAGCAGTGAGCAATCCCAACCCTCTTCCCAACACAGTCATCACTACAAGAAGACTATGCCAGGATGATGTTGGACTCTGCTCAGCTATCTCTGACAAACCAGCACACTCTGGGGAACTGCTATTTTCTTTACCTGAAATGAAGTATCCTCTTGCACTGCCTGACAACACTTCCACGAACAACTCCTTTGTTGTTGTTCCCTTAGGCGAAGGCATCCCTCTACCAATCTTACAAAGGAGTCAAACTGATTCATCTCCTTTAGTAGCTAAAATTCTCAAATCTTTTGAGGAGATGGAATCAGGAATCTCAGCTGAGCCATAATTATCTGAAGATTGTGCACCTCAAAATTCTGAAATCACCATAAGTACGTCTTCAACAGCTCAATTCCATAGGTTCACATTTGATGACAACAACGATATCATCCTTACTGAAGATAATGCAACCTCCTCATCATCTACAAGAAAATATGAGCTGAGGAAGAATGCACTCTCTAATAAGACAAAGTTAGAAGAAATAGCATCAGCCACTGCAGCCGACTCATCTCCAAACGAACCAGAGTTCCAAACGGAGTATGACAAATTACACAGAGATGAGATTGCTCGAATGAAGCCTTCCACTGAAGAACCACCAGAGTTGGAGCTGAAGGAACTACCCTCTCATCTGGAGTATGCATTTCTTGAAGGAACAACACAATTATCTGTCATAATTGCAAAAGGTCTTACACCCGAAGAGAAAGCAAAACTCATCCAAGTTTTGAAGTCACATAAGAAGGCAATTGCATGGAAAATCTCTGATATTCAAGGGATTAGTCCAAACTATTGCACGCACAAGATACTCATGGAAAACGACTTCAAACCTTCTATACAGAGACAGAGAAGAGTCAACCTAAAGATTCAAGATGTGGTCAATAAGGAGGTTATCAAACTCTTGGATGCTGGCTTGATTTATCCTATTTCAGATTCCCCATGGGTCAGCCCAGTTCAGGTTGTCCCCAAGAAAGGAGGAATGATGGTTATCGCTAACGAAGATAATGAGCTTATTCCAACACGGACCGTCACCGGTTGGAGGGTATGCATCGACTATCAGAAGCTGAACGAAGCCACTCAAAAATATCATTTCCCTCTACCGTTCATTGATCAAATGTTGGAGACATTATCTTGGAACGATTTCTACTGTTTCCTTGATGGTTTCTCTGGCTATTTCCAGATTCCTCTTGATCCTAAGGACCAGGAAAAGATGACCTTCACATGTCCTTACGGAACGTTTGCTTACCGACGCATGCCTTTTGGGCTATGCAACGCACCTGCTACATTTCAAAGGTGTATGGTGGCAATATTCCACGATATGATTGAACAGTGCATGGAAGTATTCATGGATGACTTCTCGCTCTTTGGAAACTCCTTCACTTCTTGTCTTTCCAACCTCAAATGAATGTTAGCCTGATGTGAAGAATCGAATCTTGTCTTAAACTGGGAGAAGTGCCACTTTATGGTGAAGGAAGGAATAGTTCTAGGACATCGAATATCGAAGTCTGGAATTGAAGTTGATAGAGCTAAAGTTGAGACCATTGCCAAACTTCCGCCACCTACTTCTGTTAAAGCCATTCGCAGTTTTCTAGGTCACGCCGGATTCTATCGTTGCTTTATTAAGGATTTCTCTAAGATTTCTCGACCTATAACGCACCTTCTCGAGAAAGACACTCCGTTTGCCTTTTCAGATGACTGCCTGAAAGCTTTCAACATTTTAAAGGTACAGCTTACACATGCACTAATCATGGTTGCTTCTGACCGGAGTCTCCCATTTGAAATCTTTGCTGTTGGAGCTGTCTTAGGGCAAAGGAAGGATAAGCATTTTCAGCTGATATACTACGCCAGCAAGACACTCACCGATGCTCAGGAGAATTACGGTAGTATTTTCTTTTGATAAATTTCGTTCTTACTTAATCTTGTCCAAAACAATTGTCTATACAGATCACTCAGCCTTGAAGTATCTTTTCAAAAAGCAAGACGCTAAACCAAGACTACTTCGATGGATTCTGCTTCTCCAAGAATTCGATATAGAAATCAAAGATAAAAAAGGAGCAGAAAATGTCACAACAGATCATCTCAATCGATTGGAAAACCCATCGATGGAAAAGCTTAATGAAATAGAAACTCAAGATCAGTTTCCTGAAGAATAGCTCATGAATATCGGAGGCCACCAGAAGGGATCACAATTCAACTATAACCCTTGGTACGCAGACTACGCTAATTATCTGGTTGGAGGAATTGTGCCAAAAGGAATGCCCACCTCAAGAAAGCACAAATTCTTCAGAGACGTTAAAAATTACTATTGGGATGATCCATACTTGTTCAAAGGATGTCCGGACCAAATCATCAGAAGATGCGCAGACGAAAGGGAAGCAAAGAACGTTCTCCACCAGAGTCATCATGGACCCACTGGAGGACATCATGGAGCAAATATGACCGCAAGGAAGGTATACGATACTGGCTTTTATTGGCCGACCATATTCAGAGATGCTCACGACTTGGTAAAACGTTGTGATGATTTCCAAAGGTTTGGAAGTATCTCACAGAGGAGTGAAATGCCACTTACTAACATCTAAGCCTGCGAGATATTTGATATATGGGGTTTGGATTTCATGGGACCATTCCCAAAGTCCTTCAGAAAAGAATACATTCTGGTAGCTGTCGACTATGTCTCTAGATGGGCCGAGGCACAAGCATTTCCTACCAATGACTCACGAGTCGTGACCAAGTTCCTCAAGCAACTCTTTTCTCATTTCGGAACTCCAAAGGCGATCATCAGTGATCGGGGCACACACTTCTGTAATGCTCAGTTTATGAGGACATTACAATATTATGGTGTCACCCATAAGACCTCTACGGCCTACCACCCGCAGACAAATGGGCAAGCCGAAGTGAGGAACAGAGCGCTCAAAAGGATCTTAGTATGAACAGTAGTGAATCATAAGGAAAGATGGGCCGATAAATTAGATGACGCTTTATGGGCATTCAGAACTACATATATGTCACCATTAGGGACCACGCCTTACAGATTAGTCTATGGAAAAGCATGTCATCTGCCGATAGAGTTGGAATACAAGGCATACTGGGCGCTGAGAGATTGCAATCTAAACCCTTCCACAATAGGATTACATCGCAAGATGCAGTTGAACGAACTATCCGAATTGAGAGATCAAGCCTACGATGCTAAACTTAAGTATTCTAAGTTCAAACCTGGAGATAAAGTTCTTCTCTTCAATTCGCACTTCAAAAAGTTTTCAGGAAAATTCAGATCAAGGTGGAGCGGACCATTCTTGATATCAAAGGTCTTTACCTTCGGAGCAGTCGAACTAGAGGCACCGAACGGTAATTTTAAAGTCAATGGCCACCGCTTAAAGCACTACATCGAAGACTTTCATTCCAGTGAGGAAGTCTATATCTTTGAACCACCTTGAGCCGACAAAGTAGGTAAAAGAGTCAAGCTAACGACTCGTTAAACAAGCGCTCTTGGGAGGCACCCCATTGCTTATCTTAGATTAGTTTTATTTTATTTCTATGTTTATTTTTGCTTCGTATTATCATCCCTGGACTAATAAATGCAGGATAAGCTAGATACCCGACAGCACCGCACTCTTACATATACATCGGAGATAAGTTGTACTTGACTTATGCAAATGCAACCATTCAGATGAATCAAACTTTATAAAAATCTTTTAAAAGTCATCTGACTCTGCTGCATTTGTATAACCTCATAAACTTTAGTGTTACCTGTTTTTCTTTATGTTTCAGGATGGATACTTCAGCTGAGACATTAGGACACACTGCTCAGACTCAACAGAAAAGGAAGAAAAACCGTAGAGGAAAGAAGAAGCTGACCACCGTCCCAGAGGAGCATGCGACAGATGTGATGATCACTCCAGTATCAGTGCCAGTATTCGACTATGGAGTCACCATAACTAATCCAGTCGTGACTTGGGCGATTCTTCAAGAGCTCTCAATCCAGCGTGACTCTCACTCTGACATCAGAGAGATGGTTGGACTCCCGAGACTTCCCGACCAGTCCTTCAGAGTTGGTCAAGGTCCGAGACCACTTCTCTCGCCATGGTCATTCTTCCCAGCTGCCCCCACTTCAGAACTCACTCTTCCTGCTGATGTTGAGATATCCCCTGACCCTCCTGTTGCACCTATGATGCCTGGTTCCACTGTTGCCATGTCACCTACTTCCGTTCCAGAGTGTGACGTGCTTGCAGCATTTGACCCAGACATGGATGATTTACTAGACGACTTTTAATTTATTTTATTTTAGTTTATGTTTTATTTTAAACTTTTATGTTGTTGAAATGTTGAACTGGTGATTATGACTGTGTTTATGGTATTGCAGAACTTAGCTTCATAAGGAATGGATGAGCTTTAAATAGAGACTGGTCCACAAATCCAGCAGATCACTAGCACCACTCCTTCACGAACCTGGTCATGATTCCAGTGCTCGCTAACCGTAGGGAAGTACCTCTCCTAAACCCTTCTAGTTTCTACGTAACTTAGATATGCTTATGCCCACTTAAATCTCTAAGTATGCGATCCTCCGTACTTTAAACTTTTATATTTACATTTTTCCTAAGGCAAAACCCTAAGTGTGGGATTCTCCCAACTTAGTGCAGGAACATTGGGGACAATGTTTATTTTTAAGTGTGGGATAGTAGTATATCTTTCGTCTAAATATTTGTAAAGTTGATTTAGAAACATGCACGTCCTCAAAATGATTTTCAATCCTTATTTTTGCCAAAATTTTCAAAAATTTTAATCTTTTTTGAGTTACAATGTAAGAAAGAATACAGAATTTTTTTACAAGTATTCAAAAGTTGGTCTAAAGAGGTCGAATCATGTCGGATTCCAAACAATTTCAGATGAGGATCTAAGAGGGGCATCGCACGACTGGACACATATAACCTATTTTTGCGATGAGGAATTTTGAGCCTTATAAGCATTCATTTTAAATGCTTCACTGTTCGTTTGTTGTGTGTGACCGGTGCACGCATTTCTGAATTAGAACTTGCCCTGGGTATACGTGTCGAGATCATATTGACGGGTGTCATACGTGACATAGGTACAATTAGAGGACCTTGACATTCCCTAGGATTAAACCCCATTTCAACATATCTCTTTCGAACCCAAAACCATTCCAACACTCATTTTTAGTGTTGATGATCCGCCTAGAAAACCCTGTTGAGCCTTAGCCTTTTCGTTTCTTTCAACCCATATTTTAAACCCACTTATTCCCATACCTACCAAAAGGTTATCTTAGAATTTTTAAAATCTTTTTGAAAAATGCTAATTAGGTATGCTTTTTGTTTCTACCCTAAAGTCACAAATTTCGTGTTTACTTAAAGCTACTCGTGTGCGTTTACATGATTAATATTTAAAAAGGAATCGAGAGCCTTGTGGTGTGAAAAATTGACACCAAGTAAAATTCAAAAGTGAAAAAGGTTAGAAAAGCAAAAAGATGAAAGAAAGAAAGGATGTCTGCAGGGCAAAAAAAAAAGAAAAAAAGAAAATCCCTTAGAAGATCCCTGGCCAAGAAATTCTAAACCAAAAATAGAATAAAGTTAAGTGCTTGAATCTCTCGAAAACTCCGATTCTTTAAAAGCATAAATTCCTCATGTGTTTTCAAAAGATAGAAGATAATAGCTATCTTCTTCCACTTTTAAGTTATCCGTTTCCGTTTTCATTAAAAAGTATGTCTAATAGAGTTTTTCATGAGTTTTTAAAGGTCCTGAGATAAGTACAACCCTTAATCCCTTTTACCCTTATACATACCCTTTAAACCCTCACCACACATTACAACCCACTTGAATGTCCTGGGATAATTAGTACCGTCCCCGTCTAAGTGGTGAAGATACGATCCTTGGGCAAACCTATGACGACGAATGATGCACGACTGGTATTTGAGCGATTTTTCATTTGGCTTAGGATAATAGGAAACCCGATACACTTGAGTGAATTGAGTGACCACCAGTGAGATCGCCCAGTCGTGTATATTCCACATCCCGAGAATTGAAAGTTTGCCTAAGTAAATCATCTTAAAAACCTTTGTATACTTCATGTGAACATCTCTTCTAGTGAAATACTTGTTTTCATTCTGTATGACTTCTTCTTTGAGGCGCAAAAAGTTTAAAAACAAAAAGTTTCGGCTGGTAAGATTGAAGTTTGCTTGAGGACAAGCAAAAGTCTAAGTGTGGGATATTTGATGACACGCTAAAAGTCAAGTTTTTATGTGTCATTATCTAACATTTTTAGCCCAAATCATGATGAATAAACCCGAAATTAACACTTTATCATTAAAACTCATCATTTGGGCTAAAATATAGACAACGTTTCAAAAATAATCTTAAATGGTTAAAAAACACGATAAATGTAACGAATACGATCATAAGCATTCCCGTTCATGCTTTTAAGCACTTTTTGAGTTCCACTTAGAATTATGACCTTTAACTTATGTCATTTTCTTCATTAGGAAAATACGATCGCGTGGATATAAAGAACGCTTAAAACGGACAACCAACGAAGAAGTTACGCCCACACGAAGATTCCAAGTAACCGAAGAGCAACAATACGGGAAAGCCAAGCTATATACGGCCAAGCCCAGCCGTATACAGCCAAGACTAAGCCGTATACGGCCTTTCCGAACCGTATACGGCCAGGGTCCAGCCGTATACGGCCAATCTCACCCGTATACGACCTGGTCCCTCCCGTAACGCCCCCATTCTCTCCCGTATACGGCCAAACTCGCCCGTATCCTATTCTTTGCCTGTACAAGATTTGATTTTGATACGGTTGAGAAATACTGCTGAGATTTTGGAGGTGGGAATACGGTTGAGGAATACGGTTGAGCCAAGTCTATAAATACTCATCACCACCTCCTAATTTTTCATATCAAATTAATCAAGTTTTCATTCTTTCTTTCATTTCTCTCTCTACTCTCTCTCTAGAAATAATTAGATTAGGTTAGTATAATTAAGCTAGTAGATTAGCTTCTAGCTTAGTTGTAACGGAGGTGCTCCGAGACTGCGATTGTGCAAAATTTGTAATAACGCTTTGTCAGGTTCTATTATAATCTCTATCTTGTTATTTTTAATAATTTTGTGCTACTGCCATAATTATTTAGAAATGCTTGCTAGAATTATTGCCATGCATAGCTAAACAAATCTGTGTTTGCTATGATAGTCGTTATGCTAGGGTAGTTATGCTTTAATCATGTTGTTATTCTGTCTGTATACTGTTGATATATATTTGAATATATGAATTGAATCTCCATTGTTTATTTATCCAACCTATGCTGTGGTTTGTAACTTACCGCTAGAATTTAACTTGTTGTACGCCGCTTATTATTCTGTGTCTGACGATCGTTGAACTCGACATGGCCGGTGTTCTCCTGGTTGAAATACACCGGAGGGAGACACGGAGCGTAGGATTAGAGATAGATTAGATTCACTTCATGTAACAAATGTTTTAGAGAGAACTTTCAGAACATTTGTGACTTAGCCACTTATCCAGTTACTCCGCATAAATAAACTGATCCCTGTATGCTACTCCATTGCATGTTCTTGTTTAATTGTTGCTTTAGG
Source organism: Pseudognaphalium luteoalbum (assembly GCA_963422505.1). Classification (NCBI taxonomy): domain Eukaryota; kingdom Viridiplantae; phylum Streptophyta; class Magnoliopsida; order Asterales; family Asteraceae; genus Pseudognaphalium; species Pseudognaphalium luteoalbum. The sequence continues at coordinate 75,460,469 of OY730195.1, forward strand.
GTTTGCATGCTAGTATCACTTGTGCTATAGGATATATGATTAGGTTTTCGAATATAAATTGACTGTATACATCAGTTTGATATGCATAGAATAGTTATGATGATTTATATGAAATAATGATGAACGATTTAATCAACCATTAGACCAGACCATCCCAACTTGTTCCGGTGGGAAACCCCTATTCATGTTTTTGTTTATTCAACAATTCACTCCATGATTCGGATATCTCGGATGTCCGAGATTGGGGAACAGGATTCGAGGATGGTTGTTGGTTAAATTGGTTGCTGCATTTGGGAGAACTTCCGGTGTAGTTTATATTCCATAGCTGTTATCTTCGTGACATGTTATTTATCTGATTGCGGACGACTCTACGTTAGATAAATAATAGGCTAGGAGCCATGGCTCATTAGGATGTATATACCCAGTTTAGGATAGACAACAAGGACCTTTTAATGTAGCAACAAAAATACCGTATAACAGCTGAATACATGGTATAGCGTTGGAAACACCACTGGTGTAGTACAAATACGTGGAAGCCATGGAAAAGTTGTAGGTAGATTACTTTGTTATCATTGATTGTTCCAAATACGTCTGTTAAATCCTGATTCCTGTCATCATAACTAAAACCCTAACTAAAATAACTACCCCTAATTAGCATAAACGATTGTCATAGTAAACACTCATGTTAATCTGTAATTCTCGAAGCCACCTCACCCCTATTACTTTAGTTTAGTTGTAAATTAGTTAGTTTTAAACAGAAAAGAAACAAAAAACCCCTATTAACCTCTTGATAAACCAGCTAAATTACGAAAGATAATAAAAAAAAAGCCTAGATCCAATGCCCATTATAGTTTGAAGAACGACCCTAGGTCATACCTATCGCTGTACTCACCCATAGCTTTAGTATACTTACGCCGTGCAAACATAAATTTTAAAACCCACTGATCGGCGCTCAGTACGGTCCGGCTAGTCCTTCGATGACGAGGACTCTCCTCCCCATTCACAAGGAGAGGACTTCGCAACCTGACCCTCCGGACGCCATCAACATGTCACTAGGAACTAGGTTATCATTATTCTGATCGAAGCAATACGCCGACTTTCAATACCTATCTGGTTGAGAGATAAGCAAACTATTTTTGTTTTATACCGAGATGCATGAATCAGTGGCATATCGTCTCAGATAGTTTACTGTTCTATTAGCATGCAGATTAAGAACTTTGTATGCTTAGACCGCTAATTTTATAAGACCTAGAGGTTTAAATATCCTAAGTAACTTGGACTTTCACTTTCATTCCTAAGTCTTATTTATAATTGATTAGATTCCGATTTCTTCGACTTATGACTTAAATCTCTCATTTCCAAACAGTTATACATCCCTGGATTATTCGCAGTTTGTTAAAAATGTGTTTCATATGCAGACCATGCCTTTCAGTAATTAGACCATGTACTTTACATGGTAATTCCACGGCTTCTTACGTCCAACATGCGCTCAAGAGTAATTGACAGTGAAAATGAATACTTTCATAGTATTTCACCTTTTTTGTTGGAATTATTTTTAAATCAAGTCTTTTAAATAGGCTATTCAGGCTGTCAAAGCCTTTACTAAACATTTAGCATCTTAAACCAATAAACACATGTCCATACCAATAGTTATTGGAAACAATTTCAAGTCAAAAACTTTTATATATATCATTATATCATTATTATCTTTTCATGATATTTCAGTTTCTCCCCCACTAAAACTCGTTTTATAACTCTTTTTTTTTTATAAACCATATTCCTTTAATCATTGGTTTAACAATGAGACTTGCATAAAATTTGTGCACAATTCATTTTTAATACAATTAAACACAACACGAGGTGAACAAATCTACAAGAAACTGAAATCAATACTCTGACAAACATCAAAATGCGTTGCGATTATCCCAAAATTGTGTCACGATACAAATAAAGTCGAGTGGTGATTTTTACAAATCACGTCGTGACTACTTACCTGCACAGACCTGCCAAAATAGTTGTAGCATACGAACTTTGCACACGCATAAACTTTTAACTTAGTAACATTCAAGAAAGGAAAAATTCACAGACACCTTCATTATTACTTAATAAAGGTTTCCTCTTTTTACACTTTTTAAATTTCATAAAATCACATGATTTATGCGTGAGACTCAATTTCACTTCTTTTTAAACCATGGGTTAGCAACTCATATAAAAAACCATTTGCTTATGAGTTTCAGCCCTTTACACACATACTTTAACACATTAAAACAAACTTAAAGCAATTAACCAAGGTTCCATAACCTTTGATAACTCATTTAACTCATTTGTGTCATGAATGACCCGTTTTGACATAATTTGACCATTTCAGAAATTCAACCACCTTTCAAACAAGACTCTACTAGATTAGCCCATGTTGACTATTTCAACACTGTTGACTATTTGTCAATTTCAAATTCATCCGACTAGTCAATAACAATTCATACCCATTTTTTCCATAAGTTTGACCCGAAACAAAGCCAATCATAATTAAATGATTTCATACCCTTACTATACACATACACACATGTGAGACTCTTTATTCATAGTTTGACTTTCAAAGTCAACATACCATAATATTAACACTATATTATTATGTTTGACTTTAATTCATATTCTTTTCATAAACACATTTGCATTGGTCCACTTAACCAGAATGGAACCAACACACTTTAATCTAGCCCCTTACAAACCAAGGCCCATTAGTAACTCGTTTAGACACAATATGGTCCGTTTTAAATAAACTATTTCACCTATCATATATGCATATTATCATGTTAGCATTTCATATTTTAGGTTTTAACCTCAAATATAGACTTTAAGTCAATGTATTCAACAATACTAATGGCTCCTTTTACAATGACGAAATCAATATACCTTAACCTTGGCTCAATAGAAGCCATATACACAATAGTGATCCATTTGGACATTATATGACCCACTAATGGGTAATCCAACCCATTTAGTCAAACAACCATATTTTCAATAAAATCAAACTTGTTATATATGTATATCATCATAATTTCTAACCATGGCAAGTATCATACACACTCGCTTCTTTGGGATCACTGAATATCACAATCCCATTAACAAACATTTTTCACATAAAATAACTAATGAATAGATTAGCATAATTTCATACTCAAATTCCACAATCACATTAAATCTCTTTGATACTTGGTAACCTCAACAACTTCATGTGACATAACATAGTGTAACAACGACGATCAAGCATTGCTAGATTATGTTTTTCACACTTCCTTCACACCCTACTTCATATCATTAATTATTAATATAAATTCCACATATTTAATCACATAACAGAACAGCTTACCAACAATTTAAATCACATTTCAAGACACCTTAGCTGCATATACTAGGTTAGGAATTACTTGCTATCATAATTACATATTATTTATTTCTTCAAAATCATTAATTTTACATATGCAAGTAATCGTACAAGATTAACATCATTATTTGGCATTCCTTTGATTACATAACAACTAGCCACATTTAATAACATATAAATCATGTCCTTATTAATTCAGCATTTACATATCATTTACTAGTTTACATTTGACCAGGAAGACGTACCTCCTCCTTAATCAAATAAAAACAACATCATAATCTGCGTATTTCATATACATATCCCTATTGATTTCATTTATTGGTTTGACCCAAGTCAAAACATATTGTCTAGCCACATATTCTCCCAAGGGAGCAATTATACATTAGTCACTTATCACCTAATTTATCAGCAAGGATTTATAATCACACATTTAAGTTCAAACAGTACCACTGTTAAGCCTTAGTCAACACTTTATCTACTTAATTCAACACATATTCTGCAATTTAAAGTTCATTCAGAACTACCCATGATGCTAAACGTCTCATTGAATATTTCTATACAATTGCGTTAACATATAGCAATCATCAATTGACTTATAACAGGGGAATCATATCAATCTGACCCAATTAACTTTACTACTAAGCATAATCATCATAGCAAATTAAGCAATTCATGTTAATTTAAATCCAGGCAAGCTTATCGTGGATTACCTTATTCTCTTAAACCATCGGGTATAGTGGAACTTTTGAGAGTACTGGTCGATTACTCATATCCTACCATCTCTGTATTCAAAAGAACATCTCACAGCTTGTTAAGTGTCAGTACATATCATACTAACTAATTTCCATACAGTGACTAAATCCCACACCCTGGAATGTTTGAGTTAACACAAGTTCAGATTTGGGATTGAACACCTTATCCAATTCTCCCAAACCTATGCTCTGATACCAACTTATAGCTCCCCTTAATTTTCAGAACCATTTTTTTATATAATATACAATACTTCAGAAGCGTAGGTCAAACATACATTGACAATTTACATCACAGATTATATATATGTATAAAATGTGTCTAGTTAACATTTACATGAAGCATAGTCACCAACTCTAGAAATAGAATAGGTTTAGCACCAATTAACTCTTACAATAATAATACTCATTTATTTCTTCATTAGTCCATGATCGAGCTCCAACGGTCGGTTCAGGAATTGCTTCCTTGTCATTGTGGACCTTCCAGTTGGGACCGACGATCAGTGGGTAGTTTTATAATTATAGTGTAGGGAAGTCTAAGTTGTACTACTACTTGTATAGTAAGCGGCATGTATGACTTAGGTGTCGTTCTTAAACCACAATGGGCATGAGATCTTAGGAGGATTAATTATCTTTGGTACTTTAGCTGGGATTTTAAAACTTTTTTAGGGGTTTTGTTTTCTATTTTATATAAACTAAAGACAGTAAAGTAAATAAGGAGTGTAGTCGCTGAGAGATCAATAGATTACGTGAGTGTTTGCCATGATGTCGGTATATTCTAATTAGGGGTAGTTATGTGGATTAAGGCTCTAATTATAATGAATCCTAGCAGCGCTGACTTGGGGTCTGAATGATGTTCAACATAGTGCTGTACCTATGGCCTTTTCGTGACTTCCACGCATTTGTACTTCACCAGAGGTGGTTCCAACGCTATACCAAGTACTGAGACATTTTACGGTATTTCCGATACCTCACCCAGAGATTCTGTATCATTACTGAATATGTTCTATTGAGCCATAGCTCCTATCCTATTACTTATCTAACGTAAAGTTGTCCGTAATCAGATAAATAACATGTCACGTGGATAACAGATATGGAATGTACGCTACACCGGAAGTTCTCCCAAATATAGTACCAATTTAACCGACAACTAACCTCGAATCATATTCCCCAGTCTCGGTCATCTGAGACATCCGTATCATGGCACGAGTTGTTGAATAAACAATAAAGTGAACATGAGTTACCCCGTGGAATAAGTTGGGAAAGTCTGTCTAACGATCGGTTAAATTGTTCGACATTATTTCATAGAGATCATTGTAATTATTCTAGCATGTTAAACTATTGTATGTAATTATTCTATGTTTGAAAACTTAATCATAAATCCAACAACCGCAATAGACAAATAGATACTAGCATGCAAACCCTAAAACAACAATTAAACAAGAACATGCAGTAGTGTAACATGGATAGTTATCAGTTTATTTCAGGTAGAGTTTCTGAATAAATGTTTAAGTAACAAATACTCTGAAAGTCCTCTCAAAAGCATTCGATATATGAAATTAGTTCTAATCTATCTCTAATCCTACGCTCCGTGTCTCCTCCGTTGTATTTCAATCAAGAGCTAGATGTGACATTCGTCACCAGAACTCTATTCTTAGGTTCATTTCCTATAACCATTTCATATTTGTATTCATATACATGAGTAATCTGGAGAAATAAATTAAGTATTCATATTTTAAACTATGTGAGAAATTTAATTCTTGTATAATGTTTAATAATTCGAACAAATACTCGTACGCGGCTAATTTAAAAGTTTGGATAATAATAAAGAAATAATAATTGATGATGTAATATTAATAATAATTGTTGGTACATCTAAATGTGTCTGTCAGTTGGTCTCAGTCTGTAATTGTGTCGATATTGTAATTATGTATTAAAACAGTTTTAGATTTAGATTAATTACAATTTTATGTAATCTTGCGACACAAGCACTGTGTCGCAGTGTCTGTATATGCGACACAAGGATTGTGTCGCAGTGACAATCTATGCGACACAAGGATTGTGTCACATGAAGTTTGGATCAGACTATAAATAGAGCTTATCAGCTTCTGTTTAGTTGACCAAAAAACACTCACACACAACACTACGAAACTCTCTGTAGAAAACTTACATATAGTGTAGCTTAGATCCTTGTGTGTCTAGTTAAAGTGTATGTAATCTCACTTGTTGATTGTTTATATAAACTTACACTTTGTGTTTTGGTCATTTACTTGTTAAATATCTAGCATAACTTGTGTGTTTAATTCCGCATCTACATACAAGTTTTAGGCTTCTCGATTTGGTCCGTATACGGAACCTACAATTGGTATCAGAGCCACATACTCTTGAGTTGTGGTTTCGAGTTAGCTTTTGCTAGATTTTGGTCTAAAAAATCATTATTTTCTTATTTGTGTGTTCTTGGTGTTCTTGGTCAAAAAGCTCAAAGTTTAGCCTTTTTTGGTGTTTTAATCTTCAAAAGTTGTGTTTGTCAAACCTTTAGATTTAGTCAATCTAAAGTTGGTGACTTTGTTGGTTAAAATATTGAGATTCAGAACTGATACAAAGCATGGTATATTTGTTTATTATTTGTGTTGAAAGTTGAATTTTTTGTGGGCTCTAGGCGCTGTCTGCACGCGTGACTTTGCGACACAAGCACTGTGTCGTATCCACTGTTCATACGACACAACCATACGACATTAACTTGTCTGCGACATATAGTGCGACATAACGTGCGACATAAGCTTACGACATAATTCCCTTTGACCTTAACTGGTCTGCGACACAAGTTGCGACATAATCTACGACATTACGGTTGTGTCGCATTTTTGTCTTCTGTCGGATTAAGTTCTGCGACACAACTTCTGTGTCATACTGACCTTCTACGACACAACCATTGTGTCGCATTTTCCCAGACTTAGACAAAAATTCAGCTTGTTTGTTGGATTCCTACTAACTTTTCTTGCAGATTTTCAACATGTCTCTTCAAAGTGTTGATGCAGTTCTACAACATAATGCTACAATCGGTAGTGCAAATAAACCTCCTTATTTTGCACCAGGGATGGAATATCGAGCTTGGAAACAACGTTTTATATCTTTTGTTTTATTCACTGATCCTGTCATGGAATTGGCTCTTCTTGAAAGATATGAAGCACCGGTTGCTCTTGGAGAACACATGGGCGTTCCTCCACCCAAACCCATTCGTTCATACACTCCCGAAGAACGAAAAGCATGGGAGATTGAACGCAAAACTCATTCTGCTATTACTATGTCACTTCCTACTGACGTTTTGGATATGTTTCCACAAACAATCGCTTATGATCTTTGGATTGCAATTGAGAAGAGATTTAGTGGCAATTCAGAGTTCATTGAGAGCAAACTAGAATTAGTCAAAACTCAGTTTGATTATTTCTATATCCAGAAGAATGAGACGGTCAGAGACATGCTTTGTAGATTTACACGTACTGTAAACGAACTACAAGCTGGAGGATATAATCTAAAAAATTCTGAGATTAACAAGAAGGCTTTAGCTGCTCTTCCTCCAAGTTGGGAAACGCGTGTTCTGCTGTTGGAAAATGATCCTAAGACAATGCTATTGTCTTTAGATGATCTTGTTGGAAAGCTTGAAGCTGGTGCTTTGGATATTCAAAAGAAGGAAACAAGATCCACTGCTCGTACATCAGAATCAAGTAATGGTGGAATCGCTTTCATCTCATCTGAGGCTAATTCTGAGAGATCTTCTTCTTACAGTAATCCTGCTGTAGGAACATTTTCAGCCCTCCCAACTTATACTGCTTCTTCAAGTAAAACTTGTTCATCATCGTCTGTTCCTTCTTCAGCCACCACAGATGAGCATGCTGCAATGTTCACTGCTTTTCTGTCATCTTATGAAGACTTTCTCTCTAAGAGAGTCAGTACCTTAGAACTGACTGATGAAGATTTCAATCAGGTTGATCCAGATGAGTTAGAAAGAATAGACATTAGGTGGAATATGGCCATGCTCACTCGCAGAGCCAAGAACTATCTAAGAAGAACTGGAAAGAGATCTCTTGAAGATGCTGCTGACCGAACCTCTATGGGATTCGACAAAAGCAAAGTCAAGTGCTATAAGTGTCAGAATCTTGGACACTTTGCCCGAGAATGTGAGAAAGGTCGACAGCCTGCCACTGGTTTTACAAAGCCATCTGTTGCTCCAAAACAGATTGAGAACACTACTACTAAGGCTGCATTATTGATTGAAGATGGTGATGCTTATGATTTCTCTGCTCATGAGGCTCAAGAGCAATGCTTCATGGCCATCAACAATGAGGTACAATTTGCATCGTTTTCTTGTGATTCTTGTATTAGTTTAACTGGTAAAGTAAATGGGCTTATGGAACATAATAACAACTTGAAGTCTGATATCTTGAACTTGATGGAGGCAAACAAAGTTTTGAAAAATAATGAGAAACATTTTGAAAGTAACATTAATCAATTTATAGAAGATAAAAAGGAGTTAAAAGCTCTTATTTTCAGTAATCAAGATGAAATTGACAGTTACTTAAAGATGATTGCTCATTTAAAAAGGGAATTGGCTGCCTCCCAAGCCGAAGTAGTTGATTACAAACGAAAACTCAAGAATATCAACACTTCATCCATGGTATTTACCGAGATTCTGCAGACGGGTAGGTCTAACGCCAAAGACAAGTCCGGTTTGGGTTATCATAATCAACCGCCTCCATCTTTAGATGTAAATTTGTGTAGACTATCTAAGGATGAAATTAAAGATTTTGTGCCCACTACTTTAGTAGATACAAAGCCTGTTGAATTGCCAGTTAATGAATCTGTTGTTAAGCAAGTAGAGATGCCTGTAGTTGAATCTGTTAGTTTGCCTGCTGTTAAGCTACCTAAATTTTATCAAGCTGATATAGAGGTCAGACATGATAGAAAGAAAACTAAAATAATCAAGGCTAAACCAGTGAAGCCTTTTGAGCCTGTTAAGTTTGTATCCTCAGGAACTGTCAAGTTCACCCCCTTTGGTAGTTTTCAGCCTGCTCCCTTACAAACTATTGAAGAAGAGGTTGAGATTGTGGATATTCCTTGTAAGTGTGTGTCTCAATGTGAAAAGAAAAATATTAAGCCTGAACATCACACCATTAATTCTGGGTTAACTGATGAAAGTTTTCAAAGAAATGCTAAGACTCAGGCTGAACTTAAAAGAAAAGGTTTAAAGAATATTAATGACAAATCAATCAAGAATTCTGTTAAATCTTCTGTTTCACAGTCTGAGACATCCACTTTCACATGCTCACATAAGTTGTCTACCTCACCTCAATTTCTAGACTGTAACGACCAAACCTTTAGGGAAAGACGATCATGTTTCTACTGCAAGAAACAGGGTCACCTGATTAATCAATGCCCATTGCTTTTAAGAAAGAAGTTTGCAAAAGGTGTTCTCAAAATGCCTACTTATAGAAATTCAACTGTTAAATCAGTTTCAAAAAGGAGTTCACATGCTCAAACTTCTATCCCAAAAGTCAATGCTGCTAGGCTCAGTAAACCACTGGTCAAACAGCCTAACATTGTTGACAGGCAACCCAATACTGTTCCTGTGAAAGTTTGGAGACCTAAAGAGTCACAAAATGTCTCATCATCAAGTAATACTGCATCAGAAAATACATCTGATTTCTTAAAAAACAAAGTTTTAACTGATGTAGTTATTATTGATGAGATCTCTGGAGTACCCAAGTCTGTAAAGGCCTGGGTCTCCATTTCTATCTAACCTATTCCCTATGTTGTGCTGTAGCAGTCAAGACATGTACAAAGCAGCAAATGGTACGTGGATAGTGGCTGCTCACGGCACATGACTGGTGACAGGTCTCTTCTGTCAAATGTTAAACCATATCGTGGAGGACATGTTGCTTTTGCGGGAGACACAGGTGGTAACATAACTGGTCAGGGTACTCTTTCTAACGGGCAAGTGACTTTTGATAAAGTGAATTATGTCGAGGAACACAATTTGATCAGTGTTTCTCAAGTCTGCGACAAGAAGTTCACTACTGCATTTACAGATGTTGAATGCTTAATTTTGAAGCCGGGATTTGTCATTCCCGAGGAATGGGTGTTGCTGAGAGCACCTTGTGTACGCAACTCGTACATTTTGGATATGCAAACTGTGGTTACCAAGGAGCATACTTGTTTGTTATCAAAAGCATCTTCTAAAGATTCACTGCTTTGGCACAGACGAATGGGACATATTCATTTTCGGAGAATGAATTATCTTATTAATAATGATCTTGTGTTAGGAGTGCCTAAAAAGTCCTTTGTAATAGATGATGAATGCATTTCCTGTCTCAAAGGGAAACAACACAAGAAGTTCCATAAGTCTAAGCAGGTGAACTCTATTGAATCTCCATTGGAGTTGCTTCACATGGATTTGTTCGGTCCTGTGAATAAGAAAAGTATTGGAGGAAAGTTGTATTGTCTAGTTGTTACTGATGATTACTCAAGGTTTTCCTGGGTATATTTCTTGGCAGGAAAGGATGAAACGCCTGATACTTTAACCTATTTGTTCGACAGATTGGAAAATCTGTGTAATCTGAAAATCAAGAAACTTCGCAGCGATAATGGAACAGAATTCAAGAACAGAACCTTGGAAATGTATTGTCTTCGCAAGGGAATCTTTCATCAGTTTAGTGCTGCTCGTACTCCTCAGCAAAATGGAGTAGCCGAACGAAAAAATAGGACAATTATTGAGACAGCAAGAACCATGTTGTCTGACGCGCATCTGCCTACTACATTTTGGGCCGAAGCTGTTAACACTGCCTGCTATGTGTTAAATCGGGTCTCCATGGTTAAAAAGCGAAACAAAACATGTTATGAATTGCTGAATAATCGCAAACCAAACTTGAAGTTTCTTGAGCCTTTCGGGTGTCCTTGCACCATCTTAATTACCAAGGACTCTGTAGGCAAATTTGATGAAAAGGCGGTCGATGGTCTATTTTTGGGATATTCTGTGAACTCGCCAAATAAAAGAGTTTTCAACAAGTCTACTGGGAGAATAGAGGAACATTTTGAAGTAAGGTTCATGAAGTATACTGATTCTCCAAAGGGCAAGGGACCGGAATCCTTGTTTGAGTATGACAAGTTGGTAGATTCTTTTAATCTTCCCAAATTTAGTGAAGAAGATCAGGTAGTATCTCTACTTCATGGTTTAGATCTTTCTTCTGAAGTCTCTACTTCAACCTCTAGAGCTATACCACCTGAGAATATTGTCAATGATGATATTCCCTCCGACGCTGATCAGATGGCTACTGAATCCAATCCTGTAACTGAAACTGATATCATCTTACCAGTTGACCATGAAAGTTGTGCCACTGATCACTCAGTTGGTATTGAACATTCAGAAGCCGCTCCTTCTAATCTGGATTCGATCATTGTGCCTGATCCGATTCCTCAGCTTCGAATTCATTCTTCCCACCCCACTGATAATATCATTGGTGAACTTCAACAAGGTGTTTTAACTAGAGGTCAAGTAGCTGCTAATGAATCTCGTGAAGAATCTTCAACTGCCTCTTTTGCCTGTATTGAAGAAGAAATAGAAGCATGTTTCTTATCCCAGCTTGAACCGAAGAAAATCACTGAAGCTTTGAAAGACCCGTACTGGGTTGAGGCTATGCAGGAAGAATTAAATCAATTCAAGAAGCTTGATGTCTGGAGTTTAGTTCCTTTACCCAAAGATGTCGATCCAATTGGAACTCGCTGGGTATATCGTGTGAAAAAGGATGACAGAGGCGTAGTTATTCGAAATAAGGCACGGTTGGTGGTTCAAGGTTTTACTCAAATCGAGGGTTTGGACTATGATGATGTGTTTGTTCCAGTTGCAAGATTGGAATCCATTCGCATCTTTCTGGCGTACGCGACATTTAAAGGTTTTCGGGTTTATCAACTCGATGTCAAGAGCGCATTTCTGTATGGAGAGGTTCTGAAGGATGTGTATGTCATGCAACCTCCTGGTTTTGAAGATCCAAATCATCCTGATTATGTTTGCAAGTTGTGAAAAGCTTTATATGGTCTTCTTCAAGCTCCTAGAGCTTGGTACGCGAGGTTGGCAAATCATCTAACGAAAAATGGCTTTTCACGAGGCCAAATTGATAGCACTCTCTTCATAAAAAGGGCTGGAAAGGATTTGTTACTGGTACAGGTTTACGTGGATGACATAATTTTTGGTTCAACAAATGATTCTTTGTGCAGAGATTTCGAGAAAATCATGAAGTCCGAGTTTGAGATGAGTGCCATGGGAGAACTTAAATTTTTTCTCGGTGTCCAGGTTGAACAGTCTGATAAAGGTCTCTACATTCATCAGTCCAAATATGTCAATGACATGTTGACTCGGTATGAGCTCCATGACTGTAAACCATATGGTACTCCTATCGAAATAGATCACAAGCTCGGACCTGATGAACATGAGGAAGACTGCAAGGAAAGAGATTATCGATCCATGATAGGATCGTTGATGTATCTTACTGCATCCAGACCAGATATTGTGTTTGCTGTGTCTATCTGTTCCAGGTATCAAGCAAAGCCCAAGGTTTCTCACATGAAGGCGGTGAAGCGAATCTTTGGTTACCTCAAATATAGACCATCACTTGGTCTATGGTATTCGAATGAGAAGGACTTCGCTCTCACTGCCTACTCTGATTCTGATTACGGTGGCTGTAATTCAGACAAAAAGTCAACTACAGGAGAATGTCAATATCTCGGTTCTCGATTGGTATCTTGGCAGTGTAAAAAGCAAACCACAGTCTCCACCTCAACAGCGGAAGCTGAATACATTGCTGCTGCAAGCTGCTGTTCCCAGATTCTGTGGATTCAACATCAATTGCGTGATTATGGGTTACTTCTTACCTTAACTCCTGTTCATATTGATAATACTGCCGCTATATCTATTATTCGCAATCCCGTTCAACACTCTAAGACCAAACATATAGAGATTAGGTTTCACTTCATACGAGATTGCTATGAGAAACACTTAATTGACCTCATTCATGTAGATACCCTTAAGCAAAAAGCCGACTTATTCACAAAAGCATTTTCGCGTGCTCGTTTCGACGAACTTGTAGATATGATAGGGATGATTTCCCTTGATCTCAAGAAATGATTTGTGACTTGATTTTTGTATAGTTTATTTGCTTTCTGTTAAAAAAAAAAAAAAAAAAAAAAAAATTCGCAACCGCCACTCTTTATACTTTTTAGTATTAAAGAAATGCAGCGTTGCTACATTTTTAAATAGACGTTGAAGTTGTGTCTGTAAACAACTAGGGATATGATAGTACATCGGGTAACTTGCATTGAGTGGAATTTTAAGATTTATCTTGGATGTGTCAGTAGATTTATCTGACGTGCTGAAAACAGTTTCTATAAACGTTGTCTTCATCATACGATATATTAGTAGGCTTGTTATACTACACTTCTAGAAACTGCTTAAGAAACTTAACAATTAAATGTCTATTTCAAATGGCTCATCATCATTAGATGTATGACAAGTGTCTTAATTTCTTACTTATACTAGACATGTGTTCGTTGAAAGAAGTTTATTTGATATCATTCGGGGGTATATATTGACAGTCTCCTCTGTTATACGTAAGTATAGACCTGGTTTCCGTCTATATATACTTAAAATTAAGCAAATACAAGTCAAAGTACTTGCAAAGTCTTTAAAATTGAGATACCTTACAAGGTCGCCAAAATGGTTTGACCAAGTCTGGTTTTGCTTAAACCTGAATCAAGCTATGTCGCTCTGTTGTACGCAAGTACAGACCTGTCACCGCTGACTTGATTCTTAAATTTGATATTCTAATATTCTCTCTGTAAAATGGAAACATGGTCTATGTCTTAAGTTAAGATGTATATCTATGGTGGTGACCACAGAGAAATATGCTTGCGAATAATAAAAATCAGTTCCTAGATGTGCGTATAACACGTTTAAAGTGGATAAATATACTAATAATCGTCTTGAAATAACTTTTATAAAAAATGTTTCTAACATGACACGTAAATTTAAAGAGGTCAAATATACTGATGATCGAAATAACACTTACTGTTCCTCATTATTGTACGTTATGTCGATATGATCCCTAACCAGAATTATCACAACTCCGTCACCAAAAATATTATGCTTTACATGTCTTTGTTATATTTTTTATCTTTGTATTTAATTTTACTTTATCTTTATTTTTAAGTCACAAATCGTCTTCATCGCGAAAATCCTTAAATCACAATCATAATCGGGTTTAAAATCAAATTTTTTCGTGTCATCAAAATCTGCTATGTGTTATATACGACACAAGCATTGTGTCGTATCCTTAACATACGACACAAGAATTGTGTCATACACTGTGTCGTATAATGTGTCGCATATTGTGTCGCATATTGTGTCGGGGTTAATTATTCACACCATGCGACATAATCATTTACGTTTCCAAAATTTTTCGCGACACATACTGTACGACACATAGGCGATTTTGCGACACAAGCATATCCCTGTTCGATTCGTGCTTTCGAAGCGTTTTCACTGCGATTCTTTACTCGATCCTTGTTCTTCACCTCCTTGCGCATCTTTCGGTATGATTACTTCATGTTTTCATCCAATATTTTGCTTATAATTGGGTCGTGTCCGTTACGGGTTTAGGGTTTTTATTTCCCTTCGAATTATTTAGGGTTTAGGGGTTTCTAGGGTTAGATAGATGTATATTGTTGTTCCCCTTCTGTTTACGAACCCTAGGGTATGATCTGTTTTTGAAAACCCCAAAATTTCATAAAAAATCTAATCTGGGTTGGTTTGGTGTTCATCAATGCGACATAACTTGTGACACAGTCGTTGTGTCGCATAGATCAAGAGTTTTATGTCGTACTGCTCTTATATGCTTATGTCGTATTTATATACGACACAACATACGACACATTTCTTGTGTCGTATCATTTTATACGACACTACATACGACACAACCTTTGTGTCGCATCTGAGATTAATTTCTCAAATAATGCTAAATGCAAGGGAAATTCTGTCCGCGTGACACGTGTCATGCGACACAAGCCGTGTGTCGTAGTACCCTTCTACGACACACTCATTGTGTCGTATTGTCCCTGTGCGACACAACTGTTGTGTCGCAGACACTTCTGTGAAACAAAATGCGGTTTATTTTTTTTTGTACTAACGCTAACGCAGTTCAAGCTCTGTTGTATTATTGCTATTTCTGCAGTAATGGCTGATCAACCCGCTGCTCAACACGCTGAGATCGATGTTTCCAAGTACTTTTGGGAGCCGCGCCACAATATCGTGGCATTTATGAACACTACGGTTGAAACTTCGAGACCGTGTCGACCAATGATAGCTTTTCTTCGCCGCTCCAGAATCCACAAAGCTATCACTGCTGACACTCGGATTTTGAGGAATCAAATCACTGAGTTTTGGGACAATGCTGTCGTCAACAAAGACGAACCTGATACTCGTCTTATTTCTACTGTCTGTGGGCGTCAGGTTATTTTTTCTGAGCAACTTATTCGGGATTTCTTCGAGTTCGGGGACAACTCGGATATGGTTACTCAGTTTGCTGCTGCTGCTATTGCTCAAGGGATGCGTTCGATTGGATATCAGGATATCCCTGTTGACCAGTACAAGAAGACCTACATGACAAAGGTCTGGAGGTATCTCGCTCATATTGTCATTGTGTGTTTATCCAGTCGCCGGGCAGGTCTGGAAGGGATGAGCTACACAACTGCCTCTGCCATTCTCGCGTTGATCTACAACAAACCTTATAACTTTTCTGGTTATATCTGGAGGGGTTTTGTTGACAACGCTCTGGATACGAAGGATAAATGGGCGTTATATCCTCGGTTTACTCAATTGCTGCTCAATCATTTGCATCCCGATCTACCAGTGATTGCATCGTTTACCTTCAAGCAGACCCCGATGAATACCAGGATCTATACCAACTGTACTACTTTTGCCAAGCAGGGTCAGGCACCGGAAAGGGAGGTTGCCTTGTTCGGACATATCATTGATCCTGCATATGTTGGTCCTCCTGGTGAACAGTTTAATGATCCAGCTCCTAGGCCTACTGTTCCACCAACCCCAGTTCTACCTCCAGTCCAACAACCACCTCCAGCTCAACAACCTGCTGCTCAGCAACCGCCGGTGTTGCCAGATCCTATGGATCAGGAGTTTGTGGATCTCGATCGTGAGATCGATGCCTATCAGCCACCTTCTCCACCTCCTGAATCCTCCAGCCGAGGTAAAAGGCCTCGTGATCCCTCAGATACTGACATTTTGGATCCCCTGATCAGGCGTTCTCGCACTTCCACTTCCACATCTTCTGAGCCGCCGAGGACTGAAACTCCAATCACCCCTCACCCAGCGGTTATTCAAGAGCTCCTGCGCCGACTTGACAAAATGCAGCATGATATGGATGCTCAATTGACAGTGTTTGAAGCTCAAGATGCCAGAATCTCTAACCTGGAAAAAGAGAACGCAGAGCTGAAGTCAAAGATTCTGCAGCTGGAAACCCAAGCTATTGCTTCGGGGGAGCCAAGCCAACCGGCTTTAGAATCAACACCTAGGGTTTCTGCCGAGGGCGATGAAAATGTAAATCCTGATAATGTAACTGATTCCTCGATTAATGAAACTCCTTTAATTTTGGATTATATTCTTGAGTTACCAGGGCAACCGAAACCGTTAGCTGTAGATTACACTTATTGTAATTTGACATACTTTCAAGCTGCGGTTAATGAAGATGGGGTTGTGCCTGAAGAGCCTTTTGACTTTGAGGCTGCAAATGATGATGATGATGTTGAGGTTGAGCAAGAAGGGCTCGACCCAAATGAAGAATATGTTAATCAGCCCTCTCATCCACAGGAAGGTATTGTTGTATCTGATTCTTCAGACGATGAGTCAGAGCCTGCATTCAACTATGTACCAGGATCTACCTCAGGATCTTCTTCTCAGGCTACTTCTGCTCCTGAATCAACAAGGACAAATTACAATGACATTTTCCCACAGGATACATTCGAACATGTTCCTTTTGACAGGGAAATGTCTATCAGGGATAACTGGTTCATCAAAGGTAAAAATCTCGAACCTGTTCCTGTTACCTGCAAGAAATACAAGGTTGGCGGTGATTATACCGGCCTTATTAAAAGTTGGAAGGTGAACAAGGGAAGGTTCATGATCAAAAGACGTGATGGTATTCAGTACTTTTGTCGATCGCTGAAGAAATTGAGTACGCTGCCAAAGCATGATCTTGTTCGTCTTACTCGGCTTCAGTTGATCAATCCTCATAAAGACGGAGTAGCTGAAGTTATTCAGAAAATCATGCGGGCAGAGATTCGATCAAAGAAATATCATTATGTCAAACCTGTGCTAGGTACAAGGTTTACATTCAAGAAAAAGCTTGACCCAAAGACAAATCAGCCAATTGTCAGAAATCACTATCCTCCTGCTAATTGTCTTCGTGAAGTCTCGCTAGAATCTGTTCCCTTCAATATGCTGAAACGATTTCACTACTGGGAACTGGATGCTCACACCGGCGAAGCCGTTCTTGTCTACGTGCCTGATTCTGTGCCTCAAACTGGGTCTACTTCTTTGTGGGGTTTACCAAAAGCAGAATTCAAAATATTTGACCCGATAAGCATGATAAACTTGTCAAAGGATGACATGAAGAAACTGTTCAACAGTCGTATTTGCTACAATCCTGACAACGAGTTCAACACAATTCTGGCGAAGCGATTTCAGAAAATCGTTGATATATGTTTCTCTTTTGGTGTGCATGCTGGTGGAAACTTTCCACCCGGATGGGTTTGAAGACTGAAGCTTATTGAAGAAATTTTTGAAGACCAAGCTGAAGACACGGGGGAGTTTGTTGGTACATCTAAATGTGTCTGTCAGTTGGTCTCAGTCTGTAATTGTGTCGATATTGTAATTATGTATTAAAACAGTTTTAGATTTAGATTAATTACAATTTTATGTAATCTTGCGACGCAAGCACTGTGTCGCAGTGTCTGTATATGCGACACAAGGATTGTGTCGCAGTGACAATCTATGCGACACAAGGATTGTGTCGCATGAAGTTTGGATCAGACTATAAATAGAGCTTATCAGCTTCTGTTTAGTTGACCAAAAAACACTCACACACAACACTACGAAACTCTCTGTAGAAAACTTACATATAGTGTAGCTTAGATCCTTGTGTGTCTAGTTAAAGTGTATGTAATCTCACTTGTTGATTGTTTATATAAACTTACACTTTGTGTTTTGGTCATTTACTTGTTAAATATCTAGCATAACTTGTGTGTTTAATTCCGCATCTACATACAAGTTTTAGGCTTCTCGATTTGATCCGTATACGGAACCTACAATAATAATAATAATAATAATAATAATAATAATAATAATAATAATAATAATAATAATAATAATATATTATAAGTTATAAGTATAATAATAATAGTAGTATCATATTATGAATATAATATTAATAATAATAAGACTAACGGTGGAAGTAACAACATAAAAAAAATATAATAATAACGATGATGATTATGGTGTTGTAATAGTACTTCTGCGTTGGCTATTTAACTTCCAAACTGATCGGCCCAACTCACACAATTGCATGTAAATTAGGCTCTAAGTATAAAAAGAAACTTGATTAATACCCTAAACCCTTTTTCTTCATTAAACAAAAAGAATTGTCCCTGCTTGTGATATTCTGTGCGACGATCAAGACCAAGAAAGACCCAAAAATTTAGTGTGAAAGTTTCTTCCGTGTACTACGCGTTCGTGTAGGTACTTTTATAAACCCTAATCTATGGATTGTCTTTATAATTTTCTGAGATATACAAGTAGTTGGTCGATTTATATGTTTGGGGAAAGGATATGTTGGGTATAATATGTTTTGAAGCCGAAAGATTATATACCCGTTGACCTCACATTCTGTTCTGTATTTTCAGTCACGAACATAGGTCAATTCGACCCCCTTCCGTTTGTTTTTAGGCTTCGGTCAAAACTAAAAAGTTGTAGATCTAGAACTTTTACTTTGATGTAAGAGGTTTAGGCCTCTAAAAAGCAACGTATGATTTTATAAAATTATTTCATAAACTGTTTCCGTGTATGATGAATTTTCAGAAAAAGTTGGTAATGTTAAATCGTTTTGTTAAAATTGTTCTCTAGTTATTTTGGGCGTTGTAAAGAATGTTTAAGGATATACTTTTCTGTAAACAAATTACATTTTAAAATTTTTAAGATTTAATTGATTTAAAAAGAATGGGTTATGTAATGGGTTATGATTTGAGATTACGGTATATGATTTTTGGTACGGGTTGAGTCACGGGATTAAATTATTAGTGTAAACCATACTAAATTCATACAAGAGAACTTATATTGGAATCAACATATGAAGTAAGGGTTACGGGTGACTTAAGGTTTGGTAATGGTACATCAAGTGGGATGCGATGGAAAGGCTATTCAGCCTATTTAAAATTAGTGATTAATACATATGTCTATAGGTATTGTAGACTAACGTGCGGACATAATTGGATCTATTTGGAAGGTTAGCTTGTTTTGTTATTTAAGGTGAGTTTTTGTGGTCCCGTTTTCATTTACATGTTTTCAAATTGGGGGAAAAGTATGCTCGTATTTTATCAATGATTTTGATGCTGTGAAACATATTCATTTCTATTTTTGGACATATGCTTGAAATGTGTAACACTATGTGACTTATGTGCATTTTGGTTGTTGGATTCATTTTCATTATAAGGCCTTGCTATGAGGGTAAGTGCCTGATGTATATGTTTGGTATTCATTAAAGCCACGTTTATTCACAAGGCCTTTCTCTTTCGAGAGTAAGTACCTAATGCTATACGTTTTGTATACATTAAAGCCATTATGGGTAGCTACTGCATTTACGGGGTTTGTTTGGTCGTACTCCTTCGTGAGGTGATGACAATTTTGTGGAGATATTTGGTTATATTATTTCACTTGTGTACCTTTTCATATGCATTGTCCTAACTTATTATCATCACAGCAAATGTTTATTTTCCGGTGTCTTGTTTTAAACCTATGAAACTCACCAACACATGTGTTGACCTTTTTGAGCATATCTTTTTCAGGTAGCACTAGTGAAACTAAGGCTGAGGACAAGAAAACTTAGTGGACCATTTAGGTTGCATTAAGTTTCACTTCAAGATACATAAAACATTTGGTTTGGCATTTTGGTAGTTTGGAAAGGCGTGTTTTGCCTTAACTATATTGAACACATTTTTTGATATTTGTAAAACTTCGATTCATTGTTGGAATGTATGCTTGGCACGAACCGCTATTCGTGTTAATGACATTACAACACATTGATCTTTAAGTGCATTTAGAGTTCTATATATTGATGTGTTGTGATCCTATCATGGTTGCATTCCCTTGTTTCCGCTTTAGACGGGGTGTGACAGATTGGTATCAGAGTCATTGTTTATAGAGAATTAGGCGGATTGACCTTGACTATAACCAAGGAACCTTCATATAGATGCTATGCTAGGAACTACGTGTGCATTAAACGAGGTGTACTCATTCGCACTTTGATTCTCGAGCAAGACATGCTCTGTTGGTGATTCCGCGCATGCCCGCATACCCGAGAAGGTTATGTAGGCTTAACGACGCAGGATCATTAATTTCATCTATCGATACTATATTGATCATAGTATCATTTCCTTATAAATTCGTGCCACTTTTAGATTTGAATACGTAGGAACAAGGTTGAACATTGTGATATATGATTTGGTAATAAGTACATATATGAAAGGATACCCTAACAATTATGGCGGCCGACGTAATTGCGAAGGTATCACGACATATATGTGTTTATATGACCATATTCGAGTGTCCAATGTGTCGCCTTCAGAGTCACATGACGACGTCAAAATCTCAACTCTATTTGTTCCTGATATCACGTAAAAAATCACGTTTTTACTACCGGTATCTCTCTCATTCTAGAACGATTCTTGACATTTGAACTCAAATAACAATCAAATCAATGAGAAT
The DNA here is from genome assembly GCA_963422505.1 of Pseudognaphalium luteoalbum. Classification (NCBI taxonomy): domain Eukaryota; kingdom Viridiplantae; phylum Streptophyta; class Magnoliopsida; order Asterales; family Asteraceae; genus Pseudognaphalium; species Pseudognaphalium luteoalbum. The sequence continues at coordinate 75,481,698 of OY730195.1, forward strand.
CTACCAAGAAGGTCAAAACAAGGTTGCACGATAAAAATCAAGCAAAACGGGTGAAAAACGAAGATTCCACGCACGTTTGAAGATTCAAGGCATCAAAAAAAGATTTAAAGACTAAAGTACCCATCATCAACATCCATCTTATCTAAAATGTTCATTTTCAAAATACGAGTCTAACAAAAGAAGAATCAACAAAAACGGATACAAAATAAAGATTCTACGCCCGCCGGAAGATTCAAATGATTCGTACGCAACATTTGGAGATAGGAAGCTCAACTTTGGGATTTCTTTATATTAAAATCTTTGTTTTTGAATTACGAATCCAATGAAAAAAGAATAGACGAAAACGGACGCATAACGAAGAAAACGCGAGCGAATTAAGAAATGAAGCAAAAGACGGCGAACCGGGGCGGGTGGCAGCCAGCCACCGCCGGCCATCACCAGGCCGCCACCGGCCACCACGGTGGCAGCGCCGGCCACCCCTCCCCTATCTCGTTTCCGCTTTTTGGTACTTTCGTGTACCCGGTGCCACACCTTTACGCGATTGTACGTGTAACACCCCCAAATTTACTGTTGCGCGGAAGCAAGCTTTGGGTGTTACTAATCAATAATCAAGCACCAAAGTAAAGCAAACAACATCTATATGCAACGTCGTACAATAGTACAAAAGTATTACATGGTTGAATCATAATAACAAGCTTCGAGTTCGAAAATGATTTCCTAGAGATTCTAATACATAACTGATATACAAAAAGTAATGCAAAAGAATCTCCACAATTTTGTATGCATGCGACTCGAGCTATCAGTCCTGAGTGTGGTGCAGTTCTACTACTGTAATGTACCTGAGATAAATGCTAAAAAGTGTCAACCAAAAAGGTTGGTGAATCTCACAGGTTTAGTATAGTAATCCTTTATGAACCACAAGTAAAGTACCAGTAATGCCCTCGAGCATAATAAGTAAATCAGTAACTCAGTAAATCAGTAGGTCAACACAATTACCATGAGCTCACAAGCTGAAGCTTAACAGTGTAGTGTGAATGGTACAGTCAAGTACAGCATCAGGTACCCCCGTGAGTGCTATCCGGACATTCATATGTAACAAGTACTAATATGCTTGTTTCTACAGTGTAATCCGTGGTAGCGCTACTACCCCAGGCAGGGATTGTCAGTCCCAAATGGATCCATTTACTAGTAATCACGCTTAAGTCCATAACTAACAACTTATGATAGAAGGATTTCAGTGGATAAAAAGTAACTCATGTAATGTATTTAAAGTAGTGTGTAGCAGTTCAGTACTTGTGTTCATACGTAAAACGGTAGCAAATATCTCACCCCAAGTAGAAAACAGTAAAAACGGGGCTGTAAGACTCACCTGGGTCTAGCAAACAAGTATAGGGGATGTCCAAGTAACTGTTTGTACTTTTGTAATTATTCTGTGATTAAGTGTGGCCCATTGGTGATGGAGGTGTAATAATAATTCAAATATTATTATTATGTAAATCATTGTGCTTGTATATCTTGTAAAGCATATACAATAGTTGGTTATTTGTAATGCGACGTGTAATCGCTGTTCAGATATAAGTCTGTTCGAGTGTAACTCGTGTGAGTGTAAGCTCGTCTTTTTAAGTCAAAAGGTTCGAGTGTAAGATCGTAGTAAGTAAATGTAACTCATGTGTAATTGAGTGTAATATATACTTATAAAGCATATTTATTTAATGCACAAGTTGTATCGTATAAGGTTTAGTTGCTACACTAGTTAGGACTGCTAATAGTTTCCTTGTTCCCACTGCTAGTTATAGTTTGTTCCCACTGTTAATTATATTCTTCCCACTGCTAGTTATAATTTGTTCCCACTGTTAGTTATATTTTGTTCCCACTGTTAGTTATATTCTTCCCACTGTTAGTTATATTCTTCCCACTGCTAATTATAATTGTTTCCGGTGTTAGTTATATTTTGTTCATTCGACAATGTGATTCAAGGAGTTACTGTTCATCCGACAATGTGATTCACGGATTCTTTGTGATTTTTATCTAAAATAGTAAACGTTATCGAATCGTTCTGAAATTTTTACACGACGTTCCCACATATGTTATGTACTTCCTGTAACTAAATTTTTTTTATGACTTTTGGAGGTCGTTTGATATTTTATAAAAATTCACAAAGTGTCAGGGTTCAGTTTATTCCGAGATTAGACCACTTCTCACTAATCTAATTTTCTGGAGAAATGGGTGTATTTCTGGAACGAGCCAAAGAAGAACTTTTTGTATATAGCAAAATTAAAAGATTTCCCAAGTGGTCTCATACGTTTTTGAGGTCTAGAACTCGAGATATGGCCTCGAGAAGTAGGCGGTTTTTACTGCTCGCCGGAACAGTAAACCTATGTTACCGGAGAAAAATGTTTTCGAGTAGAAAACTGAGTCGAAAAGTCACGAGACTAATTTTGTTGGAAAGATAACTTCTTGTAATACACATTAGGCTTAAGAAACGTCCATTTTTGTGTTGTAATGATTTTTATAAAATTCGTGGAAGTGGGTACAAAATCTGGACAGGAAGGTTAACTTCCTGTTTTCGAGTTTTAATTTGTGTTTCGACTTATCTTTTGGACATTAACTAGTTGAATAAGCAACATAACATGATAATATACATTATGTAAGTAAAGTACAAGAGTTTTCAAGTCTCACAATGGTGTATGAAGAAACGAAGATGGTAGAAGTGATGTACGTGCGTTGGTGATCGTTTTGGTGTCTTCGGCTTCGTTTTTCCTTCAAGAGTGAGGTGGTGGTCAATGGTGGACGACGGTGGTCTGTGGTGGTGGTGTTTTGACTGAGAATTTCTTTCAAATAGAGAGGGAGAGAGAGAGTGATACTTGGAGTGTGAAAGAGTGGAAGATTATGAGGGATGGTGGGGAGGTTTGGTTGTCTAAGTCAAGAGGGAAGGGTATGGGGGTATGGCCTCCATAATCAGCAGATTTTTGTGGGTGGGGGCTCACCCATGGGTGTGTAAATCATTTCCTCAAAGTTGTGTCCCGTGTGGTGTTCGTTTACCTGATCATTTCGCTTTTTAATTAATCGTATAACATTTTATTCAACACGTTTTGTTAACGATATTTTTACTTGAAATATTTTATCAAAATACTTAATACTGAGTTATAAGATATAATTTGACTTTATTTCGTCCGTCGGACGCGTTTCACGCATTTTCGTTGCGTAAAGTTACGTTTTAATAAAACGTATAATCGTGTAATATATTAAAGTAAATATATTAAAGTAAATAATATTTGTTTGGATAAATTCACATTATTTTTAATAGTTTGTCACCAACGTCCATAGTAAATAGTGTTGGATCTCGTCCAGTTCAAGTGTGTATGATTTAAACAAATCATCTAACGTGTATGTAATTACACAGAAAGTTACATATATTTAGAGTAATATAATACTAAATACATGTAATTACATGTAGTTAGGCACTAATTAAAGTCCTAAATTAGCGGGTGTTACATTCTCCCCTTGTTAGGAGAATTTTATCCCGAAATTAGCTCGTAGTCGCGGTGTGAGTAGAGTCAGTGAATAGGTGTGGATGTTTCAGTCGCATTTGGTCTTCCCGTTCCCAAGTGAATTCAAGACCACGCCTTGAATTCCACCTGACTTTAACAATGGGAATACGACTCTGTTTTAAGCATTTGACCTCACGGTCCATAATTTCCACGGGTTCCTCGACAAAGTGTAGTTTGTCGTCAATGTGTATCTCATCGAGAGGTATAATCAGTGTCTCATCAGACAGACATTTCTTTAAGTTAGAAATGTGGAAAGTAGGGTGCACGCTACTGAGTTCGGGAGGTAGCTGCAGTCTGTATGCCACTGGACCTATCCTTTCAAGGATTTCGAATGGTCCAATGTACCTGGGATTCAGTTTCCCATGTTTGCCAAAAAGGATAACGCCTTTCCAAGGCGAGACTTTCAGAAGTACTCGATCTCCAACCTGGAATTCGAGGTGTTTGCGTCTCACGTCAGCATAGCATTTCTGACGATCACACGCTGCTTTCAGTCGGTTTTGTATGCCGATGATCTTTTCAGTTGTTTCATGTATGATTTCTGGACCGGTGAGTTGTGTTTCCCCTACCTCAGTCCAACAGATAGGCGACCGGCACTTACGACCATACAGTGCCTCGAAGGGTGCAACTTTGATAATGGTGTGATAACTGTTGTTGTATGAAAACTCGCACAACGGTAAGTGATTTTCCCAATTGTTACCGAAGTCAACTACGCAATCTCGTAGCATATCCTCCAGTGTTTGTATAGTACGTTCGCTTTGGCCGTCTGTCTGTGGGTGGTAAGCAGTGCTCATGTCTAAACGAGTACCAAGAGATTTTTGTTGTGATTGCCAGAAGCGAGAAGTAAATCGAGCATCTCGGTCAGAGATAATCGAGATGGGCATGCCGTGTCTTGTCACGATCTCTTTCAGGTAGATCCGTGTCAAACGTTCCATCTTGTCAGTTTCCTTGATGGCTAGGAAATGAGCAGATTTAGTGAGTCGGTCTACGATCACCCAAATGGTATCGCAACTGCTAGAGGTTTTCGGAAGTTTAGTAATGAAATCCATAGTAATCTGCTCCCATTTCCATTCAGGGATTTCCGGTTGGTGTAGCAAACCGGAAGGTTTCTGGTGTTCGGCTTTAACCTTAGAACAAGTAAGACACTTGCCAATGTAGGTAGCGATGTCGGCTTTCATGTTGGGCCACCAGTACAACTCCTTGATGCCATGGTACATTTTGTCGGCACCAGGGTGTATAGAGTACTTAGACTTGTGTGCCTCATTCATCACCAAGTCTCGTAAGTTCCCGTTGTTGGGTAACCAGAGTCGGTCAGAGAAGTACTTGGCCCCGTTTAGTTTGGTTTCCAGTCGTTTGTCCATGCCTCGCAAGGCCTCGTGTTTCACATTTTCAGCTTTGAGTGCTTCGAGTTGAGCGGTAAGAATTTAGGTTATCAGGTCGTTGTGTATAGTCATACTAAGTGCTCAGACTCGAAGGGGTTTCACTCGTTCCTTATGACTTAAGGCATCAACAACAATATTTGCCTTTCCTGGATGGTAGCGAATTTCACAGTCGTAATCAGTAAGTAGTTCGACCCAACAGCGTTGTCTCATGTTTAGGTCTTTTTGGTCGAAGATGTGTTGGAGACTTTTATGGTCGGTAAAGATTGTACACTTGGTACTGTATAAGTAGTGTCTCCAAATTTTGAGAGCGAATACAACTACCCCCAACTCTAGGTCATGAGTGGTGTAATTCTTTTCATGGGCCTTGAGTTATCGAGAGGCGTAAGCAATGACTCTGTCTCGTTGCATCAGTACGCAACCGAGACCTTGGTGTGAAGTGTCACAATATACCACGAGGTCATCGTTGCCTTCGGGTAAAGACAAGATAGGTGCACTGCAGAGTTATTGTTTGAGCAGCTGGAAGGCTGACTCTTGTTTGTCAGTCCAATCGAATTTCTTTTCCTTTTGGGTCATTGCAGTGAGAGATTGAGCTATTTTCGAAAAATTCTCAATGAATCGCCTATAGTATCCGGCTAGTCCTAAGAATTGTCGTACCTCGGTGGGTGTAGTAGGTGCTTGCCAACCCTTGATGGCTTCGATTTTTGAAGGATCAACACGAATTCCTTGACTGTCAATCACGTGTCCAACGAATTGTACAGTTTGCCTCCAGAACTCACACTTGGAGAATTTGGCATATAACTCGTCGTGCTTGAGTAGTTCTAGAATGGTTTTCAGGTGTTGCGCGTGTTCTTGTTCATTGCGCGAGTAAATCAGAATGTCATCAATGAAGACGATGACAAACTTGTCGAGGTAAGGCTTACACACCCGATTCATAAGATCCATGAATGCTACCGGTGCGTTGGTCAAGTCGAATGGCATCACTTGGAATTCGTAATGCCCGTAGCGAGTTCGAAAAGCTGTTTTAGGAATGTCGGTGTCACGAACTCGTAGTTGGTGATAACCTGACCTTAGATCGATCTTTGAATAAAAACTCGACCCCTGAAGTTGGTCAAACAGGTCATCAATACGAGGTAGTGGGTAACGGTTCTTGACGGTTAATTTGTTGAGTTCACGGTAGTCGATGCACATGCGAAAAGAATCATCTTTCTTTTTCACAAACAGGACCGGGGCTCCCCAAGACGAGGAACTCTTGTAGTTGTGTAGACAACTCCTGAAGTTCGGAAGGTGCTAAACGATAGGGTGCTCGTGCCACGGGTGCGGATCCAGGCACGAGGTCAATAGAAAACTCGACTTGTCTATGTGGCGGAAGGCCAGGCAAGTCTTCAGGAAAGACTTCTGGGAAGTCTCGAACAATAGGCACATCCTCAAGTCGCTTCTCCTCTGACTGTTTCTCCATAACATGTGTGAGGATTTCCTGATACCCTTTTCTCAAGTATTTCTGGGTTTTCATACAAGAAATAATGTTAAGTCTCGTCCCACCAGTCTCCCCTTATACGATTAAAGTTCCACCGGTGACTAGAGGAATACGGACGATTTTCTCGTAACAGGTAATCTCGGCGCAGTGTTTGGATAACCAAATCCATACCGACGATTATGTCAAAGCTGCCAATCTCGACAGGTATAAGGTCAATAGAGAATAGCTCATCAGCTAAGTTTAACGTGCAGTTAGGTATCATACTATTGGCCTCAATGAGTTTGCCGTTTGCCAATTCTACTGTGTACTTAGAATCTAAGGCAACAGGTGTAGTGTTAAGTAGTGGACAAAACTCATTGGATATGAAGCTCCTATCAGCACCAGTATCAAATAACACAGAAGCAGTCAAATTGTTAAGAAGGAGCGTACCCGTGACCACATTCGGGTCTTGGCGGGCATCCCCAGCGTTGAGTACGAAAGCTCTACCCTGAGCATTTTTGTTGTTGTTGTTCCCTTTCTTGTTCTTCAATTTTGGGCAGTCACTTTTGAAATGTCCCGCAACTCCACATTCATAACAGGTTCTGGGAGTGGTGGGTTTGGAGTTGGTATTAGCAGTGTTGGTCCTGCAGTCTTTAGCAAAGTGCCCGAATCACTTGCACTTGCTACAAGGGCAAGGACCATTATGATGAAGTTGGCACCTAGAACAGTAAGGTTTGTCCCCTTGGTATTCCTTCCTGTTATCAGAACTAGAGGTGTAGGCTTTGATGGTTTCAGGTTTCTTAAAGGCTTGTTGGTTTTGATTCTGGTTGCCAGAGTTCCCAGACCATTTCCTCTTGTTGTTGTTGCCAGTGGGTGGGATGTGTTTCACGGCTGACGATCATGGCCATAAGTTCATGTGCCATGCGGATGGCACTCTAAATGTCAGTGGGTTTGGATGAGGCCACGTTCCCCTGGATGTTCTCCGGGAGTCCGCGTATGTACCTCTGAATGCGCTTGCGCTCAGGATCAACCATGAAAGGACAGAGGAGCACAAGTTGTTGAAATCTAGTAGTATAGCTGGTGATATCGGTACGACAGATAAATTCCAGAACTCTTCTTCCAGTCGTTGGAGTTCTTCATTTGGACAGTACTCGTCGGTGAGCTTTCTCTTCAAATCCTCCCAAGGAATTTGATATGCAATGTCAACACCCATGGCATTGGCATAAGTGTTCCACCAAGTCAGGGCACCTTTAAGGAAAGTGCAGGTGGTGTACTTAACCTTGCATTCCTCGAAACAGTTGCATATCCGGAAGACTGATTCCATTTTCTCGGCCCATCGAATTAATCCTATGGCCCCTTCAGTACCCTTAAAGTTCAAGGGTTTGCAGTTCAATAAATCTTTCTAAGAACAGGGCCTAGGTTGGGGCCCGTTTGCAGCTGTATCATCACTGCCAGAACTCGGCTGTCGAATAGCCATGGCTTGAGCCACACTTTGGGCAATGAGTTGAGCGATCTCGGCATCGTTGTACGTGTGTCTCTTTGGAGGCATAGTGCTGAATAACAACGAATGAGACATGTAAGATATTTGCACAGAGTTATGATATATCACACATGTATATATACATAGGGTAGTAATATACACAACAGCATGACGTGGCAATCATATTTCATTAGGTAATTAGTTGAGTTACAAGATACGAGTTTCCAAAAGATTACCAAAAGTGCGGAGTTTACAAAAGATACCGGGAATATTACATCCGGTAGAATTACAAAGATCCTAAGATAATATAATATATTACAGGATAGTTACTGCACTAATCTCGGTGTAGATTCAGTCGTGGCAGTAGAGAGGTTAGGTGGTCTACAGATTCTGCAAGTCTGGTGACCATTCTGAGAGCATCCTCGGTTTCCCGCAGGCGCGTCTCGCATTCTCGCATAATCGATTGTAAGACGGAGATCTCGTTTCGGTTACCGATTACCTGGTTATGTACGATCTCCATAGTTTGTGTGGTATCTTCCATCTGATTTTGAGTACGGTTAATGGTTTCAGACAGATCTTCTTGATCTAAGTACATTTGTGCGATGCGGCCCTGAGCCGTTAGCATCTAGTTTTCTCGAGTTTCTTGAAGTTCAATTTCCATGTCATGTAGCCTGCTCTCGTGTCGGTGTACTCAAGCAGCTAACACTGGAACAGTGTGGTATGTTGGTTCTTGTGTATATGGGGAGAGATCCATAGCAGCATATTCTCCGACATCGTCGGGGATCTCAATGTGTTCTTCAATCCTCCAGGTGGCCATAGCCGCAGGTAACCAGCTCCATTGACGAGCGATTGCTTGATGGTGAGCTAAAGTAGATGGGTTACCAGTAGTGGCGGGATTGGCATAGGGGCTAGCTCGGCGTGAGCTACCAGTGCGTCTAGTCACTAGGGATTCCGAGTGGCTACGACGTGAGCAAGAGAGAGATGGTGGTGTACGAGCAGTTTGCCTAGATGATGAGTCTGCCATCACTGTGGCAAAAGCGTTAGTGAGTGAGGCCTATCATATACATATATACATATATCATACAATAGCCTAGAGTGTCTAGCACAATAAAGTATAAGTCCCGTTTCTCTCGTAGTCAGAGTTAACTAGTGTATTCCTGTTCAAACTTTCAGATTTCACATCATCTTCATTTAATTGTACATAGTTGATCAGGCTATGTTAAATTAAAGTCGTATGATGTAATCCCTAAACCAGTCATACCTAATAAGGAATTACAGCCTAACAGTCATAGTCTAGGCCCACTAATGCAACCTAGTTCGCTATAACCTTAGGCTCTGATACCAATCTGTAACACCCCCAAATTTACTGTTGCATGGAAGCAAGTTTTGGGTGTTACTAATCAATAATCAAGCACCAAAGTAAAGCAAACGACATCTATATGCAACATCGTACAATAGTACAAAAGTATTACATGGTTGAATCATAATAACAAGCTTCGAGTTCGAAAATGATTTCCTAGAGATTCTAATACATAACTGATATACAAAAAGTAATGCAAAAGAATCTCCACAATTTTGTATGCATGCGACTCGAGCTATCAGTCCTGAGTGTGGTGCAGTTCTACTGTTGTAATGTACCTGAGATAAATGCTAAAAAGTGTCAACCAAAAAGGTTGGTGAATCTCACAGGTTTAGTATAGTAATCCTTTATGAACCACAAGTAACTCGAGCATAATAAGTAAATCAGTAACTCAGTAAATCAGTAGGTCAACACAATTACCATGAGCTCACAAGCTGAAGCTTAACAGTGTAGTGTGAATGGTACAGTCAAGTACAACATCACGTACCCCCGTGAGTGCTATCCGGACACTCATATGTAACAAGTACTAATATGCCTGTTTCTACGGTGTAATCCGTGGTAGCGCTACTACCCCAGGCAGGGATTGTCAGTCCCAAATGGATCCATTTACTAGTAATCGCGCTTAAGTCCATAACTAACAACTTATGATAGGAGGATTTCAGTGGATAAAAAGTAACTCATGTAATGTATGTAAAAGTTGTGTGTAGCAGTTCAGTACTTGTGTTCATACGTAAAACGGTAGCAAAAATCTCACCCCAAGTAGAAAACAATAAAAACGGGGCTGTAAGACTCACCTGGGTCTAGCAAACAAGTATAGCAGATGTAAGTCCGTAAGTATGTGTCGGATGTAATTCCGTAAGTTGGTTCTCCGAACCATGCAACCTTCTGGAATCCAAAACGCACAAGGTTGTAAGCAAGTAAGTAAGTTGGTGTCACGAAGGATCACCCATGCTAGTTGTCCACTCAACTAGGAAATGTCCAAGTAACTGTTTGTACTTTTGTAATTATTCTGTAATTAAGTGTGGCCCGTTGGTGATGGAGATGTAATAATAATTCAAATATTATTATTATGTAATTCATTGTGCTTGTATATCTTGTAAAACATATACAATAGTTGGTTATTTGTAATGCGACGTGTAATCGCTGTTCAGATATAAGTCTGTTCGAGTGTAACTCATGTGAGTGTAAGCTCGTCTTTTTAAGTCAAAAGGTTCGAGTGTAAGATCGTAGTAAGTAAATGTAACTCATGTGTAATTGAGTGTAATATATACTTATAAAGCATATTTATTTAATGCACAAGTTGTATCGTATAAGGTTTAGTTGCTACACGAGGCTAATAATTTGTGATCGTGTTTTCAAGTATCATGTGATGAGCTACACTAGTTAGGACTGCTAATAGTTTCCTTGTTCCCACTGCTAGTTATAATTTGTTCCCACTGCTAGTTATAGTTTGTTCCCACTGTTAATTATATTCTTCCCACTGCTAGTTATAATTTGTTCCCACTGTTAGTTATATTTTGTTCCCACTGTTAGTTATATTCTTCCCACTGTTAGTTATATTCTTCCCACTGCTAATTATAATTGTTTCCGGTGTTAGTTATATTTTGTTCATTCGACAATGTGATTCACGGAGTTACTGTTTATCCGACAATGTGATTCACGGATTCTTTGTGATTTTTATCTAAAATAGTAAACGTTATCGAATCGTTCTGAAATTTTTACACGACGTTCCCACATATGTTATGTACTTCCTGTAACTAAATTTTTTTTATGACTTTTGGAGGTCGTTTGATATTTTATAAAAATTCACAAAGTGTCAGGGTTCAGTTTATTCCGAGATTAGACCACTTCTCACTAATCTAATTTTCTGGAGAAATGGGTGTATTTCTGGAACGAGCCAAAGAAGAACTTTTTGTATATAACAAAATTAAAAGATTTCCCAAGTGGTCTCATACGTTTTTGAGGTCTAGAACTCGAGATATGGCCTCGAGAAGTAGGCGGTTTTTACTGCTCGCCGGAACAGTAAACCTATGTTACCGGAGAAAAATGTTTTCGAGTAGAAAACTGAGTCGAAAAGTCACGAGACTAATTTTGTTGGAAAGATAACTTCTTGTAATACACATTAGGCTTAAGAAACGTCCATTTTTGTGTTGTAATGATTTTTATAAAATTCGTGGAAGTGGGTACAAAATCTGGACAGGAAGGTTAACTTCCTGTTTTCGAGTTTTAATTTGTGTTTCGACTTATCTTTTGGATATTAACTAATTGAATAAGCAACATAACATGATAATATACATTATGTAAGTAAAGTACAAGAGTTTTCAAGTCTCACAATGGTGTATGAAGAAACGAAGATGGTAGAAGTGATGTACGTGCGTTGGTGATCGTTTTGGTGTCTTCGGCTTCGTTTTTCCTTCAAGAGTGAGGTGGTGGTCAATGGTGGACGACGGTGGTCTGTGGTGGTGGTGTTTTGACTGAGAATTTCTTTCAAATAGAGAGGGAGAGAGAGAGTGATACTTGGAGTGTGAAAGAGTGGAAGATTATGAGGGATGGTGGGGAGGTTTGGTTGTCTAAGTCAAGAGGGAAGGGTATGGGGGTATGGCCTCCATAATCAGCAGATTTTTGTGGGTGGGGGCTCACCCATGGGTGTGTAAATCATTTCCTGAAAGTTGTGTCCCGTGTGGTATTCGTTTACCCGATCATTTCGCGTTTTAATTAATCGTATAACGTTTTATTCAACACATTTTGTTAACGATTTAAAACACGATATTTTTACTTGAAGTATTTTATCAAAATACTTAATAATAAGTTATAAGATATAATTTAACTTTATTTCGTCCGTCAGGCGCGTTTCACGCATTTTCGTTGCGTAAAGTTACGTTTTAATAAAACGTATAATCGTGTAATATATTAAAGTAAATATATTAAAGTAAATAATGTTTGTTTGGATAAATCCTCATTATTTTTAACAGTTTGTCACCAAGGTCCATAGTAAATAGTGTTGGATCTCGTCCGATTCAAGTGTGTATGATTTAAACAAATCATATAACGTGTATGTAATTACACAGAAAGTTACATATATTTAGATTAATATAATACTAAATACATGTAATTACAAGTAGTTAGGCACTAATTAAAGTCCTAAATTAGCGGGTGTTACAGTACGTACCCGGTGCCACACTTTTGCACGATTGTACGTACTTGGTGCACCACCTTTTCCACCTTTTGCTAAAGTGCTCCTCAAGATGCTAACATGAGCCGAATTTCCCCTATAAATAGGAGGGCTTTTGTTCATTTGAAACACATACTCTTTCAACACAACTTACAAGTCTCACACACTTTCTTTAGAAAGTCTCTTGTATTCTTTAGTCTTTCTCATTCTAGGATTATTGTAATTAATCTACGGATTAATATAGAAGCTAGGGAGAACGCTAGGGATTCGGAGATCAATCTTTGTACGTGCAAAAGAGTTGTCAATCATAATAATACACTGCTACGCATTTATTTCTGGGTGATATCTAAACTCTTATTTTACTTGTCTCATTTCATATTTTAATATGTGTTATTGCCTGGTATGTGATTTATTTGTTATCATGAATTGCGACTAGTTTATTATTATGATTATTGATGATGTAGATAATTATAAGTAGGGATAACATTATATAATTAATGCACGACAATCGTAAAGTAATATAATGACCCCTATTCGACTGTTTATTTGATATAGTACTGGAAATGCTTTCGAGCAAAGTACAAATGTATGGAAGTCATAAATGACCAAAGGTAGTCATATCACTAGAATCAGCTCTGGTTTACCAGTTGGAATTCCAAAAGGATAATACAACTTCACAACTAACTGGTGTATCCTATGAAAGTCAATGCATTACAAAGTAATGTTCGTAAAATACGTTCAGACAAAATAGGAATTAATAACCCATGTACTGTTGAGACCTTATGAACTTAAGTTTAATCTATGAAGTACCCTTTCTGGTTATCCACGTGACTACAACCTAGTAATTAGGACCTGATCAATATTAATTATGGTAAGTAGTTATCTGTGCCCATGACATGCAATAAGTAAGACACAGTGAAATCATTCGTTGTGTATATTAGATTTACATATCCGCACTGTTTTACTTTTAATTAGTTTAGAGTGTAATTGAAAATATGGAAATTATGAGTATGTTTCCATTATCTCTACTATATATAATGCATCTCTTCCTTTTATCTTAAATTTTTACTCTAACGCATGTATCTGTCCAAAATACCCTTACAATTCTACAATTACATAAATAAAAAATCATTAATATGGCGTACATATATATGGTGGACGCTGTGCTGTCATTTACTCATTAAAACTTTGTAACAAACTTGCTATAATTAATAATTGACAAAGTTGTGATCGAATAGTTATTGCTTTCATTGACAAAGAATAGAGATGGGTAAATAAATGCATTATTCTTTCTTCATTTACTTCATTTACTTCACGCGCATATATTCAAACGAATTCGGTAGTCATCGCCTCAATATGTAATTTGTAACGTCAGACATAAAAGTCATGAATTATCGTATAATTGTCATTTTTATCTCAATCAAATTTATTACATACCATTAAACCATATAAGTTGACTACTCTATATAAACAACATTACATAGCATTCTTACACCATATTCTCAAGAGTTTAACAGAAAAGATTGGCACTATGAATAACAACTCACAAAGTCCTAATGTCAATGCTCCGATTACGATACCGATGAACCACCAAGAAGCCACTAATGCTCCTAATGTCATTGCTCCAACCGTTTATACTCTCCCAAGTATCGTTGAGGTATTTTTCTAACCAACTTTATATATCCATCGCGTATACATGTACATATAGTATTACACAAATCCGTTTAGACTATAATCTTTTTGGTAAAATATTTCATTCCATACATAAATAAGCCAGTTTTTCAGAATCAAACATCTTTTTCACCAAGCTTTTCAGATTGATAATGTTCATAAATGGAACGAGGTTGTTAACATCGAAAGCGGTATCTCCGAAGAAGACGCTTTTTGCATGTCAAACACCAAGCGTAAAATAAGAAACAGAACTTTCGCATGTACTCAAAAAGACGTTCAAAATCTGATCGATGAAAGTGACGCTGAAAATGACGTTTAATTCAAGTTGTTTATTGGTAGTTTTTGGTACATGTTTTAACTTTCCATCACTTAAAATATGCCAATATTAACCTAAAGCCCAATTTTCAATCCAACAGATGGTATTAATTGATAAACAATTGAAACGTGTAAATAGTAGCGATCTATGTTGAAGTCTGCCAAGCATGGCATTAATACATCTACGTACATACCATCAGAATATATAAAAATTTAGTAATTGAGTACTACTTTATTATAAGAATTACATATTAATCTGACAATACATTTCAGATTGATAACTCCCTTATAATGTTGTTTACGTAGACCATTTCAACTCATATCTATGTTTATGCACATGCATCTAAAAGGAGTTCAATATTGTAAAAGTAGTATCTATATGTATCTATATCTAAAACAATTAACTTTATACTCAACAACCAAATATACAAACGTGACATAATTAAACATGCTGCTACTTATAGTACCTTTTTTATATAACAATTTCAAGCACCTATGAATTAGGCATGCTAACTGTTACGTACACCATTTATATATATGACACATTTTTCTATCAATTTTGTAGTATGCTAGAGGTCATGACACGGTTGATGTCTTTTTATTGCTAAACCAACATCATGTTTGGTTCATTATCAAGGCAGTGCGAGTGGATTTTATTTGGAAGGACGTTGAGAAAAACAAATTTTATGTGTTTTTAATAGATGTGAACGTAAGTTAAAAAAATGGAATACAATCTTATCTTACTCACTTTCATAATATAATCTATAAACTAATATGTATTTTTTCACATGTACTTATTCTAGAGAGATCGTATGGCAGCAGTTGTCTCAAAAAATCTCATTCCAAAATATGAAAGCATGAATCTGTTAGGATATGTGTTTGCAATCAAACATTTTCAGGTAGAGGAGTTGTGCCCCTTCATTGACGACTACCCTCGATACGAGGGATACACTTTTTGAACTTCGCTCGGACACTACAAATGCGTTTCCGTTATATCCGAATGTGGTCTCCCTCAAAACGCATGCAAATTATAAGAGTGACAGAAAAATGATGATTGGTACTTTTTTGTGTTTTTTTTTAAATTCCATTGTGTTTTACAAATAACAAAATACCATTAACTAATAAAAGCGACCAATTTTTTAGATATTATTGGAAAAATATCAAGAGGTAAACTCAGAACATTTACTCATCAAGTTGGTTCATGTGAGTTGGTGCTCTACGACTTAACGTAAGTGTATATATATGTATTATATTTTATATTTTATACTCACAATTTTAACTTAGAATGATGTGTTTTGCTTGAAGGTTTTTAATATTTTAATTAATGTACGTGTATATTAGGGGCTACGAAATGAAGTTCGATTTTGTATCACAATTCACAAACACTCCCGGGCATGCTTGCTAGAGGAATACAAGAGAAGTGGATTATCTATGTTTCTAGAGTAAAACTTACCTGTCGCAATACGCGTAAAGTCTAAACTTCAAATATGTACCCAAATAACGTTTTCCACTAATCATCTAACTTACATGTAACATGTGCTTTCAGATAATGAATTAATCTCTACTGGACTGACGAAGATTATTTTCAAGTCGAATGTGTTGGAAGCTACAATGATCGGCGAGTGTTGATTGTGTTTTCCATATTGAACTTATTAGACATCCTATGACTTTTCTATCGTTTATTTTCTATAATTGCTACTGTATTTCATTTAAGGACGTGTAATAAACATAGTTATATTTATCGTCTTTGATCCATTTAATTATTTGTTATATCATCCTACAATAACTCAACTTTTGTTTGTTATATCGTGTACTTTCAATAAAGTACATTTTAATATTAAACTGTTTATAATACATACTAACATCCACTTATGAGTTCGTCACTTAACCCATCGATACTTTTATAATGATCGATTTCATACATCATTTGCATAGAATACTTCATTAGATGTGTACATTTGCCAATGCCAAACAAATAAATATATAAATAAATCTAGCGAAATAAATTAACTTGCAATGTGTGTTTGAAACCATAGAAAAATAGATATATATAAATGCACTTAAATGATTTTTTTAGAGATACCTATAATTAAAACTTTAGTTACACAAAAGTTATAATCATACAAGTATGTTAATTGATACGAGTATCCACTTAACTAACATAAAATAATAATTCCGTTGGTATGTATTTTATTACTTAAGACAATATATCTTTAACTATCACAAATAAATATATTAATTAACAATTAGCAATCACAGAATTTCTTAATTCTTACGAAATTAAAATAAAAGTCGTCGATATTTATAATCTTGAGTCATTAGTTTCATCTTCTTAAGAATTCTTATCATTTGTTGTGAAAATAAGTAACATTTTTTGTTTCTCATTCATTATAATTTCTAATTTAACCAGATAAAGATACAAAATTACTAACAAATTTTAACTTATATTTTTATTATAATTCTAATGATTATGTACGACGTGTATCTAATATATTTAAAATAATATATAAACTTTCTTATACGTCATATTTTGTCTTCATTCTTCACTCTTTTAGTGTTCAATGACAACTCGAGAAGTAGCAACAACCACTGAAGATCTTACTCAAACGTATGTTGATATGGTAAAAGGTATATCATATTTCAACTTCATGTTTAAAAATCCTATATAACTCTTTTATTCTGATATTCATGCTGTCTTTACAAGATAATTATGGTTTACTTTTAAAATGTAACACTATACAGCAAGTCGAAGGGAATATCAGAGAGAATATTATGCAAAACAAAAGGAAAACAAAATGAGAAAACTACTTGACGGTGACATCTCCCAAGCCACACTAGATATACAAAAAGGTATTGGTTTGAACTTTATAGTATGTACGGATATTGTTTTATATACATACATTTTACAAAATAGTATAGCAACTCATGATATTAAACATGCTTTATACATATTGAAGCTGAAAAAAGAAAAGCATACCAAAAGGAATATTATGCACGTCAAAAGGAGATAAACAAACTGAAACAAGTGGCGAATGCGGAAGAAAGTAGTCGACGAACACCCCTCACAACAATGTCTACTACATCGGAGATTACTCAAATGAATATACAACCTACAAGAAGGGTACCATAAACTCCATTGCAAAATCAGATTATAGATAGTTTTATGAGTTGTGTGAATGGAGTGTCAAACATGAGAATACATGCAACTCCACACTTAAACACACCTGGATGGAACAAAGAAAATGAACCACCGGGTGAAGCACAACTTTCTTATGAACCAAATATTGAAGAATCCACTTCAATGGTAGACAACCTTTCACATAACAGAAAAATTGCAAACAGGAAGTACTATCAGCGGACCAAGGAAAATAGTAGACCGCCATCAATTAGTCGAACCACGAGAATTGGTCAATCACATCAATCTTTAAACCTTACACCTGAAACCTCCAACGGTAACACACACTTCTTCTTTTATTGTTAAGTTTACAATGTTATTTACTATGGTATACTTAACCTTTGCTTCTTAACATAGGGATTCCACGAGAAAGTAACATATTACTACCTCTATTTAATTCGGTTACTGGCGAATCATCAAGAGGTACTTATTTAGTTTGGTATTTCACACCCACTTTCATACTTATTACATCATATAATTTGACTTTTCAATATATATCATGTAGGAGTTACTACCATAGGTGATGACCCATTTGATTTTGTTTACGAGGGTATCCCTAAAGAGCATCGTGTCTTAAAAAAACAAAAACCGTGCATCCATTGTGGAGCATTTCGGTTTAAATTTGAATACCCTAGCTTTTGTTGCATGAAAGGAAAAACAAAACTAGCACCCCCTGTAGTTCCTGACGAACTATATCATCTCTTCACAGTCCAATCTGAAGTAGGTGAAATGTTTAGGCATAATATATGTTCATACAGCACAAATTTTTCATTTACATCTATGGGTGTGAACTTGGATAAAAGATTGACCAATTCGGAATCCGGTGTCTATACATTCCGTGCTATGGGAGGAATATATCATACTGTTGACCAGTTGGTTCCAAGGGATGGAAAACCAAGGTACTTACAGTTGTATTTTTATGATGCTGAATCTGAAGCATCACAAAGGTTGGAGTGGCCAAATCTTGATAGAAATATTATTCGAACATTGTCACGTGTTCTTGCTACAAACCCTTATGTAAGAACCTTTCGTAGTATGGCTGAGCTAGGACCGCTTGACAACTATCGAGTAACTTTGAACGCATCAATAGAGCTTGACCAAAGAGTGTACAACCGACCTACTACATCCGAGGTTTGCAAATAAGAGTACTTACTTTAAGCATTTAACATAACTTGATTATTATACCTTAAATCGTTACCAACATTTCATACATTGAATTTTTTTTCTAATATCTTGCAGGTTGCTGGTATTTAGGTTGAAGGTAACGACAACATCACTTCATTTGAGAGAAGTATTGTCATATATGGGAGGTCTGAACGCAGTCAAACGATTCAACCCCACTATGGATGTTATGATCCTTTATCGTATCCTTTATTCTTCCCCAACGGTGAGCCTGGATGGCATTCAAAAATACCAAGACATGGAGTACGCATCAACGAAATGATTGATGACAATGACATTGTTGAGGAAGAGGCAGAAGGTTCAAACTTTCTCATTATCTCAACCTTTTATTTGTAGAAAAATGTTGTTATTAGATATAGATATATTGTATATATATAATGCACTGATAGAATAAGTATTATAACTTTTACATACTATCCAATGCAGATTCAGAAATAAGTAAGGGTAGAACAACCGTGACTATGCGGGAATACTACGGATACAAGTTCCAAATCCGCCCAGCTAGGGATTTGCTTTTATTAGGAGGGAGATTGTTACAACAGTTTGTGGTGGATATCTACATAAAGATTGAGACTTCGCGCTTGCTTTTCTGTGCAAGAAACCAATCGAAGATCAGATCTGATCTATATCAAGGTATTGTGGATTGTGTAAATGCTGGTGAAGTTCAACCAAGTAGAGTCGGACAACGAGTTGTTTTGCCTGCATCTTTTATCGGAGGTCCATGTGACATGCGATGACGGTTTCTCGATGCGATGACTTTAGTTCAGGATGACGGTAAGCCCGATATATTCCTTACAATGACTTGCAATCCAAACTGGGCGGAAATCAAAGATAACCGTTTACCCGGTCAGACGTCACAAGATCGGCCAGGTTTGGTTGCAAGAGCATTTCGTGCCAAGTTAGAAGATCTTAAAGAACAACTCTTAAAGAAGCATATCCTAGGCAAGGTCGGAGCTCACGTTTATGTCATTGAATTTCAGAAGCGAGATTTGCCCCATGCGCATTTTCTTCTTATAATGGAATCCGAACATAAGATGACTACTCCAGATCACTATGACAGGATGGTATGCGCTGAAATTCCGGATCCGATTAAGTTTCCAAAAATTCATGAATTGGTTGTGAAGCATATGATTCATGGTCCGTGTGGTAACTTAGGATGTAACAACTCATGTATGCAGGGTGAACCAAAGAAGTGTCGTTGGAATTACCCTAGGCAATTTAATGAAACCACGATCCAAGGTGAGGACTCATATCCATTGTATCGTTGGAGAAACAATGGAATCACGGTCAATGTACGTAATAAACCTCTTGATAATAGATGGGTGGTCTCATATAATCCAAAGTTGTTAATGATGTTTAAATGTCACATGAATGTCGAGGTGTGTTCAAG
Source organism: Pseudognaphalium luteoalbum (assembly GCA_963422505.1). Taxonomy (NCBI): domain Eukaryota; kingdom Viridiplantae; phylum Streptophyta; class Magnoliopsida; order Asterales; family Asteraceae; genus Pseudognaphalium; species Pseudognaphalium luteoalbum. The sequence continues at coordinate 75,501,826 of OY730195.1, forward strand.
TATACAATCTGTGAAATATGTCTTCAAGTATGTTTACAAGGGGCACGACAAGCAGGTTGTTCATATCGATCCTGATGGAGAAAATGTGATTGTTAACGAGATAAAGAGGTTTCAGGATGCACGTTATGTCTCTCCTCCGGAGGCAATGTGGAGGATTTATGGCTTTCCCCTTTCTCAAATCCACCCTTACGTCATGGCGTTACATCTTCATCTCCCAAATAAGCAGTTGGTTAGATTCAGAGAAAATGATACAATGACAGATATTGTAGAAAGAGAACGAGATAAAAGATCAATGTTAACAGCTTTTTTTATATGAATAAAGTGGATGAAGTTGCGAGGGGATGTTTGTATAGAGAGTTTCCAAAGAAATTTACATGGGATGCAGGAAAACGTCTTTGGCATCATCAAAGAGGGCAAGAAATGAGGGGGCGCATGGTTTCTGCAAATCCAGCTGAAGGAGAGCGATACTACTTGCGTGTGCTTTTATCACATGTTAAAGGACCTACATCTTTTGAAGATCTTCACACATTCAATGGTGTATTACACTCTACATTTCGAAAAGCAGCTTTGGAGAGAGGGTTGATAGAAAATGATGATAACTTATCACAATGTCTAACGGAGGCCTCTTGATTTTTGAAGTGCTTTGAGAAGACTATTCGCGACCATCTTGATTTTTGAAGAACCGGGAGATGTCCGAAAGTTATGGAATGACCATTACGATTCACTTTCCGAAGACTATAGGCGACGATGCAATATTCCCGAGCGAGTTCAGAATATGGTACTAACAGACATCCGAGTATTTCTTCAATCAATGAGTAAGTGATTTGATGATTTTGATCTTCCAAAAATAAACTCGGATATTAATTTAGAATCTTCAACTTTTCGTGAGGTTCAAGAAGAGTGCTCTATTGTCGTTGAGGATGATCATTTACGTGATCGTGATTATCTAAATTCTGATCAAAAATCCGCATATGATAGCATCATGAAGCACGTCAATGATAATTCTCCCGGCTTATTCTTTATAGATGGTCCTGGTGGAACTGGAAAAACATTTTTATACAAAGTTTTTCTTGCAGTGGTGCGTTCCCGTGGTCATATTGCACTTGCAACTGCTTCGTCGGGTGTGGCGGCAAACAACATGCCAGGAGGACGAACAGCACACTCACGATTCAAGATTCCTATCAATCTTGATAATAACTCTATGTGCAACATTAAAAAATGTAACATCCGCCAAATTAGGACTAGTGATTAGTGCCTAATCAGTTGTTAATGCATGAAATTATTTCTGTGTTAGGCCAATTAATGTACCGATATATATATTGTTGAATATATACGAATATGCGATTTGATTAAATCGTACAAATTCCAAATCGAATGCAATTCGATCCAATTAATACGGACGTTGGTGAAAATTTTATTTAATAATATAACATTATTTAATAACTCGCTTCTATCCAAAATATTAGTTAGATAATAGTTCATTTCAAATTTGTATCGTACAAGTAACGTGTACGCGATTAAAACTTAAGCGCGCAACAAAACAAAAGAAAACAAAGTTAAATTATATTTTATAACTCAATCGTAAAGTAATTAATGAAATACTTTAACAAAAAAAAATATCAAGTTAATAATCGTATTTTAAAACTTATATTTCAACGTATAAAATAAACATTTGGCGTTTAAACAATTGGGAAAACGAACACCGCACGGAGCATGACTGCAGGAGCTGAGGAAGTGAGGCTTTCAACAAAACCCCACTCCCTCCTCATTTCTTCTTCATTTCCACCCACATTCTTTCTTTCTTCTCTCTCTCTCACCCTTTTTCTCTCAAACTACATCACCACCACCATCACCTAAATCTAGGAAATAACACCACCAAACGGCTTTAAATCATTTGAGTTCTTTGGAGAAAAATAATCACCACGCAACAATCTACACTCCTACCTTTCCGGAATCTTGATTCATTAACTTGTAAGTTTCCGACAAAAACTCAAAACCTCTTGATTTTAAGTGTTTTTAAGTTTTAGTTGTTTCTTTAAGCTTAGAATGTCCTTATAAGGGTTGGGTAAAAGAATCAGACCAAACGGAAACCCGAAAACTCATTTTTGGCTCAAAAATTCGTTAACAGCCTTAAGTGCCGCAACGAAGGTGCAGTGTAGCGTCACTTCATGCGTCACTTAAGTGACGCATTGAGTGTCGCTAGAAGCCCTAATCATGCGTCACTTGCAGAAGTGCCGCATAAAACCCCTTTTTCCCGACACTTACCTCCGCCACTTGTTTAGTGACGCCTAGAAGCCTTAACCGACACTCATACCCGACACTAATGGAGTGATGCCACCTTATGCGTCACTTACCTAAGTGACGCCCTAAACTCAGAATTTCCAATTTTATACGACACTTCCTAAGTGTCGCCCAAGCTACCTTAGTGACGCCTCAGTATGCGTCACTTCCGTTAGTGACGCCCTCACTCAGATCCTGCCTTTTCATGCGTCACTTCCTAAGTGACGCCTAAGCCCTTAAGTGACGCTATAAGTGACGCATAAAACAGAAGGTTTCAAACTAATTTTACACTAAGTATTGAGGCCCAAATTTGACGCCCCATTTCACCCAAAATTCAAGTCCAGCTCGACCCCAGCCAGGGGCTCTGCCCCTTGGACGCCGCTACCAGGGGCGCTGCCCCCGGACCCCCGTCATTAACGGGCTTCGCCCTTACCCTAGGTTCACGAGTAACCGTGTTACATCTAAACTTTCACACAAAGTGTTAAACTTGTATAACATCAAACACGAATGCGACACAACTTCTAAAAACACATTGGAACTTACTTTTAGGTATAACACTTCAAAATCATCAAAATAATAATGTGGGATTATTATTACAAACAATCACCAACGGGCCGTACACATTTTCAAACACTTAAACAAACAACCAAATCGTGGTAATTTGGACATTCTAGATGAACAAACAACTACAAGGGTGATCTTTGAGATACTCAATCATGTCATAACCATCGCGTGTCGTGGACACCCTCAGGTTACAAGTCGTTGGACTTCGATTCTTGGCTAATCAATCTAAGTTTATTAAGACAAACTCTCCAGGCTCAGGTGAGTCTCATGGCCCCTCTTTTTACTGTTTTACTAGGGGTGTGATACATTGCTCTGTTTATAACACATGAACGTGAGTACATATTTCAATATACTACATGAGTTGTTTTCAACTAATCAAATCAAAGTCCTCCGTCAGTATATTCTGTTAATACGAAAGTAGCGTGAATATTAGTATATGGTACCATATAGGATTGACCCTCCTCGTTCGGGTTAGCAAGCACTAACCGGGTAAACGGACGTACTAATATTTGGGAAGACGAGTGTAGATTAGGCACTCGTGGAGGCACCTCGCTCGAAATTCTCTATATGGGACCCGACTCTCGAGTTAAGCTTAGACTATGCGCTCATGGCTGTATACATAACTATTATTATTTGTTGGATGCAAATCAATACTTAAATCTTGCGGTTCATAGAATATTATTTGATACTCAAACCTGTGAGCTCACCAGCGTTAGCTGACCCATTTTAGCATGTATCACAGTTACTCAGCAGTAGATTTGGACTGCCCATCAGGATGCATCTTAGCTCGAGTCTTCATGCAAACTTTAGAGATTTCATTGCATTATTAGATTTTGTATAACTAATTATGTACTTAAATCTCTCATATTACGAAAACGAGCTATGTATGAGTTCAAACTGCTGTAAACCTTTTAATATTAATATATTTTGTTAAAACGATGCATATAGAGTCGTTTGCTATATATCTGTGTGCTTTGATTATTGATTAGTAACACCCAAAGTATGCTTCCGCAATTCATTAAATTTGGGGGTGTTACAGAAAACAAAGTGGACCTGCTCATCTTGACACATTTTTCTATCAATTTTAAAAGAAATAAGAAGGTTTTAAGAAGTGAGAAAGTATTAGTTTATACAAGTATAAGAAGCTAGTTGTACAATCACAAAAAACATGGATGAATCTTTTTCTCAAATGTTGTTATCTCGAAAGCAATGTGAGTTACCGGGTTGTTTACGAAAACTTAGATATAAGCTAAATTTGAAATAATGAGTTGTTTGTCATTATTATCTTATGATTTGACTGAGTTGTTATAACTGGTTAAGGTTTATTACTTTGATACTATGTATTGAAATATGTTATATAATTATGAAATGAGTTATATGTTATGGGACGAGTTACTAACTCATTATTTACTTGTATTCTCAGATGTGGAGAAGACTCACTGATATTAGACATCTGAGTTAGCCGCTGAGCAAACGGTGAGTGCATCTGTAATCCTCAATGTGATTGAGTTGTTACAGGTTTGGTTACAACGGGTAAACGTAGTGTTACCATTTATAGACTGTTTAGTCTGCTATGAAGTTATTAGTGTTGATAGACTGTTTAGTCTGACATGATGCCATGATGATTATGGATTATGTGATACATGACCATTGGGCACTTGTGATTTATTTAGAGGTCAACATTGGTTGGGCTTGGTTGCTATTGTTTGGCCGACGGGGGTTTCCTTGTATTTATCGTTGATAGGAACCTGTGTCGTGTGAAGATAGCAACAAGCTATCGGTTAAACTCTGCATAGGCCTGCAGATGGTTGATAAATGTTCTTAGAGGGCCACCTCAGCATGAGAGTTCCTCAATAACCACCGATCCTCTTTGATGCTATGTGTTTACGATTATTTGTTGTAAACATATTTGTTATGCTAAGCTGCACTGTTGATTATATATTCATTTACTTAGCTTTATGCTAACCCTACCACCTTACTTCTTGACGGTTATGATTTTGATATAACGGGTTGGGCAAGAAGCTTTGTTTGAGACGGAATGTTTGACCTGGCTTTTACTCTGATATTTATATTTGGGAAGAGTCCACGTGGTATTTTGAATATATATAACACCCAGTTGATATACTATGGTTTTGAAATAGTATAGTTTTATAGGTATGTATAATATTTAATGTAAATTGTCAATGTATGTTTGACCTACGCTTCCGAAATATTGTATATTATATAAAAAAATGGTTCTGAAAATTAAGGGGTGTTATAAGTTGGTATCAGAGCATAGGTTTGGGTGAATTGGATAAGGTGTTCAATCCCAAAATTTAACTTATGTTAAGTCAAACATTCCAGGGTGTGGGATTTAGTCACTGTACGGGAATTTGTTAGTATTATATGTACTAACACTTAACAAGCTGTAAGTTGTTCTTTTGAATACTGAGATGGCAGGATATGAGTAACCGACCAGTACTCTCAAAAGTTCCACTGTATCCGATGGTTTAAGAGAATAAGGTAATCCACGTTAAGCTTGCCTGGATTTAAATTAACATGAATTGCTTAATTTGTTATGATGATTATGCTTAGTAGTAAAGTTGATTTGCGTCAGATTGATATGATTCCCCATTTATGAGTCAATTGATGATTGTTATATGTTAACGCAATGGTATAGAAATATTCAATGAAACATTTAGCGTCATGGGTAGTTCTGAATGAACTTTAAATTGCAAAATATGTGTTGTATTAAGTAGATAAAGTGCTGACTAAGGGTTAACAGTGGTACTGTTTGAAGTTAAATGTGTGATTATAAATCGTTGCTAATGAAATATGTGATAAGTGACTAAAGTATAATTTCTCCCTTGGGAGATTTGTGGCTAGAGAATATGTTTTGACTTAGGTTAAACCAATAAACGAAATGAATAGGGATATGTATATGAAATACGCAGATTATGATGCTGTTTTTATTTGATTAAGGAGGAGGTACGTCTTCCTGGTCAAATGTAAACTGTTAAATGATATGTAAATGCTGAATTAATAAGGACATGATTTATATGTTATTAAATGTGGCTAGTTGTAATATAATCAGAGGCAGGTAGGAATGCCGAATAATGATGTTAATCTTGTATGATTACTTGCTTATGTAGAATTAATGATTTTGAATAAATAAATCATAAGTAATTATGATAGCAAGTAAATCCTGACCTAGTATATGCAGCTAAGGTCTCATGAAATGTGATTTAAATTGTTGGTAAGATGAGCATGACAACATAGACCATAATTTTATCAAAAGTAATGGGGCTTTGGTTTCATGAGCATGACTTCAAGGAAAATGAGCTAATTACCAAAAGAACAACGATCCACCTCTAGCTCCCAATGGGCTTTTTACCCAAATCGCCCCTTAATCCACTTGCTTCACCTTCAACATGAAAAATATACAACCGTAAACGAATTGCTTAGTAAGTAACGAATAACAATCACATGTATTCATAGTCATTATTTTAGCTAAGGATCTTTGCTACCATGCTAGTCGTATACTGTAACACCCCCAAATTTACTGTTGCGCGGAAGCAAGCTTTGGGTGTTACTAATCAATAATCAAGCACCAAAGTAAAGCAAACAACATCTATATGCAACGTCGTACAATAGTACAAAAGTATTACATTGTTGAATCATAATAACAAGCTTCGAGTTCGAAAATGATTTCCTAGAGATTCTAGTACATAACTGATATACAAAAAGTAATGCAAAAGAATCTCCACAAGTTTGTATGCATGCGACTCGAGCTATCAGTCCTGAGTGTGGTGCAGTCCTACTGCTGTAATGTACCTGAGATAAATGCTAAAAAGTGTCAACCAAAAAGGTTGGTGAATCTCACAGGTTTAGTATAGTAATCCTTTATAAACCACAAGTAAAGTACCAGTAATGCCCTCGAGCATAATAAGTAAATCAGTAACTCAGTAAATCAGTAGGTCAACACAATTACCATGAGCTCACAAGTTGAAGCTTAACAGTGTAGTGTGAATGGTACAGTCAAGTGCAGCATCACGTACCCCCGTGAGTGCTATCCAGACACTCATATGTAACAAGTACTAATATGCCTGTTTCTACGGTGAAATCCGTGGTAACGCTACTACCCCAGGCAGGGATTGTCAGTCCCAAATGGATCCATTTACTAGTAATCGCGCTTAAGTCCATAACTAACAACTTATGATAGGAGGATTTCAGTGGATAAAAAGTAACTCATGTAATGTATGTAAAAATAGTGTGTAGTAGTTCAGTACTTGTGTTCATACGTAAAACGGTAGCAAATATCTCACCCCAAGTAGAAAACAGTAAAAACGGGGCTGTAAGACTCACCTGAGTCTAGCAAACAAGTATAGCGGATGTAAGTCCGTAAGTGTCGGGTGTAATCCCGTAAGTACCGGATGTAATTACGTACGTTGGTTCTCCGAACCCTGCAACCTCCTGGCGTCTGAAACGCACAAGGTTGTAAGCAAGTAAGTAAGTTGGTGTCACGAAGGATCACCCATGCTAGTTGTCCACTCAACTAGGAAATGTCCAAGTATTTGTTTGTACTTTTGTAATTATTTTGTAAATAAGTGTGGCCCGTTGGTGACGGAGGTGTAATAATAATTCAAGTATTATTATTATGTAATTCATTGTGCTTGTATATCTTGTAAAGCATATACAATAGTTGGTTATTTGTAATGTGACGTGTAACCGTCGTTCGGATGTAAGTCCGTGCGAGTGTAAGCTCGTCTTATAAACAATTGGTTCGAGTGTAAGCTTGTGGTAGAGTGGGTGTAATCCCATCTAGGTGTATGTGTAATCTCATATCTTCATACTTATATGTATAAGTAATAAATGGGTGCGAGTGTAATCTCGTAAGTATAGTTATTGATTCGAGTGTAAGCTCGTATGCGTTCAAGTTGTAGTGTATACTTCCAAAGTATATATATATCATGTAAGTGTAGTGTTGTATGTATTCAATACTTAGTATAAAAAGTATTTTAAAGTTTCCATTTCATGCGACAATATGTATTCCGACAATGACATTCACGGACACTGTTCATGCGATAATCGCATTCGCGGACCACTATTCATACGATAATAGATTCACGGAATTTTGTTCATGCGACAATAGGTTCACGGAGCACTGTTCATATGACAATAGATTCACGAAGTTTTGTTCATACGACAATAGCATTCACGGAGTACTATTCATGCGACAATGGCATTCACGGAATTTTGTTCATGCGTAAATAAGGATTGATGGAATTCTTTCAAGTATAAGTGTTATTTTTTATGTGACAATGAGTATAGATTGCGATTCACAGATAGTCATACGACAATTAGCTTATTGTCGGTTTTTAAATAATTTCCAAAACAGTCCCTATATTACATTTTCCAGATTTTTAACTCGATAAACCTTTCGATTTGGAGCATTTCTAGTCCGATTTATACCTAACCAAAAATCACACATGTTCTCACATATGTCTAGTTCATTTCTGCACTTTAGGGTATTCTTATATGTTCATTTACTATTTTAAACAAAAATAGTTTCAAGGTGTGGTCAGACTTTGTCCAAAACAGACATATATTCAAAGATTGAGTTATATCCGAAAATGAGGACATTTATGGAAATGGTCAAAGAAGAACTTTTTGTAGAGATCTTCCGTAGACAAATTTTGGTAGGTGTTTTGTTGTCTAACTCCTTCCAGAACTCGAGATATTAACGTTTTGGTGAGATAGTTTTTCTGGCCAGAAAGTAGTATACATATATGTGTTTCAAAAACAAGTTTTGGTAAATGGTTTGGATATTTCTTTGTTAAGTAAGAAACATAACATGTTAACATACATTATGTAAGTAAAGTACAAGAGTTTTGAAGTCTCACAATGGTGTATGAAGAAACGAAGACGGTAGGAGTGATGTACATGCGTAGGCAGTCGTTTTGGTGTCTTCGGCTTCGTCTTTCCTTCAAGAATGAGGTGGTGGTCGATGTGGATGATGGTGGTGGCTGGATTTTCGTGGAAAATGGGAAGGGAAAAGAGGGGGAAGTTTAGAGAGAGTAGATGGATAAATGATGAGAAAGGTGGAGTGATAGATGAGAAGTAAGGGTGTGGGTTGGTTTGTTTTGAGTCAAAGAAGCAACCTCAACATGGTATGGGGGTGGGATTTCAGCTGATTACAAGAGTGGTTCCCACTCAATGTGGTGTTTAAATCCTTTCTCCAAAGTTGCATTATGTGCGGTGTTCGTTTACCCGTTCGTTTTACGTTTTAATTAATCGTATAACGTTTTATATAATACGTTTTGTTAACGATTTTAAAACACGATATTTTTACTTGAAGTATTTTATTAAATTACTTAATAATGTGATATAAGATATACTTTGACTTTATTTCGTCCGTCGGGCGCGTTTCACGCATTTTCATTGCGTAAAGTTACGTTTTAATATAACGTATAATCGTGTAACATATTAAAGAAAATATATTAAAGTAAATAATGTTTGTTTGGATAAATCCATATTATTTTTAACAGTTTGTCACCAGCGTCCATAGTAAATAGTGTCGGACCTCATCCGGTTCAAGTGTGTATGATTTAAACAAATCATATAACGTGTATGTAATTACACAGAAAGTTACATATATTTAGATTAATATAATACAAAATACATGTAATTACAAGTAGTTAGGCACTAATTAAAGTCCTAAATTAGCGGGTGTTACATATGCTACTAGCAATCACACGAGCCTATGGCCGTAACCATTACCCGCACCAAACCACTAGCAGATGACCTCGACCATTCCTAGAACCATGATCATGTATTCGAAACTTACCTTGCAAAGCCACTAATGAATCACTTGTATTCTTTCCAATCTCTTTATCACCTAAACACATAGGCACATAACACAAATTATACACAAAACAATTCACTAATTTACTTTGATCTTAATTTCATTTGCACATATTATTCATACCAATTATCAACTTACTATTATTATTATACACATGAATAATGGTTCTATTTATCAATATACATTCCAATCTTTAACAACAATTTGCTACTAATTCCTTAGAACCAATTCTTGAGTATATAATAAGTTTCATATCAATCCATTTCTTTCTTTGACTTACAATATCAAAATCATAACATGATTAATAACATGTATTATTCTAATCAATTATCAACTTCTACTAAATTTAGGGTTTGAGTACTTCAAGCCCTAATCAAATTTCATCATGAAAGTCTCATAATATGATTTATTATCTATATACATCATCTATCCACTAATAACCTATTTAATTGACACTTATTATAACTTAGGGTTTATATGCGTCAAACCCTAATCTGAAATTAACAAGTAAGAAACTAATCATACCTTAATATGTAGTTAGGGAAGTAATAAGAATCTCAATATGATGCTATCAAGCTTCAAAAAGAAGGGAATCACTTCCAAGAACAAGAAATCACCATTTTTGTCATAGAGAATTTGAGTTTCTGATTTGGGTATACTTTTTAGTGTTAGATAAGTTCTGGAAGCTGCTGGGCTTAAAAACCTGATTTTGTGTCTGCATAAATCGCGTCGTGATCCTTTCATGATCGCTTCGCGATCTCTAACTAAACAAGCTCAGAATTTTCATTTAATTACGAAAAATGGATGTTACATACACTATGTCAGATGAACTTGTTGAGGTTAGCAAGTATCAAAGAGATTTAATGTGATTGTAGAAATTGAGTATGAAATTATGCTATTCTATTCAATAGTTATTTTATGTGAAAGAAGTAAGTTAACGGGATTGTGATATTCAGTGATCCCAAAAGAGAAAGTGTGTATGATACTTGTCATGGTTAGAAATTATGACAATATACATATATAACAAGTTTGATTTTGATAAAAAAATGTGATTGTTTAATTAAATGGGTTGGATTACCCATTAGTGGGTCATATAGTGTCCAAATGGATCACTATTGTGTATATGGCTTGTATTGAGCCACGATTAAGGTATAATAATTTTGTCATTGTAAAAGGAGTCGTTAGTATTGTTAAATACATTGACTTAAAGTCTATATTTTAGGTTAAAACCTAAAATTTGAAGAGTTAACATGATGATATGCATATATGATAGGTGAAATTGTTTATTTAAAACGGATAATATTGTGTCTAAACGAGTTACTAATGGGCCTTGGTTTGTAAGGGGCTAGATTAAAATATGTTGGTTCCATTATGGTTAAATGGACCAATTGCATTTTTAAATGTGTTTATGAAAAATATATGAATTGAAGTCAAACATAATAATATAGTGTTAATATTATGGTATGTTGACTTTGAAAGTCAAACTGTAAATAAAGAGTCTCACATGTGTGTATGTGTATAGTAAGGGTATGAAATCATTTAATTATGAATGGTTTTATTTCGCTTCAAAGTTGTGTAAAAAATGGGTATGAGTTGTTATTGATTAGTCGGTTGAATTTGAAGTTGACAAATAGTCAACGGTGTTGAAATAGTCAATATGGGCTAAATCTAGTAGAGTCTTGTTTCAAATGTGGTTGAATTTCTGAAATGGTCAAATTGTGTCAAAACGGGTCATACAAGACCCAAATGAGTTAAATGAGTTATCAAAGGTTATGGAACCTTGGTTAATTGCTTTAAGTTTGTCTTAATGTGTTGAAGTATGTGTGTAAAGGACTGAAACTCATAAGAAAGTGGTTTTTGATTTGAGTTGCTAACCCAAGGTTTAAAAAGATGTGAAATTGAGTCACATGCTTAAATCATGTGATTTTATGAAATTTGAATAGTGTAAAAAGATGAAATCTTTATTATGGAATAATGAAGGTGTTTATGAATTTTTATTGTCTTGAATGTTACTGAGTTAAAAGGTTATGCGTGTGCAAAGTTCATATGTTTACAACTATTTTGGCAGGTCTGTGCAGGTAAGTAGTCACGCCGCGATTTGTATAAATCGCCACTCGACTTTATTTGTATTGTGATGCGATATTGGGATAATCGCAACGCGTTTTGATGTTTGTCAGAGTATTGATTTCAATTTCTTGTAGATTGGTTCACCTTGTGTTGTGTTTAGTTATATTAAAACTGAATTGTGCACAAATTTTGTGCAAGTCTCAATGTTAAACCAATGGTTAAAGGAATATGGTTTATAAAAAAAGAGTTATAAAATGAGTTTTAGTGGGGGAGAAAGTGAAATGTCATGAAAAGATGATAATGATATAATGATATATATAGAAATTTTTGACATGAAATTGTTTCCAATAACTATTGGTATGGATATATGTTTATTGGTTTAAGACGTTAAAGGCTTAGTAAATACTTTGACAACCTGAACAGCCTTTTTGAAAGACTTAATTTGAAATAATTCCGACAAGAAAGATGAAATACTATGAAAGTATTAATTAAAAATATGGAAATGATGATTATGTTTCCATTATTGTAGTAATATGTGAAATTAGGTATATTATTGTATACTTAATGACAATATGAAATGATAAATTTCAACCAGAAAGAGTTAAAATGTGAAATAAGCTAATGTAGGGGTCAATTAAAATTGGTTAAGGTGTTGATACTTTTGAATATGTGCTTGTGAATAGCACATTATGATTTTGTAGTACTTGTGCTGATTTAGCAAAGTACTAATTGATTTTGACTTAGCTTCTATTCAATGGAATTTGGTGCTAAGTAATTATATGGTTATGGTTTACCTACAGAGTTTGACCTCTACCTTAATTATTAATATGGGATTAAGGTTGTATGATCCCGGAATACTTGTAAGTAAAAGGACTTCATATGACCAAGGGTTGTTTGAAATTATAAATCTGAATTTCAGTTAACTAGTTGCAAAAGAAAAGATTCTCAGTATTATACCAATTTAGGTGATATGTCAATATTAGCTTGGTTGCTAGTTATGATTTGAAATTAAATTTTCATTGTTAATACATGTAATTGTGGATTATAACCACTACTCTTATTGATACAAGGTAATAAGTAGTTATATTGCTTTTAAAGATTCTAGCATGTCGCTAGTTTTCGGTTGTAAGAGTACTATAAGTAGGTATGTGTTTCACTTATGTTAAGGGATTATGTGTTCCAAAGTATTTACGTGGCTAATTATAAACGATTCATATAGGTGGTCACTTATGTATGGAGATAGGATTTATGCATAGTATATGTGAGTGAGTAAAGATAGAAGCATGTACATTTAGATATGTGCATGTGAAAAGAATTGAAATTATGTAATTAATATTATAAGTTGTTCAAAAGGGGTAAGGTACGTTGAGCTATTAGACCAAAAGGAGACCAAGCTTCGCAAGAAACATAATTCTATATTAGTGAAATGGAAATATAATACGGACCTGAACCTCACAGGAGAGACGAGGGCAAATATACGATTACGTTGCACTAGATTTTTTGAGCGTTTTTTTATTTCGGGGACGAAATCTCTTTAAGTGGGAGAGATTTGTAACACCCACCTTAGGGGTCTAGTGGTAATCTGGTAAATTCCTAGCTTTAATTTATTTAGTTAATGTGTTAGGAATAAATTATTTCTATTATGTTTATTTGTGAATGTTAGGTAAAAAGGCAAAATGACTTATTATGACAGGTAAATTATTGATTGTTTTAAATTTTTATAGTTGTAAGACAAATTAAATAGTTGGAACTATAAATGGTTTTTAAATTTCGGACAATAGGTATTAAAGGAACCTTATTAATACATGTGGATATGGATGTACTAGAGATACATCACCTTGCTTCTCAATTATTCCACACTCCACCCACGTACACAAAATGAAAAAGAAAGAAAATGATAGAATAGAAAGAAAAAAAGAAAGAAAGTGAATTCCATGAAATCGTCCCTGAGAAATCTATGGAACCAAAAAGGAGTTCTCAAATCATGAATAGGAACCATCATCATCTTTATCTCCTTCCTCCATCAATTGTAAGTTGATTTAATATTATTTGATGTAATCTTAATATGATTATAATTGGATTGGATTGAGATTATGTTTAATGTAGCAACTAAAGTAATGAAAGATTAATGGTTTATAAGATTATATTAAAAGTGATACTAAAGCATGCAGATTTAGTTTCTAAGTTAAATTCTTTGTGTGATATTTATATGCTTTACTTAACTAAATCCTTGAATGTACAAATAGTTATACACATGGTATAAGTGTGTAGCCTTTAAAGTGTTTAGTAAAAAAAATATGCTCATGTAAGTTGCCATATATAGAAATATATGTATCGTATGGACTAATGAAGAGAAAACATGAGTATTATTATTGTAAGAGTTAATTGGTGCTAAACCTATTCTATTTCTAGAGTTGGTGACTAAGCTTCATGTAAATGTTAACTAGACATGTTTATCATCAAAAATTATGACAACAAACGTAGTCTAGAGAATAGATGTGCTTTGTTGGACGGTAGAGAGCTTGATGACCTAATAATAATTACTATTATGTAAAGAAAGACTCATTCTCAATATTTCCTTTGGTAAATCGTACAACCATTTTAGTCACCCAAGATACATAAATTTCTAAAAGAAATGAGAGGTTTTAAGAAGTGAGAAAGTATTAGTTTATAGTACAAGTAAAAGAAGGTAGTTGTACAAGCACAAGTAACATGTTTGAATCTTTTGTTCAAATGTTATCTCGAAAGCAATGTGAGTTTCCGGGTTGTTTACGAAAACTGAGATATAAGCTAAATATGGAATAATGAGTTGTTTATCATTATTATCTTATGATTTGAACGAGTTTTTTATAACTGGTTAAGGTTTATTATTTTGATACTAAATATGCTATATTATTATGAAATGAATTATATGTTATGGGACGAATTTCTAAGTTGTTATTTACTTTTATTCTCAGATGTGGAGAAGACTCACTAATATTAAACTTCTGAGTTAGCCGTTGAGGTAGCGGTGAGTGGATCTGTAATCCTCAATCTGATTTAGTTGTAACAGGTTTAGTTACAACGGGTATATGTACTGTTACCATTTATAGACTGTTTACTCTGCTATGAAGTTATTATTGTTGATAGACTATTTAGTCTGACATGATGCCATGACGATTATGGATTATGTGATACATGGCCATTGGGCATATTTGATTTATTTAGAGGTCAATATTGGTTGGGCTTGGTTGCTATTGTTTGGTCGGCGGGGGTTTCCTTGTACTTATCATTGATAGGAACCTATGTCGTGTGAAGATAGGAATAAGCTGTCTGTTAACCTCTGTATTGGCCTGCAAATGGTTGATAAGTATTCTTAAAGGGCCACCGCGGCATGAAGGTTCCTTAAGAACCACCGATCCTCTTTGATGCTATCTATTTATGATTATTTGCTGTAAACAAATTTGTTATCCTAACTTGGACTGTTGATTATATATTCATTTACATAGATTTATGCTAACCCCACCACCCTACTTCTTGCAGGTTATGATTTTGATATAACGGGCTGGGCAAGAAGCTTTATTTGAGACATAATGTTTGATCTGGCTTTTACTCTGATATTTATATTTGGGAAGAGTCCATGTGGTATTTTGAAATTATATAACACCCAGTTGATATACTATATTTTTGAAATAGTATGGTTTTATACGTATATATAATATGTAATGTAAATTGTCAATGTATGTTTGACCTACGCTTCCGAAGTATTGTATATTATATAAAAAAATGTTTTTGAAAATTAAGAGGTGTTATAAATTGGTATCAGAGCATAGGTTTGGGTGAATTGGATAATGTGTTCAATCCCAAATTTGAACTTATGTTAAGTCAAATATTCCAGAGTGTGGGATTTAGTCACTATATGGGAATCAGTTAGTATGATATGTACTAACACTTAACAAGCTGTGAGATGTTCTTTTGAATAAAGAGATGGCAGGATATGAGTAATCGACCAGTACTCTCAAAAGTTCCACTGTATCCGATGGTTTTAGAGAATAAGGTAATCCACGTTAAGCTTACCTGGATTTAAATTAACATGAATTGTTTAATTTGCTATGATGATTATGCTTAGTAGTAAAGTTGAATTGGGTCAGATTGATATGATTCCCCAGTTATTAGTCAATTGATTATTGTTATATGTTAACGAAATGGTATAGAAATATTCAATGAGACGTTTAGCGTCATGGGAAGTTCTGAATGAACTTTAAATTGCAGAATATGTGTTGAATTAAGTAGAAAAGTGTCGACTAAGGGTTAACAGTGGTATCGTTTGAACTTAAATGTGTGATTGTAAATCCTTGCTAATGAATTATGTGATAAGTGACTAAAGTATAATTGCTCCCTTGGCAGAATATGTGGCTAGACAATATGTTTTGACTTAGGTCAAACCAATTAACGAAATCAATAAGGATATGTATATGAAATACGCAGATTATGATGTTGTTTTTATTTGATTAAGGAGGAGGTACGTCTTCCTGGTCAAATGTATACTAGTTAATGATATGTAAATGCTGAACTAATAAGGACCTGATTTATATGTTATTAAATGTGGCTAGTTGTTATGTAATTAGAGGCAGGTAGAAAAACCGAATAATGATGTTAATCTCGTACGATTACTTGCTTATGTAAATTAATGATTTTGAATAAATAAATCATATGTAATTATGATAGCAAGTAATTCCTGACCTAGTATATGCAGCTAAGGTGTCATGAAATGTGATTTTAATTGTTGGTAAGCTATAATGTTATATGATTAAATATGTGGAAATTACATTAAAAATTAATGATATGAAGTAGCCTGAGAAGGAAGTGTGAAAAACATAATCTAGCAACGCTTGATCGCCGTTGTTACATTATGCTATGTCACATTAACTTGTTGAGGTTATTACCAAGTATCAAAGAGATTTATGTGATTGTGGAAATTGAGTATGAAATTTTGCTAAACTATTCAAAAGTTATTTTATGTGAAAGAAGTAAGTTAATGGGATTGTGATATTCAGTGATCCCAAAGGAGCAAGTGTGTATGATACTTGTCATGGTTAGAAATCATGATGATATACATATATAACAAGTTTGAATTTGTTGAAAATGTGATTGTTTGACTAAATGGGTTGGATTACCCATTAGTGGGTCATATAGTATCTAAATGGATCACTATTGTGTATATGGCTTGTATTGAGCCAAGGTTAAGGTATATTTATTTTGTCATTGTAAAAGGAATCGTTAGTATTGTTGAATATGTTTACTAAAAGTCTATATTTGAGGTTAAAACCTAAAATATGAAGCGTTAACATGATGATATGCATATATGATAGGTGAAATAGGTTATTTAAAACGGACCATATTGTGTATCAAGGAGTTACTAATGGGACTTGGTTTGTAAGGGGCTAGATTATAATGTGTTGGTTCCATTATGGTTAAATGGACCAATTGCATTGTTAAATGTGTTTATGAAAGGAATTTGAATTGAAGTCAAACATAATAATATAGTGTTAATATTATGGTATTTTGACTTTGAAAGTCTCACATGTGTGTATGTGTATAGTAAGGGTATGAAATCATTTAATTATGATTGGTTTTGTTTCGCTTCAAACTTGTGTAAAAAATTATGATAGTTATTGATTAGTCGATTGAATTTGAAGTTGAAAAATAGTCAACGATGTTGAAATATTCTATATGGGCTAAATCTAGTAGAGTCTTGTTTCAAATGTGGTTGAATTTCCGAAATGGTCAAATTGTGTCAAAACGGGTCATACATGACCCAAATGAGTTAAATGAGTTATCAAAGTTTATGGAACATTGGTTAATTGCTTTAAGTTCGTCTTAATGTGTTGAAGTATGTGTATAAAGGACTGAAACTCATAAGAAAGTGGTTTTTGATATGAGTTGCTAACCCAAGGTTTAAAAAGATGTTGAGTCACACGCTTAAATCATGTGATTTTATGAAATTTGAAAAGTGTAAAAAGATGAAATCTTTATAATGGAATAATGAAGGTGTCGGTGAATTTTTCCTGTCTTGAATGTTACTAAATTAAAAGATTATGCGTGTGCAAAATTCGTATGTTACAACTATTTTGGCAGGTCTGTGCAGGTAAGTAGTCACGACGCAATTTGTATAAATCGCCACTCGACTTTATTTGTATTGTGATGCGATTTTGGGATAATCGCAACGCGTTTTGATGCTTGTCAGAGTAGTAATTTCAGTTTCTTGTAGATTGGTTCACCTCGTGTTGTGTTTAATTGTATTAAAACTGAATTGTGCACAAATTTTGAGCAAGTCTCAATGTTAAACCAATGATTAAAGGAATATGGTTTATAAAAAAAAAGAGTTATAAACGAATTTTAGTGGGGGAGAAAGTGAAATGTCATGAAAAGATAATAATAATATATATATGGAAATTTTTGACATGAAATTGTTTCCAATAATTATTGGTATGGATATGTGTTTATTGGTTTAAGATGTTAAAGGCTTAGTAAAGGCTTTGACAACCCGAATAGCCTTTCTGAAAGACTTAATATAAAATAATTCCGAAAAAAAGGTGAAATACTGTGAAATATTTTTTGAAAATATGGAAATGATGATTATGATTCCATTATTGTAGTAATATGTGAAATTAGGTATATTATTGTATACTTAATGACAGGATGAAATGATAAATTTCAATTAGAAAGAGTTAAAATGTGAAATAAGCTAATGTAGGGGTCAATTAAAATTGGTTAAGGTGTTGATACTTTTGAATATGTGCTTCTGAATAGCACATTATGATGTCGTAGTACTTGTGCTGATTTAGCAAAGTACCAATTGATTTTGACTTAGCCTCTATTCAATTGAATTTGGTGCTAAGTAATTATATGGTAATGGTTTACCTTCAGAGTTTGACCTCTACCTTGATTATTAATATGGGATTATGGTTGTATGATCCCGGATTACTTGTAAGTAAAAGGATTTCATATGACCAAGGGTTATTTGAAATTATAAATCTGAATTTCAGTTAACTAGTTGCAAAAGAAAAGATTCTCAGTATTATACCAATTTAGGTGATATGTCAATATTAGCTTGGTTGCTAGTTATGATTTGAAATTAAATTTTCTATTTTAATACATGTAATTGTGGATTATAACCACTACTCTTATTGATACAAGGTAATAAGTAGTTATATTGCTTTTAAAGATTCTAGCATGTCGTGAGTTTTCGGTTGTAAGAGTACTATAAGTGGCTATGTGTTTCGCTTATGTTAAGGGATTATGTGTTCCAAATATTTACATGGCTAATTATAAACGATTTATATTGGTGGTCACTTTATGTATGGATATAGGATTTATGCATAGTATATGTGAGTGAGTAACTCGAATGGTCCAATGTATCTGGGATTTAACTTCGCGCGTTTACCGAATCGGAACTCGAGTGGTTTGCGTCTCACGTCAGCATAACTTTTCTGACGATCACGTGCGACTTTTAGTTTGTTTTGGATCTCGAAGATCTTTCCAGTAGTTTCGTGAATGATCTCAGGACCAGTTAGTTGACTGTCTCCCACTTCGGTCCAACAAATCAGTGATCGGCACTTACGACCGTACAGTGCCTCGAAAGGTGCAGCCTTAATGCTGGTGTAATAACTGTTGTTGTATGAAAACTCGCACAACGGTAGGTGTTTTTCCCAGTTTACATCGAAGTCAACTACGTAAGCTCGTAGCATGTCGTCCAGTATTTGAATTATTCGTTCACTTTAGTCGTCGGTTTGAGGGTGGTATGCGGTACTCATATCAAGACGGGTACCCAATGATTTTTGAAGTGATTGCCAAAAGTGAGATGTGAAATGACTATCCCTATCGGAGATAATCGAGATTGGAACACCGTGTCAAGAAACAACCTCTTTGATGTAGATTCGTGTGAGGCGTTCCATTTTGTCGGTTTCATTGATTGCCAGGAAATGAGCAGATTTCGTGAGATGATCGAAGATCACCCAAATGGTATCGTAACCGCTCGATGACTTGGGTAGTTTGGTTATGAAATCCATGGCAATTTGTTCTCATTTCCATTAAGGAATGTTGGGTTGTTGGAGTAAACCAGAAGGTTTTTGATATTCGGCTTTGACTTTCGAGCAAGTGAGACACTTGCCGACGTATGTGGCAATTTCGGCTTTCATGTTCGGCCACCAGTAAAAATCTTTGATGCCGTGATACAGTTTGTCGGATCCAGGATGGATAGTGTGACACCCGCCAAATTAGGACTTGTAATTAGTACCTAATCAAGTGTAATACATGTAATTAGTTATGTGTTAGGCTAATTAATGTATTTGATTAAATCGTACAAGTTTCAAATCGAATGCAATTTGATTAAATCGTATCGTGCAAACTACATTTTATCAAAATGCGTGGACAAGTATGCAATTTGATTAATGTTTGTCGTGATACAGTTTGTCGGATCCAGGATGTATTTGATTAATGTATTTGTTGAATATATACAAGTATGCAATTTGATTAAATCGTACAAGTTTCAAATCGAATGCAATTCGATTCAATTAATACGGACGTTGGTGAACAATTTTATTAAATAATATAACATTATTTAATAACTCTATTTTATCAAAAATATTATTTAGATAATATTTCAACTCAAATTCGTATCGTGCAAACTACAATTATGCAATTTAAATAATAAATGCGTGGACAACCGAAACAAGAATAAGTTATATTTTATAACTCAAGTAAAGTATTTGATGAAATACTTCAACAAAAACCTTAGTAAATATTCGTATTTTAAAATAAATATTTAAACGTTTAAAACTATCGGAAAATGAACACCGCACGGAACGCGAACACGAGGGATTAAAAAGTTGGAGAGGCCACACTAGGTGACCTCCCTCATAACCGCCCCCCCTCCCCTCTCTTTCCCCTCATTTTCAACTTTCATAAAACACACACCTTTCACTTTCTCCTCTCTTTTTCTCTCCACCTCCACCACCACATCACAACCACCTTAATTTACAAAATAACACCACCAAACTCGCTCGAATCATTTTACTCCTTTGGAAGAAAAGAACCCGGTACCACGATCTACATTTCAATCTTTTCAAAACTCTCCGGCGCTAACTCGTAAGTTTCCGAAAAATCTCAAAACACTCCGATTTCATTATTTTCACTTGTTTGTTGTTTATTTAAGCTTGAAATGTCCAAATATGGGTTGGGTAAAAGTATCGGATCAAATGGTCGCCGGAAATCATGTTTTTGGCTCAAATTCTGACCAACAGCTCGTTGTGTCGCAGAGGCTCTAGGCCACCTGCGACACAAGCGCTTATGTCGCAAAACCCTTACTTATGTCGCATATAGCGACACAAGTGATTATGTCGCAGAACACATTCCCGTCGTATATAGCGACCCAACACCTTATGTCGCATTATATTGCGGACGCCACACTTAGCGACACAAAGACTTATGCCGCAGACATGATCTGCGACACAAAAGACTATGTCGCATCTAGCGACACAAGCCTTATGTCGCACACTGTGTCGCATGAAACAGAACCAAGAAAACACAGATTTTGCTAAGTGTCGAGACCAAAAATTTTATCACTTGATTTCACCCAAATTCAAGTCCATGTGCGTTTTTCACCCCAACCAGGGGCCAGTCCCTTGGACCCCGCCAGGGGTTGCCACCCCTGGGACCCCGCTAACTAGGGGCGCTGCCCCCGGACCCCCGTCACCTAAAGTTTATAAATACTTTTAAGTATAACACCTTTCGAAAATCAAAATAATAATGTGGGATTATTATTACAAACAAATCACCAACGGGCCGTACACATTTTCAAAACTCAAGATTAATCAACCAAATTGTAGTCATTTGGACATTCTAGTTGGACGAGCAACTACAAAAGTAGTCTTTTAAGATACCTAATCAATTAATAACCATTGCGTGTCGTGGAGACCCTCAGGTTACAAGTCTTCGGACATCACTACTCGGCTAATCAACTCAAGTTTATTTAGATAAACACTTCAAGACTCAGGTGAGTCTCATAGCCCCTATTTTACTGTTTTACTCAGGGGTGTGATATCATTGTTCGATTTATTTTAACTATATGAACGCAAGTATGAAAACAAACGATTACTACATGAGTTATCTCACTAATCTTTCAAATCCCTCCTCAACATAGTTTGGTAATACGTTGTAGTGTGAATATTAGTATATGGTACCCTATAGGATTGACCCTCCTCGTCCGGGTTAGCATGCACTAACTGGATAAACGGATGTACTAATATTTGTTCAGACGAGTGTAGATTAGGCACTCGTGGGAGGCACCTCGATCAGGATATCTTAAATGTGGACCTGACACCTCGAGTTAAGCTCAAACTATGTGCTCAAGGTTATAAAACTTTTATTTTGCTTAATTGCAATTTAAATTCAATTAAATCTTGCGGTTCATACAATATGTGTTGACATACAAACCTGTGAGCTCACCAGCATTTCGCTGACCCATTTTAGCATGTATCACAGGTAATCAGTAGTAGGTTGGACGGCATTCAGGAATCATTAGCTCGTGTCAGCATGCAAACATTCAGAGATTTAGCTGCATTATTATATTTTGTATAAATTAATTATGTATGTAAATCTCTCAATTCCAAACTGAGCTAATGTAAACTATATTTTGATGTAAACTTTGATTTTATCAATACAAGTTGTAAAACGACACATATAAAGTCGTTCATTATATCTTTGTGCTGTGATTATTGATTAGTCGCGCCCCGACCCGATTCGCTTCCGCAACCCGAATTTGGGGGTGCGATATATAGAATATTTGGACTTGTGAGCTTCATCCATCACCAAGTCTAGCAGGTTTTCAAAACTAGGTAACCAGATTCAGTTTGAGAAATACCTAATCCCGTTAGGTTTGATTTCGAATTGTTTTTCCATGCCTCGCAAGGCTTCATTTTTTATGTTATCGGGTTTCAGAGCTTCGAGTTGAGCAATGAGAATCTGATTGTTTAGATCATTGTGAATGGTCATACCAAGGGCTCGGACTCGAAGTGGTTTCGTTCGTTCCTTTAAACTGAGGGCATCGACAACAACATTTGCTTTACCCGGATGGTATTTGATCTCGCAATCGTAGTCGGTAAGCAATTCGACCCACCGACGTTGCCTCATGTTGTGATCCTTCTGATCGAATATGTGTTGCAGACTTTTGTGGTCGGTAAAGATTGTGCACTTAGTTCCATAGAGGTAATGTCGGGCAAAGACGACAGCTCCTAGCTCGAGATCGTGGGTGGTGTAGTTCTTTTCATGAATTTTGAGCTGTCGCTAAGGGTACGCAATGACTTTGTCTCGTTGCATCAGCATACAACCAAGACCTTGGTGAGAAGCATCGCAGTATACCATGAAGTCATCGGTGCCTTCGGGTAAGGTTAGAATCGGAGCACTGCAAAGCTTTTGTTTCAGGAGTTGAAATGCTGACTCTTGTTTATCAGTCCAGTCGAACCTTTTATCTTTCTGAGTCAGTGTCATGAGTGGTTGAGCTATTTTTGAGAAATTTTCAATGAAGCGCCGATAGTACCCTGCCAATCCCAAGAATTGGCATACCTCGGTCGGAGTGGTTGGCGATTGCCAGTCCTTTGATAGCCTCGATTTTTGATGGTTCGACATGGATTCCTTGACTATTGATAACATTTCCAAGGAATTGAACGGTTTGCATCCAGAACTCACACTTAGAAAATTTAGCATACAGCTCTTCGTGTCTAAGTAGCTCTAGGCTGGTTTTGAGATGTTCCGCGTGTTCTTGTTCGTTTCGCGAGTATATGAGAATGTCGTCAATGAAGATAATGACAAACTTGTCGAGGTAAGGCTTGCACACCCGATTCATAAGATCCATGAATACAGCTGATGCATTGGTTAGACCGAATGGTATCACCTGAAATTCATAATGCCCATAACGGATTCTGAAAGTGGTTTTTGGGATGTCGGTGTCGCGAATACGTAATTGATGATAGCCTGATCGGAGATCGATCTTTGAATAAAAACTCGACCCTTGTAGTTGGTCGAACAGGTCATCAATGCGAGGAAGTGGATATCGATTTTTGACGGTCAACTTGTTCAAGTCTCGATAGTTGATACACATTCTGAATGAACCGTCTTTCTTTTTCACGAATAAGACCGGAGCTCCCCAAGGTGAAGAACTCGGCCTGATGAATCCTCTTTCCAGGAGTTCCCGTCATTGGTTGGACAATTCCTGAAGTTCGAATGGGGCTAAGCGGTATGGTGCTCGGGCCATAGGTGTGGCACCTGGCACGAGGTCGATTGAGAACTCAACCTGTCTTGGTGGTGGTAGACCAGGTAGTTCTTCGAGAAAGACTTTTTCTCCATGATATGCGCGAGGATTGCTGGATAAACCTTTCTCAGAAATTTTCGGGTTTTCAAACATGATATGATGTTGAGTCTCATCTCACCGGTCTCCCCCTGTATGACCTAGGTTCTACAGCCGGCGAGAGGAATACGAACGATTTTATCGTAACAATGATTTCGGCACGATGCTTGCACAACCAGTCCATACCAATGATAACATCGAAACTTCCAATTTCAACAGACATAAGATCGATTGAAAAAGTCTCGTCGGCTAGGTTTAAGGTGCAATTAGGTATCACACTATCGGTTCTATGAATTTACCATTTGCAAGTTCTACGGTGTACTTAACATCTAGAGCAATAGGTGCGATATCAAGTAGGGGAAAAATCATCAGAAATAAAGCTTCTATCAGCACCAGTATAAAACATGATAGAAGCAGATAAGTTATTGAGAAGGAACATACCCGTGACCACATTCGGGTCCTGACGGGCATCCCTAGAGTTGAGTACGAACACTCTTCCCCTTGCGTTGTTGTTGTTGTTGTTGCTCTTGTTCTTGTTTTTAGGAAATTCGTTTCTGAAGTGTCCCGTTTCCCCACACCCAAAGCAGGATTTGGGTTGGTTGACATTGTTGTGAGAGTTGTTGTTGTTGGCTTTGGGGGCTCGACAATCTTTGGTCAAGTGCCCGTACCTCCTGCAGTTGTTGCAGCGAGTACTGCATGGACAATCGTGATGGTAGTTACACTTGGAGCAGTATGGCCTGTCCCCAGTTTATCCACGCTTGGGTTTAGAATTGGTAGTGTAAACTTGGATGACATTGGATTTCTTGTTCTGGTTGTTGTGGTGTTCAGACGATTTGCGTTTGTTGTTGTTAGAGGAGGATGTGTTGGACGTCTCATGGTTGACAACCATGGCCATGAGTTCATGAGCTAATTGGATTGCACTTTCAACAGTGGTTGATTTAGATGAGGCGACGTTCCCCTGGTTATTCTCTGGGAGGCCGCGGATGTATCTTTTGATGCATTTATCCTCCAGATCAACCAAACCCGGGCATAACAAAGCAAATTGCTGGAATTTGGTGGTATATCCTGCAATGTCAGTTCCCTGCACTGTCAAGTGCCAGAATTCTTCCTCTCGATGGTGTAGTTCTTCTTCGGGACAATATTTTCCCCTAAGCTTTTTCTTCAGTTCAGCCAAAGGAAGTCGGTTTGCTATCTCAATGCCCACAGAGTTTGTGTGGGTGTTCCACCACGTAAGTGCACCTTCCTGAAAGGTGTAGGCAACAAACTTGACTTTGTTATCCTCCGTACAGTTACAGAGGTTGAAAACGGATTCCATACGTTCAATCCACCTGATTAGACCAATAGCACCTTCCGTGCCTTTGAAGTAGATTGGTTTGCAGCTAAGAAAAACCTTGTATGAGCAAGGTTAGATAACATGAGTATTGACTGGGGTTTCGTCATTGCTTTGAGAGTTTCGAGGTGAATCCCGAGCAGTTAAAGCATCGGCTACTGCTCGAGATATGATAGCAGCAAGTTCTGCATCACTGTAACTTTTCCTCTTTGGCGGCATGATTCTTCAAGAGAGAAACAAGAGGCACATTAGAAGTTGTACCAGAATGAAAATTCTATAGATGTACATATATTAAAACGGTAATATACAACATCACAAGGTGAAAATTAACAATGTAAGATATTTGAGAGAAATTGTCGATTGATATTAGAATGTTAAACGATTATAGACAATTTCGAGTTACATGTCCCAAAAGTTACAGGATTAGATTTTTAACAAAAGGTGCCGGGAATTGTTACATCCGGTCGAATTACATAGGTCCTATGAAAGCATGATAAAGTACAGATTTAGCCTAAGCTAATCCTGACGTAGATTGAGTTGTGGTAGTAGTGCGGTGAGATGGTCCACAGATTCTGCGTGTCTGCTAACCATTCGGAGGGCGTCCTCAGTTTCCCTTAGACGTGCCTCACACTGATTTAGCCTTTATTGTAGGACGGAGATTTCGTTTCGGTTGCCAATCACTTAGTTGTGGACAACCTCCATAGTTTCGATGGTTTCACCCAGACAGTTGTTAAGGGTGTCCTTGTGGTTGACGGTATTTTCGTGATCTTCGGATACTTGATTGATACGTTCGAGTGATGTGAGTCCTCAGTTTTCGTTGGTTTCTTGGAGTTCGATATCCATTGTATCAAGTCGTTGCTCGTGTCGGTGTAGCCTAGTGGCTAAGTCGGACAAAGTGAAATGAGTGGGGTATGGGTTAGCTCGAGGCAACCTGGTGTTCCTCCTAGCCACCCTTGGGTTTCGCGATCCGTACGGATGAGAGCGTGACGAATTGGGTGGTGTGTTTGCCAATCTGAGACAAAGCGTTAGAGAGAATGAGGCCTATATTCATATAATACATATATAATATAGCCTAAGATATTGAGCGAGAGCGAGGCCTATCTATGTATATATATATATATCACATAACATCCTAAAGTGTCTAACACAGACATGTTTGAGTCCCGGTTTCTCTCGTGGTCAGAGTCAACTAGTGTATCCTGTTCAGTCATGACTCCTTTCAGATCTCACAACATATTCTTTTAATTGTACATATTGATCAGGCTATGTTAAATTAAACCAATACAATGTCGTCACTGAACCTAATCATACTTAGTAAGGAATACTGCCTAACGGTCATACTCTAGGCCCACTAAATGCAACCTAGTTCACTATAACCTTAGGCTCTGATACCAATCTGTCGCACCCCCAATTTCGGGTTGCGGAAGCGAATCGGGGCGGGGCGCGACTAATCAATATACACATCACATAAGATATAATGAACGACCACTAAATGCATCGTTTTACATTGTATTGATAAAACCAAAGTTTACATCAAAAATATTGTGTACATTAGCTCAGTTCCTTGAAATTGAGAGATTTATATTACATAATTACTTTATACAAAATATAATAATGCAACTAAATCTCTGATTGATTGAGTGAAGACTCGAGCTAATTAATCCTGATTGGGAAGCTAAACTACTGCTGAGTACCTTTGATACATGCTAAAATGGGTCAGCGAAACGCTGGTGAGCTCACAGGTTTGTATGTCAACACATATTTGTATGAACCGCAAGATTTAATTAAATTTAAAACACAATTAAGCAGAATAAAAGTTATACAGCCATGAGCGCATAGTCTGAGCTTAACTTGAGTGTCAGGTCCAATTAAGGAAACCCAACTGAGTTCCTCCTACGAGTGCCTAATCTACACTCATCTTCCCAAATGCTAATACGTCCGTTTGACCAGTTAGTGCGTGCTAACCCGGACGAGGATTGTCAATCTTATATGATATCATATACTAACGTTCACGCTACAGATGTATTACCAAACTATGTTGTGGAGGGATTTGAAATGATTAGTGAAAACAACTCATGTAGTCTTTGATTTGTATTGTACTTGCGTTCATATTATAAAATAAAACGAGCAATGTAATCACACCCCTGATGAAAACCGTAAAATAGGGGCTATGAGACTCACCTGAGAATTGATGTCGAAATAAAATGGAATTGATTAGCTGTGAGTGTTTATCGAAATAAACTTGAATTGATTAGCTATGAATTGATGTCCGAAGACTTGTAACCTGAGGGTGTCCAAGACACGCGATGGTTATAAACATGTGTAGGTATCTCGAAGGACTACCTTTGTAGTTGTTCGTCCAACTTGAATGTACAAATTACTACAATTTGGTTGATTAAATTGTCCAAATTACTACGATTTGGTTGTTTAACTTGTCCAAGTTACTACGACTTGGTCGATTTGATTCTCCAAATTACTACGATTTGGTTGTTTAAATTGTCCAAGTTACTACGACTTGGTTGATTGGATCGTGTTTTGAAAACATGTACGGCCCGTTGGTGATTGGTTGTAATAATAATCTCATTATTATTATTATGATTTCGAGTGTTCATGTAGACGTATTCCGATGTGTTTAAAAAGTCGTATCGTATAAGTGTTTGAAATTACATAAGTTTGATACTTAGTAAAAATCTGTGTTTTCAAGGTTTTGTCTAATGCGACATTAGGTGCGACATAAGGCTTTGTGTCGCTAAGTGCGACATAGTCTGTTGTGTCGCAGATCATGAGTGCGACATAAGGGCTTATGTCTCTAAGTGCGACATTCGCAATTTAATGCGACATAAGGCGTTGTGTCGCTATGTGCGACGGGAATAAGTTTTGCGACATAGTGTTTTGTGTCACTATATGCAACGTCTGTAATTATTGCGACATAACCATTTGTATCGCTATATGCGACATCCGTGATCTAGTGTGACATAGAGGCTTATGTCGCTATATGCGACATAAGACCTGATTTGGCGACATAAGAGCTTATGTCGCAAGTGGCCTGGAGCCTCTTCGACATAACGAGCTATTGGCCGGAAAATGAGCCGAAAAGGTGTTTTTCGGTTTCCGTTTGACTTGAAACTTTTACCCAACTCATATTTGGACATTACAAGCTTAAATAACCCAAAAATAAGTAAAAATAATGGAAATCGGAGTGTTTCGGGATTTGTCGGAAACTTACAAACTTAACGCCGGAGAAATCCGGAAAGATGGAAGTGTAGATCGTGATTAGGGGAACGTTTTCTTCTAAACGAGTGTGACGATCCAAGGCCATTTGGTGGTAGTAATTGGTGATTGTTTATGGTGGTGGTGTGGTGGTTATATTTAGAGAGAAAAGAGAGAAAAGTAAGAAACATAGAGAGATGGAAATGATGAAAATGAGGGTGGGGAGGGGGGATTAGGGCAGATTTTTGGGTGAATTAGGGGAGGGAATCTCCCAATTTTTAACCCCCGCGTTTGCGCTCCGTGCGGTGTTCGTTTCCCCGATCGTTCAATCGTATAAATAATTATTATAAAATATGAATATTTATTAAGGTTTTTGTTGAAGTATTTCATCAAATACTTTTACTTGTGTTATAAAATATAACTTATTCTTGTTTCGATTGTTCGCGCGTTTATTATTTTAATCGCGTAATTGTTGTTTGTACGATACGAATTTGAGTTGAAATATTATCTAAATAATATTTTGGATAAAATAGAGTTATTAAATAACGTTATGTTATTTAATAAAAATATTCACCAACGTCCGTATTAATTGAATCGAATTGCATTCGATTTGAAACTTGTACGATTTAATCAAATTGCATACTTGTATATATTCAACAAACTATATATATATATATATATATATATATATATATATATATATATATATTGATACATTAATTAGCTAACACAGAACTAATTACATGTATTACACTTGATTAGGCACTAATTACTAGTCCTAATTTGGCGGGTGTCACAAGCTTGAAATGTCCAAATATGGGTTGGGTAAAAGTTACAGTCAAACGGAAACCCAAAAACACGTTTTCGACCCAAAATTCGGCCGACAGACGTAAGTGTCGCATAGACCAGTGCAGTGTAGCGTCACTTAATGCGTCACTTAAGTGTCGCACTAAGTGTCGCATCAAACCCTAATCTTGCATCACTTGCCTAAGTGCCGCATAAAACCCCTTTTTCCCGACACTTCCTAAGTGTCGCAAATTTAATACACGACACTCCCACCCGACACTTCTAGCGACACTTGTCTAAGTGTCGTCTATAATCAAAATTTGATTTCATACGACACTAACCCAAGTGACGCCTCAACCTGATATCTGACACTTATAACCGACACTGTCTAAGTGTCGCCCTTCTGCGTCACTTCCCTAAGTGACGCTAACATCTCAAAATTTCTCATTTTATGCGACACTTCCTGAGTGTCGCATAGACCCTAAGTGTCGCTATAAGTGACGCTAAAAACAGAATGTTTACAAACTATTTTTATACTAAGTGTCAAACTTGTATAACTTCAAACAGTTATACGATACTACTTTTAAAGCACATCGGGATACGTTTTTGAACATGAACACTTCGAAATCATAATAATAATAATGAGATTATTATTACAAACGATCACCAACGGGTCGTACACGTTTTCAAAACATAATCAAATCAACCAAGTCTTAGTAACTTGGACAAGTTAAACAACCAAATCATAGTAATTTGGACAATTTAATCAATCAAATCATAGTAATTTGGACATTCTAGTTGGACGAACAACTACGAAGGTAGTCTTTCGTGATACCTACTCATGTTTATAACCATCACGTGTCTTGGACACCCTCAGGTTACAAGTCTTCGGACATCACAATTCGGCTAATCAATTCAAGTTTATTAAATTAAACACTCAAGACTCAGGTGAGTCTTATAGGCTCTATTTTACGGTTTTCATCAGGGGTGTGATTACATTGCTCGTTTTATTTACAAGTTGAACGCAAGTACAATTCAAAATCAAATACTACATGAGTTGTTTTCACTAATCGTTTTAAAGCCCTCCACAACATAGTTTGGTAATACATCCGTAGCGTGAATGTTAGTATATGATATCATATAGGATTGACAATCCTAGCCCGGGTTAGACGTATTAGCATTTGGGTAGACGAGTGTGGATTAGGCACTCATGGGAGGCACCTCGATCGGAATTCCTTAATTGGACCCGACCCTCAAGTTAAGCTCAGACTATATGCTCATGGCTGTATAATTTTTATTTTGCTTAATTGCATTCTAAATTCAATTAAATCTTGCGGTTCATACAAATATGTGTTGACATACAAGCCTGTGAGCTCACCACCGTTTCTCTGTTCAATTTTAGCATGTATCACAGGTAATCTGCAGTAGGTTGGACTGCCCAATCAGGATTCATTAGCTCGAGTCTTCATTCAATCAACCAGAGATTTAATTGCATTATTATATTTTGTATAAAGTAATTATGTAATGTAAATCTCTCAATTTAAGAACGGAGCTAATGTAAACAATATTTTGATGTAAACTTTTGGTTTTATCAATACAAATGTAAAACGACGCATATAGTGGTAGTTCATTATATCTTATGTGCTGTGTATATTGATTAGTCGCGCCTCGACCCGATTCGCTTCCGCAACCCGAATTTGGGGGTGCGACAGTTGGGGCCTAGGGTTACTAGTATGCTAATCAAAGGGCTAACAAAGGACAAGTATGACCTAGGATTGTTCTTCAAAGCACGGCAAATTGAAACTAGGGGATTTAGAAACTTTTATGTATTTAGCTAGGGATAAAAGAGTTGGTTTTGGTTTTAGGTTTTCTATTATAGATTAAACTAAACAAAACTAAAGAGTGGAGGTTACTTCGGGCGTTCAGCAATTAAAGCGATTGTCTACTATGAAGTGGTTTAGGAGTTGTTAAATATGGAGAGTTCTAATGGGGATAAGTTCGTAAGTTAATGTGAGCTATTACTACAATCCTTCTATCGGGCTAGTGCAGAAGTGTCCACAATCAGGCAAATAGAATGTCACGTGGGTTGCAGAATATATTAAAGCCTTTAGAAACTTTTATGTATTTAGCTATGGATAAAAGAGTTGGTTTTGGTTTTGGGTTTTCTATTATAGATTAAACTAAACTAAAGAGTGGAGGTTACTTCGGGCGTTCAGCAATTGAAGCGATTGTCTACTATGAAGTGGTATAGGAGTAGTTTAATATGGAGAGTTTTAATGGGGATAAGTTCGTAAGTTAATGTGAGCTATCACTGCAATCCTTCTATCAGGCTAACGCGGAGGTGTCCACAATCAGGCAAATAGAATGTCACGTGGGTTGCATCATATATTAAAGCATACACTGAAAGTTCTCTCAAATGTATACCCATATTATCTGACAGTTAATCTCGAATCCTATTCCCTAATCTCGGTCGTCAGAGATGTCCGAATCATGGCATAGTGTGTTGAATAAACAATCTTATGAACGAGGTTTACCCTCACCGGAATAGGTTGGACTAACTGGTCTAGGCGGCCGGATAATATGTCATCACTTATTCGTACGAATTATCAACATTACTCAGGTATGCAAGAATATAGGGATGGTTTGTACTACAAATGGAAACTTAAGTAACACATTTGTTATTCGATTCATAATATAACTACCTTCGGTCGTTCTCGACTTCCATACATTTGTACTCCGCCGTAGGCATTTCCAGTACTATATCAGATAACAGTCGAATAGGGGCCGTCATATTACTTTACGATATTTAATGCAAATTGTGTTTCACTATTATGATGATCCAAAGGTGTAACACCCCCAAATTATGTGGTTAGTGGAAGCGAGCTTTGGGGTGCTACTAATCAAATATCAACAGTACAAAGGTAAAGCAAACGACATCTATATGCAACGTTTGAAAAATAATTACAATTCATAGATACGAAGTTTGAAAACATAGTGTCTTCGGTTACAAAAAAAAAACGTAGTTCCCTAGAGTCCATGCGTGTAGCGGGAGATTCTATTACATAATCACAACATACAAAAGATAATGCTATGAATCTCCGTTAGATGCAGTGTGGAAAATCGTGCGACTCTAGCTAGTAAGCAAATCCTGTTGGGTGACTCTACAATAGCTGTGTACCTGAGAATGCATCACTAAAAAGGTCAACCAAAAGGTTGGTGAATCTCACAGGTTTATAGTAAGTAATAAGTTCGGACACATCGATTAGTGAAAGTAATTGTACAGTTCTAACCAAGTAGGGAGTAATGATTGCACGTATGCAATCGGATTGATATACATTGCCATGAGCATCATAGTCGAAGCTTAACCAGTCTATAAGGTACAATTAAGTACCAGGTAAGTGCCCCTAAGAGTGTTAATCCAAAAACACTCAAGTGTAACGAGTAAGAAACGCCCGTTTCTATGGTACGGTTCGTGGTGGCGCTACCACCCCGGGCAGGGATTGTCAGTCCCATATGGATCCATATAATAAAACTCGCGCTTATCCCATAATTAACAACTATGATTCAGAGGACTTCATTGGATTAAACGTAACCCATGCAATCGATATATCGGTAAGTATGTAAGTCTGTAAAACAGTAAATCTGTACATGTGTCCAAGTAAAACAAGTAATGCATCTCACCCCAGAGTAAAAACAGTAAAAATGGGGCTGTGAGACTCACCTGTGTCTAGCAAGTCTGTAGGCGAAATCAAGTAAGTAAAGCGGTTGTAAGTTCGTGTATTGGTTCTCAGTACCCTGTAACCTTCTGGCGTCCGAAATGCACAAGGTTGTAAGTAAATGATTAATTAAGTTGGTGTCCTGAAAGATCACCCATGCTAGTTGCCCATTCAAATAGAGAATGTCCAAGCGGTTGTTTGTATGTTTGTAATCGTGTGAGTTTGAAATCTATTATGGCCCGTTGGTGACGGTTTGTAACTATAATTCAAGAATTATCATTGTTTTGTATCTCGTTAAGTCGTTTCTTTGTAAATTGTATTTATAAGTCGGTCATTTATATCGCGACATGATAGTAATATCGAATGTGAGTTAGGACAACACTGTCACTTACTACATCGTCTTATTAGAAATCGCATTTGTAATTTAATAATCGGGGGAAAGTTGACCTAGTCTGGCTGCGGACTGAGATTGGGTTGCGAACTGAGTTCGCGATCCAAGCTGAGCTCGGCTCGCAGGGTGGCGAACTGCGAACTGAGTGAGCGATGAGAGTTGAGTTCGGATCGCAATGTAATAGGCTGCGAACTGAGTTCGATTCGCAGCATAAGGTTCGGTTCGCAAACGTCGACTCGTAGGTCGGCCCGCAAGTCGACTCGCAAGTCAGTTCGGTTCGCAACTTTTGGGTTCGCGAGTTCAATCTCGGTTCGCAACTCGATCTGTAAGTGTAAATCGGTTCTAAAAATGCATTTCGTCTTGATTTTTGGACATAATCTTGTTGGGTAAATAATCTAGCATGAAAATCTGAGCTTTTCAAGTAATTTAAAAGAGTGTTGAGTCTTCTTACCACGAAAATCGAAATCGTGGTATGGTGGAGATGGAGGCGGTCTTGGTGCTCGTTCTTGAAGATGATGATGATGATGATGATGAGCGATTTGGTGGTGATGTTGTTGATGTTGCAGCTGCCAATTTCAAAAGGAATGGAAGAGAGGGTTTTGAGAGGAGAAAGTGAGTTTTAGGTGTAAGTGTGTGTAAAGTGAGGTGAAGTGGGGAGGGGAAGGGATTAAAAGGGTTGGGTTCGCGGGTTTGGGCCGACCCACTTGGGTCTCGGTTTCACGTATTTGTTTCCGGATGTTGTGTTAATGCTCCGTAGTTATTAAATTGCGATGTCTTCGTAAGATTTATAAATATGTCAACTATACCCGCATTATTTATTTAACCGAAGTATTTTTATCAACATACATTATTTCAAGTTGTATGATTATAAAAACTAAATTTTTGTTACTAATATCTCGTAGGGGTGCGTTTCGTGCGGTTTCGTCGCGTAGGATATGTTTTAAACAATATGATATTGCGTATTATATTATCGTAATATATTTAATATAAACCATGTTTGTTTGGAAAATTTCGCGTTATTTATAAATTTTGTCACCAACGCCCTAATATGGATGTGTCGGGTTCAATCCGGTACATTGTTAGCACGATTTAAACGAATCGTGTACGCGCGTATGAATTTTCACTAAGTCCCATGTACGTTTAGCCCATTGTGTCTAAATACACGTAAAAATCTTGCGATTAGGCACAATAATGATAGTCTAAAATGCCAGGTGTTACATTCTCCCCCTGTCGGGAGAATTTCGTCCCGAAATTTGTTCGAGGTAGTAGTATGTACGTTTTCTAAGAAGGCCTTGACGTATACTAAGTGTTGTCATAAATGTCTCCGGTTGCCTTCCTCCCCCATGTTAGAGTAGGAGAGAGAGCTACTAATGTGTGCTGACCGTTACGTCCAATGGACTTCGCTAAATCAGTGGGGTATATCTACAATTTGTACTAGTAGCCTAAAGTGGCTTGTACTTATACTACGTTTGTAACAGTGGTGACAGTATGTAGCGTCAGAGAGTGACTTATTTCTAAAGGTATAACGTACCCGCAGTAGTGTTCGTGTCATGCTTGGCCTCATGGATGCCGTCTGTAGTGGTTAGTAGTGGACAATTTATCTTCTTATGCCCAGCATCTCCGCACTTGAAGCATAATCTCAATGCTTCCGAATTTGTGTCCTTTTGAGGGAATTTGCAATTCTGGACCTGGTGTCCAAATGTGTTGCATCTGCTGCAAGGAGGGATGCATTGTCCCTTATGGTGGTGTTTGCATAAGGTGCAGTAG
Source organism: Pseudognaphalium luteoalbum (assembly GCA_963422505.1). Classification (NCBI taxonomy): domain Eukaryota; kingdom Viridiplantae; phylum Streptophyta; class Magnoliopsida; order Asterales; family Asteraceae; genus Pseudognaphalium; species Pseudognaphalium luteoalbum. The sequence continues at coordinate 75,537,166 of OY730195.1, forward strand.
GGTAGATTTCCCTTATACGTTCTCCCCTTAGATTCAGTAGTGGGAGTTTGAGTTATTTTTGCCCTTTTTGTTTGGGGCTGGGTAAAGTCTGTGTTGGAGCTCCCTCCCGGGTTCCCTTTGAGGTTTGTCAGTTGAGTTTCGGTATCCTTTTCCGTAGGAACATTAGCTTGAGCTTTTCGTGATACTGAGTTAGAAACTAACTGAAGTACATCTCCCAGAGTTGGGCACAAGTGTCTTAATTGTTCCGAATAGAATTCTAAAGTTCGCAGGCGCAATCCATGCTCGCGGGTGAGTTGGTGTAGATCGGTGATTTCCTTCTGAACGGTAGTTAGTTGATTGCGTAATGCCTTAATTGTTTCGTCGGTATGCTTAGAGTTGTCAGTGTTTACATTGACAATGATCGGAGTGGTAACAGTAGGAGGAGTGGTGATAGTAGTGGTCGTGATATGGTTATCAGTAGCAGGATTTGAAAGGGAATTTGCTCGGGTTATTTGGGTAGCTTCTGTAACTATTGTTTGAGGTGGAAAGTCTCGAAGTCCTCCTGGGTGTGCCGTTTCTTCCGACGGTTCTTCACTCACTGGCTCGGTGTCGCCTTCGAGAGTAAGTAGGTAAGGAAACATTGACTGATCCTCACCGTGTTGGTCATCATTCAACATGTGGTTGCCAGCGGATTAGCCTGTCATTTCCTACGAAATGGGTGTTTCATCAAAACAATGTTTTGATATGGGCATCAAGCACCGTATAATAGCAATTATGGGGTTGCGAGTATATATATAAAAAAATCGAATTCTAGCGAAGCCAATGAAAGTACTAATGGTTTTCTCCGAACAGACGATTCATGGCGCAGAGTTCGGACAGACAACACATAAAGGTTTGCGAGTATAAAAAGGTTTCGTGATGTAGTTGGTTGTCACGTCAGTCTAACACATAAGGGTAATAGTTTCGTGGGTCCCGGCCTCAACCAGTGTGAAATATATGGGAAAGGGTCTGTTTGTTACGTTTATAATGTACTGAAGTATTACACCTGTCAGCCTATCTGGGGTTTGCTTATTCTAGGTCGTGCCTAACATCTATAACAGTGGATCATTAAGCGGTTGGCAAGATTTACCAGTCAAGTAGTGTAGAGTAATCAGGTCGATTAGGAGTGAACCGTAATCTCATCTAGGTTTGGTTACAGCATTGAGGGTATAAGCTCTGCCCCGTGCATTGTTGTTTTGGTTCTTCGGTTTTGGGCAGGCTTTCCTGAATTGCCCGGTACCGTTGCACTCGTAGCAGGTTTTGGGTGCACTAACGTTGGTACCAGTAGCGACTGTTTTGGAAATCCTTGGCTAGATGTCCAAATCGTTTGCGTTTAGTGCAAGGACATGAACCATCACGAAAAAGATTACATTTAGAGTAGTGTGGCCTGCTCCCCTTGTACACCTCCGAGTCGTCAGGGTTTTGGAGCATAGGTCTTAGTAGTCGCGGCTGTTGCCGAAATGGGATCTGGAGGTTAGGGTTTCCATCAGATTTTCTTTTATTATTGTTACTAAGGGATGGGGCTGGTGTCTCGCGGCGAACGATCATAACCAGGAGTACGTGTGCCATACGGGTAACACTCTGGATGTTTGTGGGTTTGGATGAGATGACGTTTTCCGGGATATTCTCGGGGAGTCCACGAATGTATTCCTAGATATGTTTGTGTTCTTGGTCTTACCATAGCAGGGCGGAGATAGGCGAATCGTCGAAACCTAGTGGTATATCCAGCGATATCGTTGTAAGCGTGTCGTCGTGGAGGCGTCGTGGTTGAATGATTTGATAAGCGAGATAAGTGAATGGTTTGTAAGAGGTTACGGTGCATTACGTATGTGTATATAATGAGGTAGTATACGACAGGACTAAGTGATGGTCATATTGCGGAACGATATAATCAAAGGCCCTTAAAGGCATGAGTTCGAAAGTCCTCAGATTTTGAATTCTCGGGGGGGGGGGGGGGGGGGGGGCGTCGAGAGTTCGTTAACATGCGAACAATCTCCTAAAGCTTTACGCTGGACAAGATGGGGATCCTGTATACCTATTGAGGTCAGGGTGGTTTTAGTATCGCACATGGCGGATGTTTTAGTACAGATAGTAAATCTTATAATCAGGGTGGTTCGTAGTCATTACATCCGATCGTTCGTTTACAAAATTTGTCGGGCAATACTATACCCGAACGAATGCCATTACATTTTACAGAATGTGATAGTACAATCATCTAGTTATAAGTTTTCAATACGTTTTGTGGTTCCTACAATCCTGCTTTTCGCAAGCTTGACAAAATGGTTGTAGTCATTATCTAGCTAGTCCTAAGTAGGCTTCTGATTACTTGGAATTTCATTCCACGTACATGTCGCGTGGGTAATAGCATTCGGTGAGCAGTACCTGGTAACGCGGCGGTGTACGGTAGAGTGCATCCCCTTCCACCGGCTTTCCTCCCAGCCGTTTGACCCACTTTTTCGTTTTCCTAGTGAAGTTTGCGGCCACTCTCTTCCAGTGGTGTAATTTGTCCTTAACCTTTTGAGCGACGGATCTTTTCATGATCCTCAGCTCCTTCTCATAGTCCTGACACTGGTATTTCAGCTCCCACGTATGATTGTTCGGTTCGATTTTCTGTTCTATGACTCGTTCATAAGCCTCTACGTCGATTATCCCGAAGTTTTGGTCCTCGTTTTCCTCGTCCTCGAATTCCTCTACAGGTGCGTACTCTCCGTCGAGGTAGTTGTATTGTACTTGTTCCTCCTGAATCTGGTCACAGTCAGACGGGTAATCTTCCATAGCTGTGCTTGACCTCTTGCTGAAGAGATCCTATAAAGCGCAAAGAGGATAAAGAATGTCTCAGTGGTTATATTCCTGGCTGGAACTAGGTGTTCCGTTCATGTGAATGGCGAAGTTTTATTCTAAGATATTGGAGAGATTTCGTGGAATCGGGTTGGTCGTCGTTGCTATAAACGCATGGGCGTGTTTATACTGTGGGTGCCACTACTGTTGTCGGTAAGTGTTAGATTTTGCTGTCGAAGTAGTGAGTCATTATAATAAGACGTTGATTTCCCATTTCTATGGTCGTAGGTCATATTATGCTTATTACAGTCGAGGAGATAGTACATGTGTGAGGCCTATTTATTTATATACACAGTACGTATAATAGTCTAACAGCGTAGCAAGTAGCATTTGGTCCCGTTTCTCTCGTGGTCAGAGTTAACTAGTGTATTCCTGTTCAATATAACCCCTTTCAGGCTTCACATCATCTTTCCTTAATTGTACATAGTTAATCAGGCTATGTTAAATTAACGTCGTATTATGCAATTCCCGAACCAGTCATACCTAATAAGGAAATACTGCCTAACAGTCATAGTCTAGGCCCACTAAATGCAACCTAGTTCGCTATAACCTTAGGCTCTGATACAAATCTGTAACACCCCCAAATTATGTGGTTAGTAGAAGCGAGCTTTGGGGTGCTACTAATCAAATATCAACAGTACAAAGGTAAAGCAAACGACATCTATATGCAACGTTTGAAAAATAGTTACAATTCATAGATACGAAGTTTGAAAACATAGAGTTTTCGGTTACAAAAAAAAACCGTAGTTCCCTAGAGTCCACGCGTGTAGTGGGAGATTCTATTATATAATCACAACATACAAAAGATAATGCTATGAATCTCCGTTAGATGCAGTGTGGAAAATCGTGCGACTCTAGCTAGTAAGCAAATCCTGTTGGGTGACTCTACAATAGCTGTGTACCTGAGAATGCATCACTAAAAAGGTCAACCAAAAGGTTGGTGAATCTCACAGGTTTATAGTAAGTAATAAGTTCGGACACATCGAGTCGTGAAAGTAATTGTACAGTTTTAACCAAGTAGGGAGTAATGATTGCACGTATGCAATCGGATTGATATACATTGCCATGAGCATCATAGTCGAAGCTTAACCAGTCTATAAGGTACAATTAAGTACCAGGTAAGTGCCCCTAAGAGTGTTAATCCAAAAACACTCAAGTGTAACGAGTAAGAAACGCCCGTTTCTACGGTACGGTTCATGGTGGCGCTACCACCCCGGGCGGGGATTGTCAGTCCCATATGGATCCATATACTAAAACTCACGCTTATCCCATAATTAACAACTATGATTCTGAGGACTTCATTGGATTAAACGTAACCCATGCAATCAATATATCGGTAAGTCTATAAGTCTGTAAAATAGTAAATTTGTACATGTGTCCAAGTAAAACAAGTAATGCATCTCATCCCAGAGTAAAAACAGTAAAAATGGGGCTGTGAGACTCAACTGTGTCTAGCAAGTCTGTAGGCGAAATCAAGTAAGTAAAGCGGTTGTAAGTCTGTGTATTGGTTCTCAGTATCCTGTAACCTTCTGGCGTCCGAAACGCACAAGGTTGTAAGTAAATGATTAATTAAGTTGGTGTCCTGAAAGATCACCCATGCTAGTTGCCCATTCAAATAGAGAATGTCCAAGAGGTTGTTTGTATGTTTGTAATCGTGTGAGTTTGAAATCTATTATGGCCCGTTGGTGACGGCTGTGAGACTTAACGGTTTGTAACTATATCTCGTTAAGTCATTTCTTTGAAAAGTGTATTTATAAGTCGGTCATTTATATCGCGACATGATAGTAATATCGAATGTGAGTTACGACAACATTGTCACTTACTACCTAGTCTGGCTGCGGACTGAGATTGGGTTGCGAACTGAGTTCGCGATCCGAGCTGAGCTCGGCTCGCAGGGCGGCGAACTGCGAACTGAGTTAGCGATGCGAGTTGAGTTCGGCTCGCAAGGCAATAGGCTGCGAACTGAGTTCGATTTGTAGCATAAGGTTCGGTTCGCAAACGTCGACTCGTAGGTCGGCCCGCAAGTCGACTCGCAAGTCAGTTCGGTTCGCAACTTTTGGGTTCGCGAGTTCAATCTCGGTTCGCAGCTCGATCTGCGAGCTGAGACGCATCTCAGTTCGCAGACGCTGCTGTAAGTGTAAATCGGTTCTAAAAACGCATTTCGACTTGATTTTTGGACATAATCTTGTTGGGTAAATGTTCTAGCATGAAAATCTGAGCTTTTCAAGTAATTTAAAAGAGTGTTGAGGCTTCTTACCACGAAAATCGAAATCGAGGTATGGTGGAGATGGAGGCGGTCTTGGTGCTCGTTCTTGAAGATGATGATGATGATGATGATGATGATGATGATGAGCGATTTGGTGGTGATGTTGTTGATGTTGCAGCTGCCGATTTCAAAAGTAATGGAAGAGAGGGTTTTGAGAGGAGAAAGTGAGTTTTAGGTGTAAGTATGTGTAAAGTGAGGTGAAATAGGGAGAGGAAGGGATTAAAAGGGTTGGGTCTTGGGTTGGTGGGTTGGGTTCGCAGGTTTGGGCCAACCCACTTGGGTCTCGGTTTCACGTATTTGTTTCCGGATGTCGTGTTATGCTCCGTAGTTATTAAATTGCGATGTCTTCATAAGATTTGTAAATATGTCAAGTATACCCGCATTATTTATTTAACCGAAGTATATTTATCAACATACATTATTTCAAGTTGTATGATTATAAAAACTAAATTTTTGTTACTAATATCTCGTAGGGGTGCGTTTCGTGCGGTTTCGTCGCGTAGGATATGTTTTAAACAATATGATATTGCGTAATATATTATAGTAAACCATGTTTTTTTGGAAAATTTCGCGTTATTTATAAATTTTGTCACCAACGCCCTAATATGGATGTGTCGGGTTCAATCCGGTACATTGTTAGCACGATTTAAACGAATCGTGTACGCGCGTATGAATTTTCACTAAGTCCCATGTACGTTTAGCCCAATGTGTCTAAATACACGTAAAAATATTGCGATTAGGCACAGTAATGATAGTCTAAAATGCCAGGTGTTACATAAGGCAACAATCAAACAAGAACATGCAATAAGACGATCAAAGCAACAGTTCAATATAAGCATGCAAAGGTATTATTTAAGTCGAGGATATTCTGAAAGTTGTCTTAAAAATATCGTTTATATAAATTTAATCTTAATCTACCTCTATTCTCATATTCCGTGTCTCTTGGATCCTATTTTGGTCTAGAGAACACCGGCTATGACGAGCTCAATGATTCAATCAAACATAGTATAACTAAGTGACCTATATCCTATGAGTTAGCTACGTTCATTTTTGGATAAGGTTTTAGTCACAACATGAGTTGGGAAGATAAACGATAAAGATTTAATTCCTACATATATTTGTAATATAAACCATCCGCAATCTCATAACATACAACATAATTACATATTTAAAACTTTCTAAATGACTATCATAGCAGACAATTGAGTTATCTAGTTAATCATGGCAATTCTATCATGCATATTTAAATTTATAAAATAAAGAACAAACATATTTAAATACTGAAGATAGATTAAAAGCTGGAAAGGTATACATATAACTCGTAGCTACAATGCATCCCATAGTACCTCCGTACAAATCTTCCTTAGTTAATTAATTAGCTATTCTAATTAATTAAACTATCCTAAAGGAAGAAATACTAATTTTACAAGAAAGAAAGTGTATGGAGTGTGTTTTTTCAAGATGTGAAGGTGTATGAAAGGTGTGTGTTCAAATGAACCATGGGCTCCCTATTTATAGATGAAAATTGGTGCATTCTAGCAACTTGAGGCACATGTTAGCAAAAGGTGAGAAAGTTGCTAGCACATGTACCCTAAAGCGCGTAAAGGTCTAACACGTGTACCCCAAAGTCACGGAAAAGGCCTAACACGTGTACCCTACGAGTACGGGCAAGGACGGAAAAGCATACGGGGGACAGGGGGTGGCCAGCCGGCGCCGCTACCTTGGTGGCCTGCGGCGGCTGCCACCTGCCCGCCACGGTTCGCCGTCTTTCGTCTCGTTACTTGATTCGTGCATATCTCCTTCGTTATGCGTCCATTTGCATTGATTCTTTTTGCATTGGATTCTTTTTTCAAAAACGAAGACTTTGATGAAAAGAAATCCCAAAAATATGTCTCTGATCTTTGGATGTCTTGTACAAATCGTTTTAATCTTCCGTCGTACGTAGAATCTTCATTCTTCATCCATTTTTGTTGATTCTTCTTTTGTTAGATTCGTATTTTGAAAACGAATATCTTGGATAAGAGAAATCTCAATGATGGGTACTTTTGCCTTTATATCTTGTCTTGATGTCTTGAATCTTCAAACGTGTGTGGAATCTTCGTTTTTCATCCGTTTTGCTTGATTTTTCTCATACAACTCTATTTTGACCTTCTTGACAAAGTTTCATTGATTTGAACATTATTTGATTTTATTTGCCAAGTATTGTTCCAGTTTGAGAGAGATATCGGTAGTAAAAATGTGACTTTTTACGTGATATCAAGTATCCCACACTTAGAGTTTTGCTTGTCCTCAAGCAAATTGCCAGAAAAACTGCTTTGAAATTCTAGAAGGGTGTCTTTGTATCCTGGAGAACTTGATTCCTATAGGCTGGGTGAAAAGATTTCAAACGGGGTTTTAACCTTTGATGCTTTCTCAAACTACCAGGTCTAACAAGCTTTCTTTACATGACTGGGGCCCTCACAGGTGGTCACTCAATTCACTCAAGTGTATCGGGTTTCCGAATTTCTAATTCACTCAGGGGCCAGTCATGTAGCTCTTTTGTTGTTATAAGCTTGGTTGAGAATTGAATCTGTAATACTCAAATGGGGACGGTGCTAATTATCCCTAGACATTTGCAAGAGGGTAAAGATGGATATGGAAGAGGGGTTTTGTAGGTGGTTTAGTGGGGTTTTGATATAGCCTAAGAATTTGTCTGTGATGACTTATCTTTGACGTTTTAGTGATACCTCTTTTTGGATTTCTCTCTTTGAGAGCCTTCTTTTCATGTTTTCATTTTTAGGAACTTTCCCTTGGCATTAAATAATCCTTGGGTCTTTTAGTTCTTTGGTTCCTCCTGTCAGCTTTGCTGAATTATGCTTTTCTTCGGAGTTCCCCTTCTCTTTGTTTTTGGATAGTATTTTTTTCCTTCGGGGGTTTCAATGTATTTCTTGCAATACTTCTTTTTGACAGAACGGAAACTTAGGCTATGGCCAAGAGATGTAAAGGAAGGGTTGGTTTCTTAAGTGAGTTTTTGAAACGAAAAGGCTAAGGCTCAACAGATTTTCTACTTGATCTTCAATGCTGAAAGTGACCATTGGTTGGGTTAGGCTTGAAAACAAGGGTTTTTATGAGAGGGTTTTATCCTAGGAAATGTCGAATCTTCTAATTGCACCTTCGTCACGTATGACGCCCATCTTTGTAGTTTTGAAATGTATTGCTCAAGCAAGTTCTAACTTCAAAGGCATACATCGGCACACTCTTAATCGAAAAGTGAAGCATTAAAGATAAATGCTTTCATATGGCTCAAGATTCCTCACATATTTTGGTGGTTTAATGCCTAGTCATGCGATTGTTTGTTTTGAAACTTAGTTTGAAAAATTTTCAAAGAGTTTTACCCATTATTGTCGATTTCCCAAACCTTTGGATTTTCGTTGACCAGAAATACCCTTTTTAGACTATCAAAAATTTGAATTTTTTGCTGAAAATATGAGTTTGCTTAAAAGATTGATCAAAATTTTATGTTGCACTTCAGTAGTGAATACTACTGTTATCCCACACTTAAAAAACGTTGTCCCTAATGTTCCATTTCTAAGTTAGGTTAATCCTACACTTAGATTTTGAATGAGGGTCAATATTTTCGAAGTCGTTCTCTGTTTTGTGAGTCATAATCCCACACTTTAGAGTTTTACTTAGAGTTTTAGTGTGTTAATCAAGCATGGTAGGGTTAGAAGAGGTACTTCCTTTTGTTGCGTGTGTTGCCACTGGATTTTATGGACCAGGTTCAAGTGTGTGAAATTGCTGGAAATGGACCAGGCTCATTTGGAAATGAACTTGTTCCATAATTTCCACATCAAGTTCTGCATAATAAATATCCTTTAGGAAACACAAATGTCAATACACGTTAATACTAAACAGAAATAATATAACTAATAATGACTAGTCCATGTCAACATAGAGCGCCTCCCAGTTGGTGAAGTCATCATCCATAAATATCGTGTTTTCCACGACCGATGTAGGAGATGCTGACTCCATGAATGTATAGACTGGAGATGCAGTGCCATCCTCTGGGTCCTGAATCCAAGCATCTACTGCAGTGATCTCCTCCTCTAGTGGGTCGTTAATAGTGGGGTGGTCCTGCGCAGTCAGGTTTCAAGGTGGGAATAGGTCCCACGGTGGAATGTGCAGAGCGGGGTCAGGTCCCATCTGAAAAGGGTACACAGGTGTGGAAGGAAGGCCCAAAGCAGTGTGGATCTCAGTGATGGCAGTGTGCTGGACCTCGAGGGCTCTCAGTATTGACCAAGTGACAGAAGGGTCCGCGGAAGTTACCCCATAATGAAAGGTGGGTACTCTGGAGGTCCCTACGGTCTGTCCCTCGGATTGGTGAGATAAAGGTAACCTAGCATGGATGGAACGTAAAAGGAATGTCTCTTGAACATTCACCTCCACCTCCACCAAGTCTGCCAAGGTCTCCTCCAATCAAGGGGGCGGTGACTGTGATCCCCTGATGGTCCTCATGCTACTCGCGGTGATGAACTCCAGGAGTGATACATGGCACGTGAGCGTCTCTGACTGGGGGCTCGTGCTCTAGCTAGCTGCGAACTCATCCTGCAAAATACAAAAGGTTAATGGTCGAAACATAATCATCAGCCTCTTATAGGGCGAGGTACTGCATAAGAATGGATTAGATCAGAAATAAAAGAAAAATCAATGCGAAAAAGATAAGATAGGCTTGGGATGCCTCGCAAGAGCGCTTTGTTTATCGAGTCTCGTAGCTTGACTGATTCATACCTACTATTCTATTAGGGTGGTTCATAGTTGTAGACTTCCTTGATTGTGGGAAAGTCTTCTACGTAGTGTTTTAAACGGTGACCGTTTACTTTGAAATTCCCGTCTGGAGCCTCGAGTTCGATGGCACCATAAGGAAATACCTTAGAGATTGTGAATGGACCACTCCACCGTGTTTTGAATTTGCCAGAAAACTTCTTAAACCGTGAGTTAAAGAGTAGAACTTTATCACCTGGGTTGAAGCGTGTGGGGCGAAGCTTTGAATCATGGAGCAACTTGGTTCTTTCTTTGAATTTTTAGGAGCTTTCATAAGCTTGATCTCTTAACTTTGCTAGCTCATTCAGTTTCATTTTCCGTTGCGTTCCTGTTATCGTCGGATCTAAGCTGCAGTTTTTCAGCGCCCAGTAAGCTTTGTATTCGAGTTTAATCGGGAGATGACATGCTTTTCCATAAACGAGCCTATAAGGGGTTGTTCCTAATGGCGTTTTATAAGCTGTTCGGAATGCCCATAAAGCATTGTCTAGCTTATCTACCCATCTCTCCTTGTGCTGACCAACTGTTCGTTCCAAGATCCTTTTCAGTGCCCTGTTTATAATTTCTGCTTACCCATTTGTCTGTGGGTGGTAGGCCGTAGAAGTCTTGTGGGTAACACCATATTGTTGCAATAGTTTCATAAACTGCGTATTGCAAAAGTGTGTGCATCGATCATTGATGATCACCCGAGGGGTTCCAAACCGTCAGAATGGTTGTTTTAAGAACTTGGTTACGTATTGTTGGAAAGGCTTGAGCTTCGGCCCATCTAGATACGTAGTCGACAACTACTAGAATATATTCTTTTCCGTATGATTTTGGAAATGGTCCCATGAAATCTAATCCCCATATGTCAAATATTTCACATGCTTGGATATTTATTAACAGCATTTCGTTATGCGTTGTGATATTTCCAAACCTTTGGCAAATATCGCAACGTTTCACCAAGTCTTGTGCATCTCTGAAAATAGTAGGCCAATAGAATCCTGAGTCGTAAACCTTCTTTGCTATCAAATTGGCTGCGTGATGTCCTCCGGAAGGTCCGTGATGGCTTTGGTGGAGTATATGTTCGGCTTCTTTCCCATCGACGCATCTTCTCAAAATTTGGTCAGGACAGACTTTGAACAAATATGGATCATCCCAAAAATAATGTTTGACGTCGCGGAAGAACTTTTGTCTTCGCGATGATATCATCCCCTTTATTGTGATCCCTTGATTTGACACAAAAAGTCACGTTTTTGTGCACATTTTTAAGCTCATTTTGGTTCAAATCTTTTAATAAACATCAAATAATTAATGTTTTATGCTAAAAATATAAAATAAACCAAAACTTAGACTTCCTTTTGAAAAATCACTTAAAATGCTCAAATAACGAACAAATCAGAGCTAAAACGATCCACTTGCGATTCTGACGTATAATTAAGCTAAACTAGTCTAATTTGTATCATATTGATCTTCAGGAAAATACAAAACGTGGGCGCAAGAATCGTTCGAATCTGACAAGTAACGAAGAAGTTATAGCCAACCGAAGATCACAAGAACTACGACCAGTGCACAAGACTTACGATCCAGCACACAAGACCATGACCCAGGGTACACCACCCCCACAGGGGCCGTATACCACCCTCTAGGGGCCGTATACGCCCATGTAGAGGCCGTATACCCCCTATTGGGGCCGTATACCCCCCTAAGGGGTGGTATACCCCCTCTTTGGTGTTGGATACACCCTGTTTGCTACCGAATACGCCCTATTTGCTACCGAATACGCCCTATTTGGTGTCGAATACGCCCCTTTAGGTGTTGAATTTCATAGCTCGAGGGTGTATTTCAATGTAAATAATAGGTAAGGGGTGATGTATGTAAATTTAGTTATTGAAGCCTATAAATAGAGGCTTAACCTCCTCAATTTCAACACATCCCTCACCATCCATCAAAATCTCTCATTCCACACACACTTTCTCTCTCTAGAATAATATTAGTAGTTAGTTAGCTAGTAAGGGTAGAGTAGCAAGCTTACGAGCTTTGTACGAAGTCCGCTCCGAGACTACGATTGCGTAGATTTGTTGTAACGCCTAACAAGTTATATTATATTATCCTTTCTTGTTATTTTTAAATATGATGTGCTATTGTCATGATTATTTAAGAATGCATTCTATGATAATTGTTATGTTAGGCAAGACAAATATGTGTTTGCTATGATAAATGTTATGCTAGGCTAGTTATGCTTTAAACAATGTTGTTACTCTGCTTGTATGAAATTAGGATATGTTTGAATTTATGAATTAATTCTCTAATGTTAAATTTATCCAACTCATGCTGTGGTTTGAAACCTATTGATATAATCCGGCCAATTGTAGAAATAGGTCCCTCAACTATTCTGTATCTGAATGATTCGATGAACTCGGCATGGCCGCTGTTCTCCTGATTGAAATAAATCAGAGGAGACACGGAGCACAGGATTAGAGATAAATTGAATTAATACCATATATCGGATGCTTTTGAGAGAACTTTCGGAGCACCCGTGACTTAAACATTTATCCAAAAACTCTGGCTGAAATAAACTGATATTTATCTATGTTACACTACTCATGTTCTTGTTTGATTGTTGCTCTAGGGTTTAAATGCTAGTATCTGTTTGTCTATTGCGGTTGTTGGGTTTATGATTAGGTTTTCAAACATAGAATAATTATATATGAAAGTTTAACATGCTAGAATAATTACAATGATCTATATGAAATAATGTCAAAAAATTTAACTGATCGTTAGACAGACTTTCCCAACTTATTTCGCGGGGACACTCATGTTCACTTTATTGTTTATTCAACAATTCATGCCACGATACGGACGTCTCAGACGACCGAGACTGGGGAATAGGATTCGAGGTTAGTTCTTGGTTAAATTGGTACTACATTTGGGAGAACTTCCAGTGTAGGTTACACTCCATATCTGTTATTAATGTGACATGTTATTTATTTGATTGTGGACAACTTTATGTTAGATAAGTAATAGGATAGGATTTATGACCCATTAGGACATATACATGAATGATACGGGATCTCTGGGCAAGGCATCGGAAATACCGTAAAATGGCTCAGTACTTGGTACAGCGCTGGAACCACCTCTGGTGAAGTACAAATGCGTGGAAGCCACGAAAAGTCCGTAGGTAAAGTACTATGTTGAACCTCGTTCAGAGACCCAAATCAACACTGCTAGGATATATTCATTATAATTAGAGCCACAATCCTACCCCTAAATAGCATATACTGACATCATAGCAAACACTCACGTAATCTATAGATCTCTCAGCGACTACACTCCTCATTTACCTTTCTGTTTTTAGTTTAATCGAAAACAAAACCCCTCAAAAAGTTTTTAAATCTCAGCTAAATTACCAAAGATAATTAATCCTCCTAAGATCCCATGCCCGTTGTGGTTTAAGAACGACACCTGAGTCATACCTACCGCTTATACAAGTAGTGGTGTAACTTAGGCTTCCCAGCAAAATATAAAATTTTAAAACCCTCTGATCTGCAACCCGACTGGACAGTCAACAATGACAAGGAAGCAATTCCTTGACCGACTGTTGGGAGGCGATCATCCCTCAAACTATGAAATTGGCAATGTCTGCAAACCAAGGATCATTAGTGAATTGCGAACCTTGCATTTGTTCTCCTAAACTCATTAACTGCTCCTCTGGAAATTGATCTTTAATATCTCTTTCTGCAAGTTGTTCCATTGATGGATTTTCTAATCGACTTAAATGATCTGTGGTGACATTTTCTACTCCTTTCTTATCTTTTATTTCGATGTCGAGTTCTTGTAAGAGTAGAATCCATCTTAACAATCGGGGCTTTGCGTCTTGCTTTTTGAAGAGTTATTTTAGAGTTGAGTGATCCGTGTATACTATCGTTTTGGACAGTATCAGGTAGGATGTGAATTTGTCAAAGGCGAACACTACGGCTAGCAGCTCCTTCTCGGCGGTTGGGTAGTTTTCTTGAGCGTCTGTGAGTGTTTTGGTGGCGTAGTAGATTGGTCGAAAGTGATTTTCCTTCCTTTTCCCTAGAACAGCTCCAACTGCGAAATCACTAGCGTCGCACATGATTTCAAATGGTAGACTCCAATCTGGAGCGACCATGATTGGTGCATTAGTTAGCTCCTTTTTCGGGTAATTGAAAGCTTTCATGCAGTTATCATCAATTATGAACTTGATGTCTTTTCCTAGCAGGTGGGTGATGGGTCGCGATATCTTGGAGAAATCCTTGATAAAATGGTGGTAGAACCCAGCGTGTCCTAGAAAGCTTCGAATGGCCTTAACGTTGGTGGGTGGTGGTAGTTTGGCAATGGTTACGACTTTTGCTTTGTCTACTTCGATTCCTGACCTTGATATTTGGTGTCCTAAAACTATACCTTCCTTCACCATAAAGTGACATTTCTCCTAATTCAAGACGAGATTTGATTCTTCACACTTGGCGAGCATTCTATCGAGGTTGGATAGACATGATGCGAAAGAGTCTCCGAAGACCGAAAAATCATCCATAAAGACCTCCATGCATTGTTCAATCATGTCGTGGAAATTTTCAACCATGCATCTCTGAAATGTTGCAGGTGCGTTGCATAATCCAAACGACATTCGTCGGTATGCAAATGTTCCGTATGGGCATATGAACCTTGTCTTCTCTTGGTCCTTTGGATCGAGTGGGATTTGGAAATACCCAGAGAAACCGTCAAGGAAACAGTAGAATTCATTCCCTAATAGCCTTTCGAGCATTTGGTCAATAAATGGAAGCGGGAACTGTCCGTGTTAGGATAAGTTCATTTTCTTCATTTGTAATGACTGTCATTCCTCCATTTTTTGGGACGACTTGAACAGGGCTAACCCAAGGTGAGTCGGATATTGGGTAAATCAATCCAGCATCCAAGAGTTTAATAACCTCTTGCTTAACCACGTCCTGAATCTTAGGATTTACCCTCCTCTACCTTTGTACGGATGGTTTGAAATCGTTTTCCATGATTATTTTGTGTGTGCAATAGTTGGGACTGATTCTTTGTATATCAGAAATTTTCCATGCGATTGCCTTCTTGTGCGATTTCAGAACATCGATGAGTTGAGCTTTTTTCTCGGGTTTTAACTCTTTTGATATTATTACCGGGAGTTGTGATGTTCCGTGGAGGTAAGCGTACTCAAGGTGGGGTTGTAATTCTTTTAATTCGAGGTTTGGCGGTTCTTCAATAGACGGCTTAATTCTAGCTATCTCGTCTCTATTCAGTTTCTCATATTCAGCTTGGAATGGCGTATCGTCTATCGCGGGTTCAGATGTGGAGATTGATGCTATTTCAACCCATTCAGTTTTATTTGAGAATTCTTCCATCTTTAGCTCGTATTTGTTGACTGATGATGAGGAAACTTCATCATTTCTGGTGAGGATGATCCCTCCGTCATCGGTGAATTGGAATTCTTGAAATTGAGCGGATGAGGATTGGTTTATGGTGATTTTAGGGTTTGGAAATGGTAGTGGTTCGGGTTGGTTGGTTAATTGAGGCTCAGTTGGCGGTGGTTCAACACTCATTCCCTTGAATGAATCTAGGATTTCTTCGATTGAAGGAAATGGGTTTGGTCCGTTGAATATGGGTTTATCTCTTTTCTAGCCAAGGTATTGGTCCGTTGAATATGGGTTTGGTTCGAGAATTTCGAGTTGTCCGATGTATCTAAATTTCAGTTTACCGCGTTTACCAAAACGAACACCTTTCCAAGGTGACACTTTCAAGAGTACTTTCTACGTGGTGTGATGTTCAACCTTGTTTTGCTAGTCTCCACTTGTTTGATAATTGTTCCACCGGTATTGAGAGGTGTACGAACGATTTCCTCATCGCAGACGATTTCGGTGCGAATCTTATAAAAGCCAATTCATGGTAATGATATCATCGAGAAGAGAAAGAGGGGATAAGGTTTTCGGTTTCAGAGTGAAACACGGAACTATGTTCACTTATTTATACTGAATTGTTAATTCCTTGACGTTCTTAGCTTCCAAGTCGGTGCTAGTGATATCGTGAAGTAGACTAAACTAAAGCATCTAATAATCTAACGTTTAAGTGCAAACTTTTAAATATATTCAGATATTTCAAATTGGGCTTCTTGCTTTTCCTTCTTTAGTCTACCGGGATAAGGTATTCTCGTGTGAGGTACATTATCTGGAGTTTTGGATGGGCCAGATGTTGTGACAGAGATGTCAATTGACATATTTTCACTAGGCGTAGGTGTGGGCAAAGAAGTGTTTTCGGGGGTGTTATCGGGTGGTGGTGGATCAACTTTGGTTACTTTTCCTCCTCTAGTCACGATTAACACATCACCACTTGGCGGATGGGTGGTGTCATTAGTGATTACCGACGTACTTTCCTCAATAAAACTTAAGATTTTCAAAATAGATTCCATGTTAGAGATTAATTTTTCTGAAATTTTTATCATGGCGTCAATGTTATCTTGAAATCCGGTTACTCTTTTGTTTATAACATTTTGTTCGAACATAAAATCTGATGAAGATTTTTTTGAGCAAGGTAGGTTGTTTGTAGGTGAGGAAACGGCCAAAAGTTGGGTTAAAGATTCATTTGGTGTGGGAAAGTTTAGTCAGAATGGGGTGTTGACATGAGTGGTTAAAAAGTGGTTAAACTAAATCTAAACTAATTCTAAAGGTAAAAAGGTAACTTTTGATTGATGTTAATCTTTCAAAAAGATCGCTAAATACTAAAGTTGCTAAATTCCTAAAATCAGTTGCCGACGCTCCCCGGCAGCGGCGCTAAAAACTTGTTATGCTGCACATCGGTCGTTGGAATTTCTAATGGTGATGCAGCACAACAGATTGGTTTTTTATTTGTAAGGCTGGGGCCTAGGGTTACTATTATGCTAATCAAACGGCTAGCAAAGGACAAAAATGATCTAGGATCGTTCTTCAAAGCACGGCAAATTGAAGCTAGGGGATTTAGAAACTTTTATGTATTTAGCTAGGGAGAGAAGAGTTGGTTTTTGGATTTGGATTTTCTATTCTAAATTAAATTAAAATAAACTGAAAGGTGGAGGTTACTTCGGGCGTTTAGCAATTGAAACGATTTGTCTACTATGAAGTGGTTTAGGAGTTGTTTGATATGGAGAGTTCTAATGAGGATAAGTTTGTAAGTTAATGTGAGCTATCACTGCAATCCTTCTATCGGGCTAACGCAGAGGTGTCCACAATCAGGAAAATAGAATGTCACGTGGGTTGCAGCATATATTAAAGCATACACCGAAAGTTCTCTCAAATGTATACCCATATTATCTAACAGTTAATCTCGAATCCTATTCCCCAATTTCGGTCGTCAGAGATGTCCGAATCATGGCGTAGTTTGTTGAATAAACAATCTTATGAACGAGGTTTACCCTCACCGGAATAGATTGGACTAACTGGTCTAGGCGGCCGGATAATATGTCATCACTTATTCGAACGAATTATCAACATTACTCGGGTATCCAAGAATACAAAGATGGTTTGTACTACAAATGGAAACTTAAGTAACTCGTTTGTTATTCGATTCATAATATAAAAACACTTTCGGTCGTTCTCGACTTCCATACATTTGTACTCCGCCGTATGCGTTTCCAGTACTATATCAGAGAACAGTCGAATAGGGGCCGTCATATTACTTCACGATATTTATGCCAATTGTATTTCACTATTATGATGATCCTAAGGCAACAATTAAACAAGAACATGCAATAAGATGATCAAAGCAACAGTTCAATATAAGCATACAAAGGTATTATTTAAGTTGAGGATATTCCGAAAGTTGTCTCAAAAATATCGTCTATATGAATTTAATCTTAATCTACCTCTATTCCCATGTTCCGTGTCTCTTGGATTCTATTTTGGTCTAGAGAACACCGGCCATGCCGAGCTCAATGATTCAATCTAACATAGTATAACTAAGTGACCTATATCCTATGAGTTAGCTACTTTCATTTTAAGATAAGGTTTTAGTCATAACATGAGTTTCACCAAACCCATAAATTAGTAAGCCTAAATTGTCGGGTGTCACATTCTCCCCTTGTTAGGAGAATTTCGTCCCGAAATTACCTTGTTGTCGCAGTGTGTGGGGTATCTAAGAATAGATGTGTGTTTCATCACGTGGAATGATAAGTGTCTCATCAGACAGACATTTCTAAAGGTTAGAAATGTGGAAAGTGTTGTGTACGTTGAGTTGTAATGGTAGTTGCAATCGCTATGCCACAAGAAAGATTCTTTCGAGAATTTTGAGTGGTCCGATGTATCTAAGTTTCAGTTTACCGCGTTTATCAAAACGAATGACACCTTTCCAAGGTGACACTTTCAAGAGTACTTTCTACGTGGTGTGATGTTCAACCTTGTTTTGCTAGTCTCCCCTTGTTTGATAATTGTTCCACCGGAATTGAGAGGTGTACGAACGATTTCTCATCGCAAACAATTTCGGTGTGAATCTTATAAAAGCCAATTCATGGTAATGATATCATCGAGAAGAGAAAGAGGGGATAAGGTTTTCGGTTTCAGAGTGAAACACGGAACTATGTTCACTTATTTATACTGAATTGTTAATTCCTTGACGTTCTTAGCTTCTAAGTCGGTGGTAGTGATATCGTGAAGTGGACTAAACTAATCTAGCATCGTATAAGATTGAAATAATTTTTTCATTGTCTCCTTTAATTTTATCCTCCAATTGTTTCGTATTGGTCGTTGTCACCTCTATCACTAACATCTCGGTTTGTCTCTATAAGAATTAACTTCATCTGATTTTGCAAGATCGAGTATTGCTACTATCAAACCGACTACTAAGAGAATCTTATTTTGTACTAGTCTATCGTACCTATGCCTTTATTAGAAAACCACAATCCAACTTCTTATCTTAGAATTTCCTTAGCAGTGTTTCAGGTGTAATCGGTATTATAGTTTCAAAATGTGATTAAAGGTTAGATCATAGAGAAAGATTGAGTGAAAATCAAGTGTTTGTTGATATATATGGTTTTCTTTTGCCAAAAACATCATCATAATAATTATTTTTTTGATAACTTTGTTAATAATTTATGGATTTTGAAAATTCCGTAAAAACATTTTCTGGCAAAGTTTGTTTAAAATCGTTGCGGACGTGAATCTGTTGAAAAATCTTGTCATTAACAAAACGGGGAAAATTTTGTTTAACAAAAATCCATTGAAAAAATGAAGTTGGGAAATTTCGAGTAACCGTTTGATGAAAATTCGTTAAAGGCTCAAATAGATGAAAATACGTTGAAAACTATGGTCATTGAAAAGTGTTGAATATTTTATTTTCAAAAATCTGTTGGAAGATTTATGTTGTGGAAAATTTCTGACGAAAGAAAATGAGAAAACATTTGGTCTCACTGCATACTCGGATTCTGATCATGGTGGCTACAGTATAGATAAGAAGTCCTCCACTGGTGGATGTTAGTTTCTTGGCTCGCATTTGGTCTCGTGGCAATGCAAAAAGCATACTACAATTTCCACTTCAACTGTGGAGGCTGAGTATGTTGTTGTTGCTAGTTGTTGTTCCCAGGTTATGTGGATTCAGCATCAATTGCGTGATTACAGGTTACTTCTCAGTATGACTCCTATTCATATAGATAATACTGCTGCCATATCTATTACACACAATCTCGTAAAACATTCTAAAACTTAGGTTCCACTTTATATGGGATTGCTATGAGAAACACTTAATAGACCTCGTCCATGTAGATACCCTTAAGCAGAACGCTGACCTATTCACCAAGGCTTTTTCCGGTGCCCGATTTGATGAACTAGTCAACATGATTGGTTTACGATTCGTTCAACTGAAAAAGTTACTTTTGGACTTGGACTATTGTTTTGTTTAAAAAAAAAAAATAATTAAATTACGTAACAACCACTCTTTATACTCTTTAGTATTAAAGAAATACACGATTGCAACATTTATAAAAAGACGTTTAGTTGTGTCTGTAAACAAATAGGGAAATGATAGTACATTAGGGAACATGCACAAAATGGAAATTTTAAGGACTATCCTTGATGTACCAGTAGATTTATCTAGCATAGTTACTACTATTTTTATAAAAGTTAGCTTCATCATATGATGTATTGGTAAGCATGATACACACCGGTCTTTGAGCTATTAAAAGGTAACACTAATACATGTCTATTATCTTGTGGGTAAACACCCTGTGATGTACGACTAAATGTCTTAATCCCTTAATATAGCTTGGCATACCTCTATTTATGATTTTAATATGAAATCATTTGGGGGTATATACTGATTGTTCCTTTGCTGTACGTAAGTACAAACCTGGTCTCAATTAGTATATACTTAAAAGTTAAGCAAACGCAAGTCAATGAACTTGAAAAGGTCTTAAATCACAAGATACCTAACAAGGTCGCCAAAATGGTTTGACCAAGTCTCGTTTTGCTTACACCTGAAACAATCTATGTCGCTTTGTTGTACGTTTGTACAGACCTGTCACCGCTGGCTTGATTCTTATTAATGATATTCCTCTATTCTATCTGATCTTGGAAGTTATGTTCATGTCTAAATTACAGGGGTATGTCTATGGTAGGGACCACAGAGCAATATTCATACTAACACTAAAAGGTTCGCTCATAGACACGGATGTAACATGATTAGGTGGTCAAACAATACCGGTAAATATCTTGAAATAATCTTTATAAAAGGTGTTTTAAATATGCTAAGTAAATTTAAAGTAGATAAATATACTGATAATCGAGATAACACTTACCATTTGCTAATAATTGCATGTTGTCCTAATATGATCCCTTAGCAGACAAAACAACTACGTCATCCAAAATAATGTTATTTATTTATTTACTTTTACTTATGGTACTTTAAATTTTTGTATATATTTATTCAAGTCCTTAAAAGCTACTCTCGAATCGGGTTACGAAACTTGGAATAAAATTCAAAAAAAAAATCACACTTTTAGGGTCCTGCGACACAACTTATATCGCAGCCTACGACGCAGACTATGTCTCTAGTTATGTCGCATGAGAGGGTTAAGGTATAAATACCCGTCCCCAGTCGCTATCACTGTTACCACACATGGAGACACAAAATCAAATCTAGCGACACAACATCCCAATTTAGCGACACAACGGACTGCGATGATTTTTTGATTTGTTCATGCTTTCTGTGTATTTTCATCCCAATCAACGACTTGATTCTTGTTCACGTTCACTTACTCGACATTTAGGTACTTGCTTTATCTCATTTTCATCGAGTATTTATGATTTAATCACCATGTAAAGGTTCGGTTGTTAGGTTTTTTTACTTTTCGGTTTAAATAGACGAGGAAACGACCAAAATAATTGGTAAAAGTTATGTTTCCGTGTTCCTAAATGTTAGACGTACTCTAGGGTATGTGTTGTTTGCGAAAACCCCAAAATTGATGTTTAGGGTTTCTGGGTTGGGGCTTGCAGTTCATCACTGCGACACAACCTGCGACATAAGCTTTTATGTCGCAGGTTTCATGGAATTAATTTATGTCGCTGACGTCTGCTGCTAGTTTATGCATTGCAACTCTTGCGACACAAGAGTTATGTCGCAAATCTAAAAATATTCGATTAAATTCGAATTAATTGCGAAAAGCAACACAACTCTGTCCGTCGCATCTTTGGTTAGCGACACAATCTCTTATGTCACTTATCTTTGGAAATCAATTTCAAGTCTGTAAGCGACACAAGTCCTTTATGTCGTAGGAATCCTATGACACAAGTCCCAGTGTCGCAAAAACTAGAATTTGTAATTGACTTATACAGTAATGGCAGACGCTGATGTTATTTGGGAACCACACCACAACATCGTGACATTTTTGGATGATTCTAAGGAGAGGGCTGCTCCGTACCGGCCAATGGTGGCATTTTTATGTCGTTCCCGTATTTACATTGCTATCACTGCGACCACCATACAAGGATCAGGTGTGTCCATTATGGGAAAATGCAGTCATCAACTCCGATCTTCCGTTTACACGGATAATCTACACTCTTGGCGATCGTCAGCTTATCATCTCCGAACAGGTTATTCGGGATTTCTTTCAGTTCGGTGATACTCCTTGCATGCCTACTCTATATGGGAATCAGTTTATTGCTGGTGCTATGACTTGCATCGGTTATCCAGGGGTAATCTACCGCAAGGCAAGTCTGCCTAAGGTTTGGAGATACCTGATGCATGTTGTTATTATATGTTTATCTCCATGCAAGGTTGGCTTTGATGGGATTAGCTACTCAACAGCCTCTGCTATGCTTGCGTTGGTTTACAACAAGCCCTTCAACTACTCCGGTTATATCTTTAGGGCGATGGTAGACAACGTCAATATCGGGGACAAGCGTTGGAATCTATATCCACACTTCATACAGCTACTTATCGACAATCAGCTTCCCGGCATTCCACCCAACATCCTTGAATGCTTGCGTCCGACTCCCATGAACGTCCGAATCTGGACTGTTTGTGCTGCCGGAGCAAATGCGGAAGACATGTTTCCGCTTTTTGTGCATATTGTAGATGAAGCTTTTGGATAATGGTAAAACACATGGGGCCCTGGATGAACTTTCGGATAATGGTTCATTCCAACTCCAGATGCCCCCACTGTGCCAGGGGAGTTGCCCGGAGTCATCCTTGTGGGGTGGACAATGACTGGTGCCAAAGGCACATGGGACCAGGGTGTTCTCACCAAATTACACCTTTTTCGGATATCGTAGATGAAGCTTATGTTTCTCCGCCCAACGATGGGTTTATGGATGTTTTGGCTGCACCAGTGCAGCAAGCTCAGGAGGAATTGCATCTCCATGAGGCAACTGTATAGGTTGATGACATGTTACAGCAGATTGAGGAATACCCTGCTGGGACAGGCTGTTCAGCCTAATCTAGAAAAACCAGCAAGGGATGATGATTCGGATGGTGGTCCTACTCCATCTACTTCTCCAAGGATTGTACCTTCGGAGTCTTCATTGAGAAATATTCAACATTTTGATCCAAGACGTTTCAAGCGTATTGATAAAGGCCAAAATTTACTATATTGTAGTACTAAGTTACCCCGTGTTTCATAGATTTCTAATGCATTTTATGTGAATAAGATACTCATTTCGTTCATATTTGCAATTAGGAGTTTAATCAGAGCTTGGATCGAAAATAAACAGAGAACGAGCTAATCGTGAAAAAAAGAAGCTGAGAGAATGAAGATAGGCAAGATTGGATTGGAATAGGTGTATATGAAGCTTGAATCGGAAAGAGAACGAAAGATGAGCTGAAAATGAAGAAAAGTGTAAAAGCAGAGTTTTCGGCTATGCGTTCGTATTTTAGCCATAACATACTCACACGAACTCCGATTAGGTTGATTCAGGTTGGAGAATTTAGCTAACAGGCGGGGCTACAACTTTCGTTTAGAATTCTAAAACTTTTTATCCATCCGGCAGATGGAATTCCATCCGACGGATGGACTTAAATGTTGGGCTGCCCAAGTACGCGGGCTGAATTTGGGGAAAACTCATCCATCCGGCGGATGGAATTCCATCCGGGGGATGGATTGAGTTGGCAGAAAACCCTAAAAACTCTATTTTCCTCATTTTAACCCTAACTTCCATAACTTCAAACCAGAAGACCAAGGCTAGTTCCAGAGGCTTTTTGATGACGATTTGGAGGCACAAGAAGGTTAGGATTGATGCCAATTGATCCTACGTCATGTGGTTCACGATTCGGTTTACGTATCATCTTTCAATTTCAATTTGAACATGTCTATGTGTTTTGTTTTCAGATTATGAATCTGATTTTGTACAATTGAATAATGAATTAGATTTTATGTATATTGTTTAGTTTAAGAACCTTGGATTATGATTGTTTGAAGGTTATAATTGTGTTTTGTTTCAATTGTCTGATTAAAGATTGTTATGTTATCCGTGATTCCTTGTTTATTGGTGATTATTTGTTGCTACATAACGTGGTCAATATGATTATTGAGATTGAATTCCTTTGATGTTATTGACTATTGATGATTATGAATCTAGGTTTATAGTCATTGCTAAATATATTGAGTTTGATAGGTTAAGATAATAGTAACTAATCAATCTAAAATGAGCAAGCTAATAATAGATTATTAGTAGGTATTGTTGAGTCATACTGCGAGGATTAATCATAACAAGTCGTGAACAGTTAATGCACAATCTAGGGAAAAGCACGCAATAGAGCTACATTCTTGCGATGTCAGATCGATGTTTAATGTGGGACCCTAGGTTGTAGGTTTTAGTTAACCAGAACCGGAGACTAATTGACATTTAACTTGGACTCTTTGATTAGTATCAAGGTTGATAAAAAAGAAATCACAATCAGACAATCAAAACACATGAACCGGATAATATGAATCTAAGTGGAAGAACCTAAGCAATTACATGACTATCTCCAATTGTTTATCTTTTCCTCTTTACCTTGTTTTATGTTATTTGGTTTAGTGAATTAGTTCATATTGAACGTTCGTACGGAACTAAAACGTAACCCATATTTTCCTGCTTTATTGATAATTCCAATTTAATTGAGTAACATCGTTCCCGTGTTCCTGTGTTCGACCTGGATTTACCATAGCTATACTATTCTGATCGGGTATTCTTGCCTGGTTGTGTGATAGTAGTGATCAGTATATCCTGTACTTTATAAATAATAAAACTAGACGCTTTCACATGCATCACGTATCCAGCACCGTATACGTCAAGGTACGACGTATGTCAGACCAGATACAGGAAAGAGACCAAGAGATGACGATCCTACTGATGAGGATTGGGTTCCACCCCAGTCTACCCGTCATATCTCTACTTCTTCTTCTGCAGTTGCTACATCTTCCAGGTCAAGGCCTAGGGTTGAGGTACCTCCTGTTGAGGTTCCAGTTCAACCTCACCCTATGGTAATTGAAGAGCTGCTGAAACGTCTGGATACTATGCAACATACTTTGGACTCTCAAGCCAACATTCTTGCAGCTCAAGCTGCTCAGATCAAAGATTTGGAGGCTACAACTGTTTTGGTTCCAGAGTTGAGATCTAGGGTTTTAGAACTAGAATCCCTAGCTGTCGTTCCAGGGGAGTCAGGCCTGCGTGCCATAGAAACAACAACTAGGACTTCTTCAGGAACATAGACTGATGATGTAAATGAACCGGATAATGTAATTTCTGATGATATTAATGGAACTTCACTTTTGGATTATTTTCCTGTTGTTGACATTCCAGGTCAGCCGAGACCGTAAGTTGTTGATTATTCTCACGCTATCATATATTCAACTTATGGTTAACGAGGAAGATCCAGCATCTGAACCTGATTTTGAGGTTGATGATGATGTGGTAGTAGAGGAAGAGGAGCTACATAGCGATGAAGTTTATGATGATGCTCCTACGATTGAAACAGATTCCTCTGAGGATGAAGCAGAGCCTGCTGGTACCTCTCAAAGTCAACCAAGTACTTCACAAGCAGTGCCTGCTCAAGAATCTATAGCTCAAGAGGCACCTATTCCTGAAACTGCAGAAGCTTCTACATCTAAGCATTCTGAGTGGTGGTCTCATGGTAGAAATCCTGAACCGGTACTAGTAACTTGCAAAACTTATAAGGTTAAAGGGGATTACACTGGGATAATTAAGAGCTGGAAGGTGAATAGGGCTATTCTTATGATAAAGAGAAGTGATGGAGTTCAATACTCCAAAAGGTCCTTCACCAAGCTGAGTACTTTACTGAAAGGTGAAGTAAATCGATTAGCTCAGCTGAACCTGATCAATCCTCACAAAGATGGTCGTGCCGAATATATTCAGACAATCTTGCGTCGTGAGGTTTCAAGCAAAAGGTATAACTTCATCAAACTGACGTTGGGCACGAGGTATATGTATAAGAAAAAGCTTGATCCAGTGACAAGGTAGCCGATCGTTAAAGTTCATTATCCGCCAGCTGATTGTCTTACTGAGATTCCTCTAGAGACTGTTCCTCTCGACTTTCTAAGAAGATTTCATCATTGGGAACTCGATGCTCACACTGGTGAAGTTGTGTTTGTTTTTGTACCAGAATCAGAGCATCCAGAGATGACATCGCTTTATGGTTTAAGGAAATCTCAATTTAGAGTGTTTGATCCAATGAGCTTGATCAATATGTCACAGAAAGATCTAAGGAAATTGTTTGACAATCCAATTCGCTTCAATGCAAGAAATGCAGTGAATTCGATTCTTGCAAAACAATTCCAAAACATTGTGACATTATGTGTTACGCATGGGATTCATGTTGAAGATATTTTGAAGACCAAGTTAAAGACATGGGGGAGTTTATTGGTGCATCTTAGTGTGTCTGTCAGTTGGTATAAGTCTGTAACACGTTAGTTTTGTAATTATGTTAGTTACGATGTTTGTATTTATAAGTAATTACATTTTGTGTTTTGGCGACACAAGGGTTCTGTGTCACAAGAGTCAACTTGGCGACACAACTTATGTCGCATAAGTCGGCTTGGCGACACAGCTTGTGTCGCATGGGTCAGTTTAGGTGTTGAGTATAAATTGATAAGGTCGACTCATTTGCAAAGGTTGACGAACTTAGGTATTCTGAGAGCATATTGTATTCGAGTTATTGAATATAATCTTATCGGTATTTGTTTGAGTATTAATATACTTTCTTGTTTGTGTTGTTTAATCGTTTAACATTTATATATTCAATCTTGGGATTCCGCACGTTGATTGAGTATTAGGATTCGATTAGGTCTGAGATCAAGGGATCTACAGCTGGTTTACCAATCCAGCCGCCGGTTGAGTCCATTTTCCAGAATCTTCCAAAATTGGGTTGGGCTTTATCTTGGGCTCCCTTTTCTTCAAATATGGATCTTAGCTTAACTTTTGGCCCAATCTATAATTTTATACTTCAAGTCTTCATGTTTGGTTCTTATTTTTTTTAAGTCTTCATTTCTTCTTGATTTTTCTTCATTTTAGCTCCTTTTTCGTTCCTTTTCTTCAAGTCTTGTATTTTAAACCTAAATTGCAAATATGAAGAAAAACAATATCTAAACTCATATAAATAATAATAAAATGTATCTAAATATAGGGATAAATTAGTATAAAAATATAGTATTATTTGAATTTTTTTATTTTTTTTGTTTTACTTTTTTTTTTAAAGAATACTAATTAGAATCCAGGTCTGTATTTATTACAACAGAGGAAACAATTAGTAAACCCCCAAATGTTTTCATATAAGTAAAAAGACATATAAAACTATTGTATGATAAATTTAAAATTTAAGACTTTTTTATGTCATACATCATATTATGTATCATAAAATAATATACAAGTTATTTTATTAATTTCTTAAATTTCAGAAATCCTCATATAGATTGCCTATTAGTACATCATATCATGTAACTATATATCACTTATTATTATATTGCTTACGTTATATGTACAAAACAGTTAATCCACATTAAAGTCTAAACTTTTAGATATAAAACAAAACTTTTAACAAAAATATTCTAACTAATAAATACATAGTTATTAACGAAAAATATTTTAATGTAATGAAATTTTAATGAATTTTTTTTATATAGGACAAATAAAAACTTAAATGAATAATAAAGAAATTCTTTTTTCTTACGAACCTTATCCCCACATTTAATTTATGCAATGTCCCCATTGTATATAAATGATAAAAACAAAGTTAGTAAAAAGGTAGAAAAGAAATAAGAACGAAAAACTCCACTGACTATCGAAGAATTCATCATTGGCTAGAAAAAAATTTATCTTGGTTGTCTCCTTGATCTTTGAAAATAATATACAACATCCACATTTTCGTAGTTAATCACGATTGCATTTAGCATATGCAATAAGCCTTTAACCCTTCAGTATCCCGAGTGGACGAGTTATATTCTCGTGAGGGTTTCCAGGGAACACACCCAAAAAGTTCAAAAGTTTCCAAATGTTAATGCATTGTTCAACTGAACTAATCGCCAACTTCGAAAAGTGACAATAATACTCTAAAATAAAAATAAATAAGAAAGCAAATTAAATGTACCAAATAATATAAATATACAAATAAAATAAAAACTAAATTAATCTAAATAAAAACTAAAAACTAATGTAAGAGCAAAAACAAAAATATATTTAATAGGAAAGAAACACATAACCATATGCTACTAAGTACTGTCACTACCGTCATTCCGCCTAGGCTAATTGCATAGTAAATATTTACACTATTGTTGTTTGTTAGGTTACCCTCAAATAAAGCTAACCGCCGGTTGAGATGATCAACCTTCGGTTGAACAAGTCCATGTACGTCCCAAGTTACTAACCTATAAATAGCTTTTATATATTTTAGTCTTAATGGCCCGTAGTAACTACTAGTTTATTAGCACATCTATTTTATAGCCTAATATCCTTAAACCTATATATTTTGAAATGTAATCATTAAGTGCTTAAAATTAGATAGCCTAATAAAATCTAATCATGATCTGGATCCCCAATTAAATATAGTTTACCTCTTAATGTGCTTAAAGACCCAAACATGTTTTTTAACATGTTAATCCAATAGACTTAAAGCCTAACATATCTACAACTCCTAATTTGTTAAGATTCCAACTTTTAATAATCTCAATTTAAGATTTAGAAGCCTAAATGTTTGAAATCCTAAAAAAATATATTAAGCTCAAATGATAAGTGTAGCCCAAGGAAAAAGTTAAGCCTAATTTTAAAAATCAAAGCTCAAATTAGTAATCTTTAATTAAAAATTAAACCCATTAGTTTAAAAATATAAAAGTCATTTTAGTCTATTGTTTAATCAAAATATTATGTATGGCCCAATTCTTTTATTCAAAGCCCAATGTTTTTTTTAGTAAGCCCATTTAATTAAATTTAAAATTCAATCTTTTAGCCCCAATTGTAATTAATGTAGCTCAAAACTTAACTGGCCCAAATCTTCATCATTTAAATGCCACCTTTTAAAAAGTTCATCTATTATTCCATTAAAATAGGCCAAAATAATTGTAGCCGAAAGTTTTGAAGTTTAAAAACCCATATGAATTAGCCCAATTAAAAGCAATTTAGCCAAAATTTGAGAAACCCGCCCAACCGCCCGTTAACTATGTCAACCGCCGGTTGGTTGCTAGTAGTAGGTTTCCACAATAACAACATTTATATCTTGTTTTGTTTATTTAGCCTTATTTAATTTAATTTACGTACCTGAATTCCAATAGAGTTTTTTAGTAATTATTGTTTCTTATTCCTATCCTTAAGAACAAACTAACACAAAAAGTAAAAACTAAAAATAAACTACATACAAATTAAACTCTAATAAAACTACCTACCAATTAAAAATACAACCTAATATACAAGCACGGGTTGCTTCCCGAGAAGCGTTTGTTTTTGTTCGAGTCACTAGCTTGACTCCAACTTTACTTACCTAAAAATCTAATGATTTTCCCCACACTTAAAAGTAAGCATGGATGGTAATATCGATAAATATCATTTAAATGTAAATTTATTAAAAGTAAAGTACGAAGATACTTATCCTTTAAAGCAGGTAACTGGTTTTTCTGAGATACTCCACGATTTTCCAAAAATTGTGAGAAATTTTCCTTCCACTCGAATTGCCAAAAGGACCTTCATATTTGTAAAACAATGAACCTGTGCTTATAAACACTCTGTTGTTGGATGTCTGATTACCGCAAGTTCTGTTTTCAGTTTCTTCTCCAATCCTTCCCATTTCTTGATCATCTTCCTTAAATTGTTCCACCTCCGGGTATAATGATAAAAATTCATCAATAATCGTTATTATTTCTTCTTCCGTCATTACCTCATTCTAGTTTCCCAATTCAAGGATCTCCTCGTCAAGATTGTGGTGATCAAATTTTGGCAGAGTCGACCAATCTACCTCCAAATCTTCTTCCTGTTTAAATTTACTTAAAATTTCATTAGAAAAAAAGGATTCAGAGAATTGAGGATACTTATCGATTTGATTGTCTATCCCTCCAAGTTGTTGAATGAAATTCCCTTGACTATGGCCAATCGTTTTGGTTTCTTCCATTCTCTTACTTGTCTCCAGAAATTGTGTAGCTAATACAATTGATGATTGGGCTAAATTCATCAACCTATGTCGACTCATGTATTCCTCAATCTTCATTAGGTAAATAGGATCATTGATTGAGTTCTAAAAAGCCTCATGAATGTTATCTATGGTCTGATAAATACCAGTAAAAACTAAGAAGAAAAAGAAAAAGAGTAGAAAAGAAAAGAGTTAGATAATACGTGTATATGTTTCGGCCCATGGGCCACTAGGGTTTTGTTCTAGATCCTGTATGCAGCTATATATATGTCCATTGTACACTATAACGGAAAAGTAAAATAATACATCCGATATATATTCATATTTCATATTAGTTAGTCGGTCTGAGAATTACGTGGTATCAGAGAGAGGTTAATTGTGTTCTTCAGTTTCAAATCGCACCGTCAGAACTGTTCTTCCTTTGCAACTATGAGCCTCAAACTGCACCCTGTAGAGTGCAAATCAGACACTACCACCCCTACAAACAACTCCAGCATAGTCCGGCGATCATACCCTGTGAGTATGACCTCCGGACGACCAGCAACGCGCCACCGCAGACCATCGCTCACCGCCGCCACTTCTCCACGAGCCGACATGTGAGAACGTCTCCGGCCGCCGTTCTCCGCCGGATTCTCCATATCTTAAATTGGAAGCTTTCTGACATGATTCCTAGTGAGATGCAAAGTTTTCGTTCCTGATTTTATGACCAGTCGTGAGGTTTGCGATCTGCTCTCTGGTTTCTATATTTTTTTGGGGAGGTTGGTATTCTGGTTTATCATTTGCTGCAGTTTGGCATTTTTGATGGGGTATTTTGGTTTGTTGCCCTCTGCTCTTGAATTTCCCTGCCTTTGATTTTAATAATTTATTCGGGTAACTCAACAATGGATTTCAACTTCTGTTACAACTTGGCTCTCGGGTTTTACTTTATTTGGGTAATTTGGAACTTCATAAAGAAAGTTGGGGGTGGTTCCGCTTCTAAGAGCACTATTACTATATCCATCAACGAATCTAGTCGCCTTACTGGATCTTTGAGTTCATATGCTCCAACTGCTGCCTTTGCTGATATTGGAAAGACTAGTACGTGCCTTTTGTCATCTACATCTAAATGGGTCATCGATTTTGGTGCTTCGGAACACATGACTGGTAACCCTGATCTCATATCTGATTGCAAACTAATGCAAAGTCATCTCATGTTACCATTGCCGATGGGTCGACTGCTCAAGTTCTTGGGGTAGGTAATGTGAACCTCTCACCTTCTATGTCATTATCTTCCGTGTTAAGCATTCCAAATTTTTCATTTAACTTGCTTTCTGTAAGCAAAATTACTCAAAACTTGAATTGTAGTGTTGAATGATTTCCTGGTTATTGTGTTTTTAAAGACCTAAAGACAAAACTAGTTATTGGCAAGGGATGTGAATCTGATGGTCTTTATATATTTGAACCTCATGTACCAACATCACTAGTAGATTTTACATCGTCGTGCCCATTTGAAATGCATTGTCGGTTAGGTCATCCATGCCTTCAAACTTTAAAGAAATTATGTCCCCAATTCTCCAATTTGTCTTCGTTACAATGTGAATCTTGCCAATTTGCTAAACACAAGCGTGTTCATTTAAGCCCAAGGGTGAATAAGAAGGTTGCATCACCATTTGAGTTGGTCCATTCAGATGTTTGGGGTCCATGTCCTGTCACTTCAAAAACTGGTTTTAAGTACTTTGTAACATTTGTTGACGATTATTCTCGTGTTACATGGTTGTATTTTATGAAAAATCATTCTGAAGTGTTCACTCATTTTTGTTCATTTGTTACGGAAATTAAAACAGAATTCAATGTTTTCATTCAAACTTTGCGAAGTGATAATGCAAAAGAATATATTTCCGAGTCATTTCGATCTTATATGCTTCAGCATGACATTCTTCATGAGTCATCTTGTGTTGATACACCGGCCCAAAATGGGATTGTAAAACAAAAAAATCACCATCTTGTTGAGGTGGCTCGAGCACTTCAGTTTCAGATGACAGTTCCAAAACCATTTTGGGCTGATGCTGTTTCACAACTTGCTTTTTGATGAACCACATGCTGTCGGTTGTTCTTGGTGGTGATGTCCCATATTTAGTTCTTTTTCCTACAAAGACCATATTTCCCGTTGAACCTAAGATGTTTGGTAGTACTTGTTTTGTTAGGGACACCCGACCTCACGTCACTAAGTTGGATTGTAAGTCTCTTAAGTGTGTTTTTCTTAGATATTCCTGCCTTTAGAATGTTATTCTCCTACTCTCCATCAGTATGTAGTATCGCGAGATGTTACTTTCCATGAAGATGTACCTTTCTTTCCTATATCTACCTATCATCATCAAGGTGAGAATGACGACTTGTTAGTCTACAACATACCTACACCTCTTACACACACTATTGAGCAGTCAGACCATCATCCCGATCAGGTACCAATTGTTGAGCAGTCTGACCATCCTGATCGATTTGCGCAAGTATACCATAGGCTAAACCTACAACTGATCATGATCCCGTGTCTACTTCGTCAGCAAAATTCTCCAGAACTGAACCTATTAATTCAACTACTGTTACATCTTCTGATAATAATAATAATGATACTATTGCTACACCCAATAATGAAGTTTCCGATTTAGATTTACCCATTGCTTTTCAAAAAGGTAAAAGCTCATGTACTTACCCGGTTTCATCATTAGTTTCTTATGATAAATTGTGCACATTTTCTCGTTCCTTTGTTGCAACACTAGAATCTGCATCAATTCCTAAGACTGTTGGTGAAGCTTTAGCTTATTCTGGATGGCGTACTACTATGAATGAGGACATGGATTCCCTTGATCGGAATGGCACTTGGACTTTGGTAGATTTACCTGCTAACAAAAAGGTAATTGGTTGTAAATGGGTTTTTACTGTAAAGGTTAATCCAGATGGTCCTGTTGTACGGCTAAAAGCTCGATTGGTTGCTAAAGGTTGTGCTCAGACATATGGAATTGATTACTCTGAGACATTTTCTCCTGTTGCGAAACTTTCATCAATGCGTTTATTTATTTCATTGGTTGCTACTTATAATTGGACACTTCACCAACTTGACGTAAAGAATGCATTTTTGCATGGAGATTTACATGAAGAAGTTTACATTGAGCAACCACCTGGGGTTTTTTGCTCAGGGGGAGTCTGGAAAAGTATATAAGCTAAGAAAGCCATTGTATGGCTTAAAACAATCTCCTCGTGTCTGGTTTTGAAGATTTAGTTCTGTAGTGATTGAGTTTGGACTACGAAGGAGTGCTTATGATCACTCTGTGTTCTTTACATCATCTATTCTGGATGCATCTTATTAGTTGTGTATGTGGATGATATTGTGATTACTGCGAGTGACGAGTTTGAAATTAAAAAGTTAAAAGCCTTCCTCAAGTCCCAATTTCAAACGAAAGATTTAGCGCCGTTGAGGTATTTTTTGGGAATTGAAGTTTCTTGTAGTCGAAAAGGAATATGTTTATCTCAGCGTAAGTATTGTTTGGATGTGTTGAGTGATGCAGGTTTGATTGAATCAAAGCCTTGTGAGGCACCCATGATACCGGTGTGAAGTTGAGAGCCGATGATGGAGACCCACTTGATAATCCTGAGAAATTTAGTAAAATTGTGGGTAAATTGAACTATTTAACCATCACTCGTTTAGATATTGCCTTTTCAGTAACTGTTGTTAGTCAATTTATTTTGTCGTACCCCCAAATTCGGGTTGCGGAAGCGATTCGGGTCGGAGCACGACTAATCAAATATCAAGCACAAATATATACAGTGAACGACTCTATATGCGTCGTTTTAACAAAATACAATAATACAACTTAAATTTCACATCAATTGTACTAAATACAATAGCTCGTGTTCTGATATGAGAGATTTAAATACATATTGTTTTAACAAAGTATGATAATGCAATAAATCTCTGGCGTTTGCATGCTGACTCGAGCTAAGCTAAATCCTGAGTGCAGTCCTACTACTGTTGGATACCTGAGAATACACGCTAAAAGGGTCAGCTAAAAGCTGGTGAGCTCACATGTTTAATGATAAAGTGTAATGTATGAACCGCAAGATTTAAGTATAATGATTTGCAATTAAGCAAATAAGTAAATGATAAAAGATGTATATAACTGCCATGAGTACATAGTCTGAGCTTAAATGAGGTGTCAGGATCACAACTAAGTGTCTGAGCGAGGGTGCCTCTATGCGTATGCCTAATCAACATACGTATGAACAAATGATAATGCGTCCGTTTTGACCAGTCAGTGCTTGCTGACCCGGACGGGGATTGTCAGTCCCATATGGTACTATACACTAACATTCACGCTACAAAGTATTACCAAACTATGCTAATGAGGACTTATGATGATTAGATGATTAACTCATGTAGAATATAGCAATATTTGATACTTGCGTTCACATGTAAAACAAAACGAGCATGTATTCTCACCCCTAGAGTAAAAACAGTAAAATAGGGGTTATGACACTCACCTGAGTCTGATGAGATGCTATCAAGCACTAATGATGGTGTACAAGGGAAATGATGTCGTCTTGTACGATCGAAACCTGATGGGCATCCTAAACGCGCA
The DNA here is from genome assembly GCA_963422505.1 of Pseudognaphalium luteoalbum. Classification (NCBI taxonomy): domain Eukaryota; kingdom Viridiplantae; phylum Streptophyta; class Magnoliopsida; order Asterales; family Asteraceae; genus Pseudognaphalium; species Pseudognaphalium luteoalbum. The sequence continues at coordinate 75,571,783 of OY730195.1, forward strand.
AGGTTTTAATGATTAGATATCTCAACAGATCATCTATGCTAGTTGTTCCCTCAACTAGTTATGTCCAAATACATTAGTTTGTTTGTTCGTATTTTTGAAAACATGTACGGCCCGTTGGTGGTGATTTGTAATAATAATTCCCATAGTATTATTATTGTGTTTGTTTCGTTTATTGACTTGTAAGAGTATACGTATTTGTTTAAGTGTTTCAACACATGTATCGTTATCCGTAAATATCGTAGCATCGTTTTTGTTCAAGTTTCATAGTAAAACACCTAAAACAATTGTTTCAAGCCAAAATCTAAAGTTTTATATTTCGTTTTACATTTTTCATACCGAGGCTCATTTCGGTTGACTTGGTCAAACGTTTTCGGTTTGACCGGAAACTTTTACCTAAGTCTTAAAATAGTTAACAAAGACTTATAAAGTTGTCGGTATGCTTTATGGTTGGCCCGAAGTGTCGGTTTTATATGTTTATGTCAAAAACAGTCCTAAAATGTATTTTCGGTTTTGTCGGTTTGGTTCGCCACATGATTTCCATAACTTTTGGTCCAAATTAAGGTCCACAATTGTTATCACTGGTCACCTGCGTATCTAGTGTCTATCATAATATTTCTGAGATCTATAGTGTCCATCTTGTTAGTTAAATAATTCCGCGTAAGTACCGAACACACAGTTTTCGACTTTCAAGAGACCAGTCTCAAAGATTCGTTTATAGATAAAAATACGTAAATTTATCGAATAAACCAAAGAAGAAATTTTTGTAGATCTTTTCAATATTCAACTTTAAAACAATAAATCCGTTGTCTAATTTCTCATAGAACTCAAGTTATGGCCATTTTAGTGGACTGTGTTTTCTGGACAGATTTATTCATGTTCATATATATGTTATAAAAATGAGTTTCAAGCTTATATTTGGACATAACATGGTTAGATGATTAACTAAACATCAAAATCAGTAACATGCAAGTATATTTATGAATAGTTTATGTGATTTCTTACAAAGAAAATGGATGGAGATGTTAAAGATGATGAAGAAGGAGCTTGATTCTTTGTCCTCTACTTGCTTCTTCTTTAAACTTGATGAATGATGATGATGGTGAGGAAGTTTTTGGTGCAGATTTTAGAGTGAGCAAATGGTAGAGAGAGGTTGGAGCTTTTGTGTGTGAAATGATGGTGAAAGAGTGAAGTGAGAAATGAGCTCATTGCATGGATGAATGAGTTTTTAGTGGAGAATAGGTCAAGTGACCATGTGCTTGCACATGGGGGAGGATGCCAGCTTATGGGGGCCCATGGAGGCTGAGTTTTTGCCAATTTTTGTTCTTCAAATTTACTTTAAGTCCCGTGGTCGTTTACCCGATCGTTTCGTCATTCGTTTTAACGTTAAACGTTTAATGCGCGTTTTTAAGTGACGATTTAAACTTCGATATTTTCACTTGATATATTAAATCTAGATACTTGAAAATATTTATAAAAGTGTTCCGTTAATTTACTGGTCTTGATTTACGTGTCCAGTTTACGGATGTTAAATCGCGTAACGTTTTAATTAGATGTTTTTCGTTATCGTTTTAGAATACGATATATTATATGAAAGTTTTACTTGAAATAATATATTTTAAACTTATAAAAATATATTTTGGTTCTAGTTTGGTTGTCGGGCGCGTTCCGCGCATTTTTGTGAAGGACAAGTTGCTTTATACGATACGAATGTGATGTTAAATATTATCAACATAATATTTATGAATTTATGAGTTTATTAAATAATTTCATATTATTTAATATTTTATTCACCAACATCCATAATTATGATGTCGGAATTCATCCGAATATGTAAATGTACGATTTAAACAAATCGCATACGTGTGTGTATATATAATAAACATATATCAATACACATAATGATACACATAATTAGACCTAACACAGAACTAATTACATGTATTACTAGAATGGTTAGGACCTAATAACTAGTCCTAATTTGACGGGTGTCACATATTTCGTCACTAAGAACCTCACATTTGGATGCAGTTTGTCATATTTTGAAGTATTTAAAGGGTACACCTGGACGTGGAATCTTGTATCAGAATCATGGTCATCACATCATTGAGGGCTTTACAGATGCTGATTACAATGGGGATCCTACAACTAAGCGTTCTACTATCGGGTATTGTGTCTTTGTTGGAGGTAACCTTGTATCATGGAAGAGTAAGAAACAGCATGTTGTATCCCGTTCAAGTGCTGAATCTGAATACCGTGCTATGGTACAAACCACTTGTGAACTCATATGGCTATGCAATCTGCTTAGTGAGATTAGTTTTGCTCAATCTAGACCAATGAACTTGTGGTGTGATAATGAAGCGGCTATTCATATTGCTAATAATCCAGTGTTCCACGAAAGGACTAAGCATATAGAAGTAGGTTTCCATTTTACTCGAGAGAAACTAGAAGATGGGACAATCATAACTCCTCATGTTGGATCGGGAAATAAATTAGCAGACGTGTTCACTAAATCTCTACCTGGAAGTCGGAATACCTTTATGTTAAACCCAGATCGATCTAATAAACTATTAGATAAACACAGTTTTGAATAATTACTAAGAAGTTTGCGGAATAACACTTAGTAACACAATGAAGATCAATAATAGAACCAATATAAATAGAATTACTATCAAAAGCTTCAATCTTATTAATTTATAAGACGAATACACTGAATTGTATTAGGGTTACACAACCTTGAAGCGGCACACACAAAAAACTTAACCTAAACTAGGTTTTGGATCTCTATTTATATCACATAGAGTCCTGCTAAACAATCTCCTATATTTATGAAATTCAAATTTATTCCATAAATATCTCTAACTGACTTATATACACAAACAGTGAGAACAACTTACTTTATACTAACAGTGGTAGTAAGTTTCCTTTAGACACAAGTATACTCAAACAAACAATGGCACTGCTTAAATACACTAGCAGTGGCTAGGTCTTCAATTCTTCTAGCAGTGGCACTGCTTCTACACTAGCAGTGGCTAGGTCTTCAATTATTCTAGCAGTAGCACTGCTTGGCACTGCTTCTACACTAGCAGTGGCTAGCAATAAAACAGGCAGTGGTAGAACTTCAACACTTGTCAAATACGCTCAGATCCCAACAATCTCCCCCTAAACTTAATCAATCCTGTATTGACTTAAGTTTCTTCATTTAGCTTCAATCTTTCATAGGAGGTTTCTATCTTTTCTTACTCAATTGATCTCTCTTGTTATATTGATTCATCACCCAGTATACAATGTCTTTGCTTTTGTTTGACTTTACAGCAACAAAAAATTTTCTTTCAATAAGCTGCTTCAACAGAGCTATACTCAGAAAATATTCTTTTTCATCCAACATATAAACATATTTGCCACTCTTCAAAAATATGCAATGAACTCCAGCTCTGACAAAATGTCTCCAATACCCAACAACTTCAGTACCTAAAAATATATCTCCATATAACTCTGGCTCAAACATCATCATTCAATCCTTCTTTAAGTAAATTTAAATCAATTTCAGTTTTTGAAGGAAAGTAGTTGTTGTTATAAGGAGGAGGTACATTACTGTATCCTAACCCAGTCTTAAGTTTATCATGAATCTGTGAATTGATAAGTTTATGGACACTCTTAGATGCATTTTCTAAATTACTTACATTAAGTCTTATGCTATCTCTTTCACATGTGACCTCGGCATGTTTCTTAGTTAATACTTCTACCTTATCTTTAAGAGTATCTCTCTCCCACCTAGCATACTCAATATCATACTTAAATTGTGTTGCATTTTCTTCAAATGCTTGAATCTGTTTTTCAAAATTTTCTATTACAGAGATTGTGTGTTTACTTTTAATTTCACATAGTTTTAACTCATCACACACTTTCTGGTTATGATCTCTATAATGTTTCACAGTTTGTTTACACACAGTTGAACACAATTTTATTTGTACCTCATAAGGAACCTCAGATTGCTTATCTGATTCAGCTGTTGCCATGAAGCATTGATTCTTCACTTCATGCTCTTCCTGATCACTCCAATCCCATCCACATCCATCAACCGATACCAGTGCATTTGATGAAGTATCTTGGATTGGCACATTCTTAGTTTGGCCTACGTTTCCTCCACTTCTCTGGTCATTTCCTCTCTCATTCTAATCAACCTTTGGGCTTCTGCACTCCCTAGCAAAATGTCCCATCTTGTGACAGTTGAAACATTCAACTTTGCTCTTGTCAAACCAGCTACCATCACTCCTCTTCTGTGCAAAGTTATTCCTACCAGTTCTTTGCATAAACCTTTTTGCTCTTTGTATGATCAAAGCAATCTGCAGTTTAATATCCATCTCTTCTAAATCATCTCCTCCAAGTTGATCTAAATCTTCATTAGTAAATGATGAATTCACATTACTAGCAAAAAAAGATTCTAAAATTTGATCATTAGAATGATTAGAGAATGATCCACTTTCTCTAGATCCATATGATGACCCTTTCTGACTTGATTCAGCTTTTGATCCAGATCCTGCCATAGACATAAATGCTGAATTACTATTGTTGCTCCCTGATCCCACCTTCTTGTTCTCAACTTCAGACTCAAAGTTTCTCAGATCATTATATATATCTTCTAGTTCCTTTGCTTCCAGATCTACACTCTGTCTTAAACCAACAGTATACATAGTCCATTCATCACCCAAGGACCTCAGAAATTTCCTGTTCAGATCATCTCTGTCTATTTTCACTTGATGATTTTCCAGATCTCCTACAAGCTTTGAAAACCTATCAAATGTTTGAGTCAAAGTTTCTGACTTTGTAGAATTAAAATTCTCATATTGTTGTTTCAACAGAGATCTTTTATTCTTTTTGGTGTTATCATTACCACCAAATCTCTTCTCTATTGCTTCCATGAGAACTTTAGCATCTTGACATGCTTCAAAACGCCTCTGATATTCATTTGGAATAGATAATAATAGAGTACTTAAAGCTTTGTACTCAATTGATCTGACCTTTCTTTCTGCCTCAGTGGATGGTGGTGATCTTGCTTGTGGAACACCATCACTATTAAGGGTCACTGGTGGACCATTAACAACCACTTCCCACATCTGGTAGTCTGTGAGAAGCATATATTGTCTGATTCTGTTTTTCCACAGATCAAACTCATCAGGTCTAAGCATTGGAATCTTAGTGACCTGAATTCCTTCATTGCTTTCTGCCATTGATTTAATAAAAAATATTGAAAATAATCAATCAAACGGTGATTCTAGATCTTCCTGTATTCAAAACTTAACCAACAGCTCTGATACCACTTGTTAAACCCAGATCGATCTAATAAACTATTAGATAAACACAGTTTTGAATAATTACTAAGAAGTTTGCGGAATAACACTTAGTAACACAATGAAGATCAATAATAGAACCAATATAAATAGAATTACTATCAAAAGCTTCAATCTTATTAATTTATAAGACGAATACACTGAATTGTATTAGGGTTACACAACCTTGAAGCGGCACACAAAAAAAACTTAACCTAAACTAGGTTTTGGATCTCTATTTATTTCACATAGAGTCCTGCTAAACAATCTCCTATATTTATGGAATTCAAATTTATTCCATAAATATCTCTAACTGACTTATATACACAAACAGTGAGAACAACTTACTTTATACTAACAGTGGTAGTAAGTTTCCTTTAGACACAAGTATACTCAAACAAACAGTGGCACTGCTTAAATACACTAGCAGTGGCTAGGTCTTCAATTCTTCTAGCAGTGGCACTGCTTCTACACTAGTAGTGGCTAGGTCTTCAATTCTTCTAGCAGTAGCACTGCTTGGCACTGCTTCTACACTAGCAGTGGCTAGCAATAAAACAAACAGTGGTAGAACTTCAACACTTGTCAAATACGCTCAGATCCCAACACTTTATATGTAACAAGCTGGGCATGATCAATATCTATACTCCAGCTTGAGGGGGAGTGTTAGATAATACGTGTATATGTTTCGGCCCATGAGCCACTAGGGTTTTGTTCTAGATCCTGTGTATATATGTCCATTGTACACAGTAACGGAAAAGTAAAAATATTACATCCGATATATATTCATATTTTCATATTAGTTAGTCGGTCCGAGAACTACAAAAAGTAAAATAAAATCTAACTAAAAGTAAAAAATTTGATGGGTTCAGATGTTATGTCCGGTTCATACCATCATCTGCGAGCAAGAATCGAATTCTAGATAATTATTAGATTAGTAAATACAAATATAGTTCATGATCGGGTTGTTGTAGACTAAAAACATAATTCAATAATAAAACACATTCAAAATTGAATAATTGATAAAGAATTCCTAACCCATAAATAGCGAACCATATATTAATTAATAATGTAAGTTAGTTAGTTATTACATATACAAGTAATTAGGTTAAGTTAAAGATTTACAACAGTAGGTTAGTTTACAAGGTTAGTCAAAAGTCCTCGGTAGCTCCACTTATCGTACATAAAAGCGGAGAAATAGGTCAGCGTGAAACGTATTAAAAACCTACCTCTTTCGAGAAACACCTTACCTCTTAAATGAAGCAGGGCTTAACTCTCCTTATCCCTTTGTTTTTGTTAGTACTCTCAATGGGTGAGCCGATTTTTCAAATGACTTTGAATTTACAAAAAATTATTTTTACAAAGGAAAAATTAAAAATTTACCGTTGTTTTCCCCAGCAGCGGTGCCAAAAACTTGATGTGCGGAAAGTATAGTCAATTAAATTAATAACAAGTTTTGAATAAAGGAAATACTAAATAATACTATCACACAATACAGGCAAGATTGAGCCGTTCGTATAATATAGCTATATAAGTAAGTCCAGGTATCGATCACGGGGAAAAAGGGAAATCTCCAATTTAATCCTAATTAGTGTTACAATTATTTACAATTAATTACAATACATATTACAGATAAGGGGGACGTTTTAGTTCCTATCGAACATATATTCACTTTTGATATCGAACTAGGACATGCAAGACAATTTAAAGTAATTAAAGGACTATTTAAGTTTAATAAGGTAGATAGAAGATATATTTAATCTAGATTAGTTATGTTATATTCAAATTCTCCTATATGTTTACTTTTGTCACTAATTGATTCTATGTTGAAATATAAAAGTAGATAGCCTCCTTGGTCGGGTTCAAGTATCCTAAGATTAAGACAAGTACGCGCAAGGACAGAAAAAGGGGGAGGGGACGGCCGGCAGGCAGCCGGCAGTGCCAGGCTGCCAGCCGGTGGTGGCTGGTTGCCAGTCGGCGGCTGCTAGCGGCCGCCCGCCCAGGTTCGCCATCCGTTCGCTCGTTTCTTGTTTTGTGCGTATCTTCTTCATTATGCATCCGTTTTCGTCGATTCTTTTTGCGTTGGAGTGAATTGAGGCTTGTAATTTTCAACTAATCATCACCAAGGTATGTTTACTCTTTCTAGTAGCTTAATTCAATGTGTAGGTTTAATTTCATAAACCCTAGATTCTAAGAAAGTTGAGGTAAGTGGGTTAATACATGTGTATAGTTATTAATACATAGTTATTAATTTCATAAACCCTTAATTCAATGTATAGTTATTAATACATGTGCTAGCACTTTCCGCAACTTTAGGGTACACGTGCTATCACTTTCCACGCCTTTAAGGTACATGTGCCACCACTTTCCGGGAAAGGGCCACCCCCCAAAAACATGCTAACTTGCACCTTGGTTGGCTAACATGCACCGGATTTCAAGTAGAAATAGAGGCCTCATGGTTCATTTCAAGACACACCTTTCCTACCTTCCACACATCATTCTTAGAACAATACTTCTACTTAGTTATTAGTTTTACTTTCTCTCTCTATTTTCTTACTCTAAAATAGTTTTAAGCTAGTTTAGGAGCTTGTTTAGAATAAAGAAAAGTACGGAACGCTTTGGAATCTTCGAAGTACGCTCGGAATTGTGTCAATTAATTCAAGTCTATTTTCTCTTGCATTTAATCATGGTTCTTTCTATCCTTATCTATCTTAATTAATTACATTTATATTGATTATGTTAGATTTAGTTATTGCCATGATTAGAAAGTAGTATACTTGTTGTGTTTGCTTGCGATGTAGTTAGTTAATTATGGGATGATTTATAATTAAATGTTAAAGTAATATGATGGCCCCTATTCGACTTTTCTTCGGTATAGTACTGAAAACACTTCAAGGTGTAGTACAAATGTATGGAAGCCAAAGAAAGACCGAAGGTAGTCATATTACAAAATGGTACAATATTACAAAGTAATGTGATGGCCCCTATTCGACTGTTATTCGATATAGCACTGGAAACACTTCAAGGTGGAGTACAAATGTATGGAAGTCGAGAAACAATCGCAGGAAGTTATATTATGGACTAATATATAAAATGAGAAACCTAGTTTAATTAACCTTTCTAAATAGACTTTTAAACTTCAAATTAATCTAATCGCCTTTCCACCAATAAACGTGATTACAACACATTTTTAACGACGTCCAATTAAAAGATAGTTAGTCATCTGTGTCAATATAATTTGTCAAAGGTATGAAACTATGGAACCGCAAGGCTACATGGGGGATTATCGTAGGACAAGACATGGCCAAGGTTTGAAGCGGCGGAACCACTTTAAGTGAGGAACGATGTAGATAATCAGGGGATTTATTGGGTAGTCTTAAGCAAGGGCTGGTTTAAAGTCATAAATGAACTTTTTAAATATACGAATCTGTTAGGATGACGAGGAATCGTTATATGATTCAGTTTTGTCAAGTACCTTTAGATTTTATCCCCGTTCATATGAAAGTATTATTAAACCATAATTAAGATTTTGCTTATTATTCTAAATACTTTGTAATGTTACCATAACCTAGCTCCCGGTGTGACATGCTAATGGAACTTTAATTAGTAGTGAATCTAGTGTTTACATGTCGCACCCAAAATTCAGGTTGGGGAAGCGAATCGGGTCGGGTCACGACTAATCAATAATCACAGCACAAAGATATAATGAACGACTCTATATGCATCATTTTACAACTTGTATTAATAAAATCAAAGTTTACATCAAAATATAGTTTACATTAGCTCAATTGAAATCGAGAGATTTACATACATAATTAATTTATACAAAATATAATAATGCAGCTAAATCTCTGAATGGTTGCATGCTGACACGAGCTAATGGTTCCTGATTTGGGCAGTCCAATCTAATGTTGTGTACATGTGATACATGCTAAAATGGGTCAGCGAAACGCTGGTGAGCTCACAAGTCTGTATGTCAACACATATTGTATGAACCGCAAGATTTAATTGAATTTAAATTTGCAACTAAGCAAAAATAAAAGTTTTACAGCCATGAGCACATAGTCTGAGCTTAACTCAAGGTGTCAGGTCCACATTTAAGGTATCTTGATCGAGGTGCCTCCCACGAGTGCCTAATCTACATGTCTGAACAAATATTAGTACATCCGTTTACCCAGTTAGTGCATGCTAACCCGGACGAGAAGGCTCAATCCTATATGGTACCATATACTAATATTCACGCTACAACGTATTACCAAACTATGCTGAGGAGGGCTTTGAAAAGATTAGTGAGATAACTCATGTAGTATTTGTTTGATTTCGTACTTGCGTTCATATAGTAAAATAAAATGAGCAATGATATCACACCCCTGAGTAAAACAGTAAAATAGGGCTATGAGACTCACCTGAGTCCACGACACGAGATGGTTATAAATGTGTGCAGGTATCTATAAAGACTACCTTTGTAGTTGTTCGTTCAACTATAATGTCCAAATTACTACGATTTGGTTGATTTGATTATGTTTTGAAAACGTGTATGGCCCGTTGGTGATGGTTTGTGATGATAATAATAATCTTTGAATTCATTTCATTATAATTAAAATAAGGTAGGAAATCGGGTATGGGGGTCCGGGGGCAGCGCCCCTGGTAGCGGGGTCCAAGGGGTGGCAACCCCTAGCGGGGTCCAAGGGGCAGAGCCCCTGGTTGGGGTCAGCTTGGAAAATTTTTATTTCTACTATATTGCTTTAGTGAAAAACGTATCTAAAATTTGAATTTGGGTGAAATCAAGTGATAAAATTTTAGGTCTTGACACTTAGTAAAATCTGTGTTTTCTAGGTTCTATTTCATGCGACACTCATAGCGTCACTTGAGGAAGTGACGCATAAGGGGCGACACTTAAGCAAGTGTCGGATATAATTGTCGGTATCAGGGTCATGCATCACTAGGGTTAGTGTCGGATGAAATCAGAATTCTATGATAGGCGACACTTAGACAAGTGTCACTAGAAGTGTTGGTTAGGAGTGTCGGGTATTGAATTTGCGACACTTAGGCAAGTGTCGGGAAAAAGGGGTTTCATGCGGCACTTAGGCAAGTGATGCAAGATTAGGGTTTATAGCGACACTCAGTGCGTCACTTAAGTGACGCATTAAGGTACGCTACGCTGTACTGGTCTATGCGACACTTATGTCTGTTGGCCGGATTTTGAGCCGAAAACATGTTTTCCGGTTTCCGTTTGGTCTGAAACTTTTACCCAACCCATATTTGGACATTTCAAGCTTAAATAATCAACTTTTAAGTAAAACATCAAAGATTTAAGAGATTTCGAGAATTGTCAGAAACTTCCGAGTTAACGCGAGGAGAATCCGAAAAGATAGGAATGTAGATCGTGACTCCGTGATCGTTTTCTTCCAAATGAGTAGAATGATTCGAGTGAGTTTGGTGGTGCTTTTTGATGATTTAAGATGGTGGTGGTGTGGTGTTTGTTTAGAGAGAAAAGAAGAAAAGGAAAATGGAGAGATGATGATGGAATGAGAAAGGAATGAGGTGAGGGGTGATGTCCCCTCCCTCGGGCCGGCTTGGTGGGGTCCACGGGTGTAGGCTTCACCCATTTTTAGTTCCTTGCGATTACGCTCCGTGCGGCGTTCGTTTTCCTATTCGTTTACACGTTTAAAAATAATAATAATTTCCCGACATTTTTGTTGAAGTATTTCATCAAATACTTTGTGGTTAAGTTATAAGACATATCTTGAATTGTTTCGTTTGTTTGCACTTTTACATTTTTAATCACGTAGACGTTTGTTTGTACGATACGAACTAATTACGATATATTATCAAAATAATATTTTGATTAAAATAGTGTTATTAAATAATGTTATATTATTTAATAAAATTGTTCACCAACGTCCGTATTAGATGAATCGAATTACACTCGATTTAAATTGCGTACGATTTAATCAAATCGCATAACTGTATATATTCAGTAATATATATTTTGATACATTAATTAGCCTAACACGGAACTAATTACATGTATTAACAGTTGATTAGGCACTAATCATTAGTTCTAATTTGGCGGGTGTCACATTACATCACAAGTATCCAAGAGTAACAATTAACAAACATCTTTTAAGACAGTTTCTCCAAACATCATCCCATAACTTAATTAACGAAATCTCAGCAAACACTATCTCTATCTTATCTGTTTTATCTTTATTTTAATTTCACTTTTATTTATTTACATGCATAAGTTAGTTAAGCGAAAAACCAAAACTCTCCCTCTATTTTATAAACCCTTCACTAGTTTGAAAGCCCTCATCTGCCACACCTTAGTTTCAGTTCAGTCGGTTTGAAGAACGACTCTAGGTCATATCTACCACTTGCTCACCCTTAGGATTAGGATTGTTAGGTAAAACTTAGGCCCCACAATTACAAATTTAAAACACCCACTGATCGCCGTCGCCAGTAGCCGGAGCAACGATAAGGGAAAAATCCTTACCGACCAATAGTGACGCATCAAGTTTTTGGCGCCGCTGCTGGGGAACCAACTGTACGATCCATAGGCGTCAAGATGAACTTACTTTCAAGGGAAACTTTAGGATTAATTGCTTTCCTTAGACCCCTACGTCTTTCTTTATTTTTCCTTCCTTTTACTATTTTCACAAATTACGTTATCCCTATCCACTCAACTAGTCAACCACTTGCCAATTAGACTATGACAGCTACACGTATAACTCTCGCTGAAGACTCTAAACCTTTGATTGAAGGTCGAGGAGGACCAATCATCTATCCGGAAATTGGTAAAGGATCATTCAAGTTAAAGCCACACATTGTTGAGTTAGTCCAAAACCTCTGCCAATTCCATGGCCTACCAAAGGATGATCCCAACTCACACCTTGACAAATTCATTTCCTTATCCAACTCCTTTAAGCCGATTGGGGTTAATCATGACATAGTCTATCTATACCTATTTCCTTATTCACTCACTCTTCATGAACAAACCTGGTTTGAGGGATTAGAGATTAACTCTGTAACCGCTTGGGTAGAATTAGCAACCAAATTTTTGGCCAAATGTTTCCCCCATCAAAACAAGCCATGTTTAGGACCAACATCATAAACTTCCGTCAAGTTCATGATGAATCAATCTACGATGCATGGGAACGCTTTAAGGGATTGCTTAAAAAATGTCCAAATCATCGATTTGAGCACTCAGACCAGTTGCGCATTTTCGACAATGGTCTCTTCATATCACCGTCCTTTACTTGATACCGCCTGTCAAGGCAGTTTTATGAATCGTACGACCAATGATGCTTGGAGCCTTATTGAGAAAATGACAATACACAACCATGACTAGAACGGTGAAAATCACCCCTCACTAGTGAATTCACCTACTACAATCGGGAATAAAGCTATCAAAACTCTCGCTCAGCAAGTGGAAGAACTAACCAAAGAGATCAAGGAATTGAAAAATCAACCACAACATGTCTGTCAAGTTCAAACCTGCCTTAATTGTGCTAATCTGAACCACTCAGCCCAAATTCCTCAGTCTCATCTAACTCCGCCCAATACTAACCCTTCTCTTAACCCACATAGGAATAGCCCACCAATTTACCAACCCCAACCTTTGGAACTCTCTTCCTCACAAGCCTCTAGTTTTGATGACAACCTGATACAAGTCATTCAAGGAATCTCAGCTAGACAAGACCAATCTGATCTCATCTTAAGAGCTTGTTAAAAGCTTTCGAATCCCAATTAGGATAATTAGCACAGCGTATTAACGCTAAACCTCAGGATAGTCCAACTAGTTGCCATAAGGAGGCTCTCATATTCAAGACTCTCAGGTAGCACATAGCCCACCCTCGGTTTCTTCTCCGGTGAAGGAACCACCTATTGTCCCACCGACAATGGATTTAGAGTCTACACGAAATAGGAAAGTAAACATTCCATTTCCGGCTCGTCTTAAACAACAACCCGACAAGCTTAAGTCTTTTTAGCTTGATAGGAAATTCCTAGATACTGTATCTGAAGTTCCTTCCAAAAAGTACTTTCGAAGGCTTCTTACAACCAAGGATAAGGTACCCGAGGTACCCAATGTCCCGCTGAACAAGGAATGTTCAACTATCTTGAAAAATACCATTCCAGAATAACTCGAAACACCGGACGTTCTACTCTCCCCTGTTCTATCTACAATTCAGGCATCATATGTTCTCTTGCCGATTTAGGGGCTAGTGTTAATCTAATGCCATACTCGCTTTCAATAGGCTTGAGTTAGAAAATCTTTGACCTACTAAAATGATCATACAGCTTGTTGACCACTCGGTCAAATACCCTAGGGGAATAGCTGAAAATGTTTTAGTTAGGATTGACAAATTTCTTTACCCAACAGATTTTGTAGTAATGGATATGCAGGAAGACGTACACATCCCAATCATACTAGGAAGACCTTTCATGAATACGGCCAAGGAAATCATTAACATCTTCACACAAACCATCAGCTTGCAATCCCAAGGAGAAACCATCACTTTCCGTATCGACAGTCCTGAAGACCAAGCCGATATGTACATGATCTCCATGAAGAAGACCACAGAGGAGAAAGAAACTACCAGGTCAACAAGTGAAAGTAAATCTAGTAAGGAAATGGCAATCACGCCATATTTCCCAATTGACCTCCGACGAATAGGACAAGAGATGAAAAATGCATCTCCTTCAGTGAAAAACTCAACGATGGAAGAAATTGGGACGATAAAGATGGAAGAAGAAAACAAAAGAAGCATACCGCCAACTAATCCGTTTACCATAAAAGAAATGGCGGGAAGTAACCACAACCATCCCATGAGAGGAGAAACACTGGAGGAATATTCCAAACGCACAAGATACCAACCGCAAACCATCATAGATCACAAAGTGCTTGGAGAATTGATCCAAAGATTTAACGAAGTAGTAGGAGGAATAAGCGGCGTAGTCAACATTCTTGCTCTTTCCCCTGCTGAACTGCAATTCTGTCAACAACAGAAACGGACTTACGCTAGGATCTACAATGCCCTTAAAAGATCTAACATCCCATTCACCTCAACGCAATGGGAGATATTAGGATCCGTTAGAGCGCATATGAAAGAGACTACTGGACATCCGAGCAGTTGTGCCGATATCTTGATGATGAATGACCTCACATAATTGCTTGACTTGCTAAATAGAGAAGATCAACTTAGTTCCAAAGAAAGCGGATATATGGTTATCAACTCCACTATTGAAAAACAAGTTGAGTTATTTATTGAAGAACTTAGTGATATTGTTTGGGAGGAATCAAGGCACGAACGACCTTTTAGGGCCACACATGAATCACCACTTAATATCGCTACTTTTGTTACGATCCATCTACGGGAGATTCAACAATGGAAAAGTAACACCAGAACGAAGTTCATATTCTACTTAGGATGCAATGAGATACTTCGTCAGCTTACTCTAGTTTTCTCATAATCCGACTTTCCATTCGACAACCATCAACACGGGAAAATAGAGGACCTGTGCACGTCCATAAGAAGATTCCACGGAGACCCCAAGACCGATAATTATGAAGACATAAAACTGCAATTTTTGGCGTTTGTATGCTCTCTCTGGAAAAATCCACTGCCAAGAGAGGTTGTTAAGACAGACGCAATCACCATGACAGACCCTAGTGGGACTGTCGCTAAAGCAGTCGATTACATCACCTTCAGACTTCACGGCCTTGCAAGGACAACTTCAGAGCATCTTTTGAACTACAAGGAAACATCGAGAGATAGTCCACTTGAATTGATTACGACAATAGTCAATCATTTCATAAGAATCTATCCACCTCGATATACTTTTCCGCAACCTGGGGCCCACAACATCAACACAGTGGATCACATGGATGCATCAATCTCCATCTAGCTAGGAGAAAAGAAGTCGAGCTCTCGACTTTAAAAGAGCGCTTCTCGGGAGCCAACCCGTGTTATACATTTCTACAATTTTACATTCCAAGAAGTGATGAAGTCTCCGACTATCTTTCACACTTGGATATACGAAGAAGTTTTAAGAATTGTTCGACGCATCAAGTTTTCGGCGTCAGAAATAAAGAAAGTATATCCAACATGTTCACACCTACTAGACCAATCACAAGAAGACTTGATCAATAGTGAACCCAACAAGATGAAGTTCGGCAAACGCATACCATAGAACACTGCAACTACCGGGTAGTACTTATATACCAATCTCTTTCTTTCGTTATAAATATACCATATCCACTATGCTTATCACTAAGTGTGGGATTCAAACACAACACACATTGCTAAAAGAATACGTCTTAGATGTTTCAAATCCTAAGTTTGGGATCTTTATCCCAGTCAGAACTTAGAATAACATTGAGGATGATGTTCCTTTAAGTGTGGGATAGTAGTAGTATACAATAATGTAAAATGGATAATGGTATATGCTTGATTCTAAAATCGCTGCTCTTTAGACCCTCCTTCTCCAAAAAGTAATTTGAAATTTTAAAAAAAATTCAAAATTGAGTTAAAAATATGTTGAAAATGAAAATTTTAGACAAAGAATGATTTACTTTGGGGAAGAAGGATAAATTAAATACGAATTCCTTTGAAAAATTAGTTTAGTAATCCCATAAAGAGCATCGCATGACTAGGCACACAACAAACCAACTTTTGATTCGTGAGGTATCTTGAGCCATATATAGCTTTTATTTTTAATGCTTCCCTTCTTCGATTCTTGAGTGTGTCGATGTATGCGTTTAGAATCAGAACTTGCTCCTATTATGCATTTCAAACCCTAACTGGTGAGTGAAACGGAGATCGAATCACGTCATTCTTAAACCCATATGTACACCCAAAAAGAAATACGTTACCCCTATGCTCTCAAAAGCATCCCTCAAACTTCATAGAAAGTTCTAAAGATGAAAGAAGAGAAGCTACAAGGATATGACGTCGAAAAAAAAATCAAAGAAAAATAAAATTCAAAGAAAAGAAAGTCAATTGGAAAAAAAAGACTCCTTCCAAAAATCGAAAAAAAAAGGGCGTCAATCCTCCCAAAAATCCCTGCTTTCCTCTTCACCAAGAAAGAAACCCATGAAATACCAACACAGCCCCCTCTCATATCATCAACACTCCACTCCAAAAACCTTACATCACTCCTCCTAGAATGATTGTGGCTAGATTGACTTCTCTCTCACCTAAAAGGTAACGATTTGATTCTCGATCAAGCCTACGATGATAAACGATACATGATTGGCGTTCTGAGTGATTGATAATACTAAAATATAAAACCCTAAACACTTTGAGTGATTGGAGTGACCACCTTGAGAGGATCGCCAAGTCATGTATCCAAGATCAAAGATCAAAAGCATGCACCCAAAGATTACAACCCTCGCTTTTCAAAAGCATGGATATTTTATTTTTCCCAAACCCCCTTAATAAGAAGTTGCGCCTTAAAATATTTCATTATCTACTTATCTTTAACCATGCTTGAAATTCGAGTTTGTTTGAGGACAAGCAAAGTTCTAAGTGTGGGATACTTGATATCGCGTAAAAAGTTACATTTTTACTACCGATATCTCTCTCATTCTGGAACAATATTTGGCAAATAGACTCAAATAATATGCAAATCAATGAAACTTTGCCAAAAAGTTCAAAATAAAGTCGCACGGGAAAAATCAAACAAAACGAACGAAAAACGAAGATTCTACGTACAATTGAAGATCCAAGGCATCCGAGACAAGATTTGAGATAAAGTACCCATCACTGAGATTTTTCTTATCCAAGATCTTTGTTTTCAAATTACGAATTTAACAGAAAATGAATCAGGAAAAATGGACGAAGAATGAAGATTCCACGTACGCCGAAAGATTCAAATGATTCGTACAAGACATCTAAAGTTCAAAGACACATCTCAGAGATTTCTTTTCATCAAAGTCTTTGTTTTTGAAAAACAAATCCAACGCAAAAAGAATCTAAAAAAATGGACGCATAACGAAGAAGATACGTACGAAACAAGAAACGAGCGAATGGACGGAGAACCGGGGCAGGTGGGCGCCAGCAACCGCCGTCTAGCAACCATCCACCGTCGGCCGGCTTCCGGCCATCCCCTCCCCCTTTTTCTGTCCTTGCACGTACTTGTCTGGTACATGTGCTAGCACTTTCCGCAACTTTAGGGTACACGTGCTACCACTTTCCGCGCCTTTAAGGTACATGTGCCACCACTTTCCGGGAAACGACCACTCCCCAAAAACATGCTAACTTTCACCTTGGATGGCTAACATGCACCGGATTTCAAGTATAAATAGAGGCCTCATGGTTCATTTCCTACCTTCCACACACCATTCTTAGAACAATACTTCTACTTAGTTATTAGTTCTACTTTCTCTCTCTACTTTCTTACTCTCAAATAGTTTTAGGCTAGTTTAGGAGCTTGTTTAGAATAGAAGGAAAGTACGGAATACTTTGTAATCTTTGGAGTACGATCGGAATTGTGTCAATTAATTCAAATCTAATCTCTCTCACATTTATTCCTAGTTCTTTCTATCCTTATCTATCTTAATTAATTACATTTATATTGATTATGCTAGATTTAGTTATTGCCATGATTAGAGAGTAGTATACTTGTTGTGTTTGCTTGTGATGTAGTTAGTTAATTATGGGATGATTTATAATTAAATATTAAAGTAATATGATGGGCCCTATTCGACTGTTCTTCGATGTAGTATAGGAAACACTTCAAGGTGGAGTACAAATGTATGGAAGCCGAAGAACGACCGAAGGTAGTCATATTATGAAACGGTACAATATTACGAAGTACTATGATGGGCCCTATTCGATTGTTATTTGATATAGTACTGGAAACACTTCAAGGTGGAGTACAAATGTATGGAAGTCGAGTATCGACCGAAGGTAGTTATATTACGGACTAATATATAAAATGAGAAACCTAGTTTAATTAACCTTTCTAAATAGACTTTTAAACTTCAAATTAATCTAACCGCCTTTCCACCAATACACGTGATTACAACACCTATTTAACGACGTCCAATTAAAAGTTAGTTAGTATAATTTGTATAAGGTATGAAACTATGGAACCGCAAGGCTACGTGGGGGATTATCGTAGGACAATACATGGCCAAGGTTTGAAGTGGCGGAACCACTTTAAGTGAGGAACAATGTGGATAATTAGGGGATTTATTGGGTAGTCTTAAGAAAGGGCTGGTTTAAAGTCAAAAATGAACTTTTTAAATATACGAATATGTTAGGATGACGAGGAATCGTTATATGATTCAGTTTTATCTAGTACCTTTAGATTTTGTTCCCGTTCATATGAAAGTATTATTAAACCATAATTAAGATTTTGCTTATTATTCTAAATACTTTATAATGTTACCATAACCTAGCTCCCGGTGTGACATGCTAATGGAACTTTAATTAGTAGGGAATCTAGTATTTACATCACAAGTATCTAAGAGTAACATTTAACAAACATCTTTTAAGACAGTTTCTCCAAACATCATCCCATAACTTAATTAACGAAATCTCAGCAAACACTATCTCTATCTTATCTGCTTTATCTTTTATTTTATTTTCGCTTTTATTTATTTACGTGCCTAAGTTAGTTAAAAGAAAAACCAAAACTCCCCCACTATTTTATAAACCCTTCACTAGTTTGAAAGCCCTCATCTGCCACGCCTTAGTTTCAATTCAGTCGGTTTGAAGAACGACTCTAGGTCATATCTATCACTTGCTCACCCTTTAGGATTAGCATTGCTAGGGAAAACTTAGGCCTGCAATTTCAAATTTAAAACACCCACTGATCGCCGTCGCCAGTAGCCGGTGTAATGACAAGGGAAAAATCCTTACCGATCGTTGGTGACGCATCAATTAACAATTCATCAAAACCCCTAAATATTAGGTCTGATGAATACTAACCAAATAAGTTCTAACTTTACTCTTTAATTATCAATTAAGTGTTCTAACTAGTAAACAATACTAATTTCATCATATAACCCATCAAAGTCATCATAATCATCATAATTTCTATAATTCTCAAGAACACTTAATCAATTTATAACTTTTAGCTTGAATAATGTTAATCATCATTATTAACACAATTATCAATTTATACATCATTACTCTAAGTTTAAAGCTATGATTTTAGCATAAGCAACTAAACCTATAAACTTTCTTCTTGATCAAGCACTAAATTCTTCATTTCTATGTTAGGGTTTAGCTAGAAATCATGAATTAAGCACTAACTAACAACTATATCATCATTACAAGCTTCAATTTC
Organism: Pseudognaphalium luteoalbum; assembly: GCA_963422505.1. Lineage (NCBI taxonomy): Eukaryota > Viridiplantae > Streptophyta > Magnoliopsida > Asterales > Asteraceae > Pseudognaphalium > Pseudognaphalium luteoalbum. Next base: position 75,591,408 of record OY730195.1, read on the forward strand.
AAGTTAATTACCCTAGTTTCATCAATTACTTAAAAACCCCATTTTCTAGGTTTATAGAACTCAAGAAATCAAAACTTACAAGATGTTTATGATGATCAGAAGATGATTAATTCACATTTATGAAGCTTGAATCAAAGTTTTATGGACTCAATTTCACCTCAAGACTTGATTTGCAAAGTTTGAATCTTCCCTGTTGTGTATACGGTTCGGCCGTACCAAAATTAGAAAGAAGGGGATGAAATCTTTACAAGTAATTTGATGAATTATGATGAACTAGGGTTTTTGAATCTATCTCTTGTACGTAATGTAACACCCAGCAATTTCAACATAATTATAAACGTAATTGCACACATTTTTAGGCTAATTCCCTACTTGAGTGAATTCACAACACATTTTAAAGGTAAGTCTAGCAAAGCCCAACTAGTTAATACGCGTAGTATTTCATATTTCGTAATTAGTTGTAATTACGTACAAAACAATTAAAACAAATGCGACAAAAATATACGACTGTTGGTGAACAAAATTATTTAGTAAAACGAAATTTATTAAATAACATTAACGTTTATTAAATATCATGTCGATAATATTTACAAGTATTTCGTAACGAATAACATTTATTACGTAAAACTGAAACAAAAATAAAGTTTAAGATTTTATAAACATAACTAGATTAGTTTTATAAAATATCTCGACTAAAAATATATTCGAATACGTATTTAAATAGTTACCAATTAAAACTATTCTTAACATTTAACGATCGGGTAAAATACCACAAATTGGGACAAAGTCCCCTCCCAATTTTTGAACCACCAAAACCGGCCCCCACTCCCCATTTTCATTTCACACACTCTTTCTCTACTTCTATTCTCTCTCAATCTTCTCTCTAAAACCCACACCAAATCACCAAAAATCACACAAAACTACCACAAAAGCGCATCTAATCACCTAGCTTCTTTGGAACAAAACATTCACGGGAACACGATCTACACTTCTACCTTTTCGGATTTCAAAACCGACACGCGTAAGTTTCTGATATTTTCCGCAAACTCTTAGATTTCATCATTTCCTTTGATAGTTCTTCTTTAGTATGCTTAGATCATCATGTTTTAGTGTTCTTAACAACTGATAATGTCCAAAATCGAACCTAAAGCTCGTTTTTGCAAAATTTCGTCGAACAGTTCGTGATGTCGCTTTTGGCATGGGCCAATTGCGACATCAGTCACAATGTCGCAGAACATCTCACGATGTCGCATGGTGCGACATCAGCCACAACGTCGCAAGAACCAACAACGTCGCATATAGCGACATGACACCTAATGTCGCATTAAATTACGGATGTCGCATTTAGCGATGCCATGATCAATGTCGCAGTAATGACCTGCGACATCAAGCCTTACATCGCACCTAATGTCGCAGAAAACAGACCCTTAAAAACACATGATTTCACTAAGTACTTTACAACATGATTTTTACCAGAATTCGAATCTCAAATGCGTTTTTCACCACAGCAACATAGCTCGACCCCAACCAGGGGCTTTGCCCCTTGGACCCCGCCAGGGGTTGCCACCCCTTGGACCCCGCTAGCAGGGGCGCTGCCCCCGGACCCCCGTACACAATTTCATACTTTATGAAATACAATGAAACAATATGATAATACTTTCGGAGATTATTATTACCAACGATTCGTATACATTTTCAAAACTTCAAACATATACATCGAGCAAACAATTGGACATAACTTTGTTGTACGAACACTAGCATGGATGGTTAAACTTAGACCTCCACATACTTATTAAATCTCATACGTTTAGGGCGTTAGGAGATTTCGACTAGACTTCTTGGGCTTTAGGCTTTGCTAGCACTCGAACATACTTGACTCAACAGGTGAGTTCACAGCCCCTACTTTTACTGTTTTAACTGCTTTTGAACAGGGGTGGAATCCATAGTCAACGCTTTTGCTACGTGAGTAAACTTTTATATAACTGTTGTGATATACATTGTGCTCAATATTTGTGACTGCGGTCAAACGATTATAACTATTATTTATGAAATGGGATTTCATATGAAAAATAAATTGGGAATATGCTGGAGAACGACCAGCAACGCTTCTACGAAACTGATTGGGTAACTGATGGGTCCTTCTGACATGGACCAGATCCTACTGACATGGATCAAAGGACACTGACACTCCCTACCATTTGAACCCTACTGACATGGGTACTAGATCCTTCTGACATGGATCCGTTATACTTGTAGAACAGGGGACACTGACACTCCTCACTAGGTGAACCCTAATGACATGGATCCGTTAACAATTATTAGGATACTAACATTCCTACGAACAACTGTTAGGATATTGACATTCCTACAAATACTGATAGGATACCGCTTTCCTCCGAATCTTAAACTATATTTTGGGTAACATCCCACGTAACTACATCTTTGGGCTACATCCCACTAAACGTACACTTTGGATAACATTCCATGAAACTTTATTTGATCGTTATGACGATAACTATTTGTGATCGCTTTGAAACAACCAACTATTATTGTGAACATAAAACCTGTGAATTCACTCAACCTCGTTGTTGACTTTTACTATGTTTTTCAGAGAATTAGCTGCATGTAAGACGACCTGCACACATGGAACATAGGCGACCCACGAAGAAATAGGATGCCAACTTTTGACAACTGGATTTCTTTTATATAACTAAGCTTTTTAGTCATATTTACGAAATATACTTTTGTAACTTAATTACTTTTCAACTTATACGATTTGATGAATCGTAAACTTTGTAACTATTACTTTTGGCATCTTAATATATTATGTTCTGTTGTAATCATAAGCTCTGATATGTATGCATGTACTGTGTATTGTGGCACCCCCCATACTTAACTAAATGCTTCCGCTAAACTCAAACAACGAATTTTGGGGGTGTTACACGTAATCTAACTCCCTGGAATTTTTGTGATGTTAAAAACGTATTTCACACATATATTAGATAATATGTGTAATAGTTTTGTCCCCTTTAATATCCATTGTCTGGAACTTAAAAACCATTTGCGGGGAAAGCTATTTTATTTTACCGTTAACTATATTAATTTAAAACAATTATAATTTACTAGTCACTATAAATTATTTGACTCTTTTCCCAATTATTTTCAAACAACAAAATAAAACTATTTTCTGACACATTAAATAATAATTCAAAGTCAGAAAAAATTAAAATACTACTAGACCCAAGAAGTGGGTATTACAGTATCGACTACCGAGAGTTGAACAAGCTCATTGTTAAGAACCGTTATCTACTTCCCCGTATTGAACAAGCTCGAGTTATTATTCAAAGATCGATCTACGGTCATGTTATCATCAACTCCGAGTTCGTGATGCCGACATCCCGAAAATTGCTTTCCGAACTTGCTACGGGCATTATGAGTTTCAAGTAATGCCATTCGGTTTAACCAACGCACCGGCGGTATTCATGGACATCATGAACCGACTGTGTAAACCTTATCTCGATAAGTTTGTCATTGTCTTTATAGACAACATTCGTATCTACTCGCGCAACGAACAAGAACATGCGCAATATCTCAAAATCATCCTTGAACTACTCATACACGAGGAGTTATATGCCAAATTCTCCAAGTGTAAGTTATGGATGCAAACCGTTCAATTCCTTGGATATGCCATTGATAGTCAAGAAAATTCATGTTGATACATCAAAAATCGAGGCTATCAAGTGTTGGCAAGCACCAACAACGCCAGCCGAAGTACGCTAATTCTTTAGACAGGCTGGTTACTATCGGTGATTCATAGAGAACTTTTCGAAAATAGCCCAACCTCTCACGACACTGACTTACAAAGACAAGAAGTTCGATTGGACTGATAAATAAGAGCCAGCATTCCAACTGTTGAAGCAAAAGTTTTGCAGTTCACATATCCTATCTTTACCCGAAGGTAACGATGACTTCGTGGTATACTATGATGCTTCACACCAAGGTCTCAGTTGTGTCCTGATGTAACGAGACAAGGTCATTGCTTACGCCTCTCGACAGCTCAAAATCCACTAAAAGAATTACACCACTCATGACCTCGAACTAGGAGCTGTCGTCTTTGCTCTCAAAATCTGGAGACATTATCGCTATGGCACTAAGTGCACCATCTTAATGATCATAAAAGTCTCCAACACATATTCGATCAAAAGGATCTCAACATGAGGCAATGTTGCTGGCTCGAGTTGCTTACCGGTTATGACTGCCAAATCAAATACCATCGGAGAAAGGCAAAAGTTGTTGTCGATGCCCTCAGCCGAAAGGAACGCTCAAAACCACTTCGAGTCCGAACTCTCAGTATGACCATTCACAATGACCTCATCATTCATATTCTTACCGCTCAACATGAATCATTAAACTCCCAAAAACATCAAGCGGTTACGATACCATTTGGGTGATGGTCGATCGTCTCACCAAATCTGCTCATTTCCTTGCAATCAAAAAAACCGATAAAATGGAACTCCTCACATGAATCTATCTCAAAGAAATTGTATCCCGACACGGCGTTCCCATCTCAATTGTGCGTATTTTCTTCGTTATGTGTCCGTTTGCGTCGATTCTTTTTGTGTTTTATTCGTAATTCAAAAACGAAGATTTTGATATAAAGAAATCCCCGAGATGAGTTTCTTATCTCCAGATATTGCGTAGGAATCATTTGAATCTTCCGGCAGGCGTAGAATCTTCATTCTACATCCGTTTTTGTTGATTCTTCTTCTGTTAGCCTCGTATTTTGAAAACGAACATCTTGGATAAGATGGATGTTGATGATGGTGTGACACCCGCCAAATTAGGACTAGTAAATAGTGCCTAATCAAGTGTAATACATGTAATTTGTTCTGTGTTAGGCTAATTAATGTATCAATATATATATTGTTAAATATATACAAATATGCGCTTTGATTAAACCGTACAAGTTTCAAATCGAATGCAATTCGATTCAGTTAATACGGACGTTGGTGAACAATTCTGTTAAATAATATGACATTATTTAATAACTCTATTTTATCCAAATATTATTTAGATAATATTTCAACTCAAATTCGTATCGTATTAACAACATTTACGCGAGTAAAATAATAAACTCGCGAACAAAACGAAACAAGTTAAGTTATATTTTATGACTCAAGTACAAGTAATTGATGAAATATTTCAACAAAAATATTAATAATTATTCGTATTTTAAAGATAATTACTAAACGCTTAAACAATCGAAAAAACGAACACCGCACGAAGCACAAACACGGGGAACACAAAAATTGGGACACACCCACAAGGGGTGGGCCCCACTAGCCGACCAAGGGGAGGGGAAAACCCCCACTACCCCATTTTCTTCTTCATTTCATTATCCTCTTTCTCTTTCTTCCTTCTTTTTCTCTCATTCCACCACCACACCACCATCACCTTAATTCCACAAAAAATACCATCAAACACCCTTGAATCACCCCGCTCGTTTGAAGAAAAAGAACCACCGTGTCACGATCTACGTTTCCATTCTTTCGAAATCCTCCAGCGCAAAGTTTGTAAGTTCCCGATAAATCCCGACACACTTCGATTTCCATTATTTTCACTTGTTTGTTGTTTGTTTAAGCTCATAATGTCCATCTAAGGGTTGGGTAAAAGAATCGGACAAACGGAAACCGGAAAACTCGTATTTGGATCAAAATCCATCGAACAGACGTAAGTGTCGCATAGGCCAGACCAGTATAGCGTCACTTCGTGCGTCACTTAAGTGCCGCATTAAGTGACGCATAAAACCCTAAATTTGCATCACTTGCCTAAGTGCCGCATAAAACCCCTTTTTCCCGACACTTATATCCGTCACTTTCCCAGTGACGCCTAACACTACTTACCGACACTTCTTGCGTCACTTGCCTAAGTGACGCCTATACCCTAAATCTGATTTGTACCGTCACTTTCCTAGTGACGCTTGACCCCTTCATCCGACAGTTACACCCAACACTTGCTTAAGTCTTGCATCTCATGCGTCACTTCCTCAAGTGACGCTAGTACCTCAGAATTCCTCATTTTATGTGACACTTCCTGAGTGTCGCATAGACCCTGAGTGTCGCTATAAGTGACGCTAAAAACAGACTGTTTGCAACTCTTTTTCACACTAAGTGTCGAACTTATATAACCTCAAACCTTTATACGATACGACTTCTAAAACACATTGGAACATGTTTCCAAGCGTAAAAATTTGAAATCGTAATAATGATAATGTGATTTCTATTACAACAGATTCACCAACGGGTCGTACACGTTTCCAAAACGCAATCAAATCAACCAAGTCGTAGTAACTTGGACAAGTTAAACAACCAAATCGTAGTAATATGGACATTCTAAGTTGGATGAACAACTACAAGGGTAGTCTTTCGAGATACCTACTCATGTTTATAACCATCGCGTGTCTTGGACACCCTCAGGTTACAAGTCTTCGGACATCAATTCACGGCTAATCAAACAAGTTCATTAAGTTAAAATTCTCAAGACTCAGGTGAATCTCATAGCCCCTATTTTACGGTTTTCATCAGGGGTGTGATTACATTGCTCATTTTATTTTACAATATGAACGCAAGTACTATACAAATCAAATACTACATGAGTTGTTTTCACTAATCATTTCAAAGCCCTCCACAACATAGTTTGGTTATACATTTGTAGCGTGAATGTTAGTATATGATATCATATAGGATTGACAATCCTCGTCCGGGTTAGCACGCACTAACTGGTCAAACGGACGTATTAGCATTTGGAAAGACGAGTGTAGATGAGGCATTCATAGGAGGCAACAAAGTTAGGTTTCCTTAATTGGACCTAATGCTCAAGTTAAGCTCAGACTATGTTCTCATGGATGTATAACTTTTATTTTGCTTAATTGCACTTTAATTTAAATTAAATCTTGCGGTTCATACATATATGTGTTGACATACAAACCTGTGAGCTCACCAGCGTTTCGGTGACCCCTTTTAGCATATATCACAGGTACTCAGCAGTAGGTTGGCTGCCCAAAACAAGAATAATTAGCTCGAGTCTGCATTCAAATAAATCAGATATTTAATTGCATTATTATATTTTGTATAGATTAATTATGTAATGTAAATCTCTCAATTTCAAGTAACTGAGCTAATGTAAACAATATTTTGATGTAAACTTTGTTTTTTATCAATACAATGTAAAATGATGCATTTAGTGGTCGTTCATTATATCTTATGTGCTGTGTATATTGATTAGTTGCGCCCCGACCCGATTCGCTTCCACAACCCAAATTTGGGGGTGCGACAGATTGGTATCAGATCCTATGGTTATAGTGAACTAGGTTGCATTTAGTGGGCCTAAACTATGACCATTAGGCAGTATTCCTTATTAAGTATGATTAGGTTCAGTGACTACATTATATTGGTTTAATTTAACATAGCCTGATCAACTATGTAGAATTAAAAGAATATGATGTGAGATCTGAAAGGAGTCATGACTGAACAGGATACACTAGTTGACTCTGACCACGAGAGAAACCGGGACTCAAACATGTCTGTGTTAGACACTTTAGGCTATTATGGGATATGTATATATACATAAATAAGCCTCGCTCTCGCTCAATATTTTAGGCTATATTATATATGTATTATATGAATATAGGCCTCATTCTTTCTAATGCTATGTCTCAGAATGGCAAACACACCACCCAATTCGTCACGCTCTCATCCGTATGGATCGCGAAACCCAAGGGTAGCTAGGAGGAACACCAGGTTGCCATGAGCTGACTCATAACCCATTCACTTCGCTTTGTCAGACTTAGCCGCTAGGCTACACCGACACGAGCAACGACTTGATACAATGGATATCGAACTACAAGAAACCAACAAAAACTGGAGACTCACATCGCTCGAACGTATCAATCAAGTCTCTGAAGATCACGAAAATACTGTCAACCACATGGACACCCTTGACAACCTTCGGGGTGAAAGCATCGAAACTATTGAGGTTGTCCACAACCAACTGATTGGCAACCGAAATGAAATTTCCGTCCTACAATCAAGGCTGAACTAATGCGAGACATGTCTAAGGGAAACCGAGGATGCCCTCTGAATGGTTAGCAGACTTGCAGAATCTGTGTACCATCTCACCACACTACTGCCACAACTCAATCTACGTCAGGATTAGCTTAGGCTAAATCTGTACTTTATCATGCTTTCGTAGGACCTATGTAATTCGAACGGATGTAATAATTCCCGGTGCTTTTGTAAAACTTCTAAGTCTGTGACTTTTGAAGCTCTTAACTAGAAATTTTCTGTAACCATTCGACTTCATAATATGAATTGACAGTTTCTCCCGTTATTTCTACATTGTGATTTTACCCTGTTATGTTGTATATTACCACTTTTATATATATACATCTATCGTACTTATTATTTTGGTACCACCTCTCATGTACCTTTTATTTCTCTCTTGAAGAATCATGCTGCCAAAGAAGAAAAGTTACAGTGATGCCGAACTTGCTGTTGTCGTATCTCGAGCAGTGGCCGATGCTTTGGCTGCTCGGGATTCACCCCGTAACTCTCGAAGCAATGATGAAACCCCAGTCAATACTCCTGTTATCAAACCTTGCTCTTACAAGGATTTCCTTAGTTGCAAACCATTCTACTTCAAAGGCACGAAAGGTGCCATTGGCCTAATCAGATGGATTGAACGTATGGAATCTGTCTTCAATCTCTGTAACTATACGGACGATAACAAGGTCAAGTTTTCGGCCTACACCTTTCAGGAAGGTTCCCTTACGTGGTGTAACACCCACGCAAACTCTGTGGGCATTGAAATAGCAAACCGACTTCCTTGGGCTGAACTGAAGAAAAAGCTTAGGGGAAAATACTATCCCGAAGAAGAACTGCACCGTCTAGAGGAAGAATTATGGCATTTCAGTGCAGGGAAATGACATTGCTGGATATACCACCAAATTTCAGCAATTTGCTTTGTTATGCCCGGGTTTAGTTGATCCGGAGGAGAAGTGCATCAAGAGATATATCCGCGGCCTCCCGGAGAATATCCAGGGGAATGTTGCCTTATCTAAACCAACCACTGTTGACAATGCCATTCAGTTGGCACATGAACTCATGACCATGGTTGTCAGCCATGAGACATCCAACACACCCTCTTCCAACAACAAAAAACGCAAATCAACTGAACACCACAACAACCACAACAAGAAATCCAATGCCATCCAAGTTTACAACACAAATTCTGAACCCAAGCGTGGTTACACTGGGGACAGGCCATACTGCTCCAAGTGTAACTATCACCACGATGGTCCATGCAGTACTCTCTGCAACAACTGCAGGAGGTACGGGCACTTGACCAAAGATTGCCGAGCCCCCAAATCCAATAACAACACCTCCCACAACAATTCCAACCAACCCAAATCCTGTTATGGGTGTGGAGAAATGGGACATTTCATAAACGGATGTCCTAAAAACAAAAACAAGAGCAACAACAACGCAAGGGTAAGAGCATTTGTACTCAACTCCGGGGATGCCCGTCAGGACCCGAATGTGGTCACGGGTATGTTCCTTCTCAACAACTTATCTGCTTCTATTCTGTTTGATACTAGTATCGATAGAAGCTTTATTTCTGATGAGTTTTGCCCCCTACTTGATATCGCACCAATTGCTCTAGATGTTAAGTACACCGTAGAACTTGTGATCGGGTCCCACACGGTCGGTCAAGGAATTGCTTCCTTTTCGTTGCTGACCTCCCAGTCGGGACCGCGCGATTGGACGGGTGGTTTTATATTTATAGAGCTGGGGACCTAAGTATTACTATGGCTAAGGGTAGTTAGCGACAAGTAATGACTCAGGGTCGTTCTTAAGATCAACCGTATTGTGAAACTAAGCAGTAAAGACGATCGATTCGATTTAGTATGGTTTGTAAACAAGAGTTTTGATTTTGGGTTTTTACTTAGGTCCTAAATTAAACTAAATAAACAGCAAAATAAAATAATAGGTGATAATCAGTATGGAGAGGAGCGTTTGTTGTGATTTCATTAGCCTAAAGGGGAGATAATGTTTGGGTTTGATATTTTGAAAACGTTCTTTCTAAGTATTTGTGTTCTACTGTTTTAGGTACTTTATGGTGTCAACACTAGCACCCTACTATCTGATTCCTCAGATAGCATGTCACTGAGTACTAGATTGTCATGATTTTGATCAGATCGGGCTGCTCTACCCCCAACACTGTCTATAAAGACAAGTGACCCTTTTTGGAGTTAACTCCTAGGCGCATGAATAAGTAACAGACCGATATTTAATTTCTGACTGTTCTTTGATACCATAAAGTATTCAAATTCAAATAGAGCATTTAAGAACTGATTCGGAAAGCGTCTGTAAACTTTTCATCGATGCTTTGTTAGGTTCAGAGCTGGTGGATGACCCATTGCTGCTCAGAATGTATACACCGACGTCCGTTCCATAGCTTGGTTGTATGGGAATCGTTCCCTAAGGATGATTCCGAAACTTACACGAGGTACTAGGACGTTTTACGGCATTCCATGCCTTGCGCACTAATGCAAGTTAGGGTGTATATACCGACGACCGTTCCGTAGCTTCCATGCGTTTGTACTACACCAGAGGTGGTTCCAGCACTTTACTAAGTAATAGGTCGTTTTACGGTATTCCACACATGTTGCACATTAAGGTCACTCTGAACCCGTTTAAACTCAGTTTGTATTAAAGCGTACTCATCTATGATATAAACCCCAGCCCTCACTTAACATTACCCAATAAATCCCTGATTTATTCACGTTGTACTATACATTTGGTTTAGCGGTATTTCCAAAGCTTCGAAATCAGACCATGCATAGATAGCACAGATAATTAATTACCCTGAGAACAAGGTTCGCGACTCCTTGTCTTTTAGGGTTTTAACCACGTTTATTGGAGGAAAGGCGATAGTTTGATGAAAAGTTTATAATCATAGATGAAAAGTTAAACAGACATAGTTTTCAGTTATATATTTAAGTTAACATCATTCCCCATTATAACGGCTAACTACATCACAACAAACACACAAGCTAACTACTCACTAATCATGGCAACGAATCCTAAATCTAGCATAATAACAATAGCATGCATTATAATAGATAAGGAAAGAGATAACAGTAATAAATTCGTAGTTAGAATATAAGCTGAAAGATTACAACGAGCAGAGCCTCGAATATTACAAAAGCACCCCTCCAAGTATCTTCAACAAATATTACAAAATAGCCTCTCCGTTAGTCCCATTAAATATTAACGAGAAACTAACTACTAACTAACCTAAACTAGAGATAAAGTGTGTGTGTGTGTGTGTGTTGAATGGTGTGAATGGTGAATGGTGAATGGTGAGCAATGAGGAGGTTTAAGCCTCTATTTATAGGCATCCAAGAATCGATTTTACACTTAACACCCTCGATCCATTTTAACACTGAAATACACCCCCTAGCTATAGAATTCGACACCAAAAGGGGCGTATTCGGTTCAAATAGGTCGTATTCGGTACCAAATAGGGCGTATTCGGTAGCAAATGGGGCGTATCCGGCAGCGTAGAGGGGGTATACCACCCCTACAGGGGGTATACGGCCCCAAAGAGGGGGTATACGGCCTCTATGGGGGCATATACGGCCCATAGAGGGTGGTATACGACCCCTGTAGGGGTGTGTAGCCCGTGGTCGTTGCCTTGTGTGCTGGATCGTAAGTCTCGTGCACTGATCGATCTTCGTTTGGCCATAACTTCTTCATTCTTGATCCGTTTTTAGCGTTCTTTATATCCACGTGATCGTAATTACCTGAAGATCATAATGAACTAATCAAAGAATAATTTCAAGGTAACATGCTAAAAAGTTCTCGTAGAACGTGACCGTATCGTTTATGCTTTGTTTAATACGTTATTTAGCCATTTTACTTTATTTTTGAAGCAATGCCTTATTTTTAGCCTTAATAATGAATTTTGGTGAAAAAGTATTGATATTGAATGATTTCATCCATTTTGGGGCTAAAAAGGTGGGGATTATGTACGCAAAAACGTGACTTTTTACGTCAAATCAACTTGCAAATAGTAAACTCATAGAAACCGATAGTGTGATACCTAATTGCACTTTAAACCTAGCCAACGAGACCTTCTCAATCGATCTTTTGCCTGTTAAAATTAGAAGTTTCGACGTCATCATTGGTATGGACTGGTTGTCCAAACATCGTGCCGAAATCATTTGTTACGATAAGATCGTTCGTATTCCTCTCGCCGTCGGTAGAACCTTGGTCATACAGGGGGAGACCGGTAGGATGAGACTCAACATCATATCTTGCTTGAAAACTCGGAAATTTCTGAGAAAGGGTTATCCAGCAATCCTCGCGCACATCATGGAGAAAAAGTCGGAGGAGAAGCGACTTGAGGATGTGCCCATCGTTTGAGACTTTCCAGAAGTCTTCCCCGAAGAACAAACTGGTCTACCACCACCAAGACAGGTTGAGTTCTCAATCGATCTCGTGCCAGGTGCCGCACCTGTGGCCCGAGCACCATACCGCTTAGCCCCATCCGAACTTCAGGAGTTGTCCAATCAATTACAGGAACTCCTAGAAAGGGGATTCATTAGGCCGAGTTCTTCACCTTGGGGAGCTCCGGTCCTGTTTGTCAAAAAGAAAGACGGTTCTTTTCGAATATGTATCGACTATCGAGAGTTGAACAAGCTAACTGTCAAGAACCGATACCCACTTCCTCGAATCGATGACCTGTTTGACCAACTACAGGGGTCGAGTTTTTATTCAAAGATTGATCTCCGATCAGGTTATCACCAATTACGGGTTCGCGACACCGACATCCCAAAAAATGCTTTCAGATGTCGTTATGGGCATTACGAATTCCAGGTGATGCCATTCGGTCTAACCAACGCACCGGCTGTATTCATGGATCTTATGAATTGGGTGTGCAAGCCATATCTCGACAACTTTGTCATTATCTTCATTGACGAAATTCTCATTTACTCGCACAACGAACAGGAACATGTGCAACACCTCAGAACCATCCTAGAACTACTTAAGCACGAGGAGCTTTACGCTAAATTCTCTAAGTGTGAGTTCTGGATGCAAATCGTTCAATTCCTTGGACATATTATCGATAGTCAAGGAATCCATGTTGATCCATCAAAAATCAAAGCTATCAAAGATTGGCAGTCGCCAACCACTCCGACCGAGGTACGCCAATTCTTGGGATTGGCAGGGTACTATTGGCGCTTCATCGAAGGTTTCTCAAAAATAGATCAACCACTCACGGCACTGACTCAGAAAGACAAAAAGTTCAATTGCACTGATAAACAAGAGTCAGCATTACAACTCCTGAAACAAAAACTTTGCAGTGCTCCAATTCTATCCATACCCGAAGGCACTGATGACTTCGTGGTATACTGCGATGCTTCTCACCAAGGTCTCGGTTGTGTGTTGATGCAACGGGACAAAGTAATTGCTTACGCTTCGCGACAACTCAAAATCCATGAAAAGAACTACACCACCCACGATCTCGAGCTAGGAGTTGTCATTTTGCCATCAAAATCTGGAGACATTACCTCTATGGCACAAAGTGCACAATTTTTACCGACCACAAAAGTCTCCAACACATATTCGATCAGAAGGATCTCAATATGAGGCAACGTCGATGGGTCGAGTTGCTTACCGACTACGATTGTGAGATCAAATATCATCGGGGTAACGCAAATGTTGTTGTCGATGCCCTCAGTCGAAAGGTACAAACGAAACCACTTCGAGTTCGAGCCCTCAGTATGACCATTCACAATGATCTAAACATTCAGATTCTCACTGCTCAACTCGAAGCTCTGAAACCTGATAACATCAAAAACGAAGCCTTGTGGGGCATGTATAAGCAATTCGAAATCAAACCTAATGGAGTTAGGTACTTCTCAAACCGAATCTGGTTACCCAGTTTTGGAAACCTGCGAGACTTGGTGATGGATGAAGCTCATAAGTCCAAATATTCTATCCATCCTGGATCCGACAAAATGTATCACGGCATCAAAGAATTTTATTGGTGGCCGAATATGAAAGCTGAAATTTCTACATACATCAGCAAGTGTCTTACTTTCTCAAAAGTCAAAGCCGAGTATCAAAAACCTTCTGGTTTACTCCAACAACCCAGCATTCCTGAATGAAAATGGGAATAAATTGCCATGGATTTCATAACCAAACTACCAAAGTCATCGAGCGGTTGCGATACCATTTGGGTGATCGTCGATCGTCTCACGAAATCTGCTCATTTCCTGGTAATCAAGGAAACCGACAAAGTGGAATGCCTCACACGAATCTACATCAAAGAGGTTGTTACTCGACATGGTGTTCCAAACTCGATAATCTCAGATAGGGATAGTCGTTTCACATCTCACTTTTGGAAATCACTTCAAAAATCATTGGTTACCCGTCTTGATATGAGTACCGCATACCACCCACAAACCGACGGCCAAAGTGAACGAACAATTCAAACACTGGAGGACATGCTACGAGCTTGCGTAGTTGACTTCGGTGTAAACTGGGAAAAACATCTACCGTTGTGCGAGTTTTCGTACAACAACAGCTATCACACCAGCATTAAAGCTGCACCTTTCGAGGAACTGTACGGTCGTAAGTGTCGATCACTGATTTGTTGGACCGAAGTGGGAGACAGTTAACTCACTGGTCCTGATATCATTCACGAAACTTCTGAAAAGACATCTCTAATGTTAATAAATCATAAACATCAAACAAGAACATTACAAATAATTAATAAAAGAAAGGATAGATATTACCCGTAATTATTGCGAGCAAAACGATGCTTATATTACTTCAGAATATTCCAAAGTGTTACATTGATAAGCTAGTTACTACTAACTACTACATAATTAATCTCCTACTTAACTCTCACTAAATTAATTAAATTAGCTTAGAGAGAGAAAGTAGAGAGAAAAAGAAAATAAAAGCTAGAAAGAAATAAGAAAGATATGAAAGGTGTGGAAGGTGTGTGTTGAAATGAAGCCTCATGCTTCCTATTTATAGGTGAAATCCAGCTCACGTTAGCATCTTGGGGAGCCCATTATAAAAAGGTGTAAAAGGCGGTGCACCAGGTACGTAGTTTCACAGAAAGGTGTGGCACCGAGTACGTACAATCGCGTAAAGGTGTGGCACCGGGTACACAAAAGGACCAAAAAGCAGAAATGGGACGGGTGGCAGGTGGCCGGCGCCACCCTAAATGTGGCCGGCGGCGGCTGGCCTACCCCCGCCCCGGTTCGCCGTCTTTTGTTCCGTTTCTTAGTTTGTGCGTATTTTCTTCGTTATGTGTCCGTTTGCGTTGATTCTTTTTGTGTTGGAATCGTAATTCAAAAACGAAGATTTTGATATAAAGAAATCCCCGAGATGAGTTTCTTATCTCCAGATATTGCGTAGGAATCATTTGAATCTTCCGGCAGGCGTAGAATCTTCATTCTACATCCGTTTTTGTTGATTCTTCTTCAGTTAGCCTCGTATTTTGAAAACGAACATCTTGGATAAGATGGATGTTGTTGATGGTGTGACACCCGCCAAATTAGGACTAGTAAATAGTGCATAATCAAGTGTAATACATGTAATTAGTTCTGTGTTAGGCTAATTAATGTATCAATATATATATTGTTAAATATATACAAATATGCGCTTTGATTACACCGTACAAGTTTCAAATCGATTGCAATTCGATTCAGTTAATACGGACATTGGTGAACAATTCTCTAAATAATATGACATTATTTAATAACTCTATTTTATCCAAATATTATTTAGATAATATTTCAACTCAAATTCGTATCGTATTAACAACATTTACGCGAGTAAAATAATAAACTCGCGAACAAAACGAAACAAGTTAAGTTATATTTTATGACTCAAGTACAAGTAATTGATGAAATATTTCAACAAAAATATTAATAATTATTCGTATAGCGTCACTTCGTGCATCACTTAAGTGCCGCATTAAGTGACGCATAAAACCCTAAATTTGCGTCACTTGCCTAAGTGCCGCATAAAACCCCTTTTTCCCGACACTTATATCCGTCACTTTCCCAGTGAAGCCTAACACTACTTACCGACACTTCTTGCGTCACTTGCCTAAGTGACGCCTATACCCTAAATCTGATTTGTACCATCACTTGCCTAGTGACGCTTGACCCCTTCATCCGACAGTTACACCCAACACTTGCTTAAGTCTTGCATCTCATGCGTCACTTCCTCAAGTGACGCTAGTACCTCAGAATTCCTCATTTTATGTGACACTTCCTGAGTGTCGCATAGACCCTGAGTGTCGCTATAAGTGACGCTAAAAACAGACTATTTGCAACTCTTTTTCACACTAAGTGTCAAACTTATATAACCTCAAACCTTTATACGATACGACTTCTAAAACACATTGGAACATGTTTCCAAGCGTAACAATTTGAAATCGTAATAATGATAATGTGATTTCTATTACAACAGATTCACCAACGGGTCGTACACGTTTCCAAAACGCAATCAAATCAACCAAGTCGTAGTAACTTGGACAAGTTAAACAACCAAATCGTAGTAATTTGGACATTCTAAGTTGGACGAACAACTACAAGGGTAGTCTTTCGAGATACCTACTCATGTTTATAACCATTGCGTGTCTTGGACACCCTCAGGTTACAAGTCTTCGGACATCAATTCACGGCTAATCAAACAAGTTCATTAAGTTAAACTTCTCAAGAATCAGGTGAGTCTCATAGCCCCTATTTTACGGTTTTCATCAGGGGTGTGATTACATTGCTCGTTTTATTTTACAATATGAACGCAAGTACTATACAAATCAAATACTACATGAGTTGTTTTCACTAATCATTTCAAAGCCCTCCACAACATAGTTTGGTTATACATTTGTAGCGTGAATGTTAGTATATGATATCATATAGGATTGACAATCCTCGTCCAGGTTAGCACGCACTAACTGGTCAAACGGACGTATTAGCATTTGGGAAGACGAGTGTAGATGAGGCATTCGTAGGAGGCAACAAAGTTAGGTTTCCTTAATTGGACCTAACGCTCAAGTTAAGCTCAGACTATGTGCTCATGGCTGTATAACTTTTATTTTGCTTAATTGCACTTTAAATTCAATTAAATCTTGCGGTTCATACAAATATGTGTTGACACACAAACCTGTGAGCTCACCAGCGTTTCACTGACCCCTTTTAGCATGTATCACAGGTACTCAGCAGTAGGTTGGCTGTCCAAAACAGGAATCATTAGCTCGAGTCTGCATTCAAACAAATCAGAGATTTAGTTGCATTATTATATTTTGTATAGATTAATTATGTAATGTAAATCTCTCAATTTCAAGTAACTGAGCTACTATAAACAGTATTTTGATGTAAACTCTGGTTTTTATCAATACAATGTAAAACGACGCATTTAGTGGTCGTTCATTATATCTTATGTGCTGTGTATATTGATTAGTCGCGCCCCGACCCGATTCGCTTCCGCAACCCGAATTTGGGGATGCGACAGATGGGCACTTTTGTCTTTAAATCTCGTTTTGATGCCTTGAATCTTCAAACGTGCATGGAATCTTCGTTTTTCATCCGTTTTGCTTGAATTTTCTCGTGCAATCTTGTTTTGACCATCTTGGTATAATATCATTGATTTAAACCGTATTTGAGTTCAAATTCCAAGAATCGATCCAGAATGAGAGAGGTATCGGTAGTAAAAACGTGACTTTTTACGCAATATCATCGTGACTTAAACATTTATCCAAAAACTCTGCCTGAAATAAACTGATAACTATCCATGTTACACTACTACATGTTCTTGTTTGATTGTTGCTTTAGGGTTTGCATGCTAGTATCTATTTGTCTATTGCGGTTGTTGGATTTATGATTAGGTTTTCAAACATAGAATAATTACATACAACAGTTTAACATGCTAGAATAATTATAATGATCTGTATGAAATAATGTCGAACAATTTAACCGATCGTTAGACGGACTTTCCCAACTTATTCCGCGGGGTAACTCCTGTTCACTTTATTCTTTATTCAACAATTCGTGCCACGATACGGACGTCTCAGATGACCGAGACTGGGGAATAGGATTCGAGGTTAGTTGTCGGTTAAATTGGTTCTATATTTGGGAGAACTTCCGGTGTAGCTTACATTCCATATCTGTTATCCATGTGACATGTTCTTTATCTGATTACGGATAACTCTACGTTAGATAAGTAATAGGATAGGAGCTATGGCCCATTAGGACATATACAGTAATGATACGGGATCTCTGGGCGAGGCATCGGAAATACCGTAAAACGGCTCAGTACTTGGTATAGCGCTGGAATGACCTCTGGTGAAGTACAAATGCGTAGAAGCCACGAAAAGTCCGTAGGTATAGTACTATGTTGAACATCGTTCAGAGACCCCAAGTCAGCACTGCTAGGATTCATTATAATTAGAGCATTAATCCTCATGACTACCTCGAAATAGCATATACCGACATCATAGTAAACACTCACGTAATCTATAGATCTCTCAGCGACTACAATCCTTATTTACTTTATTGTTTTTAGTTTATATAAAATAGAAAACAAAACCCCTCAAAAAGTTTTAAAACTCAGCTAAACTACTAAAGATAATTAATCCTCCTAAGATCCCATGCCCGTTGTGGTTTAAGAACGACACCTGAGCATACCTGCCACTTACTATACAAGTAGTAGTATAACTTAGGCTTCCCTGCACTATAAATATAAAACCACCCGCTGATCGCCGGTCCCAACTGGAAGGTCCGCAACGACAAGAAAGAAATTCCTGAACCGACCGTTGGGGCTCGATCAGTGCGACATGTACTTAAAGATGCAAAATTTATCATAATGTAATAGGGTAAGGTTATGAGGGGGAAACCCACTGCTGACGTATTGATAATATTATTATTTGTAATACTCGAGGCTCAAACTAGGTCGGTTTTGCTACATTGTAGGACAAATTTGTAATGATAAAATGCAATTTTGTTGTAATTCAGCGGTTGGTATGATGTAGTAAATCTGAATGTGAATTTCAAACAAATTTATTTTAAAATACATCAAATTCAATCCGCCTTCTTCCCTTCATTAAAGACTTTCTGTTCAAATCCTCCGTCGTAATTGTGTTTCAAAAACAATATACTCCCTCCGTCTCATATTTGTTGTCCAATATTCTTTTTATGGATGTCTCAATTTTATTGTCCACTTCTATAAATAGATAAGAATAAGGGAGTTGATAAATAAAACATGAAAATTGTTTCATGCACCACACTCTACAACAGTTTTAGCTTACTGTACAAGTATGCAAAAGCATGTATTTGATGTATGAAACAATTGAGATGTTGTATTTATCGGCTCTCTAAGAATAATGAGATAAAGTTCTTTTTTACCCCTATTGTATATATGTAAGACAAAAAAGTAGGTAAAAAGTAGAGGGTAAAACTGTCATCATAAAAAAAGTAAGAGAGACGATTATGTTTTTTTAAACTGCGTATTTTTTGTCTGAACATTTTCAAAAAATTTAAAAATGGAAAATGTAACACCAGTTAAAAAGTTTTTATAATTTTTCAATACTTTAGAAAGGAAAAAAGGGTGAGGTTCAAATGAGACTAAAAATTTGTGTGAGACTAAGGGAACCAATGATATCATGCCACATGTACAAAGAGAATGTTTCATACTACAAAACTCATTTACCTCAAACATCAATTATCTCACAAACGAGAAATCAAAAAATCATGAAACTTGCACCATAATTTTCAGCGTTTTACCCTCTTCGATTTGCCGTCCTTCAAGGCATACTTCCGATGAATTTTTATTTTTCATCTTTTTAGTGGGTTTCATATGTTACTAACACATGTGTTAGAGTGTTGCGTTTAGGGGTTAGGGTTTGGGGTTTAGGGGTTAGGGTTTAGGGTTTGGGTTTTGAGGTTTCGGGGAGAAACCCTAAAACCCAAACCCTAAAACCTAACCCCTAAACCCCAAACCCTAACCCCTAAACGCTTTATAAAACTCTAAACCCTAAATTATACTAAATCCAAAACCCTAATAAACCCTAAACCACACTAAAACATAAAATCTAAACCCTAAACCATGAACCCTGCTAAATCCTAACCCTAAACTCTAACCCTAAAGCCTAACCATAACCGTAAATAAAATGTACAATCAATCACTAACTAACACATGTGTTCCTAATTTATAAAACCTACCAAAAAACCAATTTTTTTATCGAAAGTATGCTTGAGGGACGCCAAATCGAAGAGGATAAAACGCTAAAAAATATGATGCAAGTTTCATGATTTTTTGATTTGCCGTTTATGAGATAATTGATATTTGAGATAAATGGGTTTTACAGTATTTGTACATGTGACATGATATCGTGATATCATTAGTCCATTAGTCTCATATCAACCTTAAACCTTAAACAACGTTGTTTTAGGATTGGGCACATCAGCAAAAATGGCTGCACGCTCTCTCTTGCAGCGAAATTATTAACCATGTCCAATGAAGAACAGCAATCAACAACAATAAGCGATGATGATGAGATCCGGATAAACGTATTCTGGAACGAGGGGATGTTGGATCATGACACCGGAGAAGGCGTTTTCGATACTGGAATAAACCCTGGGTTTTTAGACGTTCTTGAAAAACACCCTGAAAACTGTGATAGAATTAGAAATATTGTATCTATTCTCAAAAGAGGTCCCATTTCATCTTTCATTCGTTGGCATTCTGATTCTACACCTGCCCAAATTTCTCAATTGCTATCTTTCCATACTCAAGGTACTTACTTTATTCATTGAACCCTAAAACAACATTTTTATTTTTTTTGTATTTAAACTGTTTGTTGCTGCTAGTAGAAGTCATAATTGATAATATGAACTTAACTTCAATATTGATGTAACATTAGATCATGTGTAATGAAAGGATTTTTACTTGGGTGTTCGGGGGAGCGTTAGCTTTTTAGCTTCCTCGTTAAGAAAAAGCCCCAAAATCCTGGCTTTTGGCTTTTTAGCTTTTCTACCCTTTCAAATAGTGAGAAGCTCCTCCCAGAAAATATATTCAAACTTTAAAAAATAGATTTTCTGCGTTATGATACCAAGTGTTTTAGAATGTATCAAATTTTAAGTTTTCAACTTCCAATTACTGTTTTGTATCTGACCTGTTTATCGCTTGTAAACTGGTGATGTGGCATCGATTGTGATGGTGTATACACTTTTTATGGTTGCCATGGATGGAAGATTTGAAACTTAATTTTAGTAATTTGATGTAATGTGTCAATGTATGTATGTATGTAGATCAGTACATGTACCAGAGTGTCACTAATGACAGAAGTGTTGTAGTTGCACACATAGAGCATCTCCAACGTGTACACTATGTGTACCATTTACACTATCTTAGTGCAAAAAGGACATGAAAAACTCCCCAATGTTAGCATTAAACCATCACACTTTTACACTATCTTAGTGATCAAGAGTTCTAGTTCATTATCAGTTACGAAAGTTTGAATGGTTTTAGTTTATTCAAGAATTTTGACAAGTTTTTTGTATGTATCTATGTGTATCAAACTGTTATTTCTAATTTTATACAGTAAAACTTGGACTTTTATAAGTCTAGTATCCGATTAATAATTTATGTGTATATATATATATATAGACACACATATATATGTATGTATGCATATATATATATATATATATATATATATATATATATATATATATTATAAAGCTTAATTTTCGCGTAGTTGATGGAATTAATAACGTGTGATGTCTACTTTTATTAGATAATCACTATCTAGTTAGCTAATTAGCCCTTAAAAATACGTGTCTAAAAGTTACGTATGTTCTTGTTTTAGTTGACAACTAGATTATGCAGCTAATGTTAAATTGCATACGTTAATCAAACAGAATATATCGATTTCCTACTCGAAGCAGATAAAAATGGACCAACGATAATTTGTAGTGGTACATTTCTGAATACTGGATCATGGAATGCTGCACTTTTAGCTGCCGGCACAACACTTTCAGCCATGAAATATATACTTGATGGGCATGGGAAGATATGTTATGCATTGGTTAGACCACCAGGCCATCATGCTCAGCCTACACAAGCTGATGGCTATTGCTTTCTAAACAATGCTGGTCTTGCTGTTCAATATGCTTTGGATTCTGGTTGTAAAAGGGTTGCGGTTATTGATATTGATGTTCATTATGGAAATGGAACTGCAGAGGGGTTCTATCATTCTGATAAAGTTCTTACTGTCTCCCTTCATATGAATCATGGTTCGTGGGGAACTTCTCATCCTCAAAGTGGAGATGTAAATGAGTTTGGTGAAGGAGCGGGATTTGGGTATAATTTGAATGTACCGTTACCAAATGGGACAGGTGACAAGGGATACAAGTATGCAATGACTGAGGTGGTTGCCCCTGCTGTTAGGAAGTTTGACCCTGATATGATGGTTTTTGTTGTTGGTCAAGATTCAAGTGCTGTAAGTCAATATTTCAGTTGCTTATTGGTAGGGATGGCCAAATGGTTGGGTTGGTTAGCAACTCAAAGTGAGTTGGGGTGAAGGTTCTTTTTCTTGTACTGAACAAAATGGGTCTGGAGGGGTGGTTAATTAGCTTTGGCCTGTTTTATTTTTTTATTTATCGACTAATGTAGATAGGCTTTTAACTAATTTTCTTACTGAACCTGTTTGAGATAAAGTGCAACGCAAATCGTCTCCTATTGATGGGTTGAAATTGCCACTTGTACTACTTTATCAATTTGTTAGTGTATAATTACTTTTTTATCCAAAGATGGAGGGGTTGCAGTTTGACTTCTCAGGTCAAATACCGTAAGTTCAAAACGATTAATTTTCTGGAAGTATACATAAGAAGTACAACCATTTTAAAGACAAAAACTACAATGGTGATATTTCAATGTAATATTAGCCCTGATTCGATAAAATCATGCCAACTAACCATTATCATTACTAATAATCAGGTAAAAAGAACTACAACTTATGGGGAAAAGTGTTTTTGTATTATGATTCAGACACGTGTCCCTATTTTTTATGCACCAAAAAAAATAGGTGCATCTGTTTGTAAAAGTGCATGAAATGTAGAAATTGGTAACATGTGTTAGCATCGGAATCAAATTTGCAACATCTATTTACTTGTTACATTTGCAATGAAAGTATCCATATGAAGCTTTATAGCCAATAGTTATGGGTCACGTGTACTTGTTCATCAGACATGGGAGTTTTAAGTTTTCTAGGGATGTCATATGCAATATCTCGAAGACCAAATTACAAACTCAACTCGTTGATCCGATTTATGTGGTAGGAGAATAGATGCGTGTCCTTTTATCTAAGACAAACTCATACATATGTTAGTTAAACTGAATACATACATTATTAGTACGGTTGGTCGGGTCACATTGGCTGGCTAAACAGATTCAACCGGCTTAAGCTACCGTCAATGATGAATGTGTTAATTATGGTTGCAGAAAGAAGATTTTTACATTAATAATCTAGATTGAGTATAACTATTTAAAAGGTTATTTACATGTAAAATACACTTTAGGTGATTTTCAACTTGTTTCTCCTGATCCCTTTTAGTAATGTCTACTACTGTGAGATAAATTATGACCCCAATCTACTCGTTCAGAAGTAAACAGCCCGAAAATTGCCATCTGTAGTACTTGCGTGTTTGGATAATTGGATACATACTTCTTTGATTCAAAGATGGAGGTACAAGTTGACTTGTAAGGTCAAATGCTAAACTTCAATACAATATATCCTCCAAAAAACTGAGATACTTCATCGAACTCGATAGCAATTCGTTATATGAAAATCTTTCTTTATAAGTATTAACATATGGTTTAATAGTTAATAGTTTTCTACATGAAAAAATTGATGAGGTACCTATAGGTTTTCTAGAGTATTCATCTTTAATATCTCGATGATGAATTTAGTTAATAGTTTTCTACATGGCTTATATCTACCGGTCGCTTATTAAGATGAAAGGAATATGACAACTATTGGTGGCTAGAACAAAGGGCATATGGTGAACCATAGAAAGACGAGCATATCAAACCCATTGAAGATAAAAAGCATGTCTCTTGTTTGTTTGCTCGCTCTTTTTGTGCAAGAAATCTTATTGCTTCTAAGAGTCTTCTTAACTATTTATTTTGTTATGTTATTTGGTTCTAGTAGTGGCCCTTAACTTGTTCATATGTAGACGTTATAGATTCTCATGAATTGCTTAATTTTTTGCAGTTTGATCCAAATGGAAGACAATGTTTGACAATGGAAGGTTATAGAGACATTGGGCTGATAATTCGCAATTTAGCCGATGATCACAGCAATGGACGGATCTTAATTGTGCAGGAAGGTGGATATCACATCACATACTCTGCTTATTGTCTTCATGCAACTCTTGAAGGTGTACTCAATCTTCCACATCCTCTGTTATCTGATCCGGTTGCTTACTACCCTGAGGATGACACGTTTGCTGTTAAAGCAATTCAATCAATTAAACACCACCAAGCACTTGTTGTACCATTCTTAAGAGAGGCCAACCATTAGCTTTTTTTGTCATCTGGATCCCTTTTACCCTTTCAAGTTCCCATTTGTTACAAAGTAGAAATGGTATTAGGCTCCGTTAATTACCAGCTTTCTAGTTGAGGTTATCAACCCAACCAAATGTAGTACTATAAATTGTATAAGAAGATAATTTTTTAATTCCCAAAGCTTATATTTGTGGGCTATTACTTACTTACACCTCATATAAGTTGAGATATATGATTATATGAAGTTATTATCCTCTAGACCATGACTTGGGCTTTGATGGTGCTACAAATGGCATGAGACTGGTAGCCCCTCGAGTCATGTATTTATCTAAGGAATTGTAACACCTCCAAATTAGCGGAAGAAAGCTTTGGGGTGCTACTAATCAAGTAATCAACAACACAAAGTATATAGCAAACGACCTCTAAATGAGACGTTTAGAAATTACATTTCATAAAATAATAATGTTTTCAAAATATCATTTGCGAGTCCGCAACTAAGCTTGGAGATTCTAGTACATAACCACTATTACAAAATAATAATGCAAGAAAATCTTCGTTGTTTGTAAAATATGCTACTCGAGCTAGTGCTTCCCAAAGCAGCCTAAAGCACCTGTAAACCTGAGAATTACATGCTAAAAGGTCAACATAATGTTGATGAGTTCATAAGTTTGCATAGTTGAAATCATAGTAAAATCATGGTTTTGAACACAATGTATCAGAGTTATCGTAGTAGCACAGTTGCCAAAGTAGTACACTATCGCCCTGAGCTCATAGTCCGAAGCTTCAGTTGGTGCCTCTAGTAAGTGTATCCCTCTACACTCAATTACGAAAAATTATGCTCCCGTATAATGGTTGGAGCGACTGATATCGCGTAAAAAGTCATGCTTTTACCAATGATATCTCTCTCATTCTGGAGCAATACTTGGCATTTGGACTCAAAAGATGCTCAAATCAAAGAAACTTTTCCAAGAAGATTAAAATGAAGTTGCACGAGAAAAATCAAGCAAAACGGACAAAAAATGAAGATTCCACACACGTTTGAAGATTCAAGACAAGATATAAAGGCAAAAGTGCCCATCACTGAGATTTCTCTTATCCAAGATATTCATTTTCAAAATACGAATCTAACAGAAGAAGAATCAACAAAAACGGATAAAAAATGAAGATGCTACGTACGCCGGAAGATTCAAACGATTCGAACGAGACATCCAAAGATCAGAGACATATTTTTGGGATTTCTTTTCATCAAAGTCTTATTTTTTGAAAAACGAATCCAACTCAAAAAGAATCGACGAAAATGGACGCATAACGAAGAAGATACGCATAAATCAAGTAACGAAGCGAAAGACGGCGAACCGGGACGGTGTTAGGGCAGCCGCCGCCGGCCACACCACCACCGGCGCCGGCCACCCCTCCCCTGTCCATTTGGTGCTTTTTCTTCCTCGCTCGTACTCGCAGGGTACACGTGCTAGGCCTTTTCCGCGACTTTGGGTTACACGTGCTAGACCTTTACGCTCTTTAGGGTACATGCGCTAGCAACTTTTCCACCTTTTGCTAACATGTGCCCCAAGTTGCTAGAATGCACCAATTTTCCCCTATAAATAGGGAGCCCATGGTTCATTTGAAGATATACCTTTGATACACACACCCCATACACTTTCTACATTCTATATCTTTCTTGTTTTTGTAAAATTAGTATTTCTTCCTTTATGATAGTTTAATTAATTAGAATAGCTAATTAATTAACTAAGAAAGATTTATACAGAGGTGTTCCGGGACGCATTGTAGCTGTGAGTTACTTGTATACCTTTCCAGGTTTTTAATCTATCTTCCATATTTAAATATGTCTATTCTTTATTTCATAAATTTAAGTGTGCATGCTAGAATTACCATCGTTAATGAGTTTAGGAGAACAAATGCAAGGTTCGCAATTCACTGACGACCCTTGGTTTGCAGACATTGCCAATTTCGTAGTTGGAGGGATCACAAGAAAAGGGATGATATCATCGCAAAGACAAAAGTTCTTCCGCGACGTCAAACATTATTTTTGGGATGATCTATATTTGTTCAAAGTCTGTCCCGACCAAATTGTGAGAAGATGTGTCGATGGGAAAGAAGCCGAAGATATACTCCACCAAAGCCATCATGGACCTACCAGAGGACATCACGCAGCCAATTTGACAGCAAAGAAAGTTTACGACTCAAGATTCTATTGGCCTACTGTAACACCCTCAATTCAGGCCTAGTAGTTTTATAATATTTCCTGACTTTAAATGGTTATTTAAAATGTTAGGAAATAGTGTTGTTTGTTTTATTTGAAAATAAATGGAGAAAGAGTTAAATATTTAATTGTGACAGGTAAATTATTAATTGTTATAAATTAATAAAGTTGTCGGTAAAATAAAATGTTTGAACTCGCGATTGGTTTTCGGGTTCCAGACAATAGATTTAGAAGGGGATTAAAATTATACTGTTTAAAGTAAAGGCGGTGGTGGAGACCGACTTGGTTCTCTTAATTCCCTGATGTTATTATTTCTTCACAATAGCAAAACCAAACACACAGATTAGTTGATATACATAAACAAATTAGTAGTCTATGATTCTGGTTAACACATAAGCTTCATCACCAGCAGATTATCATCATCATCATAACCTTGTTCTTCATGAAAGAATAATCAGAAGACTCAGTGACATTAGACTACTGAGTGAATGACTGAGGTATTGGTGAGTGAATCGATAACCCTCAGTTTGATTTAGTTATAACAGGTTTGTTACAACGGGTAATTGTATTATTACTATTGTTTTATCTGCTATGATTAATTTGGTTTAATAGTAATAATACTGTTGATAGACTGGTTAGTCTGATATGTTGACCTGATTGAATATGTGAATACGTGATCAATTGATATTTGGCCTTCGGGCATCTGTATTGAGGTCAATCTATGGGTTGGGTTTGGTTACTATTGTAAGACGACAGGAATTTCCTTGTACTTATCGTTAATAGGAAATTAGGTCGTATGAGATTAGTACCAAACTATCGGTCTATTCTGTATTGACCTTACAGATTGTGGTAAGTGTTCTTGGAGAATCCCCGGGTATTATGGTATCTCAAGAACCACCTATCCTCATTGTATTGAGATGTTATCTCATTGATATTATGTGTTTACTGTTGGTATTCTTGGCTGAAGATTTCTCAAGAACCATCGATCTACTGTGATGTTATTTGTTTACAATAATTCGCTGTAAACAAGTTTGTTATGCTAAGTTGGGCTGTTGTTTATTGATTTACTCACTTAGCATTGAGCTAATTCCCCACATTTATACTTCCTGCAGGTTATATTTAATATGTGGGTAGCAGGAAGTTGAAGTCTTTGGAAAAGAATGTTTGACAACTGCGAACTCTGATATAACTTTTGTAATAAAGTTAAAGAAGTTAGTATTATATAACACCTCGACTTGGGTTGTGGTTTTGAATACATTCTGAACTGGATTGTGTGTGTTATGTAATTAAACTGTTGTGTATTAAAGTTTAAAAAGTTATATACATTTTATAATGTATATTAAATAAGTACGTTTTATTCATAAAATATATACGCTTCCGAGTTAAATTATATAATATTCATATACAGAAAAGAGGGGTGTTATAAGTTGGTATCAGAGCTTAGGTTTGGGTGAATTGGACATTGGTAAGTGTTCAATCCCAAATCTAAAGTTGTGTTAGTCAAACATTCCATGGTGTGGGATCTAGCTGTGTTGGGAATTGGTTAGTATATTAAGTACTAACGATTAACAAGTTGTGAGTTGTTGTTTTGAGTACAGATATGGTAGAAAATGAGCACCCGACTAGTACCCTCAACAATTCCCCTAGATCGGATGCCTTTCTTACAGAAATAAATACAGAGAAACATGGTCAGACAGCAGCATTCACAGTCACTGTATCATGGTATGAGCACTATTTCACAGCCTATAGTGTCATCTTCGGGGCCTAGTAATTATCAGGTACTAGTGTTGTTATCATCGCATCAACAGAGAAAAAGTTATTCCTTTAAAACTTTTAGGTCTTGTAAACCTTCAAAATATTATGGAAGCTTTAATCCATTTGTTACACTTGATTGGTTACGGGATATTGAGAGAAAATTTGAAGTGTGTCAATGTGAGGAGGAATTTAAGATTCCTTATGCGGTCCAGCTTTTGAAAGGACAAGCAATATCTTGGTGGGATTCGATTACCGAAAATTTAACACCACAACAGAAAGCATCTATTCGAGGTAATGACTTTTATAATGAGATATGTCGACAGTATTGTTCTGAGTTTGATGTGTCACGTATTAGACGGGAATTCATGAAATTACATTTAACTGATGAGATGACTATTGATGAGTTGATTTCTCAGTTACAGAGAAAAATTGAGATTTGTATAGCAATGGGTACCTGATGATAAAATAAAAGTGGATCATTTTGTGGGAACATTACCACCTAACTATCGTACTATAGTGAGATTGGCAAGTTCTCTTGCAGATGCTTTTACTTTAGCTCGTTTAGTGGATAATGACTTACGAGCTCAGAATAAAGAAAATACTTTATATCCATTTGAAAGTGAACCTTCTGATAAAGGTAAACATAAAAGGCATGGCGGAAAGTCAAATAATCATGGTGGTTTAGATGATCGACCTCTTTGGTGTAATGATTGTAAATCCAGACATATGGGAATGTGTACTTCTCAGACTACCAGATGCATTAAGTGCGGGTTGATTGGACATAAAGTCAGGAATTGTAATTATCCTGAGAAAGTATGTTGGAAATTGTCAACAAGAAGGTCATCATGTGGGGAAGTGTCCAGAGGAAACAAGACAAGGATCGGGTTTGGTCGGTGTGTCGTTATCTTCTGGCCATAAGCGGAGGAACCTGCAGTCAACAGTTGGCAGATTTTCCGATGACAGTTGATAAAAACTGTCAGGATGGGTGACATCATTACAGGTACTTTTATATTTACTCTGTACTAGCATGTGAGTATATGCCTTGGAACAAATTGTTCCTTTATATTTGTTTATTGTGTGATAAACTGAAATTGACCCCTAGTGATTGTTGATTCTTTTAGAATAAAAATAGTTGATAATGAGATAATTTCTGTTACTATGTTAGTGACTGAAATTAAGAGTTTGATAGAGGGTCATCCTATTTGATGATTGCTGATAGTGTTGATTCTCAGTTTGATGTGAACTTTGACATGAATTGATTAAATAATATAGAATATTAAAAGAAATTAATAAATGTCCTTATTAAATGAGTCGTTTGGTTGACTCGAGAGATATGAAAGAATGATTATGTCGTTGAGTTCAGGAACGTCTATGCGGATTTTATAGATATGCTGAACTGGATATGTTAACCATTTTGGAAAAGATTTATTATTGTTGCTTGATGAGATTTTGATATGAAATAATTGATTATCTTGTATTTCTTGTAAATATGTTAACAAGTGTAATGGATGACAAGTGAAAGAAATCTGTTATAATGTGGTATGATTACCAGTATTTGAAAGTTTTGATGAGATTGTTGAATTAATCTGTTTGATTAGTAGAATACTGGATGGATAGGATTCCACGTGTATTTGAAAAAGGGGATATATCATGATTGTTGTAATATCACATATAAAGTGTGATTGTTATAAGTATTGTTATACTATGAAGATTAATAAATGCTCATGAGATTTTATGGCTTAAAAGATCCGGGTGTGTCAACTTTTCTAGACAAGTTGAAATTGTTGGAACGATGACATCTGGATTAATTATAAGATTGGAATTGAGCATATAATGTGTTTGTGATTAGTTCTTGAAACTGTAAAAGGGAATCATCCTTATGTTAGATTGTCAACTAAATGAACTTTGACTTTGAAAGATGAGAATATTGAGACATGGTAATTGTAAAGATGAAATTAAAGTGGATTATCCCAAAGTTGAGAATTTGATTTTTGATATTTACAAAGTTTGTATTGATTAACTTTGAGATGAACAACAGGAAATGATCTTTGACATGGAAATAGCCTTGTGTTATGTTTTGCTTCAACTTTGTTGATGGATTTAATGATTTTACATAGTATTACTATACTTTTGATGAGATGAGATTGTGCTTGATGCATAGAGATTAAGTTATTGATTTCAATTATGATAACTTGAGTTATACGAGAAGAATTAACCTATTATGATTGGAAGTTTACAACTAACGTTGAGTTATAAATCTGGAGACATTATTGAGATATTATTAAATGAAATATGTTGACTGATTATTAGAATCTTTTGTATATGGTTCCACAAAGGAGTTAATATACATCAATATTGATGGTTATTTATAAAAGAGCTTGATTGAGAGATTTGAAATTATCCGGAAAAGTAATGTGATAAGATAATCTTAAATGGTAAAAGACTTATGACAGAACATATCTTTTGCTTTGGAAGTCTTTAACCTAGTGGATAAATTTAAAACTGTGGTGTTTGAGTTTTGATGAACTATAATTGAAAATTGAGAAATTACAATTAAACAATTATAGAGGATTAAAGATTATTTAATCTTGTGTTCGAGTTCTGAAGGTTTAAAAAAATCTCGAGATGTGATTTTAGCAGAGAATTCAAATCAAGTTTTGATGGTTTGATCATTCGTGGATTAATAAATTGTATAACGGGTTGAAACCAGTATATTGATGGTTTATCATGAGGACTAATATACCACTGGTTATGGATATTGTTATATATGTTTTTTTGTTGTTGTTAAACCCAACGTTGGAGGGTTATATGGATTACTAAAATCTATCGATGAATTATCAATGGTGCAATGATCTGAAATCTTTATGTTAAGAGATAGAACTTATAAAGGATTTAGTGGATTAAGACTTTTCAAGCCTATGTTGTAATTTGTGATGAGAAGTCTTCATGAGAGGATTTTAACTAAGACTCCTAAGTATCAATTGTTTATACTTCGAGATTGTTAGCAGGTATAGCATGACTTGAAAACATCGTATGGATTATCGTGAAGACAGATGTAACTTGGATTGTGAGACTTGATATTATTTGGTACTATTCTTGATTTGTGGCAAGATTTATCTTATACAATTGAAAATCCTTTCAGACTTAATGGATAAATCGAAAGTTGTTTAGCTTGAGACCTTGATAGATTATAATCTGAACTTTGAATATCTGTTATTGAACAATGATAGTGGATTAAAGACTAATTTCGTGTGGAATTGAGATTTCGAGATATGATCTTAAACTGAAACTTCTGAGCAAAGATTAATTGTTCATTCGGGGATTATCGAATTGTGTAATGATTTGAAATCATCATAACGATGAATTATCATGAGATCGAATGTGAAACTAATTGTGGATTCTAATCATTGTTCGTGTATCAATTGGGCCTTGTAAATGCTAAGCGGTTGAATTATTTTGGATTATTGAGCGTGATCAGATTTCGAGGACGAAATCTCTCTAAGGGGGAGAGATTTGTAACACCCTCAATTCAGGCCTAGTAGTTTTATAATATTTCCTGACTTTAAATGGTTATTTAAAATGTTAGGAAATAGTGTTGTTTGTTTTATTTGAAAATAAATGGAGAAAGAGTTAAATATTTAATTGTGACAGGTAAATTATTAATTGTTATAAATTAATAAAGTTGTCGGTAAAATAAAATGTTTGAACTCGCGATTGGTTTTCGGGTTCCAGACAATAGATTTAGAAGGGGATTAAAATTATACTGTTTAAAGTAAAGGCGGTGGTGGAGACCGACTTGGTTCTCTTAATTCCCTGATGTTATTATTTCTTCACAATAGCAAAACCAAACACACAGATTAGTTGATATACATAAACAAATTAGTAGTCTATGATTCTGGTTAACACATAAGCTTCATCACTAGCAGATTATCATCATCATCATAACCTTGTTCTTCATGAAAGAATAATCAGAAGACTCAGTGACATTAGACTACTGAGTGAATGACTGAGGTATTGGTGAGTGAATCGATAACCCTCAGTTTGATTTAGTTATAACAGGTTTGTTACAACGGGTAATTGTATTATTACTATTGTTTTATCTGCTATGATTAATTTGGTTTAATAGTAATAATACTGTTGATAGACTGGTTAGTCTGATATGTTGACCTGATTGAATATGTGAATACGTGATCAATTGATATTTGGCCTTCGGGCATCTGTATTGAGGTCAATCTATGGGTTGGGTTTGGTTACTATTGTAAGACGACAGGAATTTCCTTGTACTTATCGTTAATAGGAAATTAGGTCGTATGAGATTAGTACCAAACTATCGGTCTATTCTGTATTGACCTTACAGATTGTGGTAAGTGTTCTTGGAGAATCCCCGGGTATTATGGTATCTCAAGAACCACCTATCCTCATTGTATTGAGATGTTATCTCATTGATATTATGTGTTTACTGTTGGTATTCTTGGCTGAAGATTTCTCAAGAACCATCGATCTACTGTGATGTTATTTGTTTACAATAATTCGCTGTAAACAAGTTTGTTATGCTAAGTTGGGCTGTTGTTTATTGATTTACTCACTTAGCATTGAGCTAATTCCCCACATTTATACTTCCTGCAGGTTATATTTAATATGTGGGTAGCAGGAAGTTGAAGTCTTTGGAAAAGAATGTTTGACAACTGCGAACTCTGATATAACTTTTGTAATAAAGTTAAAGAAGTTAGTATTATATAACACCTCGACTTGGGTTGTGGTTTTGAATACATTCTGAACTGGATTGTGTGTGTTATGTAATTAAACTGTTGTGTATTAAAGTTTGAAAAGTTATATACATTTTATAATGTATATTAAATAAGTACGTTGTATTCATAAAATAAGTACGTTTTCTGTTTAAAATATATACAGAAAAGAGGGGTGTTGTACCTACTATTTTCAGAGATGCACAAGACTTGATGAAACGCTGCGATATTTGCCAAAGGTTTGGAAATATCATAACGCGTAACGAAATGCCGTTAACGAATATCCAAGCATGTGAAATATTTGACATATGGGGATTTGATTTCGTAGGACCATTTCCAAAATCGTACGGAAAAGAATACAATCTAGTAGTTGTCGACTACGTATCCAGATGGGCCGAAGCTCAAGCCTTTCCAACAGATGACTCAAGGGTCGTAACCAAGTTCTTAAAACATCTATTCTGTCGGTTTGGAACCCCTCGGGCGATCTTCAGTGATCGAGGCACGCACTTTTGCAATACGCAGTTTATGAAGCTATTGCAACAATACGGTGTTACCCACAAGACGTCTACGGCCTACCACCCACAGACAAATGGGCAAGCAGAAATTACAAACCGGGCACTAAAAAGGATCTTGGAATGAACAGTTGGTCAACACAAGGAGAGATGGGTAGATAAGCTAGATGATGCTTTATGGGCATTCCGAACAGCTTATAAAACGCCATTAGGAACAACCCCCTATAGGCTCGTTTATGGAAAAGCATGTCATCTCCCGATTGAACTCGAATACAAAGCTTACTGGGTGCTGAAAAACTGCAGCTTAGATCCGACGATAACGGGAACGCACCGGAAAATGCAACTGAACGAGCTAGCAGAGTTAAGAGATCAAGCTTATGAAAGCTCCTACAAATTCAAAGAAAGAACCAAGTTGCTCCACGATTCAAAGCTTCTACCTACACGCTTCAATCCAGGTGATAAAGTTTTACTCTTTAACTCACGATTTAAGTAGTTTTCTGGTAAATTCAAAACACGGTGGAGCGGTCCATTCACAATCTCTAAGGTATTTCCATATGGTGCCATCGAACTCGAGGCCCCAGACGGGAATTTCAAAGTAAACGGTCACCGTTTAAAACATTACGTAGAAGACTTTCCCACAACTGAGGAAGTCTATAACTATGAACCACCCTAATAGAATAGTAGGTATGAATGAGTCAAGCTACGAGACTCGATAAACAAAGCGCTCTTGGGAGGCATCCCAAGCCTATCTTATCTTTTCCGCATTAATTTATCTTTTATTTTTGATCTAATCCATTCTTATGCAGTACCTCGCCTTTATAAAAGGTTGATGATTATGTTTCGACCATTAACCTTTTGTATTTTGCAGGATGAGTTCGCAGCTAGCTAGAGCACGAGTCCCCAGTCAGAGATGCTCACGTGCCATGTATCACTCCCGGAATTCATCACCGGGTAGTAGCATGAGGACCATCAGGGGATCACAGTCATCGCCCCCTCGATTGAACGAGACCTTGGCAGACATGGTGGAGGTGAACGTTCAGGAGACATTCCTTTTACGTTCCATCCATGCCAGGTTACCTTCATCTCACCAATCCGAGGGACAAACTGCAGGGACCTCCAAAGTACCCACCATTCATCATGGGGTAACTACCATGGACCCTGCTGTTACTTGGTCGATACTGAGAGCCCTCAAGGTCCAGCACAATGCCAGCACTAAGATCCACAATGCTTTAGGCCTTCCTTCCACACCTGTGTGCCCTTTTCAGATGGGACCTGATCCCGCTCCGCACATTCCACTGTGGGACCTATTCCCACCTTTGAACCTGACTGCGCAGGACCACCCCACTATTACGGACCCACTATAGGAGGAGATCACTGCAGTAGATGCTTGGATTCAGGACCCAGAAGATGGCACTGCATCTCCAGTCTATACCATCGTGGAGTCAGCATCTCCTACATCGGTCGTGGAAAACACGATCTTTATGGATGATGACTTCACCGATTGGGAGGCGCTCTATGCTGACATGGATTAGTTATTATTAGTTATGTTATTTCTGTTTAGTATTAACGTGTATTCACATTTGTGTTTCCTGAAGGATATTTATTATGCAAAACTTGACGTGGAAATTATGGAACAAGTTCATTTCTAATAAGTCTGGTCCATTTCCAGCAATTTCACACACTTGAACCTGGTCCATAAAATCCAGTGGCAACGCACGCAACATAAGGAAGTATCTCTTCTAACCCTACTTTGTTTGATTAACACACTAAAACTCTAAGTAAAACTCTAAAGTGTGGGATTATGACTCACAAACAGAGAATGACTTCAAAAATATTGACCCTCATTCAAAAATCTAAGTGTGGGATTAACCTAACTTAGAAATGGAACACTAGGGACAATGTTTTTTTAAGTGTGGGATACTAGTAGTATTCACTATTGAAGTGCAACATAAAATTTTGTTAAATCTTTTAAGCAAACTCAGATTTTCAGCAAAAATTTTCATCAAAATTTTCAAATTTTTGAAAATCAAAATTTTGAAAGTCTAAAAAGGGTATTTCTGGCCAACAAAAATCCAAGGATTGGGAAATCGACAATAATGGGTAAAACTCTTTGAAAAATTTTCAAACTAAAGTTTCAAAACAAGCAATCGCATGACTAGGCATTAAACCACCAAAACAAGTGAGGAATCTTGAGCCATATAAAAGCATTTATCTTTAATGCTTCACTTTTCGATTGAGAGTGCGCCGATGTATGCCTTTTAAGTTAAAACTTGCTTGAGCAATACATTTCGAAACTAAAAAGATGGGCGTCATACGTGACGAAGGTGCAATTAGAGGATCTCAACCTTTTCTAGGATAAAACTCTCTCATAAAACCCCCTGTTTTCAAGCCTAACCCAACCAATGCTCACTTTAAGCATTGAAGATCAAGTAGAAAACCTGTTGATCCTTAACCTTTTCATTTCAAAAACTCACTTCAAGAAACCAACCCTTCCTTTACATCTCTTGGCCATAGCCTAAGTGTCTGTTCTGTCAAGAATAATTACTGCAAGAAACACACTGAAACCCCCGAAGGATAAAAATATCATCCAATAATAGAAAGGGAAATCCGAAAAAGCATAATTCAGCAAAAACAAAGCTGCCAAAAGGAACCAAGAGACCCAAGGATCATTTAATTTTCTGCATTTGGTGTTTATTGGTTAATTATGCTTGTGTCAGAAGGGCGACATCACTTCATTTTCTGCAATCTATCCTTTAGCTCTTAGTTATTTTCGTGAGGAAACTGGTTGAGTGATTGAAGAAAGGTTATACTGCTGGAGCTCAAGTTCAATACATGAAGACTGATGCCAACCAAGTTCAGAATCCATTGGAGATGACACAGTCAACCACTCAGATCCTCAGCTCACAGTCGTATAGACGATAAGGGAGTTATGCGTTCCTTTCTCTAGTTTATTTATCCGTTTTTGCAAGATTATATCGACCTATATCCCATTCCAAACACTAAGTGTGGGATCCTTGGACTCCACAAAATACTAAGAGATATTTTCCATAATTAGTAGAAACTCTGAGTGTGGGATACTTCGACAAGAGGTACTCAATGCATGTATTCGAACATTAGGGACAATGTTCCTCTAAGTGTGGGATATACGGTCTGCAACCGCAAGTTTAACCTCTTGTCCGTAAGTCAAACAATATGTTCATTAAAAGACTAAAAATAGATAAAATTTTAAAATTTTCAGATTCAAAAACATCGTTCTTTAGAAATCCTATCTTTCAAAATTATAAATTACAGCAAGGAACGAGTTTTGACAACGAAACAAAACTGTTTTAGAATAAGATACGGAGGAAAAGGGCAACACATGGTTAGGCGCCGATGTACGCATTTGAATTAGAACTTGCTCTTGTAATACATTTCGAGATCCACCGATGAATGCCATACGTGTCATAGGTACAACCCACCTTGATAACTTCTAAGGAATCCAAACACCCTTCCACCATCAAACATCCACCCACTCAACACCCACTCTTCACACCCGATCAAAACCTCTTAACATTTGTCCCGAACCTACAGAAGTTTCATTTTCCAACGAATTCTCAAAGATACTCTTGATTTTTCTAGACTTCTGCAGCATAACACAAAGCCACCGGAGCGTTCCCCAAAGGATGATCATCCTCCGTAAAAGGAGCTCCAAGAAAAGAAATTCAGCAAAAAACTTATATCGGAGCGTTCCCCAAAGGATGAGCATCATCCGTAAAAGGAGCTCCAAGAGAGAGAAATACAGCAGAAGCTGCGCAAAAAAAAAAAAAAGGCTATGTAGTCCTTTCAAAATCTGAGAAATTCCAAAGATACTCTCTCAAGAAAAGTTTCGAGAAAATACAAGGAAAACCCTCACACCTTCTTCACACCAAAAACACCCGATTCCTTCCAAGATATCTCGAAAGGTTAGTACCTTCCTCATCAAAAGTGATGGAGATTTGATTCTCGATCAAGCCTATGACGAGACTGCTGCATGATTTCCTAGTCATCATGTTGCTCGAAGAAGGTATCGAATTCAATAAACCCTTAGTTTCCGGTAAGAACTCTTTCATAACTGTAACTTTATATTCTTTCGAAAAAGGGATCTCTAAAAACTGATGCAATTAGAATCATTCCAGAAGCTTTTAAGAATGAGTTTGCTTGAGGACAAGCAAAGTTCTAAGTGTGGGATACTTGATATCGCGTAAAAAGTCACGTTTTTACTACCGATATCTCTCTCATTCTGGAACGATTCTTGGCACTTTAACTCAAAAACATTACAAATCTGTAATATTATGTCAAGATGGTAAAAACAAGGTTGCATGATGAAAATCAAGCAAAACGGGCAGAAAATGAAGATTCCACGAACGTTTGAAGATTCAAGACATCAAAACGAGGTTTCAAGACAAAAGAGCCCATCACCAACATCTATCTGACCCAAGATGTTCGTTTTCAAATTACGAATCCAACAGAAGAAGAATCAACTAAAACGGACGAAGAACGAAGATTCTACGCACTCCGGAAGATCCAAACGATTCGTACGACACATCTAAAGTTCAGAGAAATATTTTTGGGATTTCTTTTCATCAAAAGCTTCTTTTTTGAATTACGAATCCAATGCAAAAATAATCAACGCAAACGGACACGTAACGAAGAAAATACGCACGAATCGAGAAACGAAGCAACCGGCAGCAGACTGGTGCAGCTGGCAGCTGGCAGCCAGCCGCCGGAAGATCAAGCTGGCAGCCACCGGAAGATCAAGCTTATTTTCTTTTTCTCTCTACTTTCTCTCTAAACTAATTAATTTAGTGAGAGATAAGTAGGAGATTAATTATGTAGTAGTTAGTAGTAGCTAGCTTAGCAATGTAACGCTTTGGAATATACGGAAGTAATATAAGCATCGTTTTACTCGCAATAATTATGGGTAATATCTATCCTTTCTTTTATTAATTATTTGTAATGTTTTTGTTTGATGTTTACAATTTATTAACATTAGAAATGTCTATTGCCATGATATGCGAGTAGTTGCTTATATGTTTGCCATGATTTAGATAGTTATAATGGGATGATATTAAATATTGTAAAGTAATATGACGGCACCTATTCGATTGTTCCCGGATATAGTGCTGGAAACGCTTTATGCGGAGTACAAATGTATGGAAGTCTGGGACGACTGAAGGTAGTTGTATTACGGATCAATATTATAAATGTGCTAATGAAGTTTCTGTTTATAGTTTAATTATAATATTATGAACGAATGATGGCATGTTTGGCCAACCGCTTATGACAAGACTGCCCCAACTTATTCCGGTAGGGTAAAACCTGTTTATGCGACTATTTATTCAATAGACCATGCCATGATGCGGACGTCTCTGACGACCGAGATTGGGGAATAGGATTCGAGGGTAGTCGTTGGCCGATGTGTCCAGTACATTTGGGAGAACTTCCGGTGTATTGTAATTATTTGTGTTTACTATCCATGTGACATATCTTCTATCTGATTGCGGACAACTCTACGTTAGTTAGTTGATAGGATCGTAAAAACAACTCATTCCAACATAGTTTAAATTTATAAAAAGAAACTTATATGAATGGGAATTATTATACTTTGTTATTGTTTAAATATATGACACTAGAGCTAATTTATGGAGCACCCTTTCTAGTTATCCACGTGACTACAACTTAGATATTAGGAAGTCATGAACCTTAAATATGGTAAGTAGTTATTTGTACCCATGACGTGCAATAAGTAAGACACAGTGAAACCATTCGTTGTACATATTAGATTTACATTTCTGCGCTGCTTTTTATTTAATTAGTTCAGAATGCCACTTTCACTGTCAATTACTACTGACCGCACGTTAGACGTAAGAGGCCGTGGAATTACTCTGTAAAGTACACTGTTTGTTACTGAAAGGTATGGTCTGCATATGAAACACATTTTGACAAACTGCGAATAATCCAGGGATGTATAACTGTTTGAAAAGGAGAGGTCTAGGTCATAAATCAAAGTAATTAGAGCTTAAGAAAAGTATTAACAAGGTCTAGAAAGGAAAGTCTTAGTGACTTAGATATATGAACCCCCTAGATCTTACATAGTTGGTTCTTTAAACATAGCAAGTTAATAATTAAATACACATTTAGAAGAACGCGATATAAGCTTAGGTGTTAAGAACGGTCAGACCTATGAGACAATACGTTGCTTTATTCATGTACCTCGGTTTTTCACCAAGATAGGTTGCTTATCTTTCAACTAGGTAAGTATTGGGAGTTTAGCGTATTGCTCCGATCAGAATCACGATAACCTAGTTCCTAGTGACATGCCAACGGGAATTTAATTGGTAGGGTTCTAGTGTTTACACCAAAGTCTGTTAATCTATTAATCTGAAAGTGTCCCCATCATAAACACCCTCCCGACATTATATTATCTCAAGTCATGGTAAACCGTGTCTTCCTTATCCTTAGTTGTTCCTTATATGCTAGCTAGCTCATTTTAGGTTTATCGCTTTAGTAGTTTAAATTAGATTAAAACCCAAACTAAACCAACCATCTGAACCATATCTTAAAGGCTTAATTATCCAAACAAGCCCCGCTTCAAATTTGACCGTCTGGAGATGACCCTGTTCATCCTTACCACGTACTAGTATCGGGTACTTGTACCTATTACCGGTAGGTAGTTTGGAGGTTTAGGCCCCGAGCAAAATAAATTTTAAGACATTCTGATCGCCCCTCAGTCGTTACAACAACACCAACGACACTGACGGCTGGGGTCGCATCAAGTTTTTGGCGACGCTGCCGGGGACGGTAGTACGATTTGGAGCCTGTTTAGATAAGTTAGTTTTTAAGAGATCCTTTTGACTGGGAATCACCATCCTTATCAGAAGTTACTTTTTCTTCACGTAGTTTAGTGTAGTTAGGATTACCTTAGTATTAGTTTAGATTAAGTTCCCTTCTCACCCCCGACTTTAATTCTGAAACCTTCTCCTTATGCCGTCTTTTCTGATCCCATGAGAAATGTTAACTCAAGGACAACAATTAGATCAAATGCAAAGTCTTATTAATTCAATTGAAAATAGATGTAGGATGTGCGGTAATACCCACTTAGATGGAGAATGCCAAAGCCGAAGTATGATATTTTCGGATAACGTAGGGTACTTAGATCCTCAAACACAATATCAATATGATCCCAATGTTGTCCAACAACATCCATACCAACCTTTTTATCCTCAACCATTAGAAATCTATCCACACTCACCTTACCCTGTATGTGAACCACAACCTTACAAGCTTCCTAACTTGAGAGATACGCCCTTAGCCTGTCTCTGCAGTAATGCTGCTTTCTCACCTCCTTCCGACCCACTTGAAGAAATGATTAAAGAACAAGAAGACATACTTAGGAGTTTTACTTATAATGCGTCTATAATCTTTACTAAACTATCAACACATGCCCAAGAGAGTAGTGAGAATCAAGCTAGAACCAACTCTAGGATACAGAAAGTTGAGAGACACACACAATCCACATCTATTACACCCGACACTGACTTACATTCTCATAAGTTCGGTTACAATATCCCTTCAAATACCTCACCAACCCAATCTTCTAAACCTTCACATTCACCTATTCCCGACCTATCAACGTCAAAGATCAATGGAGGCTTCATTCTAGAAGAACTTTCCGAACCACTACAACTCGAAACTTCCAGCCGGAGTAACGAGGATGATGAAGTAGATGAAGAGATCGAGATGGAAAGCCCGAATGTGGAGATTTACATAGAAGACTCAACTTCACATGAACTGAAGGAATACATACCGACTCTGAGTAACGGACTCATTCAAACTGATATGGTTGAACATATCCCACAACCAGTTGTGGTTGAACGTATCCCAAAAATCTCTTTGACTGATTCACTTCCTGATCTAATAGACTTCACTAGTACCTTAGAGGAGACATTCACCCAGGTATTTGATGATAACGTTGCTACAAGATTGGATACGCTAATGGACATTGTCCCATCTCCATGCCCAGAGTACAACTTTCTCATCGAACCAAAGACTTTAGGAAGCAAGATGGGTTTTGCGTCAAGAGCACCTTACAAACCATCTCTCCATTACATAATGACGTACACGTCGTGGAGTGATAAGGACCTCTTTGACAAACCCAAACAACCCAAAACGCAAGAGGTAGAAAAAGTCGAGAACTTTGTTTTGCCTCAAGTAAAACAAACCACTCACTTTTCCATGCCTTCTTACCTTATTGGACATACCTTGACCATAATCTGCTTTAATCCCTTAGGTATGTACCAATACTTCCGCTTATGTCTACTGATGGATGCAAAGGAGACCGCTAGATTTCCCAAGAAATAGGTTTGGAGTCAAGCTAGTGACTCGAACAAAAACAAGCGCTTCTCGGGAGGCAACCCGTGTCTAACATAGGATTATCAGTAGTAGTTAAAGTAATTTAAGTAGTGAACTAACCCAATAAGTAGAAATAAAACCCTAAAATGAATGTTCCAAGTTTTCTATCTTTATGATCAAAAATGGATGGTTTGCGAAATTACTTCGTTAAAAGTCAAATTTTTGTCAAACCTTAATACTTCCTACTCCCAGTCATTTGGAATTTATTGCAACATCTATTTTCACCATTTTCCAAAGTTCTTGTTATCCCTTTCACTCACAAAAATGGAAACCTACTAGGAGTTAGGAGCCTTAGTCATTCTAAACACCCACTGACATGTTTCGAGCATTTGAGGTACTTACATATATTATTGTGAACATACATAAGATATTAATGCTTAATCTAATTTGTATGTCAATATGTGTATTATGCTCGAACTCGTTTAAAAATATGTGATTTGGATATCTTTATACTTGGCTACCTGATTCAACTGATAATACTGGTATTTCCATGTCTGCTATTTGTGATGCGGTAAAATTATAGGCAACTAACTCTTTTTGTGGGAGATTAAACTCAAAGTCATACACTTGTTTGTTTCATCTACAAAGCACTCACTTTGATAGGTTCTTCGCAAACCAGTGAATCTATGATTCGGAGAATAATCACTTGTTTGTTAGATCATGTTTATTTGATCTACTTGTAACAGACAGGGACTGACGCCTACGGATAAAGAATCTTTAAGGATAATGGAAAGATGACAAGAGGAGCTTACAGTTCATTGAGAATGGGAATCTTTGGAGCATTGCTTTGCAGGGGACAAGAGATGACACTTCTGGATACGAAGACGATTTCTAGTTGTCTATGACTAGTTCATCAAGTTGACCAGCTCAATACTCATCATATGTGCCCACAAATTCCAAGTCCTATAGCTAAACCTTGCCACATAATAGAACCCTAAACCATCATCACATATCCACCCACATTCACCCATCCATCCACCCCTTCACACATACAACCATCGCCCTCAGGGACTATTCATACAAAGGAATAGATACCGGAACAATTTGGAAACTGGAGACATCAGTCGATAAAAGAACAACATCAGATTCATTACATCAGTTGTCAGCAAAAGATCTCAGGTAATAAAGATTCATGGTCATTGGATTCAACACTTTCAGATCATTAGGAGCAGTTGAGTTACAGCAGCGGCTCTTGAAGATTAGGATCTTTGTCCATTAATCTCTATCCAACATTTGGTGTTTATTGGTTAATTATGCTTGTGTCAGAAGGGCGACATCACTTCATTTTCTGCAATCTATCCTTTAGCTCTTAGTTATTTTCGTGAGGAAACTGGTTGAGTGATTGAAGAAAGGTTATACTGCTGAAGACTGATGCCAACCAAGTTCAGAATCCATTGGAGATGACACAGTCAACCACTCAGATCCTCAGCTCACAGTCGTATAGACGATAAGGGAGTTATGCGTTCCTTTCTCTAGTTTATTTATCTGTTTTTGCAAGATTATATCGACCTATATCCCATTCCAAACACTAAGTGTGGGATCCTTGGACTCCACAAAATACTAAGAGATATTTTCCATAATTAGTAGAAACTCTAAGTGTGGGATACTTCGACAAGAGGTACTCAATGCATGTATTCGAACATTAGGGACAATGTTCCTCTAAGTGTGGGATATACGGTCTGCAACCGCAAGTTTAACCTCTTGTCTGTAAGTCAAACAATATTTTCATTAAAAGACTAAAAATGGATAAAATTTCAAAATTTTCAGATTCAAAAACATCGTTCTTTAGAAATCCTATCTTTCAAAATTATAAATTACAGCAAGGAACGAGTTTTGACAACGAAACAAAACTGTTTTAGAATAAGATACGGACGAAAAGGGCAACACATGGTTAGGCGCCGATGTACGCATTTGAATTAGAACTTGCTCTTGTAATACAT
The DNA here is from genome assembly GCA_963422505.1 of Pseudognaphalium luteoalbum. NCBI lineage: Eukaryota > Viridiplantae > Streptophyta > Magnoliopsida > Asterales > Asteraceae > Pseudognaphalium > Pseudognaphalium luteoalbum. Next base: position 75,635,670 of record OY730195.1, read on the forward strand.
TTCGAGATCCACCGATGAATGCCATACGTGTCATAGGTACAACCCACCTTGATAACTTCTAAGGAATCCAAACACCCTTCCACCATCAAACATCCACCCACTCAACACCCACTCTTCACACCCGATCAAAACCTCCTAACATTTGTCCCGAACCTACAGAAGTTTCATTTTCCAACGAATTCTCAAAGATACTCTTGATTTTTCTAGACTTCTGCAGCATAACACAAAGCCACCGGAGCGTTCCCCAAAGGATGATCATCCTCCGTAAAAGGAGCTCCAAGAAAAGAAATTCAGCAAAAAGCTTATATCGGAGCATTCCCCAAAGGATGAGCATCATCCGTAAAAGGAGCTCCAAGAGAGAGAAATACAGCAGAAGCTGCGCAAAAAAAAAAGGCTATGTAATCCTTTCAAAATCTGAGAAATTCCAAAGATACTCTCTCAAGAAAAGTTTCGAGAAAATACAAGGAAAACCCTCACACCTTCTTCACACCAAAAACACCCGATTCCTTCCAAGATATCTCGAAAGGTTAGTACCGTCCTCATCAAAAGTGATGGAAATTTGATTCTCGATCAAGCCTATGACGAGACTGCTGCATGATTTCCTAGTCATCATGTTGCTCGAAGAAGGTATCGAATTCAATAAACCCTTAGTTTCCGGTAAGAACTCTTTCATAACTGTAACTTTATATTCTTTCGAAAAAGGGATCTCTAAAATCTAATGCAATTAGAATCATTCCAGAAGCTTTTAAGAATGAGTTTGCTTGAGGACAAGCAAAGTTCTAAGTGTGGGATACTTGATATCGCGTAAAAAGTCACGTTTTTACTACCGATATCTCTCTCATTCTGGAACGATTCTTGGCACTTTAACTCAAAAACATTACAAATCTGTAATATTATGTCAAGATGGTAAAAACAAGGTTGCATGATAAAAATCAAGCAAAACGGGCAGAAAACGAAGATTCCACGCACGTTTGAAGATTCAAGACATCAAAACGAGGTTTCAAGACAAAAGAGCCCATCACCAACATCTATCTGACCCAAGATGTTCGTTTTCAAATTACGAATCCAACAGAAGAAAAATCAACTAAAACGGACGAAGAACGAAGATTCTACGCACTCCGGAAGATCCAAACGATTCGTACGACACATCTAAAGTTCAGAGAAATATTTTTGGGATTTCTTTTCATCAAAAGATTCTTTTTTTAATTACAAATCCAATGCAAAAAGAATCAACGCAAACGGACACGTAACGAAGAAAACACGCACGAATCGAGAAACGAAGCAATCGGCAGTAGCCTGGTGCAGCTAGCAGCCAGCCGCCGCCAGCTGGCAGCCAGCCACCGGCTGCTGCCCGCCACCCGCATGGATTTCACTTTTGTTTCCTTTTTCGTACCCGGTGCTAGACCTTTTCCTACTTTTCGTACCTGGTGCCACTACCTTTTTCGCCTTTTATACCTGGTGCCACTACCTTTCCCACCTTTTGCTATCATGAGCTTTGGGATGCTAACTTGAGCCAAACTTCCTCTATAAAAGGCAGCCCCTAGCTCTCATTTTAGACACACTCTAATACACACACCTTTCATATCTTTCCTATTTCTTTCTTTCTAGCTTTTATTTTCTTTTTCTCTCTACTTTCTCTCTAAACTAATTAATTTAGTGAGAGATAAGTAGGAGATTAATTATGTAGTAGTTAGTAGTAGCTAGCTTAGCAATGTAACGCTTTGGAATATTCGGAAGTAATATAAGCATCGTTTTGCTCGCAATAATTATGTGTAATATCTATCCTTTCTTTTATTAATTATTTGTAATGTTTTTGTTTGATGTTTACAATTTATTAACATTAGAAATGTCTATTGCCATGATATGCAAGTAGTTGCTTATATGTTTGCCATGATTTAGATAGTTATAATGGGATGATATTAAATATTGTAAAGTAATATGACGGCCCCTATTCGACTGTTCCCGGATATAGTGCTGGAAACGTTTTATGCGGAGTACAAACGTATGGAAGTCTGGGACGACCGAAGGTAGTTGTATTACGGATCAATATTATAAATGTGCTAATTAAATTTCTGTTTATAGTTTAATTATAATATTATGAACGAATGATGGCATGTTTGGCCAACCGCTTATGACAAGACTGCCCCAACTTATTCCGGTAGGGTAAAACCTGTTTATGCGACTATTTATTCAATAGACCATGTCATGATGCGGATGTGTCCAGTACATTTGGGAGAACTTCCGGTGTATTGTAATTATTTGAGTTTACTATCCATGTGACATATCTTCTATCTGATTGCAGACAACTCTACATTAGTTAGTTGATAGGATCGTAAAAACAACTCATTCCAACATAGTTGGTTCTTTAAACATAGCAAGTTAATAATTAAATACACATTTAGAAGAACGCGATATAAGCTTAGGTGTTAAGAACGGTCGGACCTATGAGACAATACGTTGCTTTATTCATGTACCTCGGTTTTTCACCAAGATAGGTTGCTTATCTTTTAACTAGGTAAGTATTGGGAGTTTAGCGTATTGCTCCGATCAGAATCACGATAACCTAGTTCCTAGTGACATTACAACGGGAATTTAATTGGTAGGGTTCTAGTGTTTACACCAAAGTCTGTTAATCTATTAATCTGAAAGTGTCCCCATCATAAACACCCTCCCGACATTATATTATCTCAAGTCATGGTAAACCGCGTCTTCCTTATCCTTAGTTGTTCCTTATATGCTAGCTAGCTCATTTTAGGTTTATCGCTTTAGTAGTTTAAATTAGATTAAAACCCAAACTAAACCAACCATCTGAACCCTATCTTAAAGGCTTAATTATCCAAACAAGCTCCGCTTCAAATTCGACCGTCTGGAGACGACCCTGATCATCCTTACCACGTACTAGCATCGGATACTTGTACCTATTACCAGTAGGTAGTTTGGAGGTTTAGGCCTCGAGCAAAATAAATTTTAAAACATCCTGATCGCCCCTCAGTCGTTACAACAACACCAACGACACTGACGGCTAGGGTCGCATCAGGTTGCGAACTGAGATCTCCTCTCGCAAGTTAGGGTTGCGAACTGAGATCTCATCTCGCAAGTTAGGTTCGCAAACTGAGATCTCATCTCGCAAGTTGGGGTTGCGAACTAAGATTGAATCTCAGCTCGTAAAATTCGTTGTTCACGATTTTTGTGTAGATTTCGATTTTTAAGCATTTTCAATGGGGTTTTTGGGCATGATCTTGTTGGGTGGATTCATAAACATGTAAATACATGTGTTTTAAGTAGGATTTCTCACCTAAATTGGCGAATCCGAAAATCGGAGATGGGATGAGATGATGTTTATGATGATCTTGATGTTCTTGCTCCTTTGACGATGAACATAACCGATTATGATGCTGAAAATGTTGTTATTCTTGCAGTTTTTAGAGAGAGAAAGGAGGATGTAAGGTAGAGAGAGAGATGAGAGAAAAATAGGTGGATGTGTGTGTGTAAAATGAGATGAAGTGAAGAAGAAAATGAAGTAAAAAGGGGAATGTGGGTGGGTCGGTTTGGGTTCGCGGTTTGAGCCGACCTATTTGGGTCTCGGGCTCGCGTGTTCTCGTTTTTCTAATTTTGTGTGATATATTTTTGTGAGATAATAAAGTAAATAATGTTTGTCTGAATATTTCCACATTATTTATAAAATTTGCCAACATCATCCGTATTTAGAATTGTCGAATGTGATTTGATTCGAATTTGCACGATTAAAATTAATCGTGTACGGAAATATTTATAGATATACAAAATGTTATGGTAGTTTAGTCTATCGTAAGACTAAATACTTGTAATTATATCGTAGTTAGGCATAATTAAATGCCCTTATTTGTCGGGTGTCACGGGAATATTCTTGACTTTAAGTTTAAGTCAGAGTTTGTAACAAGGTGTCCCACATAAGTTTGAGTGTCAGGGGCTTATCGGTACAGGTCCTTTCAAATTTCGGTATCTCCAAAAGTGTAAAGCACCAATGTATCCTAATGAATTTAGGGAAGGGCCATATAAGGTGTGAGTTGCCTAACAATGTATTCTCGAGTTTTATTTTAACGGAAAGGAATAGAATGGAAAAGAAAACAAGCAAAAAGAACATAAAAGAATGTAATATAACATTTTTTACATGCATGTTCGAGTTTAATGAAAAACAAAAGAAAGAAAAGAAAAGAAAAGTAATTACTTAGTTATATTCTTGAGCTTAACGGAAAGGAAAGGAAATGAATCAAAATGAACAGTTTTACAATTATACCCTTTCTCATGTTTCAACCATAGAATTGAGTAATAAATCAAATGTGTTTGTAAAAACCGATTCTAACAAAGAATACAATAAACTGAAACACATATAGGCAATGTTTTAAAAACCGTTTGAACCGGCCCGGTTCAACCGGATTCGAAAGCTTTTACGAGTTGATTTGAACCGGTTCTTGACTATTTTCTTACTCGGTTTGACTCGTTGACTTTTCTGGTTGAACCGGTTTTCGGGAATCGGTTCAACCGGTTTTTGCTTCTTTTTTTGATTTTTATATTATAACATATTATTATTATAACTTTATTTTGTTTTATTGTTGGAAACAAGAAAAAAAATGCTTAGAAAATATTATTTTTTTAGAAAAATACTTAAAAAGTATTTTAAAAATGCTTAGAAAAATGCTTGAAAACAAGAAAATATTTTTTATTATTATTTAGTAGAGACCAGTCTGACCGACCGGTTAAACCAGCCGAACCGGTTCTACCGGAATCGGTCAAGTTTCCGATTCGCTAAAAAATCAAGTTTTAAAACATTGCATATAGGCAATAGGACAAATCGTATCATTGTATATTAAAATAAGTTAAACGCAATTGTCGATCTCAAATGAATGGATAGTTACAAATTTAAATAGTAAACTTTAATAAATAGTTAAATCAAATGTAAACAACGAGCAAATATTTCAATAACGCAAATCTATCTATCTATCTATCTTATATATTAAAAGAAAAATCTTGAAAGAATAAGAACCATTAGATGGAGATCAACAATTAAGATCCAACCATTCATTTATTTAATGACGTCATTAATCTCATTTTTATATGACTAAAATACTAATATACCCTTCTATATTTACAATATACACCCTTCAATATTTACAATACAATTCCTTTTTTTTTCTTTAATCGTACATAATCCTTCAAATATTTTATGGAGAATTTTAATTTAATTACTACTTTATTATTTCTTTCATAATTCAAACTCTTCCTACAAGTTATTTTATTTTATTTTTTTTAAGAAAAAAATCCCAATAAATTATTTTCAATTCTAATAAATTCATGACTTCATTCCATCAGCCAGTCATTTAAATTATTATATGGCCGGTTTTTTACAACTCTTTTATCAATCTGTAATTTACGATTATTGAATGATGGATGTCAACGAGTCAAGTTCCGGCATGTTATAGTGTATCTGTACCCACACCGCATACCTTTTTGAATTCTTTAATCAATTTATAATTTACAAGGCTTGGATTATGGATGCCAACGGGTTAGGTTCCATCGGATTTTAGTGTATCTATACCCATACACATTTAAATTATTTATACCCGTACCCTACCCTGTGACACCCGCTAATTTAGGACTGTAATTAGTGCCTAAACTACTTGTAATTACCTGTATTTAGTTTACATTAATCTAAATATATGTAACATTTTGTGTAATTATAAACACGCAAACGCGATTTGTTTAAATCGTACACTCACAAACCGAACGAGGTACGACACTGTTTATAAATGGACGTTAGTGACAAACTATTTAAAATAATGTGGATTTATCCAAGAAACCATTACTTACCTTACTATATTGCGAGAATATATTACACGTATTAAATATCGTATAAAACACTCCGTACGCGACGAAAATGCGTGAAACGCGCCCGACACGCAAAATAAACTCAAGTTATATTTTTGTAACTCATTATTAAGTATTTTGATAAAATACTCCAAGTAAAAATATAGCGATTGCACGCGTACAATTAAAACGTTTAAAAACGTTACACAATTTAAACAAACATCTAAACCGCAACCGACTACCGACCAACGACCGAAATATATTTTAATAACTTAAAATATATTATTTGAGTGAAACGTTTATCAAAAATATCGGGTTTTAAATCATTAACAAAACGTATTATATAAAACGTTATACGATTAATTAAAATGAAAAACGATCGGGTACACAAACACTACGCGTAACGTAAATTGGGGAAACAAATTAACTCACCCACTAGGTGGGCCCCACCCAAAATTCAGCAGCCAAGACATGGCACACCATGTCTTGACCATCTCATCCTTCTTTCTTGCTTCATATATACTCCACCACACCCCATACCCTTCCCCATTTCCATTTCCTTCACCCATTCACTCCAACTCCTTTCCCTCTCTCTCTCTTAAATGATTTTCATCCACCACCATCATCCACCATCAACCACCAAGAGCCACCACCCTTTTCTTGAAGAAAAACAAAGCCGAAAACATCAAAACAATCACCAACGCGTGTACATCACTTCTACCATCTCCGTTTCTTCGTACGCCTTGTAAGAACCTCATGACTCAAGTATTTTACTTGGAATATGCTTAATAACATGTTAGTATGCTCACTCAACCATTAGATGTCCAAAATAGTAACCGAAACATATTTTTAAACTCGAATTCTTGTTTTAAACTTGTTGGGACAGATTCTGTTAGCTCACGAAAGAAATCATATAAAATCAAAAACACAACGAAAATGCATGAGACCACTTGGAAAATCTTTGTATTTTCGTTATCTACAACTTTCGTGTTGAACACCTTTTCCAGAAATACACCGGTTTTCCTACAAAATTCGATTTACAAACATATGTACAAAAAGGGCTGTTTTGGATATTTCGTAAAACCGACACTTTGGGCTAACCCCGACACGAACTGATAAATTTTATAAACTCTACAAACGTATGTTAGACTTATGTAAAAGTTTCAGGTCAAACCGAGCTTGTTTGACCACTTTATCATAAACAAAACTACTAACAGCCGATTCTGCGAGATGAGTTTTGCCCTGCGAGATGAGTTTTGCCCTGCAAGATGAGTTCTGCTCTGCGAGATGAGTTCTGCCCTGCGAGATGAGTTCTGCTCTGCGAGATGAGTTTTGCCCTGCGAGATGAGTTCTGCTCTGCGAGATGAGTTTTGCCCTGCGAGATGAGTGCTACTCTGCGAGATGAGTTTTGCCCAGCGAGATGAGTTTTGCCCAGCGAGATGAGTTTTGCCCTGCGAGATGAGTTCTGCTCTGCGAGATGAGTTCTGCCCAGCGAGATGAGTTTTGCCCTTCGAGATGAGTTCTGCTCTGCGAGATGAGTTCTGCCCTGCGAGATGAGATCTCAGTCCGAGTCAAACTTGGTCAACATTTTTCAGCACTTTAAAATTTACTTAAAATGGTTACCAAATGATAATAAATAAATCAATACGATATTAAACAAATGCTATAATGGTTAACAATCACTTTTATGAATATAAAATTGAATCGCAACATAATAATAATGTTTCTGAGAATTATTATTACGCACCGTCACCAACGGGCCATACTTGATTTCAAACTACAAACGAATTACTAAACAAACACTTGGACATTTCATAGTTGAGTGGACAACTAGCACGGGTGATCTTTCGAGACACCAACTTATTTGTATATTTTCTTACAACCTTGTGCGTTCGGACGCCAGAAGGTTGCAGGATTCGGAGAACCAACATACGGAATTACATCCGACACTACGGACTTACATACGGGATACTTATTCGCTTACACGAAAGTATCACACTTGCTAGACTCAGGTGAGTCTTACAGCCCCACTTTTACTATTTTACAGTTTTTACTTTGGGGTGGGATACATTGCTCGTTTTTCATAAAAACAAATACTGATAAACTTTTTACACGGATTGCATGAGTAAAACTTTTTCTTAAGCGCGAATACTAGTAAATGAATCCATTTGGGTTCCCCGTCCGGGGTAGTCGCGATACCATGAATTACACCGTAGAAACGGACGACTAATATTAGTAGATGGATCCATTTGGGACTGACAATCCCTGCCTGGGGTGGTAGTGCCACCACGGATTACACCGCAGAAACAGGTATATTAGTATTTGTTACATATGAGTGTTCGGATAGCACTCATGGGGGTACGTGATACTGTACTTGATTGTATCATTCACACTACACTGTTAAGCTTCTACTTGTGAGCTCATGGTAATTGTGTCGACTTACTGATTTACTGTGGTACTACATTACTTACTTTGCTCGAGGGCATTACTGGTACTTACTTGTGGTTCATAATTGATTTACTTTACTAAACCTGTAAGATTCACCAACCTTTTGGTTGACACTTTTTAGCATCTATCTCAGGTTTACCGCAGCAGTAGGACTGCACACCCACAGGAATGGTAGCTCGAGTCGCATGCATACAAACTTGTGGAGATTCTCTTGCATTGTTTTTTGTATATCAGTTATGTATTAGAATCTCTAGGAACTATTTTCGAACTCGAAGCTTGTTACTCTACTTTAACAATGTAATACTTTTGTACTATTGTACGACGTTGCATATAGATGTCGTTTGCTTTACTTTGGTGCTTTATTATTGATTAGTAACACCCAAAGCTTGCTTCCGAGCAACATTAAATTTGGGGGTGTTATATACCCAATACCCGTTGGGTACCCAATTACTATTAAATAATAACCATCAATTTTTCATATTTATTTGTGGGTTTCAGATACACATCTATGTAACTCTTCATAAAATTTTCTTATTTGTTTTTATGAAAAAAATCTCAATAAGTTATTTTCAATTCCAAAAAGACAAGATTTAATAATGATATGGTATTCACTTAGGTTTGATATCCCCTAAATCCAAATGATATAATTTAATTGATTATGAATTCTTACAAGTTTAATAACCCGACAATTACCTAAATATGTGTATAAATTAATATTATTTTTAAGTCATGCTTAATCAATAATAAATCTGAATAATTATCTGGCTAATCTATAATAGTACGTGTGCTAACCTAATAATCTAACGTCTTAAATTATTAAGCACGGATTAATAATTTAACAACAGATTAACCCTTTAAGTCATGTTATTACTCGCCGAGATTCTTCATAAATATTAATATAAGAAATTAATCAACCACTTTTCAAGTCTAAACATAAAATTAAATAAGATAACCAATTATCATGATTCCATAAACCTATATTAGATTTACGACATAAACAAGAATCAAATGCATATATATGTATTAATTGAACCATAAATATTTAATCACATATAATCACTCAAAAAAAAATATTTAATATAGACTTAAGTTCAAATGAGTATTGGTAAAATGGTTGAGAATGGAGGAATGGATTTCAGCCATTGGATCAACATAATCAAGGGTCCACAATTAATCATCAAATTTTTACTTTTTTTAAACATGCTGAAATTAAATTTTGGGCGGAGGGGTATCTTGGTAATTTTACACATAATTAAATTAGATTCTTTTTTCTTTTCAAACACAATTCTCATTTATTTCCCGTTATTCTCGCTCGTTAAGTTTTCCCTCTCGTTCGCTCCTCCGTAACTGCTACACAAAACAATTCAGGTAATCTTCGATTTATTGAATCTTATTTCGTTTCCATATCTAAATCGGAGTATTCTTTGTGTCAATCTTGTTTGAATCATCTTTTACACGGTTGTTTTTGATCGATTTTTGAGTTCTACAAACCCTAATGCAAAAAAAACCCCAAAATTGACGAATATTTAAGTTAAATCTTGAATTTCTTAGTTCAATCGAAGTTTTATTTATTTATGAGTGTTCGAATAAACGTTTGTACAGTCGGTTTGATCGATTTTGTTTTTTTGAAACCCTAGGGTTTAATACGCAAGTGATGTTCAATATTTTGATTGTTTTTCTTTGTCAGATGGATCTTCATGATGAAATAGCACTCGCAAATGCTTCAAACTCTCCTATTGCTGCAGTTCCGATCAATACTCATCCACCTAGTATGTTAATGCATCCACCTGTACCACATATGGTTATATCAGTGTTTGATGTGAGTGATTTCATGATTGTTTGATTATATTATGTATTTGTACATATATCTGATGTGTTTATACTTGATAATTATGTGATTAGTTGAATGATTCAACATGATTTTTTGTAAGTTCTTAAGGGATTAATGAGATAGTTTTTTGTTGTAATCGATGATTTGTATGTTGAACGTGTTATTTTGTGTGTATTTTTCATAGATGTTGAAGTTAGTCCTGTTTCAGAATCAGATCCGGATGTTATTCAATCACTAGAAGGTTAATCTTGTGTTTTTTATTTTGTTAATTCTTGTTGGTGGCACCTGTTTATAAATTAATCATAAAGGATAATGTTACTTTCAGTTATCGGTTCGTTGCCATTTTTGAATGCGAGTCAGTCAAAGGTTTATAATAGAAGAGGTAAATGATTTTAATAAAACTTGTGTTGATGTTGGATGTAAATGTTCATGTATATGTTAACTTTGTTTAATATGTTATGACATTTGAATACCTTAGTTTGTTATACTTTGTTCATGTTGTTGCTTGTTTATTGTTACTGCTACTGCTTGTTATTTTAATTTTTTGTTGGTTGTTGTGTGTTTGTGGTTGTTTTTGTTATTGCTACTCTTGTTGTTTGTGATACCACATCCGGTATCATGTATTACCACATGTGGTATCATGTATTATCACATGTGGTATCAAGTATTACCACATGTGGTACCATTTTTTGTCTTATGTTTCTGTCTAATTACTTAATTATATTATATTAATTTGTGTGTTTTGTGTTATATGTATTGCATTTGCAAAGGGTACTCCATCTAAACCTACTATTGCTGAATACATCAAACATAAGCGGAGAGAGGCGGCTGCAGCTCGTAAAGCTGCAGCAGCCGAACAAATGAAACTTTCAGAGTTGAACACCGTTCCTCAGTCACCTTCTAAGGTGGGTTTGACTAAAGTTGCTGCTGCCAGAGTTCAACAACCTATCACAGAATTGCAGCCAAAGGACACAAGTCAAAAAACGAGTGAAGAAGCGACTAAGAAAAGAAAACCTGCAAATGATGTTCTAAATAAGGAGAAGAAGATTCCAAAAAAAGTAGTTAAATAAAAGAAGGCAGCCGAAGAGGAAGATAAAAGTAAGAAGGCGCCGGGGGGAGAAGATGATAAGAAAACCAAAGATAATGATGATAAGAAAAAGAATGAAGGTGGTGATGAGCAAAAGAAGGAAGCTGATGAGCAAAAGAAAAAGAAATCTGATGAAGAGAAGAAGAAAAAGCAGGAAGAAGATGAAAAGAAGAACAAGAAGAAAGAAGAGAAGAAGAAGAGAAAGAAAGCATAAAACACCTGGATGAAGAAAGCAGTGGGAAGAACTCAACTGGAGAAATCGAAAACAATACCGAAGCTACTGCAGGAAAGTAGTCTGTTAATGTTTTATCGAATATTTTTGAATGTGGTTGTTTGTGATGATATGAATTTAATGATCAAGTATAGTTATATGGGTTATGTTTAAGTACAGTATTAAGGTAAAAGTACATTTTGTATACTGAAAGTACAGTTTTATGTAATGTACTTAGATTTTTTATGGTTTATGTTCAGTTTTTTAAATGTTTTCATATGTATGCCTTTTTCTTGTTTTAACCAACTTCTATGATATTTTTAGATTCAATAACACATGCGGTACCTTATAGTATCACATGTAGTAAACTTTTTTTTGTAAAGTACTATTTGTGGTAGCAACTACCACATATGGTAACAACTAGTACCACATGTGGTACTGCGTAGTACCACATGTGGTAGTGCATAGTACCACATGTGGTAGTGCATAATACCTCTTAACTTAGTATCACTTGTTATACCTCTTATTATCACATGTGGTACCTCATTTTTTGTAAAGTACTATTTGTGCTAGCAACTACCACATATGGTAACAACTAGTACCACATGTGGTAGTGCATAGTACCACATGTGGTAGTGCATAGTACCACATGTGGTAGTGCATATACCACATGTGGTAGTGCATATACCACATGTGGTAGTGCATAATACTTCTTAGTATCACTTGTTGTACCTCTTATTATCACATGTGGTACCTCTTTCTATCAATAAACAAAGTAACATATTTCACATATTATGTACAAGAAAACACTATATGCTATAAACAATTATCAGATTATTATAGTTCTAAAAAACAAAATATGCATAGTAAACTAAATCATCTCTCAATCTAATAACATCCGATTATTGAAAGTAACTTTAAGAAATATAAAAAAAATTCAAACTCTTCAATTGCCATCCTGCCCTCCTTGTCGTGCTTCTTCTGTTTCCCTTTATTTCTCTTCTGCCTGTTTTTTAGCTTATGCTTTCTTCTTATCACATGTTTGTCTATTATGGCCAGGTTCTCCACACATTCCGCACTTTTTCTTACTTTCTATTGTCTTCTCTTTCGAACTCTTCAACCTTTTGTCTCTTCCGCAACTTTATATCTTAACACATATGGATTTTGAATTTCAACAACCGTCGGCTTTGTAACTCCATGTAATTTCTCAATTATATCAGTCTTGTTTGCAGGTTCAACTTCAGATGTGGATGTCTTGATATCTGTCTTGATCTTCTTTATGCACGAAATCCCCAAGCTTCTCTTCGTTATTCCCTATCAACTTCATGCACTCATCAAATGTTGTTGTTACTTCATTCGATAGTTTATCATATATACTTGTCTCTGTGACCCTCTTTCTTTTCAACTCAGTTGGTATCAAATTCTTCATCCAACGTCGTAAGACATATTGTTTTGGTACATATTCAATGTTCCTATTTTTGAATACACAAAAAACATGTCTACACAAGAATCCTCTATGAACAATCTTTTACAGCTACATTCAGCTGTACAATCTTCTATCTTGTAAATCACCTTAACTCGTGTAAAAAGAAAGAAACAAGTAAACTAGTCAGATTCACATACCATGCCATTCACACTATCGTACGAACCTTTTAGACCCTTAATATGTTATGAGCCTTTGTTGGACCAATATTTAACATTCCGAGTTTGAAGATGAAATGCTGCTTTGGATACGATAACTGCCTTGCTTTTCTCAACATATGTTTATGCTCCTATCGACACATCATGTGATTGTGTGTTTCCTCAAAAACAGTTATTCTATAACTTGTTGTACTGCCATGTATCAACTTCAGTGTGATTCGAGCTTTGCAACCTGTTATTTTAATATTTGAACTCCTTTTAGGTTTTTCAACTTCTTCTTCTTCCACTAGCGTGTCTTTTTGGAACTTTTATGGATATCCGGCCTTACTACACACATAGTGCTTCTCACATATGGTTTTTCTAGTATCATTCTTCCTCTTCTGTGTTGATTTCCTTACCCCAAATCCACCGCTCAGTTCGTATCATACATAATTGATATATGCTTGATGAAGGCTGTGAAAGACTTGTCCTACAAAAGGTTTTTCTTCTTTCCGGACTTGCGGTACCCAAACAGTACTTCCACCAGGTGTTTGAATCTCAGTTAAGATTAGTAGAGTAGTGTTGGGTGTTTTTTGTAAACCTGAAAAACAGTAGTATAAATTATCACAAGTGGTAGTGTACTGTACTACATGTGGTAATGTCTAATACCACATGTGGAGAGGTCTAATACCACATGTGGTAATACAAGATTTCACATTTTGCATTATATCACATGTCATATTTTAGCTATTACCACATATGGTATAATTCAGTTCTATAATTTTGTATGATAACGTTTACCACAACCTACTACCATATGTGGTAGGAACTAGTTTATCTAATTTCATATTTTACCGTTTACCACTAGCTATTCAGTTTTCATGGAAGTACTAGCTATTACCACATGTGGTATAAATCAGTTTTCACTATTTTCATACATGTAGCTTTTGCTGTTTCCGGCTGTTTTACAACTTGTTCAAATCCTTCAATTTCAACCATCTGCGATCATGTGAATCAATTTAGCTTGAAAATCATTCAATACCAAATGTGAATCAATTTAACGAATTATTACTCGATTTCAACATCTCATAATCATCTTCGTTTTAGTTCTTCCTTATGAAATCAGTAGAATGCGTGATAGTTAATCACAATACAGATACGAAATCATAAAAAACGTGAAAAGCTTTATTAATTTTACGTTTCGTACTTTCGTAATTTACGTAATTGAAAAAATTAGCGAATAAGATGAAATCGATTGAATCCAGTACAAATCGATCATCTGTGGAATGTAGTTTTACGAAATTGATGCGAATTAGTGATGATCGTACCTTTGATTTGGTGAATTTTGTGTGATCGTCGATGATTTCTCAAACCCTAGCTCACGTACGACGCTTATCTCTGTGATCATTATTGTAACACCCCCAAATTTTACTGATGCGCGGAAGCAAGCTTTGGGTGTTACTAATCAATAATCACAGCACAAAGGAAAAGTAAACGACATCTATATGCAAAATTATACATTAATACTCAAAGTATTGCATTAGTTGTAATTAAAGTACAAGCTCGGAGTTCAAAATATGTTTTCCTAGAGATTCTATCACATAACCCTTATAGCAAAATAATGCGACAGAATCTCCAAATTTGTATGCATGTGACTCGAGCTATAGTTTCCCCCTCAGGGTGAGCAGTCCTACTGCTGTGGTGTACCTGAGATATAAAGCTAAAACAGGTCAACCAAAATGGTTGGTAAATCTCACAGGTTTGTAAGTAATAACAGTTTTGAACACAAGGTTTTATCATCAGTAGTACCCGAAGGCGTAAAATCGTGCATTTGCCATCCTGCAAAGTAAGTAAGTTTACCATTGCCATGAGGCTCATAATCGAAGCTTAACCCATAAGTAATGTGTTTGCCCCCGAGACATGCCCGAACGGAGCAAGCTGAGTAACGAATTAGTAGTCGCCCGGACCGCGGGCGGGGAGGGTCATTTCCCTAATGGATCCATTAACTATTGTTCGCGCTTAAGTACCATAACTAACGATATATGATGGAGGGACTTCCCCAAATAAATGGTGAGAAAACTCATGCAATTCCGTTTGGTAAATATGTAATTCAGTACTTGTGTTCATAAAAGCAAGCAATATATCTCACCCCAATAGTAAAACAGTAAAAAGTGGGGCTGTAAGACTCACCTGAGTCAAGCAAGCAAGTGTTTAATTCAATAAACGTGATGTAGAAATCCCTAGGTTCCCTGAACCCGCAACCTTCTAATGCCCTAAGCATATAAGGTTGTGTAAGTAGATGTCTCGTAAGACCATCCATGCTAGTGTTCATCCCACTAGTTATGTCCAAATACATTTGGTTTGTATTTGAAAATGGGTACGGCCCGTTGGTGATACGTTTAGTTTTAGTTGTAAATTTTCCGTAAGTTGTTCTTATGGTTATACATATATATTGTTTGAATAATCATGTATGCGATAATGAGAATACTTATATATATATATATATATCCGTGAGTGTTTGTCTGACATTAGGAGTTTTATTTAAATGTTTATTCATTCGGCAATAGGGAACTGCGTCATTAGGATTCTCGGATTATTATTCATACGACAATGGCATTCACGGTTTGTGTATATGCGTGAATGAGATTCACGGATCTTCATTTACTCCGACAATTCAGATGTCCGTGATTAATTATTTTATACTTCCCGTGATTGATTCCGACAATGACCGTATGCGATAATAATAATGATTCAATGCAAGTGTTATTCCGACAATAGTGTACTGTTCATGCGTGAATGATAATTCACGGATTTCCTTATCCGACAATATGGTATTCACGGAACAAGTACTTCTACAATGAGGAATGTGGTACTGTTTATATGACAATAGTGTTTCACGGATGATTATTCGACAATGTATTCACGGAATAACAATTCCGACAATAAGGGATTCACGGAATGGGTTTCACGGACAGAAAGTTTGAGTTTGGACACGTTTTTCATCTGACTTTAAATGATTAATTGACCAAGTTGTACTTAACTAAAATTCATGAAATTTTTATACGATGTTCCCCTATGTCTTAGCTTTCTAATTCATATTTTTACATGTCTTTTAGTTAAACGAAACTCAAGATATAAATTTTGAAGTGAAAGTGGTCCAGCAGCTATTTCAGTTGGCATAGGTGTAGTGATCTGGTCGTATCTCGAGTTTTACAAAATTTCACGAAATGTGCAAGTAGGGAAATTAAAGCTAACAAGAATTATGATCTTTTCCAAGTGGTCCCACCAGTTTTCATTAGGTAGTTTACGAGATATTCCCTGATACATTTGACTAACAATCTGATCAGAAACAGCAGGTCTGCTATGTACTTTTAAAACATTTCTTGAAAATAGTAAATGGATACCATTTTTCGTGTGGCTTACAGATTTGAAAAGTAGACTTCTTGAACTTAAGTTTTGAGTCAAGACATGTTAGATTTCATTAAGTTTTGGTTTGGTTATGCCCGATCTAAACCGATCTAAATTATTATCCAGTGGACAATGTCATTACCCAACGGCTTTCTGCATGTTCTTGACGATTTTAAGCTTTGTTTTGGACATAAATCAGTAGGTATGAAGCATCGACATGTTCATAAGCTTAATCCAAGTAAATCTAAAGGAAAAGGAAGAGTTTATACCAAGTCAAAACTGAGTTAGAGTCGAAATGGTCAGAGATGTTGCTGTTGTGCGCTGTTCGGGATTTTCCTTGCGAAACCGATGAAGAAGCGTGATAGATGATGATGGTGAAGATTGGTGATCCTTGGAAGATGTGGGAGAGTGTCTTCTTAGTGATCTCTGGTCGTTTTAGTGAAAGGGGAGCAGAGGATTTTGTGAGATAGAGGGTAAGTGTAGGGTGAGGGGATTTTAGAGAAAATGGGAGTTAATAGCTAGGTTTAAGTGAGGGGGGGCTTAGGCCTGGTATTTCGGCCGAATTTTGGGCTTTAGGATTGTGGGTTTGGGTCAGACCAAGTGAGGGTTGGGCTCGTGAATCTCGTTCCTTGATTCGGGTTACGTTTATTTGTCGGTTAGACGTTAAATTGCGTGGTTTAAAAGTTAATAATTAACGTTTGATTTTTCGTGTATATTCTTGATATGTAAATGGTATTTGGGATGATTAAGTATTTTTAGAATACTTTTCTTAAGTATCTAAGACTTATTTTGGATCTCATTCAGGTGTTGAACTCGATTTGCGTATTTTCTCGCGTACGTAATGTTTTATATTACACGTAGAATGTTTTCACGTATTATATTATATAATAATAATACCAAGTAAATAATGACTATTTTATCTTAAAAATAGGTTTACAAGTCATACGAAAAAGGCTCACCAACAGCCGGTGTTTCGGAATCCATCCGAGGAATCCACGTAATATCAGATTACTTCATGCGGTTGTATATTCAATATACGTTATATTACAAGCAACTTAGTCCAATTTCATACTAATCACAAGTAATTACAAGCAATGGTTAGGGTATATTAATACGCCTAAGTACGAGTTGTTACATTCTCCCCTTGTTAAAGATATTTCATCCCAAAATTAAGTAGTGGTAGGGGTCTGAGTGGGGTTTGAGAAGAGGTGTGGGTATTTCTCGCGCATTTGATCTTCTCGTTCCCAAGTGAATTCAAGGCCTCGCCTAGAATTCCAACGGATTTTGACAATAGGAATACGGCTCTGTTTCAAGCGTTTGACCTCACGGTCGATGATCTCAACAGGTTCCTCGACAAAGTGTAATTTGTCATCAATGTGTATTTCATCGAGGGGTATAATCAGAGTTTCATCGGATAGACATTTCTTCAGATTAGAAATGTGGAATGTACTATGTACGTTGCTAAGCTCAGCGGGTAATTGTAAACGGTACGCTACGGGACCAATCCTCTCAAGGATTTCGAATGGTCCGATATATCTAGGGTTCAATTTTCCGCGTTTTCCAAATCGGATGACACCCTTCCAAGGTGACACCTTAAGGAGCACTTTGTCTCCGACTTCAAATTCGAGATGTTTGCGCCTCACGTCAGCGTAACTTTTCTGACGATCACGCGCGGCTTTCAATCGGTTTTGGATGTTGACAATCTTTTCAGTGGTTTCATGTAGGATTTCTGGACCGGTGAGTTGTGCATCTCCCACCTCAGTCCAACAGATAGGCGACCGGCACTTATGACCGTACAGTGCCTCAAAAGGTGCAGCTTTAATGCTGGTGTGGTAGCTGTTGTTGTAGGAAAACTCACACAATGGTAAGTGATCTTCCCATTTTTTACCGAAATCAACTACGCAAGCTCGTAGCATATCTTCCAGTGTTTGTATGGTTCGTTCGCTTTGACCGTCGGTTTGAGGATGGTAAGCAGTACTCATGTCTAGCCGAGTACCAAGAGATCTCTGGAGTGTTTGCCAGAAGCGAGAAGTAAATCGAGCATCTCGATCAGAGATAATTGAGATAGGAACGCCATGCCTTGACACGATTTCTCTGAGGTAGATCCGTGTCAAACGCTCCATCTTATCAATTTCCTTAATAGCTAGGAAATGAGCAGATTTAGTGAGTCGGTCCACGATCATCCAGATAGTATCGCAACCGCTGGAGATTTTTGGGAGTTTGGTAATGAAATCCATGGTGATTTGCTCCCATTTCCATTCAGGGATTTAGGGTTGGTGTAACAAACCGGAAGGTTTCTGGTGTTCGGCTTTAACTTTAGCACAGGTCAGACACTTGCCAACGTAGGTAGCAATGTCGGCTTTCATGTTGGGCCACCAGTACAACTCCTTGATGCCATGGTACATTTTGTCGGCACCGGGGTGTATAGAGTATTTGGACTTATGTGCCTCATCCATTACTAAGTCTCGCAGGTTTCCATAGCTCGGTAACCAGATTTGGTTTGAGAAGTACTTGGCCTCGTTTGGTTTGGTTTCGAACTGCTTATCCATGCCTCGCAAGGCCTCGTGTTTCACGTTTTCAGCTTTAAGTGCCTCGAGTTAGGCGATAAGGATTTGGGTTATCAAGTCATTGTGTACAGTCATGACGAGTGCTCGGACTCGCAGGGGTTTCACTCGTTCCTTACGGCTTAGAGCATCGGCCACAACATTGGCCTTACCCGGATGGTAGCGTATCTCGCAATCGTAATCGGTAAGCAACTCGACCCATCGTCGTTGCCGCATGTTTAGATCCTTTTGATCGAAGATATGTTGGAGACTTTTGTGATCAGTGAAAATTGTACACTTGGTACCGTATAAGTAATGTCTCCAGATTTTGAGAGCGAATACAACTGCTCCCAATTCTAAGTCATGGGTTGTGTAATTCTTTTCGTGGATTTTGAGTTGTCGGGAAGCGTAAGCAATGACCTTGTCTCGTTGCATCAGTACGCAACCAAGACCTTGGTGTGATGCGTCACAGTATACCACGAAGTCATCGTTGCCTTCGGGTAAGGATAATATGGGTGCACTGCAGAGTTTCTGCTTGAGTAGTTGGAAAGCTGACTCTTGCTTGTCAGTCCAATTGAACTTCTTCTCCTTTTGAGTCAGTGCAGTGAGAGGTTGAGCTATTTTCGAAAAGTTCTCAATGAATCGACGGTAATACCCAGCGAGACCTAAGAATTGTCTCACTTCGGTTGGGGTGGTTGGTGGCTCCCAGCCCTTAATTGCCTCAATCTTGGCGGGATCAACATGGATTCCCTGGTTGTCGATGACGTGTCCAAGGAACTGAACGGATTGGATCCAGAATTCACACTTAGAAAATTTGGCATATAGCTTTTCGTGTTTGAGAAGTTCCAGAACGGTTTTTAGGTGCTGCGCGTGTTCCTTTTCATTGCGCGAGTAAATCAGAATGTCATCAATGAAGACGATGACAAATCGGTCAAGATAAGGTTTACACACCCGATTCATAAGATCCATGAATACTGCCGGTGCGTTGGTTAAACCGAAAGGCATCACTTGGAATTCGTAATGCCCGTAGCGAGTTCTGAAGGCTGTTTTTGGAATATCATCGTCACGCACTCGGAGTTGGTGATAGCCTGATCGCAGGTCGATTTTTGAGTAAACACTCGATCCCTGGAGTTGATCAAACAGATCGTCAATTCTAGGAAGTGGATACCGATTCTTGATGGTTAGCTTATTCAGCTCTCGGTAATCGATACACATACGGAACGATCCATCCTTCTTTTTCACGAAAAGGACCGGAGCTCCCCAAGGTGAAGAACTCGGTCGAATGAATCCCCTATCCAGGAGTTCCTGTAATTGGTTAGACAACTCCTGCATTTTGGAAGGTGCTAGTCGATACGGAGCTCGTGCCATGGGTGCAGCCCCCGGCACAAGTTCAATTTGGAATTCGATTTGTCTGAGTGGCGGAAGTCCAGGCAAGTCCTCAGGAAAGACTTCCGGGAAATCCCGCACAATAGGCACATCCGCAAGTCGCTTCTCCTCCGACTTCTTTTCAGTGATGTGTGCGAGGATGGCTTGATACCCCTTTCGTAGGTACTTTCTAGTTTTCATGCACGATATGATATTCAGGCTTCGTCTACCGGTCTCCCCTTGTAGGACTAAGGTTCCACCGGAGACAAGAGGGATACGAACGAGTTTGTC
Organism: Pseudognaphalium luteoalbum; assembly: GCA_963422505.1. Lineage (NCBI taxonomy): Eukaryota > Viridiplantae > Streptophyta > Magnoliopsida > Asterales > Asteraceae > Pseudognaphalium > Pseudognaphalium luteoalbum. The sequence continues at coordinate 75,656,318 of OY730195.1, forward strand.
ATAACAGACTATTTCAGCTCGGTGCTTGGATAACCAATCCATACCGACGATAATATCAAAGCTGTCAATTTCTACGGGTATCAAGTCGATGGAAAAGAGTTCGTTCGAGAGATTTAGGGTACAATCACGTATAATGCTATCAGTCTCAATCAGATTGCCGTTAGCCAGCTCTACAATGTATTTAGCATCTAAAGCAGATGGTGTGGTATCAAGTAATGGGCTAAATTTCTCAGAAATGAAGCTTCTATCAGCCCCGGTATCAAACAATACTGAAACGGTAAGGTTGTTGAGAAGGAAAGTACCTGTCACAACATTCGGGTCTTGTCTGGCTTCCCCAGCCTTGATGACAAATGCTCTGCCGCGAGCAAGGTTGTTGTTTTTCAGCGCAGGGCAATCTCTTTTGAAATGTCCGGGATTTCCGCACTCAAAGCAGGTCTTTGATGCGTTGGGAGTAGGGATGTTGGATCGGCAGTCCTTGGTTAGATGCCCGAACCTTTTGCACTTGGCACATGGGCAAGAACCGTCATGATGGCGGTTGCATTTGGTGCAATAGGGTTTGTTACCAACGTACCCTTTTGGTTCAGCAGATCCAGGGGAATAAGCCTTAATAGGCTCAGGCTTTTTGGTGTTGGTTTTGTTGGTTTGGTTGGGATTTCCTTCCCATTTGCGTTTGTGATTTCCGGCAGCTGAAGAGGTGGTTCCACGGTGGACAGAGTTTGCCGTGAGTTCATGGGCCATACGGATGGCGCTTTGAATGGTTCCTGGTTTGGATGAAGTTACCAGGTCTTGGATCCTGTTGGGAAGTCCATCAACGTATTTCTCGATCCTCTTGTACTCAGGATCGACCATGGTTGGGCACAGAAGTGCCAGTTGGTGGAAGCGGTTGGTGTATCCGGTGATATCATCACCCTGCATCTTGTGATTCCAGAATTCTATTTCTAGCTGCTTCAGTTCCTCTCTGGGACAGTACTCATTCCTTAGCATGTTTTTCATTTCTTCCCATGGAAGTTTGTAGGCAGTAGCAATGCCCACAGTTTGGGCATAGGTATTCCACCATGTTAGGGCGACGTCAGAAAAAGTGCAAGCTGAGAACTTGACCTTGTCTTCTTCAGCGCAGTTACAGATGAGGAATACAGATTCTATCTTCTCGATCCAGCATACTAGACCGATTGCCCCTTCTGTACCCTTGAATTCGTGAGGTCCACAGCCTCTGAACTCCTTGTAGGTGCAAGGTTTGGTAGTAGGAGTGGGAGTGGTGCCCGTGTTTGTGGTGTCTTCGCTTCTTCGTGAATGTTCGGCAGCTAATGCTTCAGCTACCCTTTGCGATGAGATTCGGTTGAGGTCGGCCTCGGAGTACATTTGCTTACGTGGCGGCATGGTTTTCTGAATAAAAGGTGGAGAAAATTGTAAGATTTCTGTCATGACAATGTTGATCATTATCAATACAGACACGAAGTGGTGATGATATACTACATCACACTAGTGTTTCCGTCAAAGGAGAATGATGGAGTTAGGTAATTGAATTTGATACTGATTCGAAATGTTTCGGAGGGGTGCATGACGTATTGCGTGGCGTGTTTGCCATTCAGAGGCAAGGAGTTAGAAATAGTAAGGCTTACGTAACACAGCCTAAGATATCGAACAGAAGTAAGGCCTATCTATGTATATAAGTATATATCACATAATAGCCTAGGGTGTCTAATCACAGACATGTTTGAGTCCCGGTTTCTCTCGTGGTCAGAGTCAACTAGTGTACCCATTTCAGTCATGATTCTTTTCAGATCTCACATCATATTCCTTTAATTGTACATAGTTGATCAGGCTATGTTAAATTAAACCAATATCATGTAGTCACTGAACCTAATCATACTTAATAAGGAATACTGCCTAACGGTCATAGTCTAGGCCCACTAAATGCAACCTAGTTCACTATAACCTTAGGCTCTGATACCAATTTGTAACACCCCCAAATTTTACTGATGCGCGGAAGCAAGCTTTGGGTGTTACTAATCAATAATCACAGCACAAAGGAAAAGTAAACGACATCTATATGCAAAATTATACATTAATACTCAAAGTATTGCATTAGTTGTAATTAAAGTACAAGCTCGGAGTTCAAAATATGTTTTCCTAGAGATTCTATCACATAACCCTTATAGCAAAATAATGCGACAGAATCTCCAAATTTGTATGCATGTGACTCGAGCTATAGTTTCCCCCTCAGGGTGAGCAGTCCTACTGCTGTGGTGTACCTGAGATATAAAGCTAAAACAGGTCAACCAAAATGGTTGGTAAATCTCACAGTTTTGTAAGTAATAACAGTTTTGAACACAAGGTTTTATCATCAGTAGTGCCCGAAGGCGTAAAATCGTGCCTTTGCCATCCTGCAAAGTAAGTAAGTTTACCATTGCCATGAGGCTCATAATCGAAGCTTAACCCGTAAGTAATGTGTTTGCCCCCGAGACATGCCCGAACGGAGCAAGCTAAGTAACGAATTAGTAGTCGCCCGGACCGCGGGCGGGGAGGGTCATTTCCCTAATGGATCCATTAACTATTGTTCGCGCTTAAGTACCATAACTAACGATATATGATGGAGGGACTTCCCCAAATAAATGGTGAGAAAACTCATGCAATTCCGTTTGGTAAATATGTAATTCAGTACTTGTGTTCATAAAAGCAAGCAATATATCTCACCCCAATAGTAAAACAGTAAAAAGTGGGGCTGTAAGACTCACCTGAGTCAAGCAAGCAAGTGTTTAATTCAATAAACGTGATGTAGAAATCCCTAGGTTCCCTGAACCCGCAACCTTCTAATGCCCTAAGCATATAAGGTTGTGTAAGTAGATGTCTCGTAAGACCATCCATGCTAGTGTTCATCCCACTAGTTATGTCCAAATACATTTGGTTTGTGTTTGAAAATGGGTACGGCCTGTTGGTGATACGTTTAGTTTTAGTTGTAAATTTTCCGTAAGTTGTTCTTATGGTTATACATATATATTGTTTGAATAATCATGTATGCGATAATGAGAATACTTATATATATATATATCCGTGAGTGTTTGTCTGACATTAGGAGTTTTATTTAAATGTTTATTCATTCGGCAATAGGGAACTGCGTCATTAGGATTCTCGGATTATTATTCATACGACAATGGCATTCACGGTTTGTGTATATGCGTGAATGAGATTCACGGATCTTCATTTACTCCGACAATTCAGATGTCCGTGATTAATTATTTTATACTTCCCGTGATTGATTCCGACAATGACCGTATGCGATAATAATAATGATTCAATGCAAGTGTTATTCCGACAATAGTGTACTGTTCATGCGTGAATGATAATTCACGGATTTCCTTATCCGACAATATGGTATTCACGGAACAAGTACTTCGACAATGAGGAATGTGGTACTGTTTATATGACAATAGTGTTTCACGGATGATTATTCGACAATGTATTCACGGAATAACAATTCCGACAATAAGGGATTCACGGAATGGGTTTCACGGACAGAAAGTTTGAGTTTGGACACGTTTTTCATCTGACTTTAAATGATTAATTGACCAAGTTGTACTTAACTAAAATTCATGAAATTTTTATACGATGTTCCCCTATGTCTTATCTTTCTAATTCATATTTTTACATGTCTTTTAGTTAAACGAAACTCAAGATATAAATTTTGAAGTGAAAGTGGTCCAGCAGCTATTTCAGTTGGCATAGGTGTAGTGATCTGGTCGTATCTCGAGTTTTACAAAATTTCACGAAATGTGCAAGTAGGGAAATTAAAGCTAACAAGAATTATGATCTTTTCCAAGTGGTCCCACCAGTTTTCATTAGGTAGTTTACGAGATATTCCCTGATACATTTGACTAACAATCTGATCAGAAACAGCAGGTCTGCTATGTACTTTTAAAACATTTCTTAAAAATAGTAAATGGATACCATTTTTCGTGTGGCTTACAGATTTGAAAAATAGACTTCTTGAACTTAAGTTTTGAGTCAAGATATGTTAGATTTCATTAAGTTTTGGTTTGGTTATGCCCGATCTAAACCGATCTAAATTATTATCCAGTGGACAATGTCATTACCCAACGGTTTTCTGCATGTTCTTGACGATTTTAAGCTTTGTTTTGGACATAAATCAGTAGGTATGAAGCATCGACATGTTCATAAGCTTAATCCAAGTAAATATAAAGGAAAAGGAAGAGTTTATACCAAGTCAAAACTGAGTTAGAGTCGAAATGGTCAGAGATGTTGCTGCTGTGCGCTGTTCGGGCTTTTCCTTGCGAAACCGATGAAGAAGCATGATAGATGATGATGGTGAAGATTGGTGATCCTTGGAAGATGTGGGAGAGTGTCTTGTTGGTGATCTCTGATCGTTTTAGTGAAAGGGGAGCAGAGGATTTTGTGAGATAGAGGGTAAGTGTAGGGTGAGGGGATTTTAGAGAAAATGGGAGTTAATAGCTAGGTTTAAGTGAGGGGGGGCTTAGGCCTGGTATTTAGGCTGAATTTTGGGCTTTAGGATTGTGGGTTTGGGTCAGCCCAAGTGAGGGTTGGGCTCGTGAATCTCGTTCCTTGATTCGGGTTACGTTTATTTGTCGGTTAGACGTTAAATTGCGTGGTTTAAAAGTTAATAATTAACGTTTGATTTTTCGTGTATATTCTTGATATTTAAATGGTATTTGGGATGATTAAGTATTTTTAGAATACTTTCCTTAAGTATCTAAGACTTATTTTGGATCTCATTCAGGTGTTGAACTCGATTTGCGTATTTTCTCGCGTACGTCATGTTTTATATTACACGTAGAATGTTTTCACGTATTATATTATATAATAATAATACCAAGTAAATAATGACTATTTTATCTTAAAAATAGGTTTACAAGTCATACGAAAAAGGCTCACCAACAGCCGGTGTTTCGGAATCCATCCGAGGACTCCACGTAATATCAGATTACTTCATGCGGTTGTATATTCAATATACGTTATATTACAAGCAACTTAGTCATATTTCATACTAATCACAAGTAATTACAAGCAATGGTTAGGGTATATTAATACGCCTAAGTACGAGTTGTTACAATTATGATTTCTGTTATGAAATATTACAATATTAATTAATTAAATGAGAAATTGGTAAATGATGAAAATACCGCTCCAGATTTGATGGAATTGGACGGCTGTGATTCATTCCTCCATTCTTTTTGATTTGGTGTACTTAAATGAACGCAACTCATTAAACATAATTAATCAATCATATAAATAATGGGTATTGTTAACAACACCCCTAAGGGTTGACAATAATAAATTTGAATACGCATAAAATGATTGTACTTCAACAAAAATTCAGGTGAGGTCAACTAAAATTCAGGGGGCCATGATATTTATTATGGTAAGAGTACAAATGTTAAGGCACTCTTTATCATTTTTCTAAATATAATCAAAACAAATCACCCATCATTAATTAGTTTCCGTCTATTCTAAGCAAGAGATGAGTTCAAATAAGAATGGTAAAAAAGTAGAGATTGCTCTATTTCTTTACAAAACTCACTTTCACTTTTACACTTAACATTAAATATCTCACAAACCTTATGCCCATAAATTATAAAAATTACAAATTCAAAATCAGTGTCTTTTGCTCTTCGATTAGAGATCTCACAAGCTATACTTTCGACAAAAAAAAAATCTTTTTTTTGTCGGGTTTTACAATATAATTGAATGTGAATTATGATAAAAAGTTAAAATTTGTTCACGATTATTTATAAATGGTGTAGGTTAATTAACACGTGATTACAAATTAATATTCATATGCATTAATAATTATAAATAAAAAAATAAAAATTGCATTTGTTTTTATTAATAATTACATGTGATTGCTAGTTGTATATTTAATCACATGTGATTTGTTATATAATCACATATGATTTTCATTTAAAATTTGATATTTAATGGGTAATTTACCGATATATAATAATTCATGTATGATTTCAACTTGATTTTTACTTAATTATGTAATTATAGTCAATAATTTGAAAATTCGTATCTGATAACTCTTTAATCTAATGTAAGATACTTTGATATTTAGTTGCATGTGACTACAATTTATTTACTCATGTTTAAATCTTTTTTAAATTATAAATGATTGAATTTAAAGTTTAATTGGAGATATAATCGTGTGTGATTACTTTTTAGTGTTAAATCATATGTGATTTCACATTAAAAAATTTTAAAACCCAATAAAAAATGAAAAAAAAAAAACTTTGTCAAAAGTATAGCTTGTGAGATCTATAATCAAAGAGAAAAAGATGATTTCCAATATGAAATTTTTATAATTTATAACCTACGATTTGTGAAATATTTATGATTTTTTTTAAAAAAAATGTAGAATTGAGTTTTTGAAATGGATCAATCATATTGGTTCATGAGTTCATCTATTCTTCATTTTTTTATCATTATTTATTAACTTTTCTCTAAAAAGATATTTATATGTTTTAGGAGTAAAGTTTAAATGAGTACATCAACCTTAAGTAAAAATTAGGGAACCAATAGGAATGTGTCATGTGTCACTAAACACTTACAAGTTTTCAAAAATTAAACATCTCTCAAACGGTAAGTCGAAGAATCACAAAAAAGTTGCACCATAAAAATCAACGTTTTATTCTGTTCGATTAGAGATGTGACAACGTATACTTTCAACGGACTTTTTTTTCGTTTTTCAGTAGGTTTTGAAAACAACTAACAAATGTGTTACCAACGAGTAACATATGTGATACCAGCTAGTAACACATGTGTTACTAATTTTGTACAATTTGTAAAATCCATTTTAAAAGCCGTCAAAAGTATACCTTATGAGATGGCAAATCGAAGAGAAAAAATGCTGAGTTTTGGTGTAATATTTATAAATTTTGACTTACCATTTGTGAGATATTTGATTTTTAAAAATGTGAAGAAAAATGAGTTTTATGACGAGTGACGCATTGTTATTGATTCCTTCATTCTCATCAAATTTTCAATTTTCAATTGAACCTCACTTAAGTGGTAAACTTGATAAACAAGAAAAGAACAATATCGTTCCATGTTTGATAATAAGCAATGCTAAATAGGCCTACTTACAAAAATCTAAAAGTAAGCCTAGGTTTCTGATTGGTTGAACTTTTTTTCTCTCGTAATCTCATCCAATTAATTTTTCAAACTCACCAATCACATCTTTAGGTTTATTATTAGTCCCACAAGTTTAGGTAATAGAAAGAAAGAATAACATCTTTCTTGTTTGTCAACTCAGCCCTATAATGTTGTATTTAAAATGTTACTAGGTTAGGACATGCTTAAATCTTAACCAATATATACATCTTCACATAGTTTTGTTATAGAGCAAGCACAATTATATTAATCATGTTTTGACTCCTTAATAACAGGCCTTAACTCTCTCTTCAGCTTGGAAGCTAGAAATAGCAAAAAACAAATAACAAAAGAAAGAGCCATCTGTTTTCAAAACAAAATCAGCATGAATACATGATATACAAACCAACCATCATTCTGTAAGCAACATATTCAGTCAATCAAAAAACTGCAGCTAAGCTAATAACATACAACAGTAGGGTCATCAAGAAGACCGAGCAGGCTGGGATTAATGTCGGTCATCGCAGGGTTGCTCTCAACATCTCCAAGCCACATATGCTACGTTATTGGTCTGACACTAGTAGGATCGGTGCCCAATTGGCAGAAGGATTGTTGTTCATGGACTGCTGATATATTCACATCTTTTGGTTCAGCATGTTTGGCAGCTTGGTCGAAAAGGCTAACAAGTGAGATGAATATTTCCATTCGTGTCACGTCCCTGTTAGCCTGTTTACCAAACATAATGTGTTAAACTCATTTTAAACGTGTTTACCTCACAGATTTGGATATTTATCGCTAGTAAAACATAATAAAAACCATCTTAATATAACAGTTAAATCAAGTCTTATGGTATTACCTCTACAGTAAAGTGTGCCCATATCTTGTCGTTACGGGACTCCATCACCCCCTTCAAAATTGTCAATCCTAAACCTTTAATAATATCGGCTATCTCCAAAAACGAACCTCTTTCTTCACAAAGCATCTGCAATACAGACGTATAAGCAACATATGTGGAAACTAGAGCTAGCAAAATTGGCGATTTTGGCGAGCTAGATAATGGGTAAAGAAGGGTTTGGTTTCAAACATTTGTTTTTAGTGCCAGTTGGAATGGGTAGACTTAAATTGATCCCCAACTTTTTTTTGTCCAATTGTCTTAACAGATGATGAGTCGATTAAGATTATAAAAACAAAGTTACCACAATAACATTAAAAATAAGACATTAAGAAGTTCAGTTGTAAGCATTAAAATAACAAACAATTTATCATGTACCCTTTTTAGCTAATTTTTTTAGGGTCCAAAATGCCACAATGTTGATATATATGTGATAAATAACCCGGTGCCAGAATGTACCTCCACAAGCATTTGACGAGGCGAATTCAGATCCTCAACTATAATAGGGCAGACCATTGATTGTGAACCAACTTCGTATGCCCATGTTGCTCCTCCCTCAAAGTTGTCCCTTAATAATAACCCACCATCCTTGCTTACAAACTACATTTAAATCAAATATAATACAAGTATGTTAACCCTCACAAGATTTTGTTTGACATTAAACATCAAAGATGTTGTTTGACATAAAAGTACAGTATTCTGTATTTTCTTTTTAAATATAGCTAATCATATTACATATAGACGTCTTATGTTGCAGCAGTATGGGTAAGGGATACGCGTGCTTAGAAGGTTATGAGGATTAATTTATGCATTCATGCTTTCTACACTACACGTCTATACAAAGATAAAAACTCAATAGTACATACTAAACCTAATTCCTATCATACTATTACGTTTACCTATTGTGTTCTTCATACGTATTAATCCAACTTGTCAAACATATTTAAAGACTAAATTCATACCTTTGATTCCCTCACATGTGTCAACTTGTCTGCATGCTTTGTGATACTTTGCAAGAAAAGCATGTGCTTGATGGTGCGCTCTAGTAGAGCATCAATACTACACTGTTTTCAATAAGTATAAAATAAAATAAATAAATAAATCATTTGAAAAACATTGTATATTTCCCAGAATACACCGGATTGTTGGATCCCTTTTAATTTGATCCAGGAATACTCTAAGGCTTAATTCCAGGAATTGGTAGACCCTAGGAATAAGTCCATGTGGACTTGGGATCTCATAGCAACTGGGCGGGTTGAGTCATGTCAAACAGGGTTGTTTTTAGGAAGAGGTCACGTTAGGTTGGCGATAAACATATTTTTTAAATAGTTAGAGCTTGTAATATGATTACAAAATCTATGTCCATACAATATAAAATCTACTTTTTAAAAGAGAAAGGAAAAAGTCAAGAAGCTATAAGCATTTAAAACACACTTTGGACACTTTCAACCCGTTTGACCCATTCTTTCTTAAAACTAACTTTTTATGTTCCCCCGTAAGGGATAATACATAAAAGGCCAAAATCAACCCATTCAGAAGTATATGGTTCAAAATTGCCATCTGTACAAAACATCAATACGATTTCCAGGAACGTTGAATTATACTGTAAGAAAAGCGTCTTACCTTGGCACTATGTGGAATGATCTCTCTCAATTCTTTTACACGGTCTTGAATCATCTGCCGATCTTTTGGTCTAGGTCGTGGATTCTCTCCAGGTTTAAGTCTCTTACAATTTGATTTACTGATTTCATTACTCCTTTTAGTATTCCCAGATGCAGGACCACTATCTTTTTTCACTTCATGTTTTTCGTCAGCCCAGGAACTGATTTGTGATGAAATGATTGAGCTACTATCAGAGAAGTTTCCCCCATCTTCCTTAGAAATCCCAGATCTATAGGAATAAGAACTCGTTACCCCTATTGTATTTTTCAAATATCTGGGAACGCCAATCAACTCTTTTTGCATCGAATTAATCCCCCGATTAGCCAAAACAGATGATGAATAATTTACAGGAGCAGAAGGGCTTCTGGGTTTCGTCAATGATGAATAAGACAAATTCTCATCTGCATGACACTTGGAAGATGAATAAACCTTAGACACGACTGCATCTAAAAGATGGTCACTGGGTGTTGATGAATAAATTCCACTATCAGATTCTCCTTCATTAATCAAAAATCGCTCTAAAACCACACCATCTTTTTTAAAACTCAATGGGTTTGGTTCTACCCCATTATTAACAAGGCTATTCCGACTTTCGCCCAATAATTTGTTCTTGAAATCCATACCCACGATATCAAATAAGTCATCTCTTGATGGAGGTTTTATGCATGCTTCTGAGGACATTGTAAGATCTTGAAATAGTTCATGTTCTGACTTTTCCGACTTGGGCTGTGTGTCTGCAAAATGAAGTGTATAGTAAGAACCACCAGAAAATCATTTCTAATTTGTTTGGAAACCATGTATCTGTCACCCCTTAGGTATAAATGATTGAAAGTTCTCACATTTTGTATTTGCAAGGCATAAATAATAACATTAATATCGAAATAATGTAACTTCTATAATCATATCTAACACACCAACTTTTTATAAACAGTCATGTCGAAAAAGTGTCCGCAATCAACCCTATGCAATCCATACAGACCCATTACCCAACCCGACCCTCCATACCGCACATATAGGCACTGGAGATATAGTGGCAGTCCTACCAATATGGGCATTGGAGAAATGAGCATCTCGCATAGCAAGTGGATTTGAGCTTGTGATATGAGACATCATAACTTCATTAAATTGATCTCCAAAACATGCATCCGATAAGATTTGCAGTTCCATTGATCTTAAGAGGTCATAGTTTTCTGAAAACGAGCCAATTGCAGTGTGTTGATCAGTTTTGGAATCAAAATTTGTAGGGATAATAGGGCTTGCAAGTGTCGAATCACTAGCCATTTCGCTATCTCTGATCTGCTTACTAAAAGAGAGAGAAGTATGTCCACTGCTTCCTGAAGCCTGAGATGAATTGTTGTGACCTTGTTGGTTGAAGCTGTCAGGAGTATAAAGTGTACAGTCCATAACATCTTCATTTTTTGTGTAGTTTTCTGATAGTAATGCACCAGGAACCCATCCAAGTTGAGAAATCAAACTCTTCACATCATTGACAAATCCCATATTCTCCGTAATCTAAAGAAACAAAGAAGTTCAAATAGTATGATTATTACGTTCAAAGACTCACAGTATCTACAATGATAAATCTCACAATATTCCCTTTTTTTCTTTTTGTGACCATAAATACAAGAGAAATGGATTAAAAAGATGAACTTACAGTTGAGGATGAACCAAGTTGAACAACCCCATGAGGATGGACGGGAATAACCGCTATTGTCTGCTACGATGAAGAGAGAACCATTAAATGATTCCTTAATACATGCAACAAATCAAAATAGTAGTTAAATTATAAGTACAGTTAAAACATTACATTACCTGAATGCCAGCCAAGAATTGTATATAAACTTCATTGGCTACCTGGTAACACATGATAGGAATATAGTCAGATATACATTAGAGATCTAGAGTTTCTCAATTTTTAGACTTCTGGGAGAAACTATGAAATCACGATTCAGAATTCATACAACAATAGCAATACAAACATGAACCTTTCAGGATCTTTTGTAGAGATGGGATATTCGACCCATCACACGAATGGGCCAATCTGGGTAATGTTTTTAGAAGGATCAATTTGTAATATAATAGAGAACGGCTCAAATGAGGTAAAGAGGGAAGACAGGCATTTTCAAATACATGAACCTCCAAAATTGATGTAATCAGTTATTAAAATAATTACTTTAATCATATTCGCCACATTAATAATCTTCAGCAAGACTACGATTATGAGAAGAAAAAGAAGTGTTTCAGGTCAACACGGCCCATTTTGACACGTAGAAAATACCTGTTTTCAGCAATGTATAACCTCTAGTCAAGGAAACTTTGGACCAACTAGTCCAATGGGTTCAAGCAAAACACACCCTCCACATTATGAGCAAACTACAGAGTACAGACTGACCCTTAATGAATTAATCCATAAAGGTAAAGTTAATACCTCAGGTGGATGAATCAGATTTTTGTTATCAGAGATAATCCACTGATGATTTCTAGTGAATGCAACCCTCCCAACTAATCTGAAATAATGCTGCAAAGATCAGACAACAAAGGAAAAAACAAATAACATAAAAAGAAACTTTCGAAACACACCCTTCTCCTAAAAGGTTGACGTAATTGTCTTTCATCATTTTTGTTACAAGCAAGTCGACTTTGTTTGTAGGTTGAACTCCATGCTCACCATGAGAATAAATAGCAGGTTCATAGTAACATTCTTCCCATATTAGAAGCCTACAGTAAGGCAGGAAAAGTAATTGATTAGCAAGTAATCTAGAATTAGTATTATGAAGATTGCAACGATGGTGAAGTACTACTGTACACCAAACACACTTTGGCCTATAAAACACAGCCCGTAATGAGATATTCCCATTAGTATTCCATATCACAACTTATTATTATCCCTGAAATATAATAGCATTTAACCTACAAATAATTCAATATAGGTGTTCAATTAAGAGTCAAATGCAATACATATTAAGAAACATGAACTTAAACTATGAGTCTATGACTCGTACAGCAAAGTTCTTATTATTTGGATTTTGATTTGTGTATACAGATATAAACACACAGTACACTAAATAATTTTAAACACTTGAATCCTGATAATGACGTATCAAAGAACTCGTAACCTTCTACTCATGTACTTAAAAACATGGATGAAATTCCAACACATGGACAAAGGAGAAAGATGACAAACAAGAAACAGACACTTCATTACAAAAAACCTGCTCTGTTTCCTCACTAACATGTACCAAGACAAAACAACACAATCTAAACATATGAAAATAACAACACAAACAAAAAGTTACAGATACCATGTCAAATAACAGCAATATTAACAAAGGATAAAACATGATAAGTACTTTCTACTCATAAAGAATTAATGGCATGTGAGTTCTTATAAGAAAAAAATCAAACTAATACATGATTAACCCATGGTCTGCAGATCATTCTTTAAATCAAATGTAATGCTCCAAAACTACATAAATCATAAGCTAGTTAAATAAATGGCATATTACATAAAATAGCAACGTGCTTAAACAAATGTATATGTGGGCCATCATAATTGCTTTGTTCCGAGTCTGTCATTATATGAATACTTTATGTTCCATGGTAGTAACTAAAATTAAGCTTTTTACATATGATTAACCACATCTTTAAGGGCTGCCATTAAAAGTTCAATACATGCATTATCATTTTACCTACATTTAAAATCCATCTTTTTAACTTTTTTCACTAAAATTAGTGTACTAAATGTAACATATCAGATAAAACCAACAACAAATTTGCCACAATACAATATAAAGCATTTAAAAAACTTGAGATAGTAATTATAAACGAATACTAAATAAATATAAATAAATAAATAAAACTTTGTAATATGGAGCAATTCAGATATACTCCTAACATTTTGCATCCCCTGTTAGAACAAGACTACAACTTGCCCTTAAAAGAGTATTAAGTTGCTACTAATGCAATTTGCCCTTAACAGGTCACTATATCTATCTATCTAAAGTAATAATAGTAGGACAGAAGAGAAACAAACATTCCAGAATCTTATTTATATGTAAATAAAGATTGTTTTAAAAAACAATGAATAGTAAAGGGAACTTACTTAGGGTTTTGACAGCCGATCTTCCAGAAAATAGCATAAGACCACTGATTAACACCACACAGGGTTTTAAGTGCTTCTTTCAACAAATAACCCATGTTAATAAATAACAAATAATTCTAATAAAAACAAGAGCTAACAAAATCTTGATTATGAGAGTGTCTAACTGCCCCTGCAAGAACCTCTACCAGCTTGTTTAGTCCTTAACCCACCACTTGTTTTTCTTTGTGGATCCAAATTCCCACCCAAAATCAATACCCATTTGATCCTAGACATGTATATGTGTATGTATCCAACAAAATCTTGAAAAGGAAAAAAAAAAATGTTTTTTTATTGAAATGTTGTGAAAATGAAAATGATGAAACAAAATGGCTACTTTTGTTTGTTTGGTACACTATTCTGCAAAAGCTTTGAACTTGTGGTTTTTAACAACTCTCACCATGTTTAAAAAAGCAGAAAGTAATATAAAATGTCAATTTGTAAACAGCTTTTTGAGGGGGGTTTTACTTTTGATGACTGTTGATGAAGATATAGTTGTAGAGAGAGAATGGGTTGGTGTGTTTTTTCTTTTCTTGTGTGTGTGTTTCTGCTTGTGTGAGATTCTTTATATTTTTTATGTTTTTGTTTTGTGTTTTTAGGACAAGATGAGAGAAGGGGTTTGGGAAGGTGGTTTCCTTCTCTCAGTTGTTAAATCACAAAGGCTTATTACTTATCTACAACATTAGATTTTGAACCAAAGTCATTTCAAATCTGTTGCCAGAAAATAATTAGTGTAGTATTTTGTAAAATGCATAGATGTAATAAGTTAGATAAGTTTCAAAATGATAAAAATTGATCGAAACCGATTGAGTTATGTCAATGTCAAGTTAGTTTTTTCAAAAATTAACAGAAAACTAACTGATCCCATCAATACTCAATCACTTCATTTTTTTAGGATCCACTAACTAATTAACTAAATTCAATAATTAAAATAAAACACATTTCATTAAATTAAAAAAATTTCAATTTAATAAAAAGTTACAATAAAAACACAAATACATTTATTGGAAGAAAAAACACAATTACATTGATTAACGATTACAGAAATTTGGTGGAAGTTGCAAAATGTGTTCGATTAGAGCATTGGGAAGTTGATGATGAGCGTCCCGATCGCGTAATTCTTTGTCCATATGCAATGAAGTTGCAACCCTTTTTTCCCCGAGCGATATGGTCTATTAGCAAATTTCAAGGTCAAAATCGGAAGATATTTTACATATTATATAAAAGTTCAAAAGTGTAAGAATATTTGTTGTGTGAATTGTATGAAAGATGTGAATTGTTTGGAAAAGATGTTGTATATTTATGGTAAAGAAGTGGTTTAGAAAAAATAAAAAATAAAAAAACGGCTATATGACTGTTAGTTTTAATTTTACTTTTTTAAAGTCTTCAAACAGTCAAAATGAAAAAAAAAAAAAAATGCAAGCCCCACTCTCACAAAGGAACTTCGTCGAATATCAGACGGCCACCAACCGACGGCTTGGTGTCATTGGTGTCGGATCCGTCAACTGGAACCGACAAATGCAGACCACCGCCATTAGGACGAATCTTAGAAAAGTAGCTGAAAAACTTGTAAATCTTTCTTTTTATCATGACATAAGTAGGTGAATAACTACAGTGTTGTTTGTTTGTTAAACAAATTTGGTAAATGTAAGAGGAGGGGTGTGGTTCCACTCCGTGTTAAAGTATAATGTCAAGTTTAACAGCGAGTAGAATTTTGAGGAGGTAGTTCAGTATTGAATTCGCTATGAAAAGTAGTTTACAATATATTTTTAAAGAGTAGGGTTCAAATGAGTACACCCATTTTAAGTGAGAATGGGAGAATCAATGTGAGCCATCAGATTTATCAAATCAAGGGTCCATATTAATACCTCATTTTTTTAATTGAAAAAATTAATTTAAATTAGATTTTGGACGGAGGGGCATTAACGTAATTTGACCATATAATTAATTAATTTTTTTCACTTTATTTAAAAAAAATCCATCTCTCTCCGGTTCTTTCTCTTCTCTGTGATTAAACTTCCAAAACCCTAGCTCTCAAGATCCTTTCAATTAATCATCAAATCATTGTTGTTTGTTGCTAAAATCGACGTTTCCTTCATCTACATTCTTCGATTCATCTTTCTAATGGTCTAATTTTCACTAAAAAATTTTTTTATGAAACCCTAATTCTCGAACGGCGGCTAAATATCGTCACTCACGCTTACTAATTTGTAATAATGGATGTTCGTGACGAGATTGTTCCAGACTCAACATCATCAAGGGCAATTGCTTCTAGGTCTCTTCGATCCGTGCCATTCCGTAAGTTATTTTGTAGTTTTATGTTTAGCTTTTAGTGTTAAATATGTGATATTTTATTTTTAGTTGGTTTTGATCTTGTATGGCAGTCTGGTATATGAGTTTTTGTGTTTTTGATTGAATTTAGGGTTTAGTAACACATGTGTTAGCTGCATTTGGTTTGTATTTTAGTGTCTGACAATACAAGTGTAGTGAGTCTGTATATAATTACATTGAGTATGAATATCATGTTTATCATTATGATATATGTGTGATTAAAGTGAATTTGTGCATTTGGGATAATTAAAGTAAACTTGCATATAAGGTGTTCGATGAAATATCTCAATGAAATATGAATTAACTGTTGTCGTCATAGTGATTGATTAACATGAAAATTTAGCATCTGGAAATACAAAATTACAAATTCTGAAGAGTTTTCCTGAACACAATGATTGATAGGAGTTACTATCAAATGTAGTATTGTAGTGTATCACATTTGTTACTACACTGTTATTTACATTTATACTTTGTTGGTTTAGTAACACATGTGTTAGCTGCGTTTGATTTGTATTTTAGTGTCTGGTGATACAACTGTAGTGAGTCTGTTTTTGTTTTGAAGTTACACATGTGTTACTTATGTATGTTGATGTGGATAGTAGTAGTTTAGTTTTTGTATGTTTGATGTTGATGTGGATAGTAGTAGTTACACAAGCGTTACTACTAGAGTTTACATGAAATGTGTCTATATATGTGATATGAGTGTATTGATATATGAAATGTGTTTATGGAGAAGGGTAGGCCGTTTACTTATGTTTTTAGTTGTGTTTCGAAGTATTTGTTTTTATCAAAGCATATTTTTCTTTGGGGAATAGTTCATATTTGGTTACTTGTTTATTGAAATTAATATATGAGTCTGATAATATACAACGAAATAATACCATACGACATTTTTTTTTATTGTAGCAATCTTTGTTTGTGAAATATTTCACAGCATTTGGGCACCTCGCGTCTCAGAAACTTAGGAAAATAGAAAAGGCAGCGGTGATGGATTTTAAGTGGAAGACGCATGAAAAAGGTCAGGATTGTGGTGTGTTTGCAATGATGCAAATGGAACAGTACACCGATCATGTAACACCCCCAAGTTTACTGTTGCGCGGAAGCAAGCTTTGGGTGTTACTAATCAATAATCAAGCACCAAAGTAAAGCAAACGACATCTATATGCAACGTCGTACAATAGTACAAAAGTATTACATTGTTGAATCATAATACAAGCTTCGAGTTCGAAAATGATTTCCTAGAGATTCTACTACATAACCGATATACAAAAAGTAATACAAAAGAATCTTCACAAGTTTGTATGCATGCGACTCGAGCTATCAGTCTTGAGTGTGGTGCAGTCCTACTGCTGTAATGTACCTGAGATAAATGCTAAAAAGTGTCAACCAAAAAGGTTGGTGAATCTCACAGGTTTAGTATAGTAATCCTTTATGAACCACAAGTAAAGTACCAGTAATGCCCTCGAGCATAGTAAGTAAATCAGTAACTCAGTAAATCAGTATGTCGATACTATTACCATGAGCTCACAAGCTGAAGCTTAACAGTGTAATGTGAATGGTACAGTCAAGTACAGCATCACGTACCCCCGTGAGTGATATCCGGACACTCATATGTAACAAGTACTAATATGCCTGTTTCTACGGTGTAATCCGTGGTAGCGCTACTACCCCAGGCAGGGATTGTCAGTCCCAAGTGGATCCATTTACTAGTAATCTCGCTTAAGTCCATAACTAACAACTTATGATAGGAGGATTTCAGTGGATAAAAAGTAACTCATGTAATGTATGTAAAAGTAGTGTGTAACAGTTCAGTACTTGTGTTCATACGTAAAACGGTAGCAAATATCTCACCCCAAGTAGAAAACAGTAAAAACGGGGCTGTAAGACTCACCTGAGCCTAGCAAACAAGTATAGCGGATGTAAGTCCGTAAGTGTCGGGTGTAATCCCGTAAGTACCGGATGTAATTCCGTACGTTGGTTCTCCGAACCCTGCAACCTTCTGACGTCCGAAACGCACAAGGTTGTAAGCAAGTAAGTAAGTTGGTGTCACGAAGGATCACCCATGCTAGTTGTCCACTCAACTAGGAAATGTCCAATTATTTGTTTGTACTTTGTAATTATTTTGTAAATAAGTGTGGCCCGTTGGTGACGGAGGTGTAATAATAATAATTCCAATATTATTATTATGTAATTCATTGTGCTTGTATATCTTGTAAAGCATATACAATAGTTGGTTATTTGTAACGTGACGTGTAACCGTCGTTCGGATGTAAGTCCGTGCGAGTGTAAGCTCGTCTTATAAACAACTGGTTCGAGTGTAAGCTCGTGGTAGAGTGGGTGTAATCCCATCTAGGTGTATGTGTAATCTCATATCTTCATACATATATGTATAAGTAATAAATGGGTGCGAGTGTAATCTCGTAAGTATAATTATTGATTCGAGTTTAAGCTCGTATGCGTTCAAGTTGTAGCGTATACTTCCAAAGTATATATATATCTTGTAAGTGTAGTGTTGTATGTATTCAATACTTAGTATAAAAGTATTTTAAAGTTTCTGTTTCGTGCGACAATATGTAACCCGACAATGACATTCACGGACACTGTTCATACGACAATGGCATTCACGGAATTTTGTTCATGCGACAATAGGTTCACGGAGCACTGTTCATACGACAATAGATTCACGAAGTTTTGTTCATACGACAATACCATTCACGGAGTACTATTCATGCGACAATGGCATTCACGGAATTTTGTTCATGCATCAATAAGGATTAACGGAATTCTTTCAAGTATAAGTGTTAGTTTTTATGCGACAATGATTATAGATTGCGATTCACGGATAGTCATGCGACAATTAGCTTATTGTCGGTTTTTAAATAATTTCCAAAACAGTCCCTATATTATATTTTCCAGATTTTTAACTCGATAAACCTTTCGATTTGGAGCATTTCTAGTCCGATTTATACCTAACCAAAAATCACACATGTTCTCACATATGTCTAGTTCATTTCTGCACTGTAGGGTATTCTTTTATGTTCATTTACTATTTTAAACAAAAATAGTTTCAAGGTGTGATCAGACTTGGTCCAAAACAGACATATGTTCAAAGATTGAGTTATATCCGAAAATGAGTGCATTTATGGAAATGGTCAAAGTAGAACTTTTTATAGAGCTCTTCCGTACTCAAATTTTGGTAGGTGTTTCGTTGTCTAACTCTTTCTAGAACTCTAGATATTAACGTTTTAGTGAGACGATTTTTCTGGCCGGAAAGTAGTTTGTATATATGTGTTTCAAAAACGTGTTTTGGTAGATGGTTTGGACATTTCTTTGTTAAGTAAGCAACATAACATGTTAATACATATGTTATAAGTAAAATACAAGAGTTTTGAAGTCTCACAATGGTGTATGAAGAAATGGAGATGGTAGGAGTGATGTACGCGCGTCGGTGATCGTTTTGGTGTCTTCGGCTTCGTTTTTCCTTCAAGAGTGAGGTGGTGGCCAATGGTGGATGATGGTGGTGGCTGGATTTTCGTAGGAAATGGGAAGGGAAGAGAGGGGGAAGTTTAGAGAGAGTAGATGGATAAATGATGAGAAAGGTGGAGTGATAGATGAGAAGTAAGGGTGTGGGTTGGTTTGTTTTGAGTCAAAGAAGCAACCTCAACAAGGTATGGGGGTGGGATTTCAGCTGATTACAAGAGTGGTTCCCACCCAATGTGGTGTTTAAATCCTTTCTCCAAAGTTGCGTTATGTGCGGTGTTCGTTTACCCGTTCGTTTTACGTTTTAATTAATCGTATAACGTTTTATATAATACGTTTTGTTAACGGTTTTAAAACACGATATTTTAAATAAAAGTTTTACTCAACTAATATATTTTAAGTTATTAAAATATATTTCGATCGTCGGTCGGTAGTCGGTTGCGGTTTAGACGTTCGTTTAAATTGTGTAACGTTTTTAAACGTTTTAATTGTATGCGTGCAATCGTGATATTTTTACTTGAAGTATTTTATTAAATTACTTAATAATGTGATATAAGATATACTTTACCTTTATTTCATCCGTCGGGTACGTTCCACGCGTTTTCGTCGCGTACGGAGTGTTTTATACGATATCTAATACGTGTAATATATTCTCACAATATATTAATGTAAACAATGTTTGTTTGGATAAATCCACATTATTTTTAACAGTTTGTCACCAACGTCCATATTTTCATTGTCGGATATCCATCCGGTTCATAATTGTACGATTTAAACAAATCATGTAAACGTGTATGTAATTACACAGAAGGTCATGTATATTTAGATTAACATAAACTAAATACACATATTTACCAGTAGTTTAGGCACTAATTACAGTCCTAAATTAGCGGGTGTCACATTCTCCCCTTGTTAGGAGAATTTCGTCCCGAAATTAGCTCGTAGTCGCGGTGTGAGTAGATTCAGTGAACAGGTGTGGATGTTTCAGTCGCATTTGGTCTTCCCGTTCCCAAGTGAATTCAGGACCACGCCTCGAATTCCACCTGACTTTAACAATGGGAATACGACTCTGTTTTAAGCGTTTGACCTCACGGTCCATAATTTCCACGGGTTCCTCGACAAAGTGTAGTTTGTCGTCAATGTGTATCTCATCGAGAGGTATAATCAGTGTCTCATCAGACAGACATTTCTTCAAGTTAGAAATGTGAAAGGTAGGGTGTACGCTACTGAGTTCAGGAGGTAGCTGCAGTCTGTACGCCACTGGACCAATCCTTTCATGGATTTCGAACGGTCCAATGTACCTGGGATTCAGTTTCCCACGTTTGCCAAAACGAATAACGCCTTTCCAAGGGGAGACTTTCAGAAGTACTCGATCTCCAACCTGGAATTCGAGGTGTTTACGTCTCACGTCAGCATAGCTTTTCTGACGATCACGCGCTGCTTTTAGTCGGTTTTGTATGCCGACGATCTTTTCAGTTGTTTCATGTATGATTTCCGGACCGGTGAGTTGTGTTTCCCCCACCTCATTCCAACAGATAGGCGACCGGCACTTACGACCGTACAGTGCCTCGAAGGGTGCAGCTTTGATGCTGGTGTGGTAACTGTTGTTGTATGAAAACTCGCACAACGGTAAGTGATTTTCCCAGTTGTTACCGAAGTCAACTACGCAAGCTCGTAGTATATCCTCCAGTGTTTGTATAGTACGTTCGCTTTGGCCGTCTGTCTGTGGGTGGTAAGCAGTGCTCATGTCTAAACGAGTACCAAGAGATTTTTGTAGTGATTGCCAGAAGCGAGAAGTAAATCGAGCATCTCGGTCAGACATAATCGAGATGGGCACGCCGTGTCTTGACACGATCTCTTTCAGGTAGATCCGGGTCAAACGTTCCATCTTGTCAGTTTCCTTGATGGCTAGGAAATGAGCAGATTTAGTGAGTCGGTCTACGATCACCCAAATGGTATCGCAACCGCTAGAGGTTTTCGGGAGTTTAGTAATGAAATCCATGGTGATTTGCTCCCATTTCCATTCGGGGATTTCCGGTTGGTGTAGCAAACCGGAAGGTTTCTGGTGTTCAGCTTTAACCTTAGAACAAGTAAGACACTTGCTAACGTAGGTAGCAATGTCGGCTTTCATGTTGGGCCACCAGTGCAACTCCTTGATGCCATGGTACATTTTGTCGGCACCAGGGTGTATAGAGTATTTAGACTTGTGTGCCTCGTTCATCACCAAGTCTCGTAAGTTCCCGTAGTTGGGTAACCAGAGTAAGTCAGAGAAGTACTTGGACCCATTTGGTTTGGTTTCCAGTTGTTTGTCTATGCCTCGCAAGGCCTCGTGTTTCACATTTTCAGCTTTAAGTGCTTCGAGTTGAGCGGTAAGAATTTGGGTTATCAGGTCGTTGTGTATAGTCATACTAAGTGCTCGGACTCGAAGGGGTTTCACTCGTTCCTTACGACTTAAGGCATCAGCAACAACGTTTGCCTTGCCTGGATGGTAGCGAATTTCACAGTCGTAATCAGTAAGTAGTTCGACCCAACGGCGTTGTCTCATATTGAGGTCTTTCTGGTCGAAGATGTGCTGGAGACTTTTGTGGTCGGTAAAGATTGTAGACTTGGTACCGTATAAGTAGTGTCTCCAAATTTTGAGAGCGAATACAACTGCCCCCAACTCTAGGTCATGAGTGGTGTAATTCTTTTCGTGGACCTTGAGTTGTCGAGAGGCGTAAGCAATGACTTTGTCTCGTTGCATCAGTACGCAACCGAGACCTTGGTGTGAAGCGTCACAGTATACCACGAAGTCATCGTTGCCTTCGGGTAATGAAAGAATAGGTGCACTGCAGAGTTTCTTTTTGAGCAGTTGGAAAGCTGACTCTTGTTTATCAGTCCAATCGAACTTCCTTTCTTTTTGAGTCAGTGTAGTGAGAGGTTGAGCTATTTTTGAAAAGTTCTCAATGAATCGCCTATAGTATCCGGTGAGTCCTAAGAATTGCGTACCTCGGTGGGTGTAGTAGGTGCTTGCCAACCCTTGATGGCTTCGATTTTTGAGGGATCAACATGAATTCCTTGACTGTCAATCACGTGTCCAAGGAATTGTACAGTTTGCATCCAGAACTCACACTTGGAGAATTTGGCATATAACTCCTCGTGCTTGAGTAGTTCTAGAATGGTTTTCATGTGTTGCGCGTGTTCTTGTTCATTGCGCGAGTAAATCAGAATGTCATCAATGAAAACGATGACAAACTTATCAAGGTAAGGCTTACACACCCGATTCATAAGGTCCATGAATACTGCCGGTGCGTTGGTTAAGCCGAATGGCATCACTTGGAATTCGTAATGCCCGTACCGAGTTCGGAAAGCTGTTTTAGGAATGTCGGTGTCACGAACTCGTAGTTGGTGATAACCTGACTTTAGATTGATCTTTGAATAAAAACTCGACCCCTGAAGTTGGTCAAACAGGTCATCAATACGAGGTAGTGGGTAACGGTTCTTGACGGTTAATTTGTTGAGTTCACGATAGTCAATGCACATGCGGAAAGAACCGTCTTTCTTTTTCACAAAGAGGACCGGCGCTCCCCAAGGCGAGGAACTTGGTCGAATAAATCCTTTGTCCAGGAGCTCTTGTAGTTGTGTAGACAACTCCTGAAGTTCGGAAGGTGCTAAACGATAGGGTGCTCGTGCCACGGGTGTGGATCCAGGCACGAGGTCAATAGAAAACTCGATTTGTCTATGTGGCGGAAGGCCAGGCAAGTCTTCAGGAAAGACTTCTGGGAAGTCTCGAACAATAGGTACATCCTCAAGTCGCTTCTCCTCCGACTGTTTTTCTATAACGTGTGCGAGGATTGCCTGGTACCCTTTTCTCAAGTATTTCCGGGTTTTCATGCAAGAAATAATGTTAAGTCTTGTCCTACCGGTCTCCCCTTGAACGATTAAAGTTCCACCGGTGACGAGAGGAATACGGACGATTTTCTCGTAACAAATAATCTCGGCGCGGTGTTTGGATAACCAATCCATACCGATGATTATGTCAAAGTTGCCGATCTCGACAAGTATAAGGTCAATAGAGAATAGCTCATCAGCTAAGTTCAACGTGCAGTTAGGTATCATACGATTGGCCTCAATGAGTTTGCCGTTTGCCAATTCTACTGTGTACTTAGAATCTAAGGCAACAGGTGTAGTGTTAAGTAGTGGACAAAACTCATCGGATATGAAGCTCCTATCAGCACCAGTATCAAATAACACAGAAGCAGTCAAATTGTTGAGAGAAAACGTACCCGTGACCACATTCGGGTCCTGGCGGGCATCCCCAGCGTTGATAACGAAAGCTCTTCCTCGAGCATTGTTGTTTCTGTTATTGTTGTTGTTTTTCTTGTTCTTCAATTTGGGGCAATCACTCTTGAAATGCCCAGCAACTCCACACTCAAAACAGGTTCTAGGAGTGTTGAGTCAGGTGTTGGTGTTGGCAGTGTTAGTCCTGCAATCATTAGCAAAGTGCCCAAATCGTCTGCACTTGCTACAAGGGCAAGGACCATTATGATGAAGTTGACACTTAGTACAGTAAGGTTTGTCCCCTTTGTAGTCCTTTCTGTCATCAGAACTATAGGTGTAGGCTTTTATGGTTTCAGGCCTTTTGGATGGTTGTTGGTTTTGGTTCTGGTTGCTAGAATTTCCAGACCACTTCCTCTTGTTGTTGCCAGAGGATGTGACAGGTGTTTCACGGCTAACAATCATAGCCATAAGTTCATGAGCCATACGAATGGCACTCTAAATGCAGCGGGTTTGGATGAGGCCACGTTCCCATGGATGTTCTCCGGGAGTCCGCGTATGTACCTCTGAATGCGCTTGCGCTCAGGATCAACCATGGAAGGACAGAGGAGCGCAAGTTGTTGAAATCTAGTAGTATAGCTGGTGATATCGGTACCTTGAACAGATAAATTCCAGAACTCTTCTTCCAGTCGTTGGAGTTCTTCGTTTGGACAGTACTCGTCGGTGAGCTTTCTTTTCAAATCCCCCCAAGGAATTTGATATGCAATGTCAACACCTACGGTATTGGCATAAGTGTTCCACCAAGTCAGGGCACCTTCAAGGAAAGTGCAGGTGGCGTACTTAAACTTGCAGTCCTCGGGACAGTTGCAAATCCGGAAGACTGATTCCATTTTCTCGGCCCATCGAATTAATCCTGTGGCCCCTTCAGTACCCTTAAAGTTCAAGGGTTTGCAGTTCAAGAAATCTTTGTAAGAACAGGGCCTAGGTTGGGGCCCGTTTGCAGTTGTATCATCACTGCCAGAACTCGGCTGTCGAATAGCCATGGCTTGAGCCACACTTTGGGCAATGAGTTGAGCGATCTCGGCATCGTTGTACGTGTGTCTCTTTGGAGGCATAGTGCTGAATAACAACGAATGAGACATGTAAGATATTTGCACAGAGTTATGATATATCACACATGTATATATATTATCGAGGTAACACTATTTGTTTTGGTAAATACGCTCTTCAGGCACTTGAACCCGCTTGGATCACATCTAGACAAATAGAAGCAGGTCGACGAGCAATGACACGAAATGCACGTCGCGGTGGAAAAATATGGGTTCGTATATTTCCAGATAAACCAGTTACGGTAAGACCCGCAGACGTGATAATCATATTTCATTAGGTAATTAGTTGAGTTACAAGATACAAGTTTCCAGAAGATTACCAAAAGTGCGGAGTTTACAAAAGATACCGGGAATATTACATCCGGTCGAATTACAAAGATCCTAAGATATATAATATATTACAAGATAGTTACTACACTAATCTCGGTGTAGATTCAGTCGTGGCAGCAGAGAGGTTAGGTGGTCTACAGATTCTGCAAGTCTGGTGACCATTCTGAGAGCATCCTCGGTTTCCTGCAGGCGCGTCTCGCATTCTTGCAGACTCGATTGTAAGACGGAGATCTCGTTTCGGTTACCGATTACCTAGTTATGTACGATCTCCATAGTTTGTGTGGTATATTCCATTTGATTTTGAGTACGGTTAATGGTTTCAGACAGATCTTCTTGATCTAAGTACATTTGTGCGATGCGGCCCTGAGCCGTTAGCATCCAGTTTTCTCAGTTTCTTGAAGTTCAATTTCCATGTCATGTAGCCTGCTCTCGTGTCGGTGTACTCGAGCAGCTAACACTGGAACAGTGTGGTATGTTGGTTCTTGTGTATACGGGGAGAGATCCATAGCAGCATATTCTCCGACATCGTCGGGGATCTCAATGTGTTCTTCAATCCTCCAGGTGGTCATAGCCGCAAGTAACCAGCTCCATTGACGAGTGATTGCTCGATGGTGAGCTAAAGTAGATAGGTTACCAGTAGTGGCAGGATTAGCATAGGGGCGAGCTCGGCGTGAGCTGCCAGTGCGTCTAGTCTGTATATAATTACATTGAGTATGAATATCATGTTTATCATTATGATATATGTGTGATCAAAGTGAATTTGTGCATTTGGGATAATTAAAGTAAACTTGCATATAAGGTGTTCGATGAAATGTCTCAATGAAATATGAATTAACTGTTGTCGTCATAGTGATTGATTAGCATGAAAATTTAGCATCTGGAAATACAAAATTACAAATTCTGAAGAGTTTTCCTGAACACAATGATTGATAGGAGTTACTATCAAATGTAGTATTGTAGTGTATCACATTTGTTACTACACTGTTATTTACATTTATACTTTGTTGGTTTAGTAACACATGTGTTAGCTGCGTTTGATTTGTATTTTAGTGTCTGGTGATACAACTGTAGTGAGTCTGTTTTTGTTTTGAAGTTACACATGTGTTACTTATGTATGTTGATGTGGATAGTAGTAGTTTAGTTTTTGTATGTTTGATGTTGATGTGGATAGTAGTAGTTACACAAGCGTTACTACTAGAGTTTACATGAAATGTGTCTATATATGTGATATGAGTGTATTGATATATGAAATGTGTTTATGGAGAAGGGTAGGCCGTTTACTTATGTTTTTAGTTGTGTTTCGAAGTATTTGTTTTTATCAAAGCATATTTTTCTTTGGGGAATAGTTCATATATGGTTACTTGTTTATTGAAATTAATATATGAGTCTGATAATATACAACGAAATAATACCATACGACATTTTTTTTTTATTGTAGCAATCTTTGTTTGTGAAACATTTCACAGCATTTGGGCACCTCGCGTCTCAGAAACTTAGGAAAATAGAAAGGGCAGCGGTGATGGATTTTAAGTGGAAGACGCATGAAAAAGGTCAGGATTGTGGTGTGTTTGCAATGATGCAAATGGAACAGTACACCGATCATGTAACACCCCCAAATTCACTGTTGCGCGGAAGCAAGCTTTGGGTGTTACTAATCAATAATCAAGCACCAAAGTAAAGCAAACGACATCTATATGCAACGTCGTACAATAGTACAAAAGTATTACATTGTTGAATCATAATACAAGCTTCGAGTTCGAAAATGATTTCCTAGAGATTCTACTACATAACCGATATACAAAAAGTAATGCAAAAGAATCTTCACAAGTTTGTATGCATGCGACTCGAGTTATCAGTCTTGAGTGTGGTGCAGTCCTACTGCTGTAATGTACCTGAGATAAATGCTAAAAAGTGTCAACCAAAAAGGTTGGTGAATCTCACAGGTTTAGTATAGTAATCCTTTATGAAACACAAGTAAAGTACCAGTAATGCCCTCGAGCATAGTAAGTAAATCAGTAACTCAGTAAATCAGTATGTCGATACTATTACCATGAGCTCACAAGATGAAGCTTAACAGTGTAGTGTGAATGGTACAGTCAAGTACAGCATCACGTACCCCCGTGAGTGCTATCCGGACACTCATATGTAACAAGTACTAATATGCCTGTTTCTACGGTGTAATCCGTGGTAGCGCTACTACCCCAGGCAGTGATTGTCAGTCCCAAATGGATCCATTTACTAGTAATCTCGCTTAAGTCCATAACTAACAACTTATGATAGGAGGATTTCAGTGGATAAAAAGTAACTCATGTAATGTATGTAAAAGTAGTGTGTAACAGTTCAGTACTTGTGTTCATACGTAAAACGGTAGCAAATATCTCACCCCAAGTAGAAAAAAGTAAAAACGGGGCTGTAAGACTCACCTGAGCCTAGCAAACAAGTATAGCGGATGTAAGTCCGTAAGTGTCGGGTGTAATCCCGTAAGTACCGGATGTAATTCCGTACGTTGGTTCTCCGAACCCTGCAACCTTCTGACGTCCGAAACGCACAAGGTTGTAAGCAAGTAAGTAAGTTGGTGTCACGAAGGATCACCCATGCTAGTTGTCCACTCAACTAGGAAATGTCCAAGTATTTGTTTGTACTTTGTAATTATTTTGTAAATAAGTGTGGCCCGTTGGTGACGGAGGTGTAATAATAATAATTCCAATATTATTATTATGTAATTCATTGTGCTTGTATATCTTGTAAAGCATATACAATAGTTGGTTATTTGTAACGTGACGTGTAACCGTCGTTCGGATGTAAGTCCGTGCGAGTGTAAGCTCGTCTTATAAACAACTGGTTCGAGTGTAAGCTCGTGGTAGAGTGGGTGTAATCCCATCTAGGTGTATGTGTAATCTCATATCTTCATACATATATGTATAAGTAATAAATGGGTGCGAGTGTAATCTCGTAAGTATAATTATTGATTCGAGTGTAAGCTCGTATGCGTTCAAGTTGTAGCGTATACTTCCAAAGTATATATATATCTTGTAAGTGTAGTGTTGTATGTATTCAATACTTAGTATAAAAGTATTTTAAAGTTTCTGTTTCGTGCGACAATATGTAACCCGACAATGACATTCACGGACACTGTTCATACGACAATGGCATTCACGGAATTTTGTTCATGCGACAATAGGTTCACGGAGCACTGTTCATACGACAATAGATTCACGAAGTTTTGTTCATACGACAATACCATTCACGGAGTACTATTCATGCGACAATGGCATTTTTTGTTCATGCATCAATAAGGATTAACGGAATTCTTTCAAGTATAAGTGTTAGTTTTTATGCGACAAATGATTATAGATTGCGGATTCACGGATAGTCATGCGACAATTAGCTTATTGTCGGTTTTTAAATAATTTCCAAAACAGTCCCTGTATTATATTTTCCAGATTTTTAACTCGATAAACCTTTCGATTTGGAGCATTTCTAGTCCGATTTATACCTAACCAAAAATCACACATGTTCTCACATATGTCTAGTTCATTTCTGCACTGTAGGGTATTCTTTTATGTTCATTTACTATTTTAAACAAAAATAGTTTCAAGGTGTGGTCAGACTGGTCCAAAACAGACATATGTTCAAAGATTGAGTTATATCCGAAAATGAGTGCATTTATGGAAATGGTCCAAAGTAGAACTTTTTATAGTGCTCTTCCGTACGCAAATTTTGGTAGGTGTTTCGTTGTCTAACTCTTTCTAGAACTCTAGATATTAACGTTTTAGTGAGACGATTTTTACTGGCCGGAAAGTAGTTTGTATATATGTGTTTCAAAAACGTGTTTTGGTAGATGGTTTGGACATTTCTTTGTTAAGTAAGCAACATAACATGTTAATACATATGTTATAAGTAAAATACAAGAGTTTTGAAGTCTCACAATGGTGTATGAAGAAACGGAGATGGTAGGAGTGATGTACGCGCGTCGGTGATCGTTTTGGTGTCTTCGGCTTCGTTTTTCCTTCAAGAGTGAGGTGGTGGCCAATGGTGGATGATGGTGGTGGCTGGATTTTCGTGGGAAATGGGAAGGGAAGAGAGGGGGAAGTTTAGAGAGAGTAGATGGATAAATGATGAGAAAGGTGGAGTGATAGATGAGAAGTAAGGGTGTGCGGTTGGTTTGTTTTGAGTCAAAGAAGCAACCTCAACAAGGTATGGGGGTGGATTTCAGCTGATTACAAGAGTGGTTCCCACCCCAATGTGGTGTTTAAATCCTTTCTCCAAAGTTGCGTTATGTGCGGTGTTCGTTTTACCCGTTCGTTTTACGTTTTAATTAATCGTATAACGTTTTATATAATACGTTTTGTTAACGGTTTTAAAACACGATATTTTAAATAAAAGTTTTACTCAACTAATATATTATAAGTTATTAAAATATATTTCGAATCGTCGGTCGGTAGTCGGTTGCGGTTTAGACGTTCGTTTAAATTGTGTAACGTTTTTAAACGTTTTAATTGTATGCGTGCAATCGTGATATTTTTACTTGAAGTATTTTATTAAATTACTTAATAATGTGATATAAGATATACTTTACCTTTATTTCATCCGTCGGGTACGTTCCACGCGTTTTCGTCGCGTACGGAGTGTTTTATACGATATCTAATACGTGTAATATATTCTCACAATATATTAATGTAAACAATGTTTGTTTGGATAAATCCACATTATTTTTAACAGTTTGTCACCAACGTCCATATTTTCATTGTCGGATATCCATCCGGTTCATAATTGTACGATTTAAACAAATCATGTAAACGTGTATGTAATTACACAGAAGGTCATGTATATTTAGATTAACATAAACTAAATACACATATTTACCAGTAGTTTAGGCACTAATTACAGTCCTAAATTAGCGGGTGTCACATTCTCCCCTTGTTAGGAGAATTTCGTCCCGAAATTAGCTCGTAGTCGCGGTGTGAGTAGATTCAGTGAACAGGTGTGGATGTTTCAGTCGCATTTGGTCTTCCCGTTCCCAAGTGAATTCAGGACCACGCCTCGAATTCCACCTGACTTTAACAATGGGAATACGACTCTGTTTTAAGCGTTTGACCTCACGGTCCATAATTTCCACGGGTTCCTCGACAAAGTGTAGTTTGTCGTCAATGTGTATCTCATCGAGAGGTATAATCAGTGTCTCATCAGACAGACATTTCTTCAAGTTAGAAATGTGAAAGGTAGGGTGTACGCTACTGAGTTCAGGAGGTAGCTGCAGTCTGTACGCCACTGGACCAATCCTTTCATGGATTTCGAACGGTCCAATGTACCTGGGATTCAGTTTCCCACGTTTGCCAAAACGAATAACGCCTTTCCAAGGGGAGACTTTCAGAAGTACTCGATCTCCAACCTGGAATTCGAGGTGTTTACGTCTCACGTCAGCATAGCTTTTCTGACGATCACGCGCTGCTTTTAGTCGGTTTTGTATGCCGACGATCTTTTCAGTTGTTTCATGTATGATTTCCGGACCGGTGAGTTGTGTTTCCCCCACCTCATTCCAACAGATAGGCGACCGGCACTTACGACCGTACAGTGCCTCGAAGGGTGCAGCTTTGATGCTGGTGTGGTAACTGTTGTTGTATGAAAACTCGCACAACGGTAAGTGATTTTCCCAGTTGTTACCGAAGTCAACTACGCAAGCTCGTAGCATATCCTCCAGTGTTTGTATAGTACGTTCGCTTTGGCCGTCTGTCTGTGGGTGGTAAGCAGTGCTCATGTCTAAACGAGTACCAAGAGATTTTTGTAGTGATTGCCAGAAGCGAGAAGTAAATCGAGCATCTCGGTCAGACATAATCGAGATGGGCACGCCGTGTCTTGACACGATCTCTTTCAGGTAGATCCGGGTCAAACGTTCCATCTTGTCAGTTTCCTTGATGGCTAGGAAATGAGCAGATTTAGTGAGTCGGTCTACGATCACCCAAATGGTATCGCAACCGCTAGAGGTTTTCGGGAGTTTAGTAATGAAATCCATGGTGATTTGCTCCCATTTCCATTCGGGGATTTCCGGTTGGTGTAGCAAACCGGAAGGTTTCTGGTGTTCAGCTTTAACCTTAGAACAAGTAAGACACTTGCTAACGTAGGTAGCAATGTCGGCTTTCATGTTGGGCCACCAGTGCAACTCCTTGATGCCATGGTACATTTTGTCGGCACCAGGGTGTATAGAGTATTTAGACTTGTGTGCCTCGTTCATCACCAAGTCTCGTAAGTTCCCGTAGTTGGGTAACCAGAGTAAGTCAGAGAAGTACTTGGACCCATTTGGTTTGGTTTCCAGTTGTTTGTCTATGCCTCGCAAGGCCTCGTGTTTCACATTTTCAGCTTTAAGTGCTTCGAGTTGAGCGGTAAGAATTTGGGTTATCAGGTCGTTGTGTATAGTCATACTAAGTGCTCGGACTCGAAGGGGTTTCACTCGTTCCTTACGACTTAAGGCATCAGCAACAACGTTTGCCTTGCCTGGATGGTAGCGAATTTCACAGTCGTAATCAGTAAGTAGTTCGACCCAACGGCGTTGTCTCATATTGAGGTCTTTCTGGTCGAAGATGTGCTGGAGACTTTTGTGGTCGGTAAAGATTGTAGACTTGGTACCGTATAAGTAGTGTCTCCAAATTTTGAGAGCGAATACAACTGCCCCCAACTCTAGGTCATGAGTGGTGTAATTCTTTTCGTGGACCTTGAGTTGTCGAGAGGCGTAAGCAATGACTTTGTCTCGTTGCATCAGTACGCAACCGAGACCTTGGTGTGAAGCGTCACAGTATACCACGAAGTCATCGTTGCCTTCGGGTAATGAAAGAATAGGTGCACTGCAGAGTTTCTTTTTGAGCAGTTGGAAAGCTGACTCTTGTTTATCAGTCCAATCGAACTTCCTTTCTTTTTGAGTCAGTGTAGTGAGAGGTTGAGCTATTTTTGAAAAGTTCTCAATGAATCGCCTATAGTATCCGGTGAGTCCTAAGAATTGCGTACCTCGGTGGGTGTAGTAGGTGCTTGCCAACCCTTGATGGCTTCGATTTTTGAGGGATCAACATGAATTCCTTGACTGTCAATCACGTGTCCAAGGAATTGTACAGTTTGCATCCAGAACTCACACTTGGAGAATTTGGCATATAACTCCTCGTGCTTGAGTAGTTCTAGAATGGTTTTCATGTGTTGCGCGTGTTCTTGTTCATTGCGCGAGTAAATCAGAATGTCATCAATGAAAACGATGACAAACTTATCAAGGTAAGGCTTACACACCCGATTCATAAGGTCCATGAATACTGCCGGTGCGTTGGTTAAGCCGAATGGCATCACTTGGAATTCGTAATGCCCGTACCGAGTTCGGAAAGCTGTTTTAGGAATGTCGGTGTCACGAACTCGTAGTTGGTGATAACCTGACTTTAGATTGATCTTTGAATAAAAACTCGACCCCTGAAGTTGGTCAAACAGGTCATCAATACGAGGTAGTGGGTAACGGTTCTTGACGGTTAATTTGTTGAGTTCACGATAGTCAATGCACATGCGGAAAGAACCGTCTTTCTTTTTCACAAAGAGGACCGGCGCTCCCCAAGGCGAGGAACTTGGTCGAATAAATCCTTTGTCCAGGAGCTCTTGTAGTTGTGTAGACAACTCCTGAAGTTCGGAAGGTGCTAAACGATAGGGTGCTCGTGCCACGGGTGTGGATCCAGGCACGAGGTCAATAGAAAACTCGATTTGTCTATGTGGCGGAAGGCCAGGCAAGTCTTCAGGAAAGACTTCTGGGAAGTCTCGAACAATAGGTACATCCTCAAGTCGCTTCTCCTCCGACTGTTTTTCTATAACGTGTGCGAGGATTGCCTGGTACCCTTTTCTCAAGTATTTCCGGGTTTTCATGCAAGAAATAATGTTAAGTCTTGTCCTACCGGTCTCCCCTTGAACGATTAAAGTTCCACCGGTGACGAGAGGAATACGGACGATTTTCTCGTAACAAATAATCTCGGCGCGGTGTTTGGATAACCAATCCATACCGATGATTATGTCAAAGTTGCCGATCTCGACAAGTATAAGGTCAATAGAGAATAGCTCATCAGCTAAGTTCAACGTGCAGTTAGGTATCATACGATTGGCCTCAATGAGTTTGCCGTTTGCCAATTCTACTGTGTACTTAGAATCTAAGGCAACAGGTGTAGTGTTAAGTAGTGGACAAAACTCATCGGATATGAAGCTCCTATCAGCACCAGTATCAAATAACACAGAAGCAGTCAAATTGTTGAGAGAAAACGTACCCGTGACCACATTCGGGTCCTGGCGGGCATCCCCAGCGTTGATAACGAAAGCTCTTCCTCGAGCATTGTTGTTTCTGTTATTGTTGTTGTTTTTCTTGTTCTTCAATTTGGGGCAATCACTCTTGAAATGCCCAGCAACTCCACACTCAAAACAGGTTCTAGGAGTGTTGAGTCAGGTGTTGGTGTTGGCAGTGTTAGTCCTGCAATCATTAGCAAAGTGCCCAAATCGTCTGCACTTGCTACAAGGGCAAGGACCATTATGATGAAGTTGACACTTAGTACAGTAAGGTTTGTCCCCTTTGTAGTCCTTTCTGTCATCAGAACTATAGGTGTAGGCTTTTATGGTTTCAGGCCTTTTGGATGGTTGTTGGTTTTGGTTCTGGTTGCTAGAATTTCCAGACCACTTCCTCTTGTTGTTGCCAGAGGATGTGACAGGTGTTTCACGGCTAACAATCATAGCCATAAGTTCATGAGCCATACGAATGGCACTCTAAATGCAGCGGGTTTGGATGAGGCCACGTTCCCATGGATGTTCTCCGGGAGTCCGCGTATGTACCTCTGAATGCGCTTGCGCTCAGGATCAACCATGGAAGGACAGAGGAGCGCAAGTTGTTGAAATCTAGTAGTATAGCTGGTGATATCGGTACCTTGAACAGATAAATTCCAGAACTCTTCTTCCAGTCGTTGGAGTTCTTCGTTTGGACAGTACTCGTCGGTGAGCTTTCTTTTCAAATCCCCCCAAGGAATTTGATATGCAATGTCAACACCTACGGTATTGGCATAAGTGTTCCACCAAGTCAGGGCACCTTCAAGGAAAGTGCAGGTGGCGTACTTAAACTTGCAGTCCTCGGGACAGTTGCAAATCCGGAAGACTGATTCCATTTTCTCGGCCCATCGAATTAATCCTGTGGCCCCTTCAGTACCCTTAAAGTTCAAGGGTTTGCAGTTCAAGAAATCTTTGTAAGAACAGGGCCTAGGTTGGGGCCCGTTTGCAGTTGTATCATCACTGCCAGAACTCGGCTGTCGAATAGCCATGGCTTGAGCCACACTTTGGGCAATGAGTTGAGCGATCTCGGCATCGTTGTACGTGTGTCTCTTTGGAGGCATAGTGCTGAATAACAACGAATGAGACATGTAAGATATTTGCACAGAGTTATGATATATCACACATGTATATATATTATCGAGGTAACACTATTTGTTTTGGTAAATACGCTCTTCAGGCACTTGAACCCGCTTGGATCACATCTAGACAAATAGAAGCAGGTCGACGAGCAATGACACGAAATGCACGTCGCGGTGGAAAAATATGGGTTCGTATATTTCCAGATAAACCAGTTACGGTAAGACCCGCAGACGTGATAATCATATTTCATTAGGTAATTAGTTGAGTTACAAGATACAAGTTTCCAGAAGATTACCAAAAGTGCGGAGTTTACAAAAGATACCGGGAATATTACATCCGGTCGAATTACAAAGATCCTAAGATATATAATATATTACAAGATAGTTACTACACTAATCTCGGTGTAGATTCAGTCGTGGCAGCAGAGAGGTTAGGTGGTCTACAGATTCTGCAAGTCTGGTGACCATTCTGAGAGCATCCTCGGTTTCCTGCAGGCGCGTCTCGCATTCTTGCAGACTCGATTGTAAGACGGAGATCTCGTTTCGGTTACCGATTACCTAGTTATGTACGATCTCCATAGTTTGTGTGGTATATTCCATTTGATTTTGAGTACGGTTAATGGTTTCAGACAGATCTTCTTGATCTAAGTACATTTGTGCGATGCGGCCCTGAGCCGTTAGCATCCAGTTTTCTCAGTTTCTTGAAGTTCAATTTCCATGTCATGTAGCCTGCTCTCGTGTCGGTGTACTCGAGCAGCTAACACTGGAACAGTGTGGTATGTTGGTTCTTGTGTATACGGGGAGAGATCCATAGCAGCATATTCTCCGACATCGTCGGGGATCTCAATGTGTTCTTCAATCCTCCAGGTGGTCATAGCCGCAAGTAACCAGCTCCATTGACGAGTGATTGCTCGATGGTGAGCTAAAGTAGATAGGTTACCAGTAGTGGCAGGATTAGCATAGGGGCGAGCTCGGCGTGAGCTGCCAGTGCGTCTAGTCTGTATATAATTACATTGAGTATGAATATCATGTTTATCATTATGATATATGTGTGATCAAAGTGAATTTGTGCATTTGGGATAATTAAAGTAAACTTGCATATAAGGTGTTCGATGAAATGTCTCAATGAAATATGAATTAACTGTTGTCGTCATAGTGATTGATTAGCATGAAAATTTAGCATCTGGAAATACAAAATTACAAATTCTGAAGAGTTTTCCTGAACACAATGATTGATAGGAGTTACTATCAAATGTAGTATTGTAGTGTATCACATTTGTTACTACACTGTTATTTACATTTATACTTTGTTGGTTTAGTAACACATGTGTTAGCTGCGTTTGATTTGTATTTTAGTGTCTGGTGATACAACTGTAGTGAGTCTGTTTTTGTTTTGAAGTTACACATGTGTTACTTATGTATGTTGATGTGGATAGTAGTAGTTTAGTTTTTGTATGTTTGATGTTGATGTGGATAGTAGTAGTTACACAAGCGTTACTACTAGAGTTTACATGAAATGTGTCTATATATGTGATATGAGTGTATTGATATATGAAATGTGTTTATGGAGAAGGGTAGGCCGTTTACTTATGTTTTTAGTTGTGTTTCGAAGTATTTGTTTTTATCAAAGCATATTTTTCTTTGGGGAATAGTTCATATATGGTTACTTGTTTATTGAAATTAATATATGAGTCTGATAATATACAACGAAATAATACCATACGACATTTTTTTTTTATTGTAGCAATCTTTGTTTGTGAAACATTTCACAGCATTTGGGCACCTCGCGTCTCAGAAACTTAGGAAAATAGAAAGGGCAGCGGTGATGGATTTTAAGTGGAAGACGCATGAAAAAGGTCAGGATTGTGGTGTGTTTGCAATGATGCAAATGGAACAGTACACCGATCATGTAACACCCCCAAATTCACTGTTGCGCGGAAGCAAGCTTTGGGTGTTACTAATCAATAATCAAGCACCAAAGTAAAGCAAACGACATCTATATGCAACGTCGTACAATAGTACAAAAGTATTACATTGTTGAATCATAATATAAGCTTCGAGTTCGAAAATGATTTCCTAGAGATTCTACTACATAACCGATATACAAAAAGTAATGCAAAAGAATCTTCACAAGTTTGTATGCATGCGACTCGAGTTATCAGTCTTGAGTGTGGTGCAGTCCTACTGCTGTAATGTACCTGAGATAAATGCTAAAAAGTGTCAACCAAAAAGGTTGGTGAATCTCACAGGTTTAGTATAGTAATCCTTTATGAAACACAAGTAAAGTACCAGTAATGCCCTCGAGCATAGTAAGTAAATCAGTAACTCAGTAAATCAGTATGTCGATACTATTACCATGAGCTCACAAGATGAAGCTTAACAGTGTAGTGTGAATGGTACAGTCAAGTACAGCATCACGTACCCCCGTGAGTGCTATCCGGACACTCATATGTAACAAGTACTAATATGCCTGTTTCTACGGTGTAATCCGTGGTAGCGCTACTACCCCAGGCAGTGATTGTCAGTCCCAAATGGATCCATTTACTAGTAATCTCGCTTAAGTCCATAACTAACAACTTATGATAGGAGGATTTCAGTGGATAAAAAGTAACTCATGTAATGTATGTAAAAGTAGTGTGTAACAGTTCAGTACTTGTGTTCATACGTAAAACGGTAGCAAATATCTCACCCCAAGTAGAAAACAGTAAAAACGGGGCTGTAAGACTCACCTGAGCCTAGCAAACAAGTATAGCGGATGTAAGTCCGTAAGTGTCGGGTGTAATCCCGTAAGTACCGGATGTAATTCCGTACGTTGGTTCTCCGAACCCTGCAACCTTCTGACGTCCGAAACGCACAAGGTTGTAAGCAAGTAAGTAAGTTGGTGTCACGAAGGATCACCCATGCTAGTTGTCCACTCAACTAGGAAATGTCCAAGTATTTGTTTGTACTTTGTAATTATTTTGTAAATAAGTGTGGCCCGTTGGTGACGGAGGTGTAATAATAATAATTCCAATATTATTATTATGTAATTCATTGTGCTTGTATATCTTGTAAAGCATATACAATAGTTGGTTATTTGTAACGTGACGTGTAACCGTCGTTCGGATGTAAGTCCGTGCGAGTGTAAGCTCGTCTTATAAACAACTGGTTCGAGTGTAAGCTCGTGGTAGAGTGGGTGTAATCCCATCTAGGTGTATGTGTAATCTCATATCTTCATACATATATGTATAAGTAATAAATGGGTGCGAGTGTAATCTCGTAAGTATAATTATTGATTCGAGTGTAAGTTCGTATGCGTTCAAGTTGTAGCGTATACTTCCAAAGTATATATATATCTTGTAAGTGTAGTGTTGTATGTATTCAATACTTAGTATAAAAGTATTTTAAAGTTTCTGTTTCGTGCGACAATATGTAACCCGACAATGACATTCACGGACACTGTTCATACGACAATGGCATTCACGGAATTTTGTTCATGCGACAATAGGTTCACGGAGCACTGTTCATACGACAATAGATTCACGAAGTTTTGTTCATACGACAATACCATTCACGGAGTACTATTCATGCGACAATGGCATTCACGGAATTTTGTTCATGCATCAATAAGGATTAACGGAATTCTTTCAAGTATAAGTGTTAGTTTTTATGCGACAATGATTATAGATTGCGATTCACGGATAGTCATGCGACAATTAGCTTATTGTCGGTTTTTAAATAATTTCCAAAACAGTCCCTGTATTATATTTTCCAGATTTTTAACTCGATAAACCTTTCGATTTGGAGCATTTCTAGTCCGATTTATACCTAACCAAAAATCACACATGTTCTCACATATATCTAGTTCATTTTTGCACTGTAGGGTATTCTTTTATGTTCATTTACTATTTTAAACAAAAATAGTTTCAAGGTGTGGTCAGACTTGGTCCAAAACAGACATATGTTCAAAGATTGAGTTATATCCGAAAATGAGTGCATTTATGGAAATGGTCAAAGTAGAACTTTTTATAGTGCTCTTCCGTACGCAAATTTTGGTAGGTGTTTCGTTGTCTAACTCTTTCTAGAACTCTAGATATTAACGTTTTAGTGAGACGATTTTTCTGGCCGGAAAGTAGTTTGTATATATGTGTTTCAAAAACGTGTTTTGGTAGATGGTTTGGACATTTCTTTGTTAAGTAAGCAACATAACATGTTAATACATATGTTATAAGTAAAATACAAGAGTTTTGAAGTCTCACAATGGTGTATGAAGAAACGGAGATGGTAGGAGTGATGTACGCGCGTCGGTGATCGTTTTGGTGTCTTCGGCTTCGTTTTTCCTTCAAGAGTGAGGTGGTGGCCAATGGTGGATGATGGTGGTGGCTGGATTTTCGTGGGAAATGGGAAGGGAAGAGAGGGGGAAGTTTAGAGAGAGTAGATGGATAAATGATGAGAAAGGTGGAGTGATAGATGAGAAGTAAGGGTGTGGGTTGGTTTGTTTTGAGTCAAAGAAGCAACCTCAACAAGGTATGGGGGTGGATTTCAGCTGATTACAAGAGTGGTTCCCACCCAATGTGGTGTTTAAATCCTTTCTCCAAAGTTGCGTTATGTGCGGTGTTCGTTTACCCGTTCGTTTTACGTTTTAATTAATCGTATAACGTTTTATATAATACGTTTTGTTAACGGTTTTAAAACACGATATTTTAAATAAAAGTTTTACTCAACTAATATATTTTAAGTTATTAAAATATATTTCGATCGTCGGTCGGTAGTCGGTTGCGGTTTAGACGTTCGTTTAAATTGTGTAACGTTTTTAAACGTTTTAATTGTATGCGTGCAATCGTGATATTTTTACTTGAAGTATTTTATTAAATTACTTAATAATGTGATATAAGATATACTTTACCTTTATTTCATCCGTCGGGTACGTTCCACGCGTTTTCGTCGCGTACGGAGTGTTTTATACGATATCTAATACGTGTAATATATTCTCACAATATATTAATGTAAACAATGTTTGTTTGGATAAATCCACATTATTTTTAACAGTTTGTCACCAACGTCCATATTTTCATTGTCGGATATCCATCCGGTTCATAATTGTACGATTTAAACAAATCATGTAAACGTGTATGTAATTACACAGAAGGTCATGTATATTTAGATTAACATAAACTAAATACACATATTTACCAGTAGTTTAGGCACTAATTACAGTCCTAAATTAGCGGGTGTCACATTCTCCCCTTGTTAGGAGAATTTCGTCCCGAAATTAGCTCGTAGTCGCGGTGTGAGTAGATTCAGTGAACAGGTGTGGATGTTTCAGTCGCATTTGGTCTTCCCGTTCCCAAGTGAATTCAGGACCACGCCTCGAATTCCACCTGACTTTAACAATGGGAATACGACTCTGTTTTAAGCGTTTGACCTCACGGTCCATAATTTCCACGGGTTCCTCGACAAAGTGTAGTTTGTCGTCAATGTGTATCTCATCGAGAGGTATAATCAGTGTCTCATCAGACAGACATTTCTTCAAGTTAGAAATGTGAAAGGTAGGGTGTACGCTACTGAGTTCAGGAGGTAGCTGCAGTCTGTACGCCACTGGACCAATCCTTTCATGGATTTCGAACGGTCCAATGTACCTGGGATTCAGTTTCCCACGTTTGCCAAAACGAATAACGCCTTTCCAAGGGGAGACTTTCAGAAGTACTCGATCTCCAACCTGGAATTCGAGGTGTTTACGTCTCACGTCAGCATAGCTTTTCTGACGATCACGCGCTGCTTTTAGTCGGTTTTGTATGCCGACGATCTTTTCAGTTGTTTCATGTATGATTTCCGGACCGGTGAGTTGTGTTTCCCCCACCTCATTCCAACAGATAGGCGACCGGCACTTACGACCGTACAGTGCCTCGAAGGGTGCAGCTTTGATGCTGGTGTGGTAACTGTTGTTGTATGAAAACTCGCACAACGGTAAGTGATTTTCCCAGTTGTTACCGAAGTCAACTACGCAAGCTCGTAGCATATCCTCCAGTGTTTGTATAGTACGTTCGCTTTGGCCGTCTGTCTGTGGGTGGTAAGCAGTGCTCATGTCTAAACGAGTACCAAGAGATTTTTGTAGTGATTGCCAGAAGCGAGAAGTAAATCGAGCATCTCGGTCAGACATAATCGAGATGGGCACGCCGTGTCTTGACACGATCTCTTTCAGGTAGATCCGGGTCAAACGTTCCATCTTGTCAGTTTCCTTGATGGCTAGGAAATGAGCAGATTTAGTGAGTCGGTCTACGATCACCCAAATGGTATCGCAACCGCTAGAGGTTTTCGGGAGTTTAGTAATGAAATCCATGGTGATTTGCTCCCATTTCCATTCGGGGATTTCCGGTTGGTGTAGCAAACCGGAAGGTTTCTGGTGTTCAGCTTTAACCTTAGAACAAGTA
Source organism: Pseudognaphalium luteoalbum (assembly GCA_963422505.1). Taxonomy (NCBI): domain Eukaryota; kingdom Viridiplantae; phylum Streptophyta; class Magnoliopsida; order Asterales; family Asteraceae; genus Pseudognaphalium; species Pseudognaphalium luteoalbum. Next base: position 75,697,450 of record OY730195.1, read on the forward strand.
AGACACTTGCTAACGTAGGTAGCAATGTCGGCTTTCATGTTGGGCCACCAGTGCAACTCCTTGATGCCATGGTACATTTTGTCGGCACCAGGGTGTATAGAGTATTTAGACTTGTGTGCCTCGTTCATCACCAAGTCTCGTAAGTTCCCGTAGTTGGGTAACCAGAGTAAGTCAGAGAAGTACTTGGACCCATTTGGTTTGGTTTCCAGTTGTTTGTCTATGCCTCGCAAGGCCTCGTGTTTCACATTTTCAGCTTTAAGTGCTTCGAGTTGAGCGGTAAGAATTTGGGTTATCAGGTCGTTGTGTATAGTCATACTAAGTGCTCGGACTCGAAGGGGTTTCACTCGTTCCTTACGACTTAAGGCATCAGCAACAACGTTTGCCTTGCCTGGATGGTAGCGAATTTCACAGTCGTAATCAGTAAGTAGTTCGACCCAACGGCGTTGTCTCATATTGAGGTCTTTCTGGTCGAAGATGTGCTGGAGACTTTTGTGGTCGGTAAAGATTGTAGACTTGGTACCGTATAAGTAGTGTCTCCAAATTTTGAGAGCGAATACAACTGCCCCCAACTCTAGGTCATGAGTGGTGTAATTCTTTTCGTGGACCTTGAGTTGTCGAGAGGCGTAAGCAATGACTTTGTCTCGTTGCATCAGTACGCAACCGAGACCTTGGTGTGAAGCGTCACAGTATACCACGAAGTCATCGTTGCCTTCGGGTAATGAAAGAATAGGTGCACTGCAGAGTTTCTTTTTGAGCAGTTGGAAAGCTGACTCTTGTTTATCAGTCCAATCGAACTTCCTTTCTTTTTGAGTCAGTGTAGTGAGAGGTTGAGCTATTTTTGAAAAGTTCTCAATGAATCGCCTATAGTATCCGGTGAGTCCTAAGAATTGCGTACCTCGGTGGGTGTAGTAGGTGCTTGCCAACCCTTGATGGCTTCGATTTTTGAGGGATCAACATGAATTCCTTGACTGTCAATCACGTGTCCAAGGAATTGTACAGTTTGCATCCAGAACTCACACTTGGAGAATTTGGCATATAACTCCTCGTGCTTGAGTAGTTCTAGAATGGTTTTCATGTGTTGCGCGTGTTCTTGTTCATTGCGCGAGTAAATCAGAATGTCATCAATGAAAACGATGACAAACTTATCAAGGTAAGGCTTACACACCCGATTCATAAGGTCCATGAATACTGCCGGTGCGTTGGTTAAGCCGAATGGCATCACTTGGAATTCGTAATGCCCGTACCGAGTTCGGAAAGCTGTTTTAGGAATGTCGGTGTCACGAACTCGTAGTTGGTGATAACCTGACTTTAGATTGATCTTTGAATAAAAACTCGACCCCTGAAGTTGGTCAAACAGGTCATCAATACGAGGTAGTGGGTAACGGTTCTTGACGGTTAATTTGTTGAGTTCACGATAGTCAATGCACATGCGGAAAGAACCGTCTTTCTTTTTCACAAAGAGGACCGGCGCTCCCCAAGGCGAGGAACTTGGTCGAATAAATCCTTTGTCCAGGAGCTCTTGTAGTTGTGTAGACAACTCCTGAAGTTCGGAAGGTGCTAAACGATAGGGTGCTCGTGCCACGGGTGTGGATCCAGGCACGAGGTCAATAGAAAACTCGATTTGTCTATGTGGCGGAAGGCCAGGCAAGTCTTCAGGAAAGACTTCTGGGAAGTCTCGAACAATAGGTACATCCTCAAGTCGCTTCTCCTCCGACTGTTTTTCTATAACGTGTGCGAGGATTGCCTGGTACCCTTTTCTCAAGTATTTCCGGGTTTTCATGCAAGAAATAATGTTAAGTCTTGTCCTACCGGTCTCCCCTTGAACGATTAAAGTTCCACCGGTGACGAGAGGAATACGGACGATTTTCTCGTAACAAATAATCTCGGCGCGGTGTTTGGATAACCAATCCATACCGATGATTATGTCAAAGTTGCCGATCTCGACAAGTATAAGGTCAATAGAGAATAGCTCATCAGCTAAGTTCAACGTGCAGTTAGGTATCATACGATTGGCCTCAATGAGTTTGCCGTTTGCCAATTCTACTGTGTACTTAGAATCTAAGGCAACAGGTGTAGTGTTAAGTAGTGGACAAAACTCATCGGATATGAAGCTCCTATCAGCACCAGTATCAAATAACACAGAAGCAGTCAAATTGTTGAGAGAAAACGTACCCGTGACCACATTCGGGTCCTGGCGGGCATCCCCAGCGTTGATAACGAAAGCTCTTCCTCGAGCATTGTTGTTTCTGTTATTGTTGTTGTTTTTCTTGTTCTTCAATTTGGGGCAATCACTCTTGAAATGCCCAGCAACTCCACACTCAAAACAGGTTCTAGGAGTGTTGAGTCAGGTGTTGGTGTTGGCAGTGTTAGTCCTGCAATCATTAGCAAAGTGCCCAAATCGTCTGCACTTGCTACAAGGGCAAGGACCATTATGATGAAGTTGACACTTAGTACAGTAAGGTTTGTCCCCTTTGTAGTCCTTTCTGTCATCAGAACTATAGGTGTAGGCTTTTATGGTTTCAGGCCTTTTGGATGGTTGTTGGTTTTGGTTCTGGTTGCTAGAATTTCCAGACCACTTCCTCTTGTTGTTGCCAGAGGATGTGACAGGTGTTTCACGGCTAACAATCATAGCCATAAGTTCATGAGCCATACGAATGGCACTCTAAATGCAGCGGGTTTGGATGAGGCCACGTTCCCATGGATGTTCTCCGGGAGTCCGCGTATGTACCTCTGAATGCGCTTGCGCTCAGGATCAACCATGGAAGGACAGAGGAGCGCAAGTTGTTGAAATCTAGTAGTATAGCTGGTGATATCGGTACCTTGAACAGATAAATTCCAGAACTCTTCTTCCAGTCGTTGGAGTTCTTCGTTTGGACAGTACTCGTCAGTGAGCTTTCTTTTCAAATCCCCCCAAGGAATTTGATATGCAATGTCAACACCTACGGTATTGGCATAAGTGTTCCACCAAGTCAGGGCACCTTCAAGGAAAGTGCAGGTGGCGTACTTAAACTTGCAGTCCTCGGGACAGTTGCAAATCCGGAAGACTGATTCCATTTTCTCGGCCCATCGAATTAATCCTGTGGCCCCTTCAGTACCCTTAAAGTTCAAGGGTTTGCAGTTCAAGAAATCTTTGTAAGAACAGGGCCTAGGTTGGGGCCCGTTTGCAGTTGTATCATCACTGCCAGAACTCGGCTGTCGAATAGCCATGGCTTGAGCCACACTTTGGGCAATGAGTTGAGCGATCTCGGCATCGTTGTACGTGTGTCTCTTTGGAGGCATAGTGCTGAATAACAACGAATGAGACATGTAAGATATTTGCACAGAGTTATGATATATCACACATGTATATATATTATCGAGGTAACACTATTTGTTTTGGTAAATACGCTCTTCAGGCACTTGAACCCGCTTGGATCACATCTAGACAAATAGAAGCAGGTCGACGAGCAATGACACGAAATGCACGTCGCGGTGGAAAAATATGGGTTCGTATATTTCCAGATAAACCAGTTACGGTAAGACCCGCAGACGTGATAATCATATTTCATTAGGTAATTAGTTGAGTTACAAGATACAAGTTTCCAGAAGATTACCAAAAGTGCGGAGTTTACAAAAGATACCGGGAATATTACATCCGGTCGAATTACAAAGATCCTAAGATATATAATATATTACAAGATAGTTACTACACTAATCTCGGTGTAGATTCAGTCGTGGCAGCAGAGAGGTTAGGTGGTCTACAGATTCTGCAAGTCTGGTGACCATTCTGAGAGCATCCTCGGTTTCCTGCAGGCGCGTCTCGCATTCTTGCAGACTCGATTGTAAGACGGAGATCTCGTTTCGGTTACCGATTACCTAGTTATGTACGATCTCCATAGTTTGTGTGGTATATTCCATTTGATTTTGAGTACGGTTAATGGTTTCAGACAGATCTTCTTGATCTAAGTACATTTGTGCGATGCGGCCCTGAGCCGTTAGCATCCAGTTTTCTCAGTTTCTTGAAGTTCAATTTCCATGTCATGTAGCCTGCTCTCGTGTCGGTGTACTCGAGCAGCTAACACTGGAACAGTGTGGTATGTTGGTTCTTGTGTATACGGGGAGAGATCCATAGCAGCATATTCTCCGACATCGTCGGGGATCTCAATGTGTTCTTCAATCCTCCAGGTGGTCATAGCCGCAAGTAACCAGCTCCATTGACGAGTGATTGCTCGATGGTGAGCTAAAGTAGATAGGTTACCAGTAGTGGCAGGATTAGCATAGGGGCGAGCTCGGCGTGAGCTGCCAGTGCGTCTAGTCTGTATATAATTACATTGAGTATGAATATCATGTTTATCATTATGATATATGTGTGATCAAAGTGAATTTGTGCATTTGGGATAATTAAAGTAAACTTGCATATAAGGTGTTCGATGAAATGTCTCAATGAAATATGAATTAACTGTTGTCGTCATAGTGATTGATTAGCATGAAAATTTAGCATCTGGAAATACAAAATTACAAATTCTGAAGAGTTTTCCTGAACACAATGATTGATAGGAGTTACTATCAAATGTAGTATTGTAGTGTATCACATTTGTTACTACACTGTTATTTACATTTATACTTTGTTGGTTTAGTAACACATGTGTTAGCTGCGTTTGATTTGTATTTTAGTGTCTGGTGATACAACTGTAGTGAGTCTGTTTTTGTTTTGAAGTTACACATGTGTTACTTATGTATGTTGATGTGGATAGTAGTAGTTTAGTTTTTGTATGTTTGATGTTGATGTGGATAGTAGTAGTTACACAAGCGTTACTACTAGAGTTTACATGAAATGTGTCTATATATGTGATATGAGTGTATTGATATATGAAATGTGTTTATGGAGAAGGGTAGGCCGTTTACTTATGTTTTTAGTTGTGTTTCGAAGTATTTGTTTTTATCAAAGCATATTTTTCTTTGGGGAATAGTTCATATATGGTTACTTGTTTATTGAAATTAATATATGAGTCTGATAATATACAACGAAATAATACCATACGACATTTTTTTTTTATTGTAGCAATCTTTGTTTGTGAAACATTTCACAGCATTTGGGCACCTCGCGTCTCAGAAACTTAGGAAAATAGAAAGGGCAGCGGTGATGGATTTTAAGTGGAAGACGCATGAAAAAGGTCAGGATTGTGGTGTGTTTGCAATGATGCAAATGGAACAGTACACCGATCATGTAACACCCCCAAATTCACTGTTGCGCGGAAGCAAGCTTTGGGTGTTACTAATCAATAATCAAGCACCAAAGTAAAGCAAACGACATCTATATGCAACGTCGTACAATAGTACAAAAGTATTACATTGTTGAATCATAATACAAGCTTCGAGTTCGAAAATGATTTCCTAGAGATTCTACTACATAACCGATATACAAAAAGTAATGCAAAAGAATCTTCACAAGTTTGTATGCATGCGACTCGAGTTATCAGTCTTGAGTGTGGTGCAGTCCTACTGCTGTAATGTACCTGAGATAAATGCTAAAAAGTGTCAACCAAAAAGGTTGGTGAATCTCACAGGTTTAGTATAGTAATCCTTTATGAAACACAAGTAAAGTACCAGTAATGCCCTCGAGCATAGTAAGTAAATCAGTAACTCAGTAAATCAGTATGTCGATACTATTACCATGAGCTCACAAGATGAAGCTTAACAGTGTAGTGTGAATGGTACAGTCAAGTACAGCATCACGTACCCCCGTGAGTGCTATCCGGACACTCATATGTAACAAGTACTAATATGCCTGTTTCTACGGTGTAATCCGTGGTAGCGCTACTACCCCAGGCAGTGATTGTCAGTCCCAAATGGATCCATTTACTAGTAATCTCGCTTAAGTCCATAACTAACAACTTATGATAGGAGGATTTCAGTGGATAAAAAGTAACTCATGTAATGTATGTAAAAGTAGTGTGTAACAGTTCAGTACTTGTGTTCATACGTAAAACGGTAGCAAATATCTCACCCCAAGTAGAAAACAGTAAAAACGGGGCTGTAAGACTCACCTGAGCCTAGCAAACAAGTATAGCGGATGTAAGTCCGTAAGTGTCGGGTGTAATCCCGTAAGTACCGGATGTAATTCCGTACGTTGGTTCTCCGAACCCTGCAACCTTCTGACGTCCGAAACGCACAAGGTTGTAAGCAAGTAAGTAAGTTGGTGTCACGAAGGATCACCCATGCTAGTTGTCCACTCAACTAGGAAATGTCCAAGTATTTGTTTGTACTTTGTAATTATTTTGTAAATAAGTGTGGCCCGTTGGTGACGGAGGTGTAATAATAATAATTCCAATATTATTATTATGTAATTCATTGTGCTTGTATATCTTGTAAAGCATATACAATAGTTGGTTATTTGTAACGTGACGTGTAACCGTCGTTCGGATGTAAGTCCGTGCGAGTGTAAGCTCGTCTTATAAACAACTGGTTCGAGTGTAAGCTCGTGGTAGAGTGGGTGTAATCCCATCTAGGTGTATGTGTAATCTCATATCTTCATACATATATGTATAAGTAATAAATGGGTGCGAGTGTAATCTCGTAAGTATAATTATTGATTCGAGTGTAAGTTCGTATGCGTTCAAGTTGTAGCGTATACTTCCAAAGTATATATATATCTTGTAAGTGTAGTGTTGTATGTATTCAATACTTAGTATAAAAGTATTTTAAAGTTTCTGTTTCGTGCGACAATATGTAACCCGACAATGACATTCACGGACACTGTTCATACGACAATGGCATTCACGGAATTTTGTTCATGCGACAATAGGTTCACGGAGCACTGTTCATACGACAATAGATTCACGAAGTTTTGTTCATACGACAATACCATTCACGGAGTACTATTCATGCGACAATGGCATTCACGGAATTTTGTTCATGCATCAATAAGGATTAACGGAATTCTTTCAAGTATAAGTGTTAGTTTTTATGCGACAATGATTATAGATTGCGATTCACGGATAGTCATGCGACAATTAGCTTATTGTCGGTTTTTAAATAATTTCCAAAACAGTCCCTGTATTATATTTTCCAGATTTTTAACTCGATAAACCTTTCGATTTGGAGCATTTCTAGTCCGATTTATACCTAACCAAAAATCACACATGTTCTCACATATATCTAGTTCATTTTTGCACTGTAGGGTATTCTTTTATGTTCATTTACTATTTTAAACAAAAATAGTTTCAAGGTGTGGTCAGACTTGGTCCAAAACAGACATATGTTCAAAGATTGAGTTATATCCGAAAATGAGTGCATTTATGGAAATGGTCAAAGTAGAACTTTTTATAGTGCTCTTCCGTACGCAAATTTTGGTAGGTGTTTCGTTGTCTAACTCTTTCTAGAACTCTAGATATTAACGTTTTAGTGAGACGATTTTTCTGGCCGGAAAGTAGTTTGTATATATGTGTTTCAAAAACGTGTTTTGGTAGATGGTTTGGACATTTCTTTGTTAAGTAAGCAACATAACATGTTAATACATATGTTATAAGTAAAATACAAGAGTTTTGAAGTCTCACAATGGTGTATGAAGAAACGGAGATGGTAGGAGTGATGTACGCGCGTCGGTGATCGTTTTGGTGTCTTCGGCTTCGTTTTTCCTTCAAGAGTGAGGTGGTGGCCAATGGTGGATGATGGTGGTGGCTGGATTTTCGTGGGAAATGGGAAGGGAAGAGAGGGGGAAGTTTAGAGAGAGTAGATGGATAAATGATGAGAAAGGTGGAGTGATAGATGAGAAGTAAGGGTGTGGGTTGGTTTGTTTTGAGTCAAAGAAGCAACCTCAACAAGGTATGGGGGTGGATTTCAGCTGATTACAAGAGTGGTTCCCACCCAATGTGGTGTTTAAATCCTTTCTCCAAAGTTGCGTTATGTGCGGTGTTCGTTTACCCGTTCGTTTTACGTTTTAATTAATCGTATAACGTTTTATATAATACGTTTTGTTAACGGTTTTAAAAAACGATATTTTAAATAAAAGTTTTACTCAACTAATATATTTTAAGTTATTAAAATATATTTCGATCGTCGGTCGGTAGTCGGTTGCGGTTTAGACGTTCGTTTAAATTGTGTAACGTTTTTAAACGTTTTAATTGTATGCGTGCAATCGTGATATTTTTACTTGAAGTATTTTATTAAATTACTTAATAATGTGATAAGATATACTTGAAGTATTAAACGTTTTAATTGTATGCGTGCAATCGCGTTCCACGCGTTTTCGTCGCGTACGGAGTGTTTTATACGATATCTAATACGTGTAATATATTCTCACAATATATTAATGTAAACAATGTTTGTTTGGATAAATCCACATTATTTTTTACAGTTTATCACCAACGTCCATATTTTAATTGTCGGATATCCATCCGGTTCATAATTGTATGATTTAAACAAATCATGTAAACGTGTATGTAATTACACAGAAGGTCACGTATATTTAGATTAACATAAACTAAATACACATGTTTACCAGTAGTTTAGGCACTAATTACAGTCCTAAATGTGGACAACCTCCATGGTGTCGATGGTTTCTCCCATTTGATTTTGAAGAGTATCCATGGTGTTGATAGTGTTTTCGTGGTCTTCGGAGACTTGATTGATACGTTCTAGTGATGTGAGTCTCCAGTTTTCGTTGGTTTCTTGAAGTTCGATATCCATAGCGTTAAGTCGTTGCTCGTGGTGATGTACCCTAACGGCTAAATCCGGTAGAGTAAGGTGAGTAGGATATGGGCTAGCCGAGGTGACCTGGGGTCCCTCCTAGCCACTCTTGGGTTTCGTGATCCATACGGATGAGAGCGTGATGAATTGGGTGGTGTGTTTGCCATTCTGAGACAAAGCGTTAGAATGAGTGAGGCCTAAATTCATATAATACCTATATAATATAGCCTAAGATATAGAGCGAGAGCGAGGCTTAACTATGTATATATACATATCACATAATAGCCTAAAGTGTCTGACACAGACATGTTTGAGTCCCGGTTTCTCTCGTGGTCAGAGTCAACTAGTGTATCCTGTTCAGTCATGACTCCTTTCAGGTCTCACATCATATTCTCTTAGTTGTACATAGTTGATCAGGCTATGTTAAATTAAACCAATATCATGTAGTCTCTGAACCTAATCATACTTAATAGTGAATACTGCCTAACGGTCATAGTCTAGGCCCACTAAATGCAACCTAGTTCACTATAACCTTAGGCTCTGATACCAATCTGTCGCACCCCCAAATTCGGGTTGCGGAAGCGAATCGGGTCGGGGCGCGACTAATCAATATACACAGCACATAAGATATAATGAACGACCACTATATGCGTCGTTTTACACTGATATTAATAAAACCAAAGTTTACATCAAAATATTGTTTACATTAGCTCGGTTTGAAATTGAGAGATTTAAGTACATAATTAATCTATACAAAATATAATAATGCAGCTAAATCTCTGATTGTTTGCATGCTGACTCGAGCTAATGGATCTTGATTGAGCAGTCCAACCTACTGCTGGTCACCTGTGATACATGCTAAAATTGGTCAGCAAAAACGCTGGTGAGCTCACAACTTTGTATGTCAACACATATTTGTATGAACCGCAAGATTTTATAATTGAATTTAAAATGCAATTAAGCAAAATAAAAGTTATACAGCCATGAGCACATATTCTGAGCTTAACTTGAGCGTCAGGTCCAATTAAGGAAACCTAACTGAGTTGCCTCCTACGAGTGCCTAATCTACACTCGTCTTCCCAAATGCTAATACGTCCGTTTGACCAGTTAGTGCGTGCTAACCCGGACGAGGATTGTCAATCCTATATGATATCATATACTAACATTCACGCTACAGATGTATTACCAGACTATGCTATGGAGGGCTTTAGTGATTAGTTGAAAACAACTCATGTAGTATTTGATTGATTGGTACTTGCGTTCAACTTGTAAAATAAAATGAGCAATAATATCACACCCCTTAATGAAAACAGTAGAATAGGGGCCATGAGACTCACCTGAGCCTCGAGTGTTTAACTTAATAAACTTGAATTGATTAGCGAGGAATTGATGTCCGAAGACTTGTAACCTGAGGGTGTCCAAGACACGCAATGGTTATAACATGAGTAGGTATCTCGAAAGACTGCCCTTGTAGTTGTTCGTCCAACTTAGAATATCCAAATTACCGCGATTTGGTTGTTTGTTTAAGTGTTTGAAAATGTGTACGGCCCGTTGGTGATTGTTTGTAACAATAATCCCACATTATTATTCTGATGATTTTGAAGTGTTATACCTAAAACTAAGTTCCAATGTGTTTTAGAAGTTGTGTCGCATTCGTGCTTGATGTTATACAAGTTTAACACTTTGTGTGAAAGTTTAGATGTAACACCGTTACTCGTGAACCTAGGGTAAGGGCGAAGCCCGTTAATGACGGGGGTCCGGGGGCAGCGCCCCTGGTAGCGGGGTCCAACGGGCGGCAGCCCCTGGTGGAGTCCAAGGGGCAGAGCCCCTGGCTGGGGTCGAGCTTATAGCGTCACTTGGGAAAAACGCATCTGGACTTGAATCTGGACTTGAATTTTTATTTCTACTAAATTGCTTTGGTGAAAAACGCATCTGGACTTGAATTTGGGTGAAATCGGGTGATAAAATTTTAGGTCTCAACACTTAGTAAAATTTGTGTTCTGTTTCATGCGACACTTATAGCGTCACTAGAGGGCATTAGGCATCACTTGGGAAGTGACGCATGAAATGGCAGATTCTGAGTTTAGGGCGTCACTTAGGTAAGTGACGCATAAGGTGGCGACACTTCATCAGTGACGGGTGTAAGTGTCGGTTATGCGTCACTTAAAGGAGTGACGCATACTTGGGCGTCACTAAAGCAGTGTCGGGTTATTAGTGACGGTAAGGGTCCTAGGCGTCACTAAGCAAGTAACGGAGGTAAGTGTCGGGAAAAAAGGGGTTTTATGCGGCACTTATGCAAGTGACGCATGATTAGGGCTTTTAGCGACACTCAATGCGTCACTTAAGTGACGCATGAAGTGACGCTATACTGCACCTTCGTTGCGACACTTAAGGCTGTTTACGAATTTTTGAGCCAAAAATGAGTTTTCGGGTTTCCGTTTGGTCTGATTCTTTTACCAAACCCTTATAGAGACATTCTAAGCTTAAAGAAATAACTAGAACCTAAAAATACTTGAAATCGAGAGTTTTTGGGTTTTGTCGGAAACTTACAAAGTGTCGAATCGAAATTCCAAAAAGATAGAAATGTAGATCGTTGCGTGGTGATTGTTTTTCTCCAAAGAACTCCGGTGATTTAAAGCCGTTTGGTGGTGTTATTTGCTAGATTTAGGTGATGATGGTGGTGATGTAGTTTGAGAGAAAAAGGTGAGAGAAAGAGGGAAGAAAGAAAGAGTGTGGGTGGAAATGAAAAAGAATTGAGGAGGGAGTGGGGTTTTGTTGAAAGCCTCACTTCCTCAGCTCTTGCAGTCGTGCTCCGTGCGGTGTTCGTTTTCCCAATTGTTTAAACGTTAAATGTTTATTTTATTCGTTGAAATATAAGTTTTAAATTACGATTATTAACTCGATATTTTTGTTAAAGTATTTCATTAATTACTTTACGATTGAGTTATAAAATATAATTTAACTTTGTTTTGTTTTGTTGCGCGTTTAAGTTTTAATTGAGTACACGTTATTTGTACGATACAAATTTGAAATGAAATATTATCTAATTAATATTTTGGATAGAAGTGAGTTATTTAATAATGTTATATTATTTAATAACTCTTTTCACCAACGTCCGTATTAATTGAACCGAATTGCATTCGATTTGGAATTTGTACGATTTAATCAAATCGCATATTCGTATATATTCAACAATATATATATTTGATACACAAATTAGCCTAACACAGAACTAATTACATGTATTATAACTGATTAAGCACTAATTACTAGTCCTAATTTAACGGGTGTCACAAATACTTAGTATAAAAGTATTTTAAAGTTTCTGTTTCATGCGACAATATGTAACCCGACAATGACATTCACGGAGCACTGTTCATACGACAATAGCATTCACGAAGTTTTGTTCATACGACAATAGCATTCACGGAGTACTATTCATGCGACAATGGCATTCACGGAATTTTGTTCATGCGTCAATAAGGATTGATGGAATTCTTTCAAGTATAAGTGTTAGTTTTTATGCGACAATGAGTATAGATTGCGATTCACGGATAGTCATGCGACAATTAGCTTATTGTCGGTTTTTAAATAATTTCCAAAATAGTCCCTATATTATATTTTCCAAATTTTTAACTCGATAAACCTTTCGATTTGGAGCATTTCTAGTCCGATTTATACCTAACCAAAAATCACATATGTTCTCACATATGTCTAGTTCATTTCTGCACTGTAGGGTATTCTTATATGTTCATTTACTATTTTAAACAAAAATAGTTTCAAGGTGTGGTCAGACTTGGTCCAAAACAGACATATGTTCAAAGATTGAGTTATATCCGAAAATGGGTGCATTTATGGAAATGGTCAAAGAAGAACTTTTTGTAGAGATCTTCCGTACGCAAATTTTGGTAGGTGTTTCATTGTCTAACTCTTTCTATAACTCTAGATATTAACGTTTTAGTGAGACGGTTTTTCTGGCCAGAAAGTAGTTTGTATATATGTGTTTCAAAAACGTGTTTTGGTAGATGGTTTGGACATTTCTTTGTTAAATAAGCAACATAACATGTTAATACATATGTTATAAGTAAAATACAAGAGTTTTGACGGTAGTCGGTTGCGGTTTAGACGTTCGTTTAAATTGTGTAACGTTTTTAAACGTTTTAATTGTACGCGTGCAATCGCGATATTTTTACTTGAAGTATTTTATTAAATTACTTAATAATGTGATATAAGATATACTTTGCCTTTATTTCATCCGTCGGGCGCTTTCCACGCGTTTTCGTCGCGTACGGAGTGTTTTATACGATATCTAATACGTGTAATATATTCTCACAATATATTAATGTAAACAATGTTTGTTTGGATAAATCCACATTATTTTTAACAGTTTGTCACCAACGTCCATATTTTCATTGTCGGATATCCATCCGGTTCATAATTGTACGATTTAAACAAATCATGTAAACGTGTATGTAATTACACAGAAGGTCATGTATATTTAGATTAACATAAACTAAATACACATATTTACCAGTAGTTTAGGCACTAATTACAGTCCTAAATTAGCGGGTGTCAGAGATCATCCTCTTAAAATGTTGAGTCATATTAGTGTGTCTGTCAGTTGGTCTTGAGTCTGTAATAGCTTAGATTAGAAAATAGATAATTTTCTGTTTTGAGTGACACTTACCTAGTGTCGCATTCAGGCGACACTCAATAAGTGTCGCACTAGGGTTATGATCTGCGACACTTAGCAAGTGTCGCAGAATCGTTCTGTTTGTATATAAAGAGCCATCACGGCTCATTGCAAAGGTTGGACAAATCCTTTGCACAACTTGTCGTCTAAAACCTCAGTAAACAAGCTAGAATTCGTTGGGTATCAATATACTAAGCATTGTTATTCAAGATCTTATTGTTTCGATTTATAGTTTATACTCGTTACTTCAATCGTGTGATTCCGCCACACAATTGGTTCTTGTAATCTGTTCTAGATCCTTAGTAAAAGGGACAACAAAGTGGTATCAGAGCTGTTGGGCTGTTTGTGACAGATTCAATCAAGTTTTGAGTGTGTTTCGGTTAAAATTGGGAAGAACCTAGCTTACTTTCATTGATTAGAGAGTTTTTGGTCTTCAATTTCTGGTTATTAACTTGTTTTTGCAGGTATTGTTCGACTGGGAAGGAGAATTTTCGATTAGGTTTTACGAAAATTTGATTTTTAGGGTTTTTGGGCTGCTGCTGCGCGTTTCTGCGACACTTGACGCGACACTTATAGCGACACTTACCTTAGTGTCGCCTCTAGGGTTCAGCAACATAATCTAGCGACACTTGAAACGACACTTACCTCAGTGTCGCCTTAAGGATTTAGTGACACTCACTGTGATAGTAATTCCTGTCTTGCTAGAGACACTTGCTAGCGACACTTCATTGCGATACTTACATCTAGTGTCGCCTGTTTTTTAATTTTACACTTTCTGCGACACTTGTCTCAGTGTCGCTTGTCAGTCTGTGACACTTCCTTAGTGTCGCTTAAGAATTTTAAAATCAGTCGTTCTTTTAAGTTTAATTTACAATGTCGATGCAAGCTTTTGCTCAAATGCTTAAAACCAGTAATGAAGCTGGTAGTACAAATAAGGCTCCAATTTTTACAGCTAATACAAATTATGTTGAATGGAGACAAAAAATTTAAGCTTTTATTTCTTATAATGAACCGGATATGATGATTCCTTTGCTTGAAAGGTATGAACATCCAAAGCAGGATGGGGTATTTGAGGGAATCGCTCCTCCCAAATCTATTCGGGCATTAAATGCAGATGAAAAGAAAGCTTGGGACATGGAAAGAAAAGTTCATTCAGCTCTTGTTATGAGCTTATCTTCTGAGGTTCTTAAAATGTTTAAATATCACGACATCGCATTTGACATGTGGAAAGCCCTTGAAAGACGATGCGATGGTAGTGATAAATATAAGAAGAGTAGACTGGAGTTGATCAAATGACAATATGAATTGTTTGATATGTTAGAAAATGAGTCTCTTAATGGTTTGTTTGTTCGTTACTCACATCTTGTGAGTGAGCTTTCTGATGGTGGTGTGATTATGCAAGCTGTAGACATTAACAAGAAATTGTTAAGTGCTCTACCTAAGAAATGGGATCATCGAGTGATGATGATGGAAGAAGACGAAGGTGTAATGTCTTTATCTCTAGATGATTTCATTGGTCAACTACAAGCATATGCACTAGATATGCAACGTAAAGAAACTAAATCTAGTGCCCATGTTCAAGATCCGAGCATCTATGGGAGTAAATTTTCTGCTTCCGGAGTTGCTCTTTTATCTGGAGGAGGTATGTCATCCGCTACCAAAACGTCAACTGCTAATGGTGGTGGTGTTTCCAGTGGATCATATTCTTTTTCTGGTAGATCGCCTTCATCTTCCGGGGGATCCAAGGGTAATCCAGCTTCTCCAGCTACTGAGGAGAATGCTGCTGTGCTCCAAGCATTTTTGAGTGCTTATGATAGTTTTCTATCAAAGAAAACTAGTTCCATTGATTTGACAGATGAAGATTTTGATCAAATCAATCCTGATGATCTTGAACGAATGGATATCAGATGGAATTTTGCTATGTTGACAAGGAGAACAAAGAGATATTTACGAAAAACTGGAAGAAAGAACCTGGATGATGATAGTGATTCGGGTTTGGGTTTTGATAAGAGTAAGGTTAAATGCTACAAATGTCACAATCTGGGACATTTTGCAAGAGAATGTGAGAAATCTAAACAACCTCCTTCTGGTTTTTCAAAGCCATCTGTCTCAAAGAAGTCAACTGCTAAGGATGCTGATAAGCTTGAGGAATCCTTAAATGAAGCTCTTCTCCTTACTAATGATGAATATTACAACTGGAGTGATACAGAGGAGAACATTCATAACACAGCTCTTATGGCAGAGATTACAGATGAGGTACAAATTGATGAACCTCTTTCTTGTGTTAGTTGTATCAAATTAACTGGTAAAATTAACAGATACTCTGAGGATAATGCTCGCCTGTATTCTGATTTAGATAAACTTAGACAGGCGAACCAATTGCTAAAAGAAAATGAAAAGATTTTTGACAAAAAGATTAATGCCACTATGACTGAAAAAAAAGATCTAAAGGCTAAGATTTATTGTCAACAAGATGCTATTGACAGTTATCTTAAGAAAATTGTCGATTTACAAAAAGCTCTTGATGAATCTAAAACTAAGATTATTGATCTTAATCGAAAACTTTCAAATTTTAGTACATCCTCCGTTGTTTTTGATGAGATCCTTCAAGTGCAAAGGATCAATACAAAAAGTAAGTCAGGGATAGGATACCAAGCAGTACCTCCCCCAGCTAACTATGAACCTATGCCATCGAAGGATGACATTAAAAACTTTGTGCCTTCAACTGACAAAGAAGGCAAGTCATCTGTTAAAGAACCAGTTATTTTGGTTTCATCTGAGAAGGGAGATAAACCCATCTCCCAAAAGAAAGCAAAATCATTACCTGTACTTCCTACTATTGAGGAGGAAGTAATTGAAATTTAGGATGTAACTGATGAGATTGATACAAAGGTTCGTAAATTGGATGTAAAGCCTGAAAATTTTATAATTACAAATGAACCGTGTAGTGAAATCCCTTCACTAAAGGCTAAATCTAAGGCTATTCCTAAGGTTAAGAAGGAACAAAATTTTGCTAATAACAAATCAGTTTCTTCTAAACCAATCAAAAATAATTCCAAAAGTAAATCAACATCTTTTTCACGTGCCAATTCACCTTGCACATTTCAATGTGTCTGTTCAGTAAATAGAAATATCAAATCCTCATCAGATTTGCAACCTCACTTTCAATCGGTCATTGAGAGAAGATCCTGTTTCTACTGCAAAAAACAGGGTCATTTGATAAGTGTTTGTCCGTTGCTTTCTAGACAACGGTTTGGGAAGACAGCGCCTAGAGCTTCCGTTTATAGAAATTTTTCAAAACCTCAACCTAGGCACAATTCCTCACCTCCCAAACCTGTCAAGAAAACTGACAGGAAAGAGCCGGTTACACCTACTTGTAATCAGCAAGTTCTTGTCAAAAAGCAACCATCCAAACCTCTTCAGGTTTGGAAAGTCAAAGAGTCCAAAGTAGACTCTTTATCACCAAATAACCCATCAGTAGAAGTGCCCGAAATTTTAAAAAATCATGCACTCACTGATGTAGTTATTATGGATGATTTTGGTAGACCCAAGTCCATTAAGGCTTGGGTCTCACAATCAAACTAATTTCTCTATTTTTTGTGTGCCTACAGCCATCTGAAGAAATTATCAAGAGCAAATGGTATGTAGACAGTGGCTGTTCAAGGCATATGACCGGCAACATATCTCTTCTCTCTGATGTTCAACCTGTAAAAGGGGGATATGTTGCATTTGCGGGTGATAAGGGTGGAGAAATTACTGGTAGGGGAACTCTCACTAATGGATCAGTGAGTTTTGATAATGTGAACTACGTGGAACAACTGAACTACAATCTTCTCAGCGTATCACAAGTGTGTGATAAAAAGTTCACAACCATGTTTACAGATACGGAGTGCCTAATACTCAAACCAGGCTATAAAGTGCCTGAGGAATGGGTGCTCATTCGAGCACCAAGGACAAAGGACACGTACATACTTGACATGAGTACTGTATCAACTACTACATCTGAACATACATGTCTGTTGTCCAAAGCTACTCCAAAGGATTCCCTTCTATGGCACAGGCGAATGGGACACTTAAACTTTCGCAAGATGAACTATCTTGTAAAAAATGAGCTTGTTACTGGTGTGCCTAAACTCACATTCAGTTTGGATGATAACTGTGTTTCCTGTCTCAAAGGAAAACAACACAAGCAGTCCCATAAGTCGAAGAAGGTGAACTCCACTGCATCGCCCCTAGAACTATTACACATGGATCTATTTGGGCCGGTTAATAAGAGGAGTATGTGAGGCAGTACTTACTGCTTGGTAGTCACCGATGACTACTCTCATTTTTCTTGGGTTTACTTCATTTCTACAAAAGATGAAGTCCCTGAGATCCTAATATATCTGTTTGACAAGTTAGAAAACTTGTGTGGAAAGAGGATCAAGAGGATTAGAAGTGATAATGGAACGGAATTCAAGAACAAAACAATTGAGATGTACTGTTTAAGGAAGGGTATTCATCATCAGTTCAGCTCTGCTTATACACCTCAACAGAACGGTGTCGCTGAACGCAAGAACAAGACTCTCATTGAAGCTGCGCGCACTATGTTATCCGACTCTAAGCTTCCAATCACTTTTTGGGCAGAGGCGGTAAATACCGCATGTTTTGTTTTAAACAGGGTTTTGACAGTTAAAAAGGAAAACAAAACATGCTATGAGCTGTTTAACAACCGTAAACCAAACTTACAATTTCTGGAGCCCTTTGGATGTCCTTGCACCATTATGTCTCGAACTCAAAAGGACAAGTTTGGTGAAAAATCAATGGATGGAATATTCTTGGGATATTCTGTAAATTCTTCTAACAAGAGAGTTTACAATTTATCTACAAAGCGTATTGAGGAGCATTATGAAGTCAAGTGTTTACGCTATACAGCTCCTCCTGAAGGCAAAGGACCAGAAAATCTGTTTCAGTACGATAGTTTCTTTGACTCATTCAATATTCCAACACCTGAAAATGTTGATGATGAAGAAACTATTGTCACTCTTCTACATGGTTTGGACATTAATGTAGATCACACTCCAACTGCACCATCTGTCCAACCTAATACATCTTCCACCTTAGCATCAACACCATCAGTTGATGCATCAATTCCAACAACAGATTCTCCATCTCCTCAACCGTTAGATATGGCTAGTCCCTCAGAAGACAATGTTGAAGCCAACGATCCTCCATCCGAGTCAAATGCTACTGAAGGAGATCTTAATAATTTGGAATTAGTTATTGTGCCTAACCCAATTCCACAGACTCGGATTCATAAAACTCACCCCACTGATAATATCATTGGTGAGTTAAGTAAAGGCGTTCAAACTAGACATCAATTGGCTGTGACCGACATGTCTGCTTCAACCTCTGAAGTACCTCCTACAGCCTCCTTGGAATGTCTTGTCACTGAGATGGAAGAATGTTTTCTATCTCAAGTTGAACCTAAGAAAACAGCTAATGCATTAAAGGACCCACATTGGGTCGAAGCGATGCAAGAAGAACTGCATCAATTTGAGAAGCTGAAAGTTTGGGAATTAGTCCCTCTACCCAAGGGTGTCCATGTAATTGGAACTCGTTGGGTGTATCGTGTGAAGAAGGATGATCGCGGTGTTGTGGTCCGGAATAAGGCTCGATTAGTAGTTCAAGGATTTACACAAATTGAAGGATTGGACTACGATGAAGTATTCACCCCTGTTGCTAGACTGGAATCTATTCGTATATTTTTGGCTTATGCTTCATTTAAAGGTATTCGGGTTTATCAACTAGACGTAAAGAGTGCATTTCTTTATGGACAAGTTGTGGAGGAAGTCTATGTCAGGCAACCTCCTGGATTTGAAGACTCGGTACATCCAGATTATGTCTGCAAGTTAGACAAGGCTTTGTATGGTCTTCATCAAGCACCAAGAGCATGGTACGAGAGGCTGTCTACACATCTACTCAAGCATGGATTTTCAAGAGGACAGATTGACAGCACTCTTTTTACAAAAAGGTCCAAAAACGATTTGTTACTTGTGCAGGTATATGTGGATGACATCATCTTTGGCTCTACAAGTAATGCTCTCTGCAAGGAATTTGAGCAACTTATGAAGTCTGAGTTTGAGATGAGTGCAATGGGAGAACTTACATTCTTTCTAGGTGTCCAAGTTGAACAATCTGACAAAGGCATTTATATCCATCAGTCAAAATATGTCAATGACATGTTGACTAGGTATAATTTGCATGATTGTAAGACTTATGGCACCCCCATTGAGGTATCTCACAAACTTGGACCAGCTGAGGAAGATGATGATTGTAACGAGAAGGACTATCGTTCAATGATAGGTTCTCTTATGTACCTTACTGCTTCAAGACCAGACATTGTTTTTGCTGTTTCTTTGTGTTCCAGGTACCAAGCTCACCCGAAGGTTTCTCATATGAAGGCAGTTCAGCGGATTTTCGGGTATCTCAAATATAGACCCACTCTAGGTCTATGGTACTCAAATGAAGACGACTTCACCTTGACTGCGTATTCAGATTCAGATTATGGCGGATGCAACAAGGATAAGAAGTCCACATCTGGTGGATGTCAGTTTCTTGGACCGCGCTTAGTGTCATGGCAGTGTAAAAAGCAGACAACCGTTTCAACCTCCACCGCCGAGGCTGAATATATTGCTGCTGCCAGCTGTTGTTCACAAGTTCTGTGGATTCAGCATCAACTTCGCGATTATGGTTTCATCTTAACTCTTACTCCTATACATATAGATAACACTGCAGCCATATCTATCACACGCAATCCCGTACAACACTCTAAAACAAAACATATAGAGATTAGATTTCACTTTATACGGGATTGATATGAGAAACACCTTATTGACCTTATCCAAATAGAAACACTTAAGCAAAAGGCTGACTTGTTTACTAAGGCCTTTTCCCGTTCTCGTTTTGATGAATTAGTTTCTATGATTGGCTTACGATTTTTTAAATCGTTACAGTGACATTGATTTTACATAAAAAGAAAAAATATTTGCAAGAGCCACACTTTATACTTCTTAGTATTAAAGTAATGCATTATTGCTACATCTATAAAAAGACGTTGGGTTGTGTCTGTAAACAACTTGGGATATGATAGTACATTAAGCATCATTCACGAAATGCAAATGTTAAATGTTATATCTGATGTATCAGTAGGTTTAGTAATGTATTTATCATAAATTTCTTAACATACAGCTTCATCATATGATATGTTCATAGGCAACTCTCTATTTGTTCTCAGAGATATTAAAAAGTAATTTTAACTACTTGTTAATTTTATGTAGTAAACATCATATGACGTACGACGATGTGTCTTAATTCCTATATTTAATATGGACAATTTTTATATTCTGAAATTTTATATCAACTTATTTGGGGGATATAGTATTGGTTTCCTCTGTTGTACGTCGGTACAGACCTGGTCTCTGGTACTATATCTTAAAAATTAAACAGTTGTGAGTTAATCAGACTTGCAAAATCTTAGAGTTTCAAATACAAATACATACTTAAATCAAGTTAAGTCGCTTTGTTGTACGGAAGTACAGACCTGTCACCAATAACTTGACGAAAATTGATTTTGTTTAAACCTGAATCAAGATAAGTCGCTCTGTTGTACGTAAGTACAGACCTGTCACCAATGTCTTGATTCTTAAAAATAAGTTTCATATAATTTTTCTTAATATAAAGATTAAACATATGTAGATGTTAGGGGTATGTCATATGTGTGAACTGCAAAAGATTGAATATTTTAACAATAAAAAGTTATCTCTGATGAATGAAGGTTAGTTGTGTAAGCGGATAATGATATGAACAATTGTCTTGAACTGTGTGTTATTAAATTTATTTTAAATATGTTATGTAAATTTAAAGAGGACAAGTATACTGATAATTGGAATAACAGCAAACATATGTAAAGCAATGTATGATGACTTAATATGATCCCTAACCAGACCCAAAACAATCCTGTCACCAAAAATAGTGTACTTGTTTTGAATTCTTAGTTAAGTTATAATTATTCTAATATTTTTGTCTTACTTCAAGTCAAATGTCACTGAATAGCCAAAACCGACTCGCGAAAGAATTTGAAAAATTTTAGAAATTTTTCAAAAATTTGAATCTGTGACACTCACTAAGTGTCGCATAGAGTGTCACCTGCGAGTGTCGCCTATAGTATGGAGTATATAAATGCCACCGTGCGGCATTTATCATCACATTTCCTGCGACACTCACATACAATTCTGCGACACTCGCTCTCGTTTTAGCGACACTTGATCTGTATCGATT
Source organism: Pseudognaphalium luteoalbum (assembly GCA_963422505.1). Classification (NCBI taxonomy): domain Eukaryota; kingdom Viridiplantae; phylum Streptophyta; class Magnoliopsida; order Asterales; family Asteraceae; genus Pseudognaphalium; species Pseudognaphalium luteoalbum. Next base: position 75,719,129 of record OY730195.1, read on the forward strand.
CTTGCTGCGATTTCTTGGTGATTGTTGAAATCTGTGCTTTGCACCTTCTTCTTCTACTTCACACGAACATTGAGGTACTCATTTCACTCAAACTCGTTCATTATTTAGTGATAATTAGTAAGTGGTAGTTACGGGTTTTAGGGTTTTGGTGATTTCGATCGTATTAATGTGTATAATAGGTTAATATGGTGTGTATTACTTTCGACATACATATATCTTCCAAGTTATTACCCTAGGTTAGCTTAGTTTTTGCAATCGTGTAAAAATTTGAATTCTGGGTTATGGTTTCTGGGTTCGTGTTCATCTTTGCGACACTCGAAGCGGCACTTGCCTTGAGTGTCGCATCATGGTAATTCGAACACCAACTGCGGCACTCAACTTGAGTGTCACCTTTTGCTATGCGTCACTCGATTAAGTGCCGCTCTGTCTATTGCGACACTTACCTTAAGTGTCACCTTTAAAGGAACACCAATTAGATGCGTCACTTACTTAAGTGCCGCCTTGTCTTTTGCGACACTTACCTTAAGTGTCGCTTACAGTGTCGCCTTTAAAGGAACACCAAGTAGATGCGTCACTTACTTAAGTGCCGCCTTGTCTTTTGCGACACTTATCTTAAGTGTCGCCTACAGTTCACCTTAAGTGTCGCCTCTTTATTTGCAATACTGCGACACTTACCTTAAGTGTCTCATAGTGATTTTTGTGCTTCTGAGCGACACTCACCCAAGTGTCGCTACTTTAATTAGCGACACTACTGAAGTGTCGCCTAAAGGTAATTTTGAAAGATAAGTTTATACTTTATTTGTTCTAACGGTATAACTTTTCTTTGTGTATTATCTATGTCTTAATTTTATGCAGATGGCAAACTTAGCTATTTACGCTCGCCGCACACAGTCACGACATAATGTGGTGGCTTTTCTAGATGATACGCACGCCAATTCGATTCCGTTTCATCCGATGATTCAGTTTCTGCGTCGCTCGAGGATTCACCATGCCATCACTGCTTCATGTCCGATCTACTTGAATCAAATCGAGGAATTTTATGCGAATGCTGTGATTAACACTGAAGGAGACTATCGAAGGATTTTATCAACTGTTTTTGGTCATCGTATTGAAATTACGGAGGATACGATACGAGAAGTTTTGCATTTTGATGATAATTCTGAGTTTCCAACTCAGTTTGAGAACAGTTTTATCGCTGGTGGTCTTCAGCGCATGGGTTATCCAGCTATTCCTCCAGATCAATATAGGAAACAACATTTGAGCAGAGTCTGGAGGTATTTAGCACACATTATCATTGTGTGCCTCTCGCCAAGGAAGGCGGGATTTGATGGAATGAGTTACGGAACAATCTCCCTGATGCTGGGATTGGTTTACAACAAACCTTTCAACTACTCAGGTTATATCTTTGGGCATCTAGTGGATAATCTACGAGCTGGCGATCATATGTGGTTTATGTATCCACGATTTTTGCAGCTGATCCTGAATTCCCTGAATCTAGGGATTCAGCCTGACCCAAGGTCAATTCTGACCTTGACTCCGATGTTGGTCAGGGTATTTGGGGATTGTGCAACACCTCCAAAAGGTCAGGCAGTTCTGCCTGATGTTCCATTATTCGGCCACGTGACTGATGAAGAATATGTGGCTCCGCCGGATAATGGATTTATTGATGTTGCAGCTTCACCACCGCAAGTTGATGAAGCGGTTTTGGAAGAAGTTCTGGTTGATATTGAAAATTTTCCAACTTCTACACCTGCTGCTGTTGCTACAACCTCCGCTGTTGATAAGGGCAAGCGGGTTCGAGATTCTTCGGACACAGAATCTGATGACGTTCCTCTACAGCGTCGTCAACGAACCTCGACTCCTGCTTCTGATGATATTCAGCCCCAGCCGGAATTTTTGAAGAAATTAATGGAGGATATGGCGCAAATGAACCAGATGCTTCAAGATCAACAAGCTCTTATACAGGTTCAAGCATCAAGACTTTTGGAGCTAGAGGCCACGGCTGCTCGTGTACCGGATCTTGAGCGTCGTGTGTTAGAATTGGAAACTCTGGCTGTGGTTCCGGGGGAGTTAGATCCTGAAACCACAGGCCATGATAATGTAAATGTAATCAATGATTCTGAGATTAATGAAAATATTAATTTGGATTACTTTGCGTCTTCAGCTCACGTACCTGGTCAACCAGTACCATTAAATGTAGATTACTCACATGCTAATCTTGAATATCTACAAAGTCTTGTATTTGGAAATGTTGAGAATGAGGGTCCAAATATGTTTGCCGATGATGTTCAATTTGAACCTGATGAGGTTTCTGATGAAGATGTGTTTGAGGATAATCCATATGAGGAGGTAGAATCAGATGATGATACCGTTCCTGCTGCTTCTCCTGCAGCTTCTGCCGAACCATCTTCCCATTCTGCTGGTACTTCCACATCTACTGCTCAACCAAGAAAGTATCCAGAATGGATTTTGCCTCTAACGCCCGAGTTGAAAAGATGCCGAGCATATTCTGTTCGTGGAGACTTATCTGGACTTATCAAAAGTTGGAAATTCGATGCTGAGTTTAGATTGTTTGTCATCAAAAGGCAAGATGGCATTCAATATTTTAAGGCAAGGCTAGATCATTTGACTACATTACCGAAGGTTGATCTAAATCGACTAGCTCAGTTGAATATGATAAATCCCACTGATAATCGAGAAGCTGAATTCTTTCAGCAAATACTGCGTCGAGAAATAAATACGAAGAAATTTAAATGGATTCGACCAGTAATGGGAATTAGATTTTCAAATAAGAAGAAGTTGGACTCGAGGACGCGCCAACCTATATATGGTTATCATTATCCTCCAACCAACAATCTTACCCAAGTGCCATTTGAAAAGTTACCATTAGATGTGCTGGGAAATTTTAGGTTCTGGTGGTATGACACGGTTACTGGAGAGGCGGTTATTGAATATTTTTCTCAAAAGGGACCAGGTCGTGATGCTAAAGAATGGAAACATGTTACTGGCTACACTCTTAGAGTTTTTGATCCTCTTAGCCTGATTAACATATCAAAAGATGATCTTCAAGCTCTTCACAGTAACAGATTGCAATTTGATATGATTGATCAAGAAGATGCTATGAGATTTCAGAGAGTTGTGGATCTCTGTATTGCTAAGGGAATTCATGCTGGTGGGAATCTCCCGACAGACTGGATCTGATATTGAAGATATTTTTTAAAGACCAAGCTGAAGACACGGGGGAGTTTGTTGAGTCATATTAGTGTGTCTGTCCATTGGTCTTGAGTCTGTAATAGCTTAGATTAGAAAATAGATAATTTTCTGTTTTGAGGGACACTTACCTAGTGTCGCATTCAGGCGACACTCAATAAGTGTCACACTAGGGTTATGATCTGCGACACTTAGCAAGTGTCGCAGAATCGTTCTGTTTGTATATAAAGAGCCATCACGGCTCATTGCAAAGGTTGGACCCTGTTTTGAGTGACACTTATCTAGTGTCACATTCAGGCGACACTCAATAAGTGTCGCACTAGGGTTATGATCTGCGACACTTAGCAAGTGTCGCAGAATCGTTCTGTTTGTATATAAAGAGCCATCACGGCTCATTGCAAAGGTTGGACAAAACCTTTGCACAACTTGTCGACTAAAACCTCTGTAAACAAGCTAGAATTCGTTGGGTATCAATATACTAAGCATTGTTATTCAAGATCTTATTGTTTCGATTTATAGTTTATACTCGTTACTTCAATTGTGTGATTCCGCCACACAATTGGTTCTTGTAATCTGTTCTAGATCCTTAGTAAATGGGACAACAACAAAAAATGAGATTGTGGTCTGGATATCGAGGGGCGTGTGCAACGAATGCAACTTAGATGTTTGAAGATAAAGTTTGTTGCAACGATTATTGAACAATCTTTAAAAATAGTTTTCTTAGAACATTTGTAATGAAGTGCATCATTTTTTAGCGGATGTTTTTTGAAATACTTATGTTTGTTATTTTGAAATGCTTATGTTTTTTTAGCGAATTATTTTTGTAGTAACAGTTGTATTAGCAATCATTAACACATGTGGTACTAAGCAAGTAACACATGTGTTACAAACCAGTAACGCATGTGTTACAAACTAGTAACACATATGTTAGCAACCAGTAACGCATGTGTTACCAACCAGTAACACTTGTTTTATGAAAAAAATACTATTTTTTTGTTATATATAGTGCCTTTTTGGTTTAATACATTTTCAGATTTTGCGAAATCGTAAGTTGGTTCTCATTAGATCATGTTTATGCTTATATGCAATCTTGCGCTGTTTACTTACATTTGTATCACAAGTTATTAAAATTTACTAACATATATGATACTTTAAAGTAGTATCACATGCGGTAGCAACCAGTAACTATATCTTAACACACATACAACGTAAAATTTATCACTATAGTTGTGAATAACACATCACAAAAAAGTATTACATGTCACATATTAAATAACATATTTCCATAGTGATAATGAACAAGTAACACATGTGTTACCACAAGTTTGCCTTATATTATGCTATTATATTACTACCATTTTAGTGTTTTGCACCATAAATGTTTTTTGGATTATTAAATATCACATGTGTTACTGCATAGCAATTCATGAGCTGTACGTTTTTTTCTTAGTTGTTTTTGATGATTTTTAACAGCACAGTTAAATTACACATGTGTTACCTACCACTAACACTTGTATTACCAACTACTACCACTAACACTTCTGTTACCATCTACTAACATATGTGTTACCTACCACTAACACATATGTTACCTACAACTAACACTTGTATTACCTACCACTAACACTTGTTTTATGGAACACTAACACATGTGTTACAGAACACTAACACATGTGTTACCTACCACTAACGCTTATGTTACCTAACACTAACATTTGTGTTACGGAACACTAGAACATATGTCACATGTTTAAAAGTAATGTATTCTTGATAATCATAGTAACACATATAGTACTAAGGAAAGTAATACACTTGTTATAGGTGTTAGTACACGTTTTACTATTTACTAACACATGTGTTACAGAACAGTAACATATGTGTTAACAACCAATAACACATGTGTTATCAAAACAGTAACACATGTTATATGAAACACGCTTTACATCTAACTTATCAAATGAATTTGATTATATCTATTTTCTGAAGAAAAAAAATAGTATTCAGCAAGCAGTGCAGTATCACATGTGGTAATAAATAAGTAGCACATGTTATATGACATATGCTATATTTCTAAAATATCAAATAAATTTGATTATATCAGATTTCTGAAGAAAAAAAATAGTATTAAGCAAGTAATATTACATGTGATACTAAACAAGTAACACATGTGTTAGCAACCAGTAACACATGTGTTAGCAACCAGTAACACATGTGTTAGCCACAATATCAGATAAATTTGATTTGTATCTAGTTTATGAAGAAAAAAAAAGTATTCAACAACCAATATCACTTGTAATTGAAAGTTAAACGTACAACTATTAAATTTTTTCAACTTGTATAATGCAGTTCACATGTGATAGTTAATATCAAAAGCAATTATTATTCATTTCCCCTCGCATGTTAGCCATTTTTGGTTTTATGTCTTGTACTCATCCATCAGCTTCGCCCACTCTTCCTCAAACTGTGCAGATGTAATCCACATGTTTCATATAATCTTGTTGAACTTCTTCTTGAACTCAGTGTCATCAAGTACATCATGAAGAATCTGCAATCACAAATGCATTCAGTAACACATGTGTTAGCATACATTAACACATGTGTTACTTACTGGTAACACATGCATGTGGTACTAAACAAGTAACACATGTGTTACTTACTAAGAACACATGTGTTACTCCCGGTGTTTCAAACTCATTTGAAACATAGTGTATTGTTATTAGTGTAGTTGGTGGTCCTCTAAAAGATTTTGCGAAAATATAAGATTTTTGAAACCAGTTGCACATGTGATATAAAATAGTAACACATGTGGTAATCAACTAGTAACACATGTGATACTGGTTAGTAACACATGTGTTATTAACAGTACCACATGTGATAGTATCAAAAAATAAAATGCACATATTAGCTAGTAACACATGTGTTGGTAACCATTATCATGTGTATTTCTAACAAGTATCACATGTGTTAGTAATAACTATAAAATTTGTTACAATGAGTTGGAAGAAAGATATAAGAACTCATTACCTGTAGCATTTACTTGAATCTGTTGCTCCACATCGATTATCTTAGGATTATCAAGTACCACATGTGATAGCATCAAAAAGGTTTTATGATTATCAAGTATCACATGTGTTAGTGAATAAAAATTCATGTCAGCTGTAAGTTATTTTTTGCAGATGTTTTTGATGATTTGTAACAGTTCAGCTGAAACACAGAATTAACACATATCATACCACACTAGTTTTGTTGCGATTGAATTGAACATCACTATCACATGTGTTAGTACTAAATTCATGTTCGTCGAATTGCGCGAGTTTTTTTTCGCGAATCGAATGAAAATTGATTGATGAATCAGTAGAAATCAGTTTATAATTGCATTTTCGCTAATCAAATAGTAAATTATAGAACACAATAACGTGAATATTGCATACCTTAACTGTAAAACACGATCGATTGAACTCGCACAACTAAAACCTAAATGAATCACAAAGAATCTGCTGAAATTGATTGTTCGTATTTTATATTGACGTATTTGAGTCGAAATAACGTAATACCTACCTTCAATTTAAACTCTGCCGCGATCGATTGGAGAGAAACCCCTGTGATTGTGTTTGTACGTACGTAGCAGTATGTGTATCTATATATTCTGTATATATCCATATTTTCTAAATTTGTATTTTAGTATATATTTAATTAGAATTAAATATAATATAGGATGACCAAAATACCCTTCCACCCCTAAATAAAATGGAGCATTCTGATTGGTTCCCCTATTCTCACATAAAATGTCATTCTCATTTGAACTTCACCCTATTTTTAAAAGCTAAAATTTAAGGAAAAGAAAAGAAAATCGGCATTATTTGTGGCTAAACACCGACCTTTAAAGCAATATATCTACTCTCTTTTTCTTTCTTAAATGAGTGATTATCCTTTTTTTGTATCCGCTTAAAAGTATAAGAAAATTCGTTTATATAAACATCTATTGCAATCGAAAGTCCATAGATACCTGAGGTTTAATTGACTAGTAATATTGCAGGGTTATGTTAATAATTATAATGTTTGTCAACCGATTATCGTCATACGAAACAAAAGAAAATATGTTCTTGATGGAATATTCAGATAAATTAATCTACTTTACTGATAGAATTTATGAGCATTGTTGACTTATAAAGATTATATATTTTGATGTTTGATCAATATTCGGATTACAGTAAGTGGGATCTTGTAACATAAGTCTAACATAAACTGATGTGGCTGAGTCAATAGAGTCAAAAGTACTAAAGTGATCAATTTTACAAGTTTAGCCTACCATGTGATACATTTATAAGACCCCTCCCAACCGTGAACATCAACTGACGCATCAGTTGGTGTCACATCAGTGTCACATCAGCTTTTTCCAAAACTGACACTACCCTGCCAACAGTAAAACATCAGTTAACATCACTTCTCTTTTTTGAGACCCACACACTAATTTCTTTATTTATTTAAAACACAAACTTAAATAAAACATTTTTATTAAAACTAAAAACATTACATTAAAATAAAAATAAAACATTACATTAAATAAAATTAAAATATTACAAATGTGAATAAAAAAAATACAATTATTGAAAAAAATACATTTATTAAATTAAAAAATACATGTAGCTAACGCGTACGGAAATTTGGTGGGAGAGTGGAAATGTGTGCGATTAACGCTTCGCGGAGTCGATGATGCACGCCACGGTCGCGTAATTCCTTATCCATACGTAAGTGCGTTTCAACCCTTTCTTCCCACGATCGTTGAGGCATATTTTCTGGGTTTGCCGTATAGTCTTCCTCAAGTGGACACATATTTCGTCCATTGTCTTCGGTTATCATGTTGTGTAAAATTACACAACAATACATGATTCGACGAATTTTGTTGATACTGTATGGTCTAGCAGGGTTTTTGATTCCCCAACGGCCTTGAAGCACTCCGAATGCCCGTTCCACATCTTTCCTTGCAGATTCTTGGTATCTCTAAAACCTCGTCTCGACTTCTGATATCGGATGCTTAAACGACTTCACAATCGTCGCCCATTCTGGATATATTCCATCGCCGAGGTAATATCCTTTGTTGAATTGTTGACCGACAATATTGAACACAACTTCAGGAGCCCAATCTTGTAGTAAGTCTTGGAATAAATCAGATTCATTAAGAACGTTGAGGTCGTTGCTCGATCCTGCAGGGCCAAAGAAAGTGTGCCAAATCCACAAATCGTAAGAGGCAACGGCTTCGAGCATGATTGTTGGATAACCGTGATCACCTCGAGTGTATTGACCTTGCCATGCTATTGGGCAATTTTTCCAAGCCCAGTGCATGCAATCGATACTTCCCAACATACTCGGAAAACCATGTAACTCCGCATGTCATTGATGCAAACGTTGCACATTGTGGAGTGTTGGCCTTCTTAAATACTCATTTGAATATAGATGGAAAATACATTTACAAAAGTTGTCCAAACAATCGTAGGATGTTTGTTGACCCATATGTAAATATTCATCAAATGCGTCGGCGGCACAACCGTATGCCAATTGGCGTAAGGCAGACGTGACTTTTTGAAAAACATTAAAACCAGGCAATCCGATTGCGTCTCAACGTTGACGAAAATAATCAAAGTAAGAAGGTAATGGCATGTGAGGGTACGATAATATACCTTGACAGATACGGAGAAACAATGGACGACTCATCCGATACTGACGCCGAAAATAATCTAGAGGGAATGTCGGTTGCTCGGCAAAGTAATCTTGATATAAACGTTGCCCGGCGCCCAACCGATATCTAGGTAAATAACGTCTTGGAGCTCGAGGAATATGAAATGTAAATTCGGTTTTTGTCACACCCCCAAAATCAGTAATCGTGTTTATTTAGTAATTAGCGGAAGCATTTGATTATTAGCGGAAGCATTTTAAGTTTACAGTTCAACAGCGGGGGTGCTGACGTTATAATAGTGCATTCATCGTATCAGAGCATATGATCACACAGAACATATTTATTTAAGATGCCATAAGTTTAAACGTTATTACAAAAGGGTACGACTTATAAAGTCGTACAAGTAGTGGTGTTGTAGAACAACATAAGTTTACAAAACATGAGTTTATAAAAGAGGGATTTCGTAAGTATAACCAATGGAATTGGTAATACAAAGGAAATCCAAGTGTCCCCAAAAGTGGCATCATAAATAGTCTGGGTTGCCTACGTCCTTTATGCATGCAGAAGTACCTGAGTCCTAATTCCCTGAAAAACATAGTAAACCGTCAACATTGAATGTTGAGTGAATTCACAGGTTTAGTATAAAAGTAGTTAAACCAAGTTTTGTGTAAATCATTCATGTACACAAACATAATGTTTATATGTATAGCAGGAAACACAAGTGTTCTTATTAAAGAAAACATTTCCTATTTGACTGTAAGAATGTCATTCTTACTACAAATCAGTCGATGTGTTAGGAAACACAAGTTTAATCATAAACATTTCCTAATAATAGTTGCAGGAAATACAGTTTAACAATCAAGTAAACATTTCCATATAAATAGTCGTAGGAAATACAGGTTTAGCAGTCAAGTAAACATTTCCATATAAAAGTTGCTTTGTCGGGAAACCAAGTTTATCCAATCAAGGTAAACGTTTCCTAAAAAGAAATCATGTGTAGGAACACCTGTCCTATTAGTTGTCACAGGGAATTCCCTTCCCAAATCCAGTTGTAGTTTAGTTGTTTAGTTTAAGTGGGAGATATAGACTATGATCCCTCTAAGGTGAGCTAAACCTTTAGAGTTAAAGTAACGATACCTAGTACTATAACCAAACCACGACTAGTTGTTGTTGTTGCCTCGGTAACACGGTAAGTATACACTCCTCGTTACGACTGCCGTCATGTGGTTGGAATGACCAACGAGTTATATCAGTGGGAGGGTTGTCAAATCGATAGTACTATCTGTATACTCAGTGGCTAGAGTCACCTAGCTAATGGTTATAGGTTGCAAGCACTGGGACTTATGTGCACTACATCTACCTTGCGTAAACCTAGGATCGTACCAAGATTCGTTGTCTTATTCCCAAAATAGTTGTGAAAACGTTTCATATAGTTAACAGTTGATTTATAAAGCAATAAGCATTTATACAAATCAATTCGATATAAAAGCATGTCAAGCAATTATATAAACAAGTAGCATGCAATAGCACGTAGTTCCATGTTTTCCACCCCTGGTTTTAAAACCATTTAAAACAAGTAAAAGGTAGGGGCTGTGAACTCACGTGTAGCAAGTCTTCAGCTAGTACAGCTAGAAGTAATGTAGTCCGAACGTGCCTCTTAATTACCTAAGCACAATTAAATATACTTTACATAAGTATATGGATAAATCGTTAAGTTGAAATGTTCATGACATTTTAATTATTGGTGATAATTGCGTTGAAGTAATCGTGGCGTATAAGTATATATTTACATATACTTATTAGTTGAATATATATATCCTAATATATATATGTCATTTTTCATCATCTTATATATATATATATATATGTAGTTGTCATTGTTGTTGATTATGTTTCCAAAACCTAAGTATAGTAGTTATAAAAATAACTTTGTTTAATACTATTGTCGTAGTTCATTTATATAACTATATATAAATTATAATAGTCAACTATATATATAACTCATTTGTCGTGTTTCTAATCTCATTTGTCTTGTTTAACTCGTCACTTATATATATTCTTTCCACTGCTAGTTATTTGTTACCACTGTTAGTTATATTCTTCCCACTGTTAGTTAGTCTGTTACCACTGTTAGTTATATTCCACTGTTAGTTATAGTTTGTTGCCCCTATTAGTTATAACTTTCCCACTGTTATAACTCGTTACCACTGTTAGTTATAACTTTGCCACTGTTAGTTATATTCCTCCCACTGTTAGTTATAACTTTACCACTGTTAGTTATATTCCTCCCACTGTTAGTTATAGTTTTGCCACTGTTAGTTATATTCCTCCCACTGTTAGTTATAGTTTGTTGCCCCTGTTAGTGATCTTTCCCACTGTTAGTTATAACTCGTTACCACTGTTAGTTATAACTTTGCCACTGTTAGTTATAACTCGTTACGCCTTTCGATTTGGAGCATTTCTCTTCCGATTTATACCTAACCAAAAATCACACATGTTCTCATATATGTCTAGTTTATTTCTGCACTTTATGGTATTTTTATATGTTCATTTACTATTTCAAACAAAAATAGTTTCAAGGTGTGGTCAGACTGGGTCCAAAACAGTTATATGTTCAAAGATCGAGTTATACACGAAATTACGGACATTTCTGGAAATGGTAATAGAAGAACTTTTTAAAGTTGACAAAATATGTGAGGTTTTGGCACTGGTCTCATACGTTTTAGTGGTCTAGAACTCAAGATATGGTCTCGAGAAGTTACTGAAAATTCCTGTCTGCCGGAACAGTAAACCTATGTCACCGAAGAAAAATGTTTTCGAGTAGTAAACGGAGTCAAAAAGTCACGAGACTAATTTTGTTGGAAAGATAACTTCTTGTACTACATTCTAGGCTTAAGAAACATCCATTTTGTTGTTGTAATGATTTTTATAAAATTCGTAGAAGTGGAAACAGAATCTGGACAGGAACATAAACTCATAGTTTCTAGATTTAAATTGCGTTTCGGTTAATGTTTTGGACATGTAGAAGTTGAGTGAACACTAACACATGTCTATAACCATAAAGAAAGTAGAACTTTTGAAAATAAAGGAGTCCTTACAATGGTGATGATGATAAAATGGTAGATGTGCTGCTGATTATCGTGAAGAAGAAGAAGAAATAGCCTCAGCTCAGATCTCCTGTTGTTGCTTCAGTCGATGGATGAAGAAGAAGGAACAGAGAAAACCAATAATTTGAGTTGGTGGGAACTTGTGTGTGTGTGTGTATTTGATATTGAGTGTAAGGAAGTATAAAGGATGGTGTATGGTTTAAATTGTCAACGTAGGGAGTATGGTTCAACAGGAGAATGTTCCCCAGATATTTTAGTTGGATTAAAATTGTAGGCTTTTAACATGTTAATTTCGTATAATATCTTATATTATTTCAATAATATAAGTTACTAATATTAGTAATTAATAATTTTCGAATTATTAATTTTTTTTTTTTTGTGTCACCAACTTTATTGTATTTTAGTTTGTCAAGTCTAGTACGTTTATTTCACCCGTAATTATATACATATAACTACGAATTTAATATATCACGTATCACATAGTAAGTTTCATAAACTTAACATATAGAAATTGTTTTGAATTCACTAATCAGGGAATTACTCTAGGTAATGCATGAAATTAAGAAAGGATTAATACCCTAAATGGAGGATTGTCACAGTTTTCTTCTCCGAATCCGAATCATGTGCGTCGAGATTATTTATCCTAGCGATCGGATTGCGGACGGCCATAGCGGAACTCAAATCATCGTGGTCGGAATCGGATGACGACATTATAATTTTCAAGTTTACCTTTTTTGTTAGATGAAAAATTGGTTAAAAGATATATATATATATATATATATATATATATATATATATATATATATATATATATATATATATTGTATATATTGCGGAAAGAAAGTAGATGAAAAAATGGGTTTTAAAGAGGGATATATATTGTGAAGTGAAAATGGGTTAAAATTATGTTGAAAGATATGTGTATATATTGTATATATTGTTGAGTGAAATTGGTATAAAAATGTGTTGTTTGTGGGTATGTATATATAGTGTGTAAAAATAATTGTTTTTTTTAAATCTAACGGCTTTTGTGCCGTTTGACACCAAATAAACGACCGACGCGGGCCCTCCTATATTCCCATTTCCCTTCGCTTTTCCGACGATTCCAACCGACACCCCGTGCCAACAGCGTCGGTTGCGTCAACCAAACCGATGCGTGGAACCGAGGAACGGTTGGCAAGCCTCTAAGTTCACGATAACAAAAATCCTTGTCATCTACGTTACATTTCGGCCTTAATATTATTATTACGTTAAAAATTAAAACAAATCAAAGTTAATTAATATTAATATTATTATAATTCTATGACTCATATCAATGTCATCATTTAACTACTACTCCCTCCGTCATATATCTATTGTCCACTTTTCCTTTTTGGGATGTCCCAATTTAATTGTTCACTTCCATAAATAGAAAAGAATAATAAGATAAAGTTCATTTTTGCCCCTAATTTATATATGTAAGATAAAAATGTAGGTAAAAAGTAAATGGTATAATTGTTTTGTTACCAAAAAGTAAGAAAAATAGTGATGTTTTTCTTAAACTGTGTATTTTTGTTTGTGGACAATAAAATTGAGACGGAGGGAGTAATTAATTACAATTTATAGTCGTTTGATTATCCTATTCTATATTAAGCTAACATCGGCCACCACATCACGTGTTGGCGACATCCTTTTATCGGGTAAACTACTTTGAGCCCCTAACAAACCCTTTTTAACTACTAATATCTTATCCGGTAAAAGTAAATTAGAGTAATACTGTATATGATTACTTTTACAAATCTAAACCAGCCTTATTTTTTCATTGATTAAAAAAAAAATTCTCTTAATTCCATCCAATCAATTTTTCACATCCCCAATTACATTTGTAGACCTACATTTAAACCTACCAACCAATCATTTTCCAGTTATTACTATTATGAAAATCATCCCTGCAACATTGATTCATTTACATTTTGGTCCAACAATCAAATTGAGTTTAGATCTCCACACAAAATTTACTTACAAGGCACGATAGAAGCAGACTCTTCGTAGACTTACGGTTCATAAAACAAGTGAGAGCCACGAGTATCTAAGGATATACTTATCGGAATTGATCAACACAACAAAATTCACACAATTAGGGTCAATAATAAACTTACGAAACAAATAAAAACAATAATGCAATTATGTATAAAACCTCTCAAATGAGAGTAAAAATCACGAGATGATGTAACCACTTAAATTCCACTATTCCACTATAATGATACTAAAAAGGTAAAATGAACGCTCATGTCAATAATTTAACTATCGTGATTTGGGATTGTGTGGTCTGGGTATCTTTGTGATTTCTCATAATCAATCTTTTTCAAATGCGAATTGCATTAGCTACTAGCAAAAAGCAAGAGCAAGAAATAGAAACAATTACAATATATGTATCAGATAAATTTCAATTTGGTTGTCCAATCCAATCTATCTACTTAAAGTTAATTTACATATTTCTCAGCTCTAATCTTTCTAAGCATAATAATCTAAAAAGTTACAAGTCATTGACGTTACAGAAAATGTGTATTTCTTCTTGGGAGAGTAAAAAATAATTGAATTATAACACTCACCATTCAAATATATAAATATAATATTATTTATCTTGGAAGCGTAGGTTATAAATATATTTCATTACTGTACATTCAAGATAATGTACATAAACTGTTTACATAATTATCATGTCACATTTAAAAGTTATTAAAATATATAAAAACAGATATTACACAACCGAGGTGTTATATAATTCTAAACAGAGTTTATCAAAACATATCAGAGTAGCACAGTTTGTCAAACATTCCCTGCTTCTAGAGCATCATCTTCCTGCTACCCACTTCCCAAAATATAACATGCCGGAAGTAAAATGAGGGATTAACACAAAGCTAAGTGAATCAATTCGTCACCCACAATTCAACTTAGCTTAACCACCTGTTTACATCAAATAGTCGTAAACACATATTACACAGTACAACAATTCAATAATGAGGATTGGTGGCTCTTGAGAAACCCTACTGCCGCGGTGGCTCTCAAGAACACTTACCCAACAATCTGTAAGGCCAATACAAAATAGACCGATAGCTAACGGTTAATATACTAGAACACAGGTTCTACACACAACGAATGAATTAAGACCCTGTGTAATTCACACAATAACCAACTAGCCAAACTAACACGTTGACCTCAATAACAACCGATGCCTGAAGGTCACATAACACGTAGATTTATAATCAATAACTCAGATTAAATAATTCAACAAACACTTCTTCGTTCACTTGTTGTAACCAAACAGTTACAACTAAATCAAAGGGTGAGTTTCAAATCCACTCACCGATACCTCTGCAGATTCCACACTCATAAATCTTATATTACTGAGTCTTCGGAGTATCTGAAACATCACATAATACACAAGTTAGTAACTTGTTTTATAATCATCATTCTATCATATTTATTCAATCAGGTAATCCCTGAAGTCTAGGCAAACAAAAGTTCAATCAGAATTAAGATTAAAAAATCCCGAAATGACGTTTAAAAACTGAAAAATACCATTTTCGACCCCTAGATGACCCCGAACGGCCAAAACTGCCTAGGCTCTTAAAAATAGGGATCATTAGGCCGTTTCCGAGTGACCATGCGAATTTCAACCAAATCCGAGTTAATGAAATTATCACTTATCCAGGACCCTGAAAAGACTTTACGCATTTAAAAATTTTGCGAAACAAAAAGTTTAAAAATTTCAGTTCGTAGTGATCTCGACTCGCACAGTCAACTCGGTTCGCAACATTTCAGTTCGCTTCGCAATATGTCGGTTCGCACAACGATTCAACTCGCTTCGCAAGTTCAACTCGCATCGCAGCGACTCATTTCGCAAGATCTCGGTTCGCTTCACAAAACCTCAACTCGCTTCGCAACATAAACTGAGAACTGCGAACTTCGCTGCTGTTACGAGTTTTTCGAATCAAAACTCACCAAAACTTCAAAAAACTCAATTCTAAGATTTCTAATACTTCACTAACATCAAATAACAACAAAATCAAGCTTCAATTTGATTTAATCACTCAAAGTGAACAAGATGGAGAAGATGATGATGTTTATGATGAGGATGATAATAGTTCTGATGTTGTAGAATCAAAATCAAATAAACGAATTGGTGAAACTTGGTTATGGTTTTATGAATTTGTAAGTTCTTCAAAGGAAAGAAAGTGATGAAACCTTTAGAACATAAGGATATTAAGGTCGGCTCACAACCGACTTTGATATCCAATTGCTATAATTTTATACCCGTCCTAAATCTCTTATCTGGAACCTAGAAATCATTTGCGAGAAAATTATTTTATTTTACCGTCATCTTTAATAATTTAAAACAATTAATAGTTTACTATTCACAATAAATCCTGAGGCTTATTTACTTAAGTTTCACAAGTAAACAATTAATAACAAGTAATTCCTAAAAACAATTAAATAACCAATTTAAATAAAGGAATTACCAGCCCAGTAAATAGGGTGTTACATGAATAGGATATGAAAAGAAGAAAAAGCACAAAAGGGTAACTCCAGCCATCCTTTTTATAACTTTTCCATTTCATGCATGTTACTTTGTAGATGAATTATAGGTTCGGATATCATGAACTTATGAATGGACCAATACTTATTAGATTGTCCATCCATTATATAAGTTGGTAACTATAAAAAATAAACTATTATTGTAATTTTGGAAGTACCTCTGACCCCAATATCATATTTCAATGATACATGTCCGTCTCACTCGCAAGAAGCATCAACACCATGTAAATCACATGTTCACAAATCACCCACATATTGTCACACCCTCAAATTTGTTAATTTTGTTTAGCGGAAGCATTTAGTTAAGTATGAGGGTAATGACACCAACAATGTACATGCATACGTACCAGAGCATATGATTACAACAGAACCTATATATATTAAGATGCCAAAAGTAATAGTTACAAAGTTTACGATTCATCGAATCGTATAAGTTGAAAAGTAATTAAGTTACAAAAGTAGATTTCGTAAATATGACTAAAAAGTTTAGTTATATAAAATAAATCCAGTTGCCAAAAGTTGGCATCCTATTCCTTCGTGAGTCGCCTATGTTCCATGTGTGCAGGATGTCTTACATGCAGCTAATTCCCTAAAAAACATAGTAAAAGTCAACAACGAGGTTGAGAGAATTCACAGGTTTTATGTTTGCGTGCAAAGTTTGGTAATCAAAGGTGTTTGTAAGGTGTTGCCATAATGGTTGAATAACGTCTGTTGAAATGTTGTCCAAAAGTAAAGTTTAGTTTGGGATGTTACCCATAATACGGTTTACGTGGGATGTTGCCCATAGTATAGTCTAAACAGTTTGTCCAAGAAGCAGGACCTAACAATAGTTTTCCAAGAAGTAGGGACTTTCTATGTGCCCAAGACGTAGGGACTTGTATAAGTTGTATCCAAGAAGTAGGACTGGCATCCAAGACGTAGGATCCATCTGCTCAAGAAGTAGAGCCTTCATCCAAGACGTAGGATGGCACCTTGCCCAAGAAGTAGGGACTTTCTGTTTGCCCAAGACATAGGGACTTGTATAAATGTGCCCAAGAAGTAGGTACTTGCTGTGCGTGTGCCCAAGACGTAGGGACTTTCTGTGTGCGTGTGCCCAAGAAGTAGGGACTTTCCAGATGTTTATGAAAATGTTTTTTCATAAAATTCAGTTTATAAAAGCGTGTATGGCTGGTCGTTCTCTAGTGTATTCCCAATTTAGTTTTCGTATGAAATCCCATTTCATAAACAAAAGTTGTAAGAGTTGACCGCAGTCATAAATAGTTTGCATCAAATTAGTTGTATAAAAGTTGCACCCATGGCAATAAAGTTGACTATGTTTTCCACCCCTGTTCAAAAGTAGTAAAGCAGTAAAAGTAGAGGTTGTGAACTCACCTGTTGAGTTAAGTATGTTCGAGTGCTAGCAAAGCCTAAAGCCTAAGAAGTCTAGTCGAAATCTCCTAACGCCCTAAACGTATGAGATTTAATAAGTATGTAGAGGTCTAAGTTTTACCATCCATGCTAGCGTTCGTACAACCAAGTTATGTCCAGTTGTTTATTAGTTGGGCTTTGCTAGACTTTTCTCTAAAATGTGTTGTGAATTCACTCAAAGTTAGGGAATTAGCCTAAAATGCAATTGTTTAGTGTACGTAAGCACGTTTAAACCCGATTGGTAAATTACATAATATATGTAAATGTGTTTATTTAATTGATTGAGAACCATTATGTTAATGTATGTAACCAAAGAATATTATAAAAGTGTAACTATCAAGGTTGTTAATATTGATATATTGACTTATTAGATGTTCACATTTATCTTTCTTTTTTTTCTCGATGTGGGACAAGTTGTAATAAAATCATAGTGGAATATAATGTACTAGTTATCTGCAACTCTATAATTATATAATGTTCAAAATTATATTTGCCTACCAATGTAATATTTGTCGTTACAAATTCGAATCAGATCTAGATCGTTATAATCTTATGGTTAAGATCAAGATTCTAAGAAGATTTTATCGAAAGATTTTAAGATATAGATGTTAACGACCTCAATACAACTCCATACTACTCAAAATTAGTTAACTTTGAAACACATCTTCTGTAACTTTAAATAATTAATATTAGGCATATGCGCTTTGTCTATCGTTGACATTACTTTGAGTTCAATGAGGATTTGAACATAATAGGGATTTTTACTATAGTAGTCGGTCAAAAGCATTTGTTATGATTCTAGTCATAAATTTCGCCTAAATTGAATTAGGCGTAGGCGAAACTGGTGAAGAACATGAAAACACGACACATGTCTACAAAAATCGCCTAAATCGAAATTCAATGGTTCGCCGGATTCACCTAGACATATATAACATTTTTTTATATATAACATTTAAGCGATCTTTTTGGTGTTAATTCTTGCCACGTGTCATTAAATCATTGGATGCGCCGATTTCGCCTATCCTATTTTCTTTTTAGGCGAAACTTATGACTAGTTTTGTAAAAAAATTCTGACACCGACTACTCCATGTTAAAGCATTGTTGACTGACCATTGAGGTAATTTTCTCTTTGAACAAACGGGATTTTTACTATAGTAGTCGGTCAAAGGCATTTGTTACGATTCTAGTCATAAATTTCACCTAAACTGAATTAGACATAGGCGAAAACCGGTGAACAACATGAAAACACGACACATGTCTACAAAAATCGTCTAAATCGAAATTCAATGGTTCGCCGGATTCGCCTAGACATATATAACATTTAGATGATCTTTTGGTGTTAATTCTTGCCACGTGTCATTAAATTAATTATTGGGAATTTATGTAACATTAAAATCCTAAGACATATATAACATTAATTCTTGCCACGTTGAGATTAAATCGACTCATAACCTCCTTTTTATAATACTGATTCAGAATTTTATAGCATTAATTCCCAACTTTTGTAACATTGATTCATAAAATTTAGTGGATTGTTTAGTAAGTATATAACAATCTAAAATTTACTGCCTATTATGTTTATTTCACTTTGTAGTCATCAATTAAACTACAATTTAGTTAATTTATTATATTGTATATTCTTGTGTCAAGTATTCATGTATCTTTTTAATTCATAAATTATATTTAAAAGTAAAGAGATGTGATTCAGTAATTTGTGATTCAATAATTTGATAAATCACAAGATCCGATTCAATAATAAAAATTTGAGTTTCAGAAGTTCAATAATACAAAACGATAATCAAACGAACCAAAATATCCATAATCCATAATAATATATAAAGCATATTGGTGTATTATATATAGTAACTCTTAAAACTAAGATTCTAACATTTCTAAAATTAACATATGTTATTTTTCATTTATTATAATAATAATAATAATAATAATAATTATTATTATTATTATTATTATTATTATTATTATTATTATTATTATTATTATTATTACTACCATATACCGAATCATCAACTCTACATACGAATAAATTACCGTTATTGAGTCGTTATCATGGATAATCCGTGAAGAACATACAATATATATAACTATCGCCAAGTCATTAGTTATAGCAGTATATCGTATTCCACTGCATAACGCGAGTATTATGCTAGTAAAAATAATATATAATTAAAAAAAACAACCATGTATAAAAATAATTCAACATCCATTACTTTTGGCACCAATTTCAGAATTTTGTGGAACGTAAAATTGGATAGTACTAACTTTCCTAATTTTTGAGGACGGTTTTTTTAAAGGATGGCTTTTTTTTTCTTTTCCATTTTTTTTATCAATTTAATGTACCATAATGCCCCTCATGAATTAAACTTGGTTTAATAAATACTATTATAATTGTGCCATTGAATAATCCATCCGTTGATTCAAAGATCTAATGGTTAAAAATACTTCTCCCCCTTCTGCACCATTAAATCCTTCTCCATGGATCTCAATCCTATATATATATATATATATATAGTTTGGATCAAATGAGAACACTTTAAAAATAAGAACGGTGAGAACACCTCATAAATGCACAACTAACCAACAAAAATCATTAGATTCATAGTCATACATCTCAAATATGCAAAGAAAAACAAATATGCACTTTTAAAAATGTATAAATTTCGAAAAAAACGATTAATGCACGATTATCTCTATAATTGTGCATCAATTGTTTTTTCGATTTTTGTGTATTTCTGAAAGTACGCATCTATTCTAATCAATTTTTCTACACATATTTGAGATGTATGAATGTGAATCTAATGATTTTATTGGCTAATTGTGCATTTATGAAGTGTTCTTACCGTTCTTATATACAATATATATAACTATCGCCAAGTCATTAATTATAGCAGTATATCGTATTCCACTGCATAAGGCGAGTATTATGCTAGTAAAAATAATATATAATTAAAAAAAACAACCATGTATAAAAATAATTCAACATCCATTACTTTTGGCACCAATTTCAGAATTTTGTGGAACGTAAAATTGGATAGTACTAACTTTCCTAATTTTTGAGGACGATTTTTTTAAATGATGGCTTCTTTTTTTCCATTTTTTTTATCAATTTAATGTACCATAATGCCCCTCATGAATTAAACTTGGTTTAATAAATACTATTATAATTGTGCCATTGAATAATCCATCCGTTGATTCAAAGATCTAATGGTTAAAAACACTTCTCCCCCTTCTGCACCATTAAATCCTTCTCCATGGATCTCAATCCTACATACACACACACACATATATATATATATAGTTTGGATCAAATGAGAACACTTTAAAAATAAGAACGGTGAGAACACCTCATAAATGCACAACTAACCAACAAAAATCATTAGATTCATAGTCATACATCTCAAATATGCAAAGAAAAACAAATATGCACTTTTAAAAATGTACAAATTTCGAAAAAAATGATTGATGCACGATTATCTCTATAATTGTGCATCAATCGTTTTTTCGATTTTTGTGTATTTCTGAAAGTACACATCTATTCTAATCAATTTTTCTACACATATTTAAGATGTATGAATGTGAATCTAATGATTTTATTGGCTAATTGTGCATTTATGAAGTGTTTTACCGTTCTTATTTTTGAAGTGTTCTCATCAGAACCTTACCCTATATATATATATATATACATATATACATATATATATATATGTATATATATATATACGTATATATATATACATATATATATATGTATATATATATATATATGTATATATGTATATATATATATATATATATATATATCAGATTAATTACAATTTACAAGTTCTGTAAAGAATAATATGTTAAATATATATAGGCTCTTTATGTATTTCAACAAATATAAACATTAGTAATTGAAACAAGAAAATAAAGTTAGTAATTTTGTTTAAACCTTAATTAGTAACAATGAATTAGAGTCTCATTTCATAATGAAGGATAAGATGAAAGCAAATGAGCAGGAATACAAGAAGAATCCTTCCAAACCCTAGAATGCAATGTTAGTATTTGCTTCACTCTTTCCTTTGTTCTTTCACTACAATCAACTTGAATCATCAAACACAGCTTTGAAACAACACCAACTTCCATCATCTCTTGAAGCACTCTACAACTTGCAGAGTACTTAGATATCAAACACAGTATTCGCACTGCTCTATCACTTGCACTATGAGAAACCCTCAAAATCTTCTTCGAAACCGTCGCAAGCCCCGCCGCGTGCTCAACCAACTCGGCACGTCCTTCTGCACATCGGCAAATCTGCTCAAGTGCCACCAGAATTAGCTCACAAATACGTCGATCCGTGTTGTCAATCAAAAGTTCGACGAAAACTGAAACCATCCCAGATTCGGCTGCCTTTATTCGGTTTTTTCCCCATCGAACGATCTCTACGATAACCTCTAGAGAGGCTTTAATAGTTTGTTGAGACGACACACGATCTTTCAGAATCCTAACTGTTAGATTGAAAAGATCCGGTGGCACGCCAACGAGATGCACCGGATCCATCACCTTAAAAAGAGATCTTAGAAGCGTTATCGCATGTGATCTGGAATTAACATTTCCAGATCTCATCACATGAGATAACGCATTTAAAAACAACCCTAACTTATTATTATCGTGCACGAATTTTCTTAACAGGAAATCTGTGCACTGAATGTGATGAAGCATTAACAGCGCTTCATCACACGTTTCAGTAACCAAATTACTGATACGATTTTCTTTGGATATAATCGTAGTCAAAAACTCAAACAAACCCGAATCTTCAATGCACATTTTACTCCCATCGCTCTCTTTCACAATCGAACTCATTCTTCTCAAACAATGGATCTGTTTTTGTGGGTGTTTTTTGGCCTCATTATAAAGCTTTATAATTTGAGACTTGTCTATTGGCTTCTTTGAGTTGATGGTGCACCATGATTGGATCAACCGGTGAAGAGTGTGATTCGGGGTTAGATCGGTGTCGGATAACGGTTGTTTCGTCACCGGACAAGTGGTTCCTTTGCATGTAAACAACCATCTTTCGATGCTGTCTCGATCATAAGTGATGCCAGTTGATATTGTGACTGGATCTTTCATGATTTGCATGGAGATTGGGCATAGAAAATGTGATGGAACTTCAGTTTCAATCTCCATTTTTGAAGTTGATAAAGAAAACTTGAGTTATAAATCTGACTTTTAATTTGTTATGTTGTTGGTGATACTAAATTGAGGTTGGTTTTATACGAAGAAACAACTGAGAAAGGAGTGGAGTTGAGTTGTAAACTTGTATTGTATTTCAGGGAAAGTCAACTCTCTAATTAAAAGGACAAGGGATCTCATAAAAGATAATTGCTTTGGAGTCCCCGAACTTTACAAAAAGTTGAAGTTAGGACGATTTATTTTTGTGCTATATATTAAACCATCCGTAATACATACAACATAAAAAAAGTTCAACATAGAGTTACTTGTCTAAAACCAAAAAAAAGAAAAATAATAATTAATTTTGTTCATCTCTAGACCAAGTACTATTTAATATGTTATGATTGTACTTTTAACTTTTATCCCTTCAATTCTCAACTATGATGGACGTAAACGGAAAACTGAATTCAATGTTGTACTCCCTCTGTCTCAAATTAGGTGTTATGAAAACTATACCAATGAAAATACATTTAAAATCAATCAATTCATATAATTGCATCAAGTTTTATATAACACAAACAAATATATGTAAGGTCAAAGTTGAAAAAGAAATACTCAAAAAGTGAAAACATGACACTTAATTTGGGACGGAGGGAGTAATAAACATAATAAAACACATTGCACGATGTTTGAACTGACCCACCGTCTAAAGTTGTTAGATATAATACATATAAAAGATATAAACACATGTGTATATGTATTAAGATGATAATCCAATGTAAAACATTAATAAGAAGCTAGGTAATCCTAGCTAGAAGCAGTCATGTTAGATCAAAGGCTAATTTATTTATAATTGACAATTAGTCCTAGAAGGGTATCCTAGTGATCGACATGGGCGATACCACATTAAGGTAAGGATAACATTAACTACGGGTTCATTCTCTATACGAAATGTAATTATGTTTATTAAAAATTGCATTCTTTGTTGAAATATATGTGCTACAGATACACAATAATTAAGATATTGATATTACGGATCACTAAAAATCATAAATTCACTACTGGTAACAGTAGATGCATGCATGCATGATGTTGTACAGACATATGAGATCACACCGACCTAGCTAACTCGATGCTCAAGAAGAGATATTGCAAGTGATCGAATTTGTCAAATTTGATGCCCAAGTGTAATATTGTAGGACTTTAAGGACGACACGCGTTGAAAGTAAGAATATATTAAAGTCAATAAAGAACCATGGACTCGTTCCACCCCAAATAAAATTGTTTTATGTAGATCCGTCGACTAATTAATACTTCATGTTATAACTAAGTTTATTTTACTGGTAATGTATATATAGGCTTGGAACCTTTAAACCAACAAACATAAGAAATTTAAAATAATTTTACATGGCTTAATTGAAGAACAGGAATTATACTTCTAATGGCAACAGCATTTTGTATTTATACATTTGAACGTGCTTCTCTAAGAAAAATTATACATTTAAGCGTACGGTGTTTTCTGCTAAAAATAGACACATTGGCAAGTAGTGATTGTTTTTGGAACTCAGAAATTTCTGAGGATAGATATTAGTTTAACAGTTTGACAACATAAAAGATTGTTGGAAAGTTTGAACTTGTAGAAAATATAAACTTAAACTTTATAGAAAAAATAAACTTAAACTCACATGACCTCTGATAAGTTAGCTCGCCAAACATGGTTGTTTAAAGATTAAAGAAGGATCATTTACATTTACATATATAATAAATTATTAAAAGTATGAGTTTTTGATTCATTAAAGGAGAGTGTGCATTTATGGGATAAAATGAAGGAAAGGCATCGTGGTTGTCGCCAGTCGTCTCTGACTTTCTCGCTGTACGAAGAAGATGGCCCAATCACTTTGTGTCCATTGTCACTCTTATTTAATTTAAATTATTAATTATTAAATTAAATATACTACTTCCTCCGTCCCAAAGATATAATTCACGTTTCGTTTTTTGAACGGATATTGGTTCTTGTAAGGAAGAGGTTTAGGGAGGGAAGGGAAAGAAGCAAATGGGGAGATGACAAGTGTCCTTCTCTATTTCTCCACCTTCTTCATTTCTCCATCATTATCATTTCTCCTCCATTTTTTTCTTAAATTTTTTTAGTTTTATTTTTTATATTATGTTTTATTTTTACTTTTTCGTATTTAAAAAAAAATATTAATTTAATTTTATTTTAATTTTTTAGAGTTCTTGTTATTGTGCCTTTTTTTTTTGCGTTTCTCAGCCTTTTCAATTAACCTTTTTCACGACTTGTTTATAATTGTTTTTGTTTTTTTTCCCGTTTTCAACCTTTTTTCTGTAGTTGTTTTACCTCAAATTATTATATGTAAATACAATTTTATATATATTTTTACAAAAAAAAAAAATACTTATGTGATACACCGTATTCATACTTTTAATAAAATAAATTCTAATATAATAAAATTATAATTTCAATGTATCCTACAATTAAAATTATGATGCACCATATTTTATAACTGTGATGCACCAAGATTTATACACTAATAATGTTTATCGTATATCTAAAAGTCAAAGCGTCATATTTATAACTATGATGCATTATATTTTATAATTATGATGAACCATATTTTATAACTATAATGCACCACATTTTAATTTAATAATAATGTTTTATAGTATATTATGAAAGTCAATGCATGATATTTTAAACACTTGATGCACCATTATTTATAACTATGATAAACCATGTTTTATAACTATGATGCATCACTTTTTGAAATTATGATGCACCATATTCTATAACTATGATGCACCATATTCTATAACTATGATGCACCAAGATTTATAAACTAATGATATTTATCGTATATCTAAAAGTAGGAGCGTCATATTTATAACTATGATGCATCATATTTTATAATTTTGATGCACCATGTTTTATAACTATGATGGACCACCATTTTAATTCAATAACGATATTTTATAGTACATTTTGAAAGTCAATGCATGATATTTTTAAACAATCGATGCACAATTTTTTATGATTATGATGAACTATGTTTTATAACTATGATGAACTATATTTTATAAATATGATGCACCACTTTTTAATTCAATAAAGATGTTTTATAGTATATTTTGAAAGTTGATGCATGATATTTAAATACTCGATGCATCATATTCAGAAAATCAGTGTATCATAGTTATAATGTTTGTGAACACAATAATAATTTAGTTTTATTGCATCTTGTTTTTTATATTCATGTGCATCGCTATATATAATATCTGGTGCGTTACATATTTGAAAATTATATAAGAAAAAGAAAAAACTAAACAGGAATAAAGGTTAAAAATTAATTTTTAGATTTTTAAAGTGATAAGTTTTTCTAGAAAAATGTTAGCAATTTTTTTTTTTTAACAAAAGTGTTATTGAAGTTTTTACATGTTTAAGATATTTTTTTTAAGTTTAAAATCTTTTTTTTTATAATAATTTTTTTTAATAAAAATAAATTAAAAAAAGAAATAGAAAAAAAAGTAGAGAAATGAAGAAAGAGGGAGAATTAAATAAAAAAAGGTGGAGAAATAAAAAAAAGGTGGGGAAATGAATAAAAAGGTGGAGAAATGAGGAGACACTTATCACCTCTTCATTGGCTTCTCTCCCTTCCCTCACTTTTACCCCTTCTCCCAGGAACCTCACCCTTTTGAACGTCCCAAATTAATTGTTCACTTTCAAAAATAGAAAGGAAGTTTGGTCATAATTACCATATTAACCTTACTTTGAATTATTATTATAGACTTTAAAGATAGTAGTAATTAATTGTTTAAGGGTAAAACTGTTATTCTGCAAAAAGTAAGAAAGAGAAAGCAGTAATGATTATGGTTTTATTAAACTGCGTGTTTTTTGTCGGTGAACAACTATTTTGGGACAGAGGGAGTATATTATAAGTAAAATACTAGATTATAACCCGCAAATTCGCGGGCTATCACATAATTTTAATACAACATTTATATCATATATTTTTACTACATAATTTTCAATTAACATATTTGTACGGTTAATATTGTATTTGAAAACCTTAAAAAATAAAACTTGAAAACTTAATATTCTCAGGCTTATAAAAACAAAATTGTTTTTATTTTTTTTTTCAAAAATTTATATATAGTGAAAAACATTTTAGAAGAGTTAATCAACACCACTGGTTACTATGAGTATGTGTTTATAAGAAACATGAAATACTAAAAAGTTGATTAGGGATGGAAATGGGTTGGAAAAAACTTGCTACCTGCTAGTACCCGACTGCTGGCTCGGGGGTGGGGGTGTTAAACCTGTGAAATTTCACTGACGGGTTCGAATTTGGGTATAAAAATAATGTCCCTTGGCTGGTGATTGGCGGGTGGCAAGTGTTATCTATCACTCATGGAAAAATTCAATCCGTGAACCCGACACACCCGTGAGGTATACTTGTGAGTCAACCCATAAAAAACCCATGAACCCGTCCGATTGTCACCTATTTTCAAGTTATAATATATATCATTATTGGTCGTAAATGGGAATAGAGGGGAATAGGAAAAGACGTAGACTCTATGGAGAATTGAAGATTGAAAAATTAGAAAGACGAAGCAAAATCATCAAAGCTAATTAAATGGTTATCTCATTTATTTATTTAGTTTAAGAAATTTTGAGTTTAATTCTTTAAACACTCGTTCTAGCATAGTGACACGTCTCAACTTCCAAATCTCATACTCTCATTCCCGTTGTTCAAGTGTTCAACTACTCAAGATGGGCAATGATATATCCATCATAAATTTTGATAAATTCACCAAAACTGTGTAGTATATAATTGTACATTACAAACTCTCAATGCATAATCATGATGAATCTATCAAAAAGTGTAGTCGAAAATATCACTACCTACTCAATATGTGCTATTTTTTTTGTTTTGTTTATCTAGTCTCGTTTATATTTCTTGGGTCGTGTAATAACAATGAATTTACAGTCTATTTTGTTTTGCCTACTTAAGTCGTCACCATGAACTCTTCCAGGTCTAATATATCTTGAATATCTTTTTTGAGTATTGCTCTATTATATTATTTTTTGAGTTTGTGATGATGTGACTTTCATATTATTTTAACTTATTAGAATTAGTACCTATTTTTCGTTGTCTTGAGTATTTTGTTCATATAATAATAACCTGCGGTTTTACGTGTGCGTACATTTATCCGTCATGAGAGAATACAAGTTCAAAATATTACCCGCAAACGGGTTTATTATTATGCGAATAAAAATGAAACATTGATTTGTAGTTACTTAACATAATTGAGAATTTAATTTAGTTAATTGTTGAAATAATAATATAAAGGTAATATAGACATCTGATTATCGATCTCCTCCCCACTATTTAGATTGTCATTCCTATCAAACTAAGATCAATGATTTATATTAAAAGTTCTAATTCATTAATGGTGACGATTAGCCTAAAAGTTACTATAAATATAATGATTACCTAATTGATACTATGTTATAATATATAGTGTAGGAGTACGGTTCAATTGAGTACAAGCATTTAAAGTGAGAATAGGGGAATGCATGTGAGCCATCAGATCTAGCAAATCAAGGGCCCATATTAATACCCCATTTATTAATTAAAAAAATAAATTTAAATCGAATTTTGGGCAGAAGGGTAGGATGGTAATTTTACACTTTATTTAAAAAAAACATACACATCTGCAATCTCTCTCTCTCTCTCCCGCTCGCTCTATCCTCTCCAAACCCTAGAAATCGAAATATGTTTGATTAATCATCAAATCAAAGTCCTTTTTGGATAAAATCATTGTTTCCTTCATCTACATTGTTCGATTAACCTTTCTAACGGTATAGTTTTCACCAAAATCCATTTTTGTGAAACCCTAATTCTTGAACAGTTGTTAACAATCATCATCCATGCCGATTTATTGGTACAATGGACGTTCATGACAAGATTGATCAAGGAACAACATTATCAAGGGCGATTGCTGCTAGGCCTCTTCAATCCGTGTTATTCCGTGAGTATTTTTGAAGTTTATGTTTAGTTTTTGCTGTTAAAAATGTTGATATTGTGTTTTTAGGTGGTTTTGATCTTGTATTACATGAAGATTTATGTGTATATGTGTTTTTGCTTGAATTTAGGGTTTGGTAACACATGTGTTAGCTACGTGTTGTTTGTATTTAATGTCAGGTGATACAAGTGTAGTGTGTCTGTTATGGTTTTGAAGTTACACAAGTGTAATTTCTGTATGTTGATGTAGATATTAGTTATTTTACTTATGTATGTTGATGTTGATGTAGATAGCAGTAGTTACACAAGTGTTACTACTAAAGTAACATATGTTTTTGGGTAGTATTATTGGTTTTTTTTGTTGGCACAATAGGCTCGGTAGTAATATGCCGTGATATTTGGGTTGAAGTGTGATGCTTTTATGTTTTGTAAATGTTGTTTATATGAATTTGTTTTAGGTGACATATGGTTAGAGTATATTTACTTTGATTATGAAGATCATGCTTATATTTATTTATGTGCTTATGTTTTTGTATGCTTTTTTATTTTATTTTAATAGTTGTTGAAGATTGCATCGTTTCAGAATCTGATCCGGATGTTGTTAGTTCACTAGAATCTGATCAGGCTTTTACTCTTTCATGCATTCCTACTTACGTGACTTGATAGTGAAGCAAGTCAAAGATGCCATAAGAAACCGCCAGAAGGAGGCCGAAGAATTAGCAAGTGATGAACAAGACATTGAAGAGAATGCCATGGAGCCTATTTTAGAAGACTGATATTCTGATGATGTAATCAAGTACATTTGTTTATATGTTTTTTTTAAACGGATGTATTTGCTACAATGTACTCAAGTACATTTGTTTATAACGGTATGATTTATGTTTTTCTTTTTTGTCTAAATCGTTGTATATTGGTTTTCATGATATCATTTTTTACTACTGTTGTATGTTGTTTCGCAAGCACTAACACATACGTTACCTACCACTAACACATGTGTTATAGAACACTAACACATGTGTTACAGAACACTAACACATGTGGTACTAAACAAGCAATACATGTGTTAATGGTGTTAGCACGTGTGTTATAAACCATTAACATATGTGTTACAGCCTACTAACACATGTGCTACAGACCACTAACACATGTATTCACTCCAACGTACTCAAGTACATTTGTTTATAACAGTTATGATTTATGTTTTTTTTTTAAATTGTTGTATGCTGGTTTTCATTATATCATGTGTTACTGCTACTGTATGTTGTTTGGTAAACACTAACACATGTGTTACAGAACACTAACACATGTGTTACCAACTGCTAACACATGTGTTACCAACCACTAACACATGTGGTACTAAACAAAGTAATACATGTGTTAATGGTGTTAGCACGTGTGTTACAAACCAATAACACATGTGTCACTTACCCCTAACACATGCATTCGCTGCAATGTACTCAAGTACATTTGTTTATAATAGTATGGTTTATGTTTTTTTCTAAATTGTTGTATGTTGGTTTTCATTATATCATTTTTTACTGCTGCAGTGTGTTGTTTCGTAAACACTAACACATGTGTTACCTATCATTAACACATGTGTTAACTATCACTAACACATTTGTTACCTATCACTAACACATGTGGTACTAAACAAAGTAATACATGTGTTAATGGTGTTAGCACATGTGTTACAGGCCATTAACATATGTGTTACAGACGACTAACACACTAACACATGTGTTACCAACCACTAACACACATGTCACATGCTTAAAGTAACGTATTATTGATAGTGATAGTAACACATATGGTATTAAACAAAGTAATACATATGTTGATGGTCATATGTCTTAGTAACGGTAACAAGTTAATGAATTAGTATAACATGTGATGGCAACAGGTAAAGGTTGATCTTAACACACGTACATATTACAATTTAACAATATATGTGTAAACAACAAATCAGAAATAAGTATTACGTCTTGCATATTAATAGTACCAGATTGTGTTAATGATATTAAGCAATTAACACATGTACATGTATTAAGATCAACCTTCATTATAGAGGATATCTTGAGCAGTTTAAGCAATTAACATTGTTGGTAACACAAGTGATATAATTGAAAAATGAAAAGCAGATTACGGTATAATTCAAAATCAAACAACGTCAACATTTTCAGTTTATATAATCTAAAATCACTGTGCACTTTCCATCTGCTATTCTTTTGCTAATTTACTTTCCTTTGCTTCTGCTTTCTCCCTTTCCATTGCTTCTGCTTTTGCCTTAGCCTCGACTCTCTTTCTATCACACAAGCAACTATTATGGCCCTGATCAATTTCTCCACACTTTCAACATTTTTTAGCTTCTTTTGCATGGAACTCCAAACTCCAAATCGTCATGAACTCCAGATCTTATGTAATACACATATGCGTCTTGAAGGTCGGGGACCTCCAGTGCTAGTGTAAAATCCCACCCAGTGTTTCAATTTCATTTGAAACTTACGAAATGATTTGTGGAGTAAGTGCTAAACCTGTAAGGGAATTTTATAAAAACATAAGATTGTACATTAACAAATCTGGTACTAGAAAGTATAGTAACATATGTGTTATTAACTAGTATCACATGTGTTAATAATAACTAAAAAAATGTGTTACAATAAGTAGGAAGAAAGATAATAAGAACTTATTACTTGCAGTCCTGCACCATTTACTTAAATCCGTTGCTCCACATCGTTTGTCTTACTTTCTTTTATTACTAACATTCAAATGATTCTGCATGATAGATGTTTTTTGAATTATTTACGTAACACTTGTGTTACATACCACTAACACATGTGTTACCAAACCACTAACACATGTGTTACCAACTAACACATACGAATGTAAAACATAAGATTGTACACTAACACATTTGGTAGTAGAAAGTGTAGTTATACATGTGTTGCTAACTAGTATCACATGTGTTAGTAATAACTAAAAAAATGTGTTACACTGAGTAGAAAGAAAGATAAAAATAACTTATTACCTGCACTATTACTTGCATCTGTAGCTCCCATCTTCTGTCTTACATTCTTCTATTACTGCAATTCGAATGTTTATGCATGATAGATGTTTTTTAGATTATTTACGTAACACATGTGTTACTATATAAGAATTCATGAGCAGAACTGATTTTATGATTCTGTAACAACTCAATTGAAACAATCAAATTACACAGAGAACTAAATCTTCAATTGATTCTACTAACACAAATGATACCCAAGTAATATCATTTGTGATGCAATTGAACTTAGT
Organism: Pseudognaphalium luteoalbum; assembly: GCA_963422505.1. Classification (NCBI taxonomy): domain Eukaryota; kingdom Viridiplantae; phylum Streptophyta; class Magnoliopsida; order Asterales; family Asteraceae; genus Pseudognaphalium; species Pseudognaphalium luteoalbum. Next base: position 75,751,609 of record OY730195.1, read on the forward strand.
TTTATGATCCTTGTGCAATTGTTGCTCGTTTTTTTTCTTTTTGTGAATTGACTCAAAATTGATCGACGAATCGGTAGTATTTCGTTAATCAAATCGTAAATAGCTGAAAGTAATAATGTTAAAATCGCACAAATCGTAGTTTCATGATCGTAATCGCACAAATCATTATCGATTTTCTCCGAATATGAATCTAAAACCTAATTGATTCACATAATTGACAAATAGATTCGAATTAGAGTAATCACACCTATGATTTGGCTGTTATTTTGAGATCGATCTGATGATTTTCAGAGATATTTACGAGCGAGCGATCATAATCCGTTCGTGTGTGTATAACTGTGCGTATGATTGTATCTATATTGTATATGTATGTATATATCTGTTATATATTTGTTTTTTATTTTATTTTTCTATTTTTTTATTTGTTTATTTAAAATGTATTATGACTATTATGCCCTTCCACCCCTAATGAAAATGGAGCAATTTCATTGGTTTCCCTATTCTCACACAAAAAGTCATTCTCATTTGAACCTCATCCTATAGTGTAGATGTAGATAATACTTCCTCCATCCCAAATTAATTGTCCTAATTAATTATCCTGAATTAGATTTGGAAGTCTATATTTTGTAACTTTTACCTTAAATATTTTTGTTTGTGTTATATATTTGTGACACTCGCCAAATTAGGACTAGTACTTAGTGCCAAATCATTGTATTAATACATGTAATTAGTTGTGTTTAGGGCTAATTATGTGTATCACTTTGTATATTGTTATATATGCACGCATACGCGATTTATTTAAATCATGCATTTCATTATCAGATGAAATCCGACACAATCACAAAACGGACGTTGGTGAACAATTTAATTAAAATATGTGAAACCAATTAATTAACTCATTTTTAATATATATTATTTGGATAATATATACAAACCTATTTCGTATCGTCTAAAAGTAACCGTACGCGACAGAAACGCACGAAACGCGCCCGACAAATGAAATAACCTCAAATTATATTTATATAACTCGTAATAAAGTATTTTAATAAACTATTTCAATTAGAAATATTGTGATTTAAAGTGAAAACGAAAACGTGATTTAATAACGTATAACGATAAATAAATGTCGAAACGATCGGGTAAACGAACACCACACGGAACGCGAAAGTAGGGAACAAAGTTTGCGACACACCCACTTGGGGTGGGCCCCACCCAACCGGCCAAGGTGAGGGGGAGTCAAGCCCTCACCCCTTTTGCCCCATCCACACTCCAACTCCATTCCATCATTTTCACCACCTCACTTTTCTCTCAATTCTCTCTCTCCCTCCCTCTACTTCTCGGCTCTCTCTCTCTATAAATATCACCACCAAAAACACCTCCAATCACAAGAAGACTTGAAGCAAAAGTGATCACCGCGACGAAAGCAACACATCTATCTTTTCGGATTCTTCACGCGATCACTTTGTAAGACCCCGATACTTTCGAAAACTCTTGTATTTTACTCTTTTACATGTTATGTTGTTTATCTAGCTTTATTATGTCCATATAAAGTAATAAAACTCATTTTCTAAATATTTGTCGAAAATATCGATTTTGACCATTTTATAGATCCAACACTTCGGGTTACTCCCGACATAAACCAATAATTTCTGCAACCTCTACAAACTGATTTAAGACTTGTGTATAAGTTTCGGGTTAAACCGAGGTCGTTTGACCACAAACCCAACACTCGAAAACCCAAACAGCATGTTATGTCGCAGAAGGGCTGGACCTTCTACGACACAAGCCCTTATGTCGCTAAGAATAGGCGACGTCGCATATAGCGACACAAGCCACTATGTCACATTAAATTGCAGATGTCGCACATAGCGACAGAATGACTTATGTCGCAGTCATGACCTGGACACAACAGCCTATGTCGCACTAGAACTACAATGTCGCATATAGCGACACAAAGCCTTATGTCGCACCCAGTGTCGCACAAATCAGAACCTTGAAAACACAGATTTTTACCAAGTGTCAACACTTGAAATTTTATCACTTACAATACCCAAATTCAGATTTTAGATGCGTTTTTCACTAAAGCAATATAATAGAAATAAAAAATTTTCGAGATGACCTGGCACCTCGACCCCAGCCAGGGGATCTGCCCCTTGGACCCCGCCAGGGGTTGCCACCCCTGGAACCCCGCTAATCAGGGGCGCTGCCCCCGAACCCCCGTCATTAAAGTTTGAAAATACTTTATACACTGCGTGTCAAACATTTACAACCTTTGAACCACATACGATGTACTCGTACATGATACATATATACTTCAACACCTATATACAATACAATACACGAAACATATACTTTAATAGTATACAATGAAACAACACATAATAATAATGATGTAAGATTATTAATACAAACCGTCACCAACGGGCTGTACATGTTTTCAAAACACAAACAAACAATCAAACAACCCAATGTATTTGGACATAACTAGTTGGATGAACAACTTGAACAACTAACATATGTGATCTTTTGAGATACCTACTTCCGTATTAACCAAAGCACGTCTTGGACGCCCTCAGGTTACAGTCTTCGAACATCATTGCTTGGTTTAGCAACACACGTTTATTGAGATAAACGCATCAGACTCAGGTGAGTCTCATAGGCCCGCATTTTACTGTTTTTACTCCCGGGGTGGGAATACATGCTTAGATTTGTTTTACATGTGAACAAAAGTACAAAACACGATATATTGACTGCATGAGTTTGTTTTCACTAATCATAAAGTCCTCCACCACATAGTTTGTTAGTATGGATTTAGCGTGAATGTTAGTGTATGATACCATATGGGATTGACAATCCCTGTCCGGGGTAGTCGCGCTACCATGACTGTGATGTCAAACGGGCACATTATCATTTGTTCACACGAGTGTAGATTAGGTACTCGCTCGGAGGCACCTCGCTTAGGTCCTTAAAGGGGATCCTGACCCCTCAGTTAAGCTCAAACTATGGATTCATGGCAGTAATATACACATTTATTTGATTAATTTCAAACACATTATTAAATCTTGTGGTTCATACATTATGTTTATCATTTACACCTGTGAGCTCACCAGCTTTTAGCTGACCTTTTAGCATGTATTCTCAGGTACACAACAGTAGTAGGACTGCTCAGGACATACTTAGCTCGAGTCACATGCAAACACGAACATCAAGAGATTTTTCTGCATTATTATATTTTGTATAAGTAGTAATCCTATAGAATCTTTCAGATTAGAGTACCGAGCTTATGTAATCATTATAACTATTGTAAACTTTTATTACAATCAATGTATTTTGTTAAAACGATGCATATAGAGTCGTTCATTATATCTTTGTGTTATGATTATTGATTAGTAGCACCCCAAGTATGCTTCCGCCAAACAATAAATTTGGGGGTGTTACAATATTACTTTATGAAAATTATACCAATAAAAATATATTCAAAACACAATCCATTCATATATTTTGCATCAAATATTATATAACACAAACTAAAATATCTAAGGTCAAAGTTGAATAAGAAAAACTTAAAAAGTCAAAATATGACACTTAATTTAGGACGAAAGGAGTATATAGTATATCATTTTTTTATGATAAACTAATTTGAGAAATAATATCCCCGTTTCACTTTCTACTTGTGATATGCCAAAATAATTGTTAATTATTAATTTTAATCACTCCGGAAGTATTTAAGTTGTGAAAATTCTTATTGATTAACAATATAGTTATTATACTTTTTAAAAAAATATTTATGAAGTTGTATTGGATAATTGAATTGGGATGGAGAGAGTAGTGATTATGCCTAAAATTGGTGGATTTAATTGAAACGTTCTGAATTTTTTTTTTTTTTTTAGCCTTACGCGATCTAAGTTACAAGGTGGGATCGCGTATACATGAAGAAAAATCCGCTGTTCACGGTTTACACTAACTTACACTATCCTAACAAAGTGGTCGGATCACGTATGTAAGAATAAAATTGACTGTTAATACTTTTCACTATGATACGCGATCCTAGAAATCCTCTGGGATCGTGTATTAACACATGACAACAGTTTTGACCCAAAGTCAGATTAAAAATCAAATTCGGACACGCATAACTTTTAACTCGTTAAGAGTTAGACTACCAAATTTTGCAGGCACCTCCACTATGCAAAAATGAAACTTTTCCTTTTTACATTTTTTTCAAAATACACGTTTTACGATAAAATAAACATCTCACCAATTTATGGTCATTTTAGACCATTTTAGTAAACAACCCATATTCCAACTCACTTAATTTTAGACTCTGACTTTTTATCAACACGTTCCCACATACATTTGATATCTAAAGCAATGACCACAAGCATCATACTTACATTATCACTCATTTTGACTCCTTGACCTGTTTAGTGTCCATTTGGACGTTTTTACCAAAACTAACCACATAATCATTATTAACATCAGGTTTCAACCCTTATTAACCACATACCATAATCAATGATTCATGACCACTCAATGACTCAAAATATAACATTTACCACTTAGATCATAATTTCACCAAAACTATGATCAAAACATGTATACTTTAACATTTAACAACCTTTACCACTTTACAACTTAATCATTACCTGAATTGACATCATCACATTCAACTTTGACTTTGCCAAGTAAAAGGTACACCTTTTTAAGCATTTGATACTTTACATCTTAAATCATTAAAATAACTTCAAATGTGTTTATGGGCGATTTATACAAGTGATAATTCATGACGACAATTCAAAAGAGAAGAGCTTGTCTAACGACATTGCAAGCTCCAATCCACACTACCTTCTTGTAACCACATATCACCCATTTAGTTCAACCGACCCAAGCACCTACAACATAAAAGAACTGAAGGGGGTAAGCATTAAGCTTAGTGAGCATACAAGCAATTAAATGAATAACCCACCATACAAACCAACATATAGAAATAATCAATAATTCACTTATCTGCTTAAACAAATAACTACTGAATAACTGTAGAGATTTCCTCATAATACCTAACGGATCAGTGGTCATATAACACCGTATGCAAGGCACCAAATCACGTCAAAATGGATACCAAGCTCATCATAGGTTAGCATCAGCTACGTCAACATGAATACTAGCAACAATATATTTTGTTGTATCAAACCATGTAACACCCCGAAATCCAAAAGCATTATTTTGGTAAAAGTTAAGTTATTTGTTTTAAGTTAGTATTATTTTATATGGTATAAAATAATAATAATTGTGAATGGTTTTTAAAAGTTCCAAACAATAATAAGTACGGAGTGTAAAATAAAATAAATACATATCCCTAATATGTACGTACGCATCACAAAACATTCCAAAAAGTTCCAGAACACATAAATCAAAGAAAGAAAACGCAGGAGGCTTTGCCAAGCTTCAAATTCAGTTTTTAATCTTCAAATTCAAGCTAGAGAAATCAGAATAATCATCCTTTAATCATCTCTAACCTCAAATAAGTAAGTGTTCTTCATGATTTTAACCTAAAATGGGTTTTCATGGGGGGTTTTGTTGATTAGTGAGTTTTAATCCGAAATTGAGGTTAGGAATCGATTGAATTGATGTTAGTTAGTGTTATTATGATCATTAGTAATCATATTACATGATGAAAGTGGTTGAATTATGATTAGGGTTTTTGAGTAAATTCACGGGTTTTGCTAAATCCTTGTGAATTTAAGTAATAAGTGTAAAAGTGTAACTAAAAATGTAAATAGAGTATGATTATGATGTGGAGCAAGTAATTAAAGTGATTAGTTATGTAACATCCGCCAAATTAGGACTAGTGATTAGCGCCTAATCAACTGTTAATACATGTAATTAGTTCTGTGTTAGGCTAATTAATGTATCGGATTTTATATTGATGAATATATACAATCTTGTGATTTGATTAAATCGTACGCAATTTAAATCGAATGTAATTCGATTCAATTTTATACGGACGTTGGTGAACAAAATTATTAAGTAAGATAACATTATTTAATAACGCTATTATATCTGAAATAGTATTTTGATGATAATTCATACATGTTTCGTATCGTACAATTAAAAGCCTACACGATTAGAATGTTAAACGCGCAAACAATGTTAAGTTATACTTTATAACTCCATTTTTAAAGTAATTGGTGGAATATTTTAAGTAAAAATATTGGGTAATTATTCGTACCTTAAAACGGGTGTATAACGCGTGAAATAATTATTTAAACGGTTAAACGATCGGGAAAACGAACACCGCACGGAGCGCAAACACGAGGAACAAGTTTGGGACACACCCACATGGGGTGGGCCCCACGAAAAATCTGCCAAAAGGGGTGAGGTCACCACCTCCCCACCCCATTTCCACTTTACTAGTCTCTCTCTTCCTCTCTTTTCTCTCTAAAACAACAAACACCCACCATCACTCCATCATCTTAATTCTCGAAATAACGCCACAAGACGACCTCCAATCTCGAAGCTCGTTTGGAAGAAAATAACCACGAAGCAACGATCTACGTTTCCTTCTTTTCGGAATTTCATTTCGACAAATTGTAAGTTTCCGACAAATCCCGAAACCTTTAGATTTTCGAGTATTTTTAGAAAGTAGTTGTTTCTATAAGCTTAGAATGTCCTTATAAGGGTTGGGTAAAAGAATCAGGCCAAGATATGGCCGGAAAACTCATTTTGGCTCAAAAATCCGTAAAACAGTCGTAAGTGTCGCAAAGACGACCAGTATTGCGTCACTTCATGCGTCACTTAAGTGACGCATGAAACCCTAATTTTGCCTAAGTGCCGCATAAAGCCCCTTTTTCCCGACACTTCAACCGTCACTTGCTTAGTGACGCCTAGGACCCTTACCGTCACTAATAACCCGACACTGCTTTAGTGACGCCCAAGTATGCGTCACTCCTTTAAGTGACGCCTACCCGACACTTACACCCGTCACTTACCTTAGTGACGCCCTACCATGCGTCACTTCCCCTAAGTGACGCACATGCTCAGATTTATTATATTTTTAGCGACACTTCCTAAGTGACGCCCAAGCCACCCAGTGACGTCACTATGCGTCACTTCCATAAGTGACGCCATAAGTGACGCCCAAGCCTTAAGTGACGCATAAACAGAAGGTTTTAAACTAATTTTACACTAAGTTTTGAGACCCAAATTTGACGCCCCATTTCACCCAAATTCAAGTCCAGCTCGACCCCAGCCAGGGGCTCTGCCCCTTGGACCCCGCCAGGGTCTGCCGCCCCTTGGACCCCGCTACCAGGGGTGCTGCCCCCGGACCCCCGTCATTAACGGGCTTCACCCTTACCCTAGGGTCACGAGTAACAGTGTTACATCTAAACTTTCACACAAAGTGTTAAACTTGTATAACATCAAACACGAATGCGACATGACTTCTAAAACACTTTGGAACACGTTTTTCTAGAATGACGATAATATTATTATTACCAACAATCACCAACGGGCCGTACACATTTTCAAACACTTAAACAATCAACCAAATTGTAATCATTTGGACATTCTAGTTGGACAAACAACTACAAGGTAGTCTTATGAGATGCCTTCATATGTTTATAACCATTGCGTGTCGTGGACACCCTCAGGTTACAAGTCTTTGGACTTCGATTCTTGGCTAATCAATCTCAGTTTATTTAGATAAACTCTCCAGGCTTAGGTGAGTCTCATGACCCCTCTTTTTACTGTTTTGCTAGGGGTGTGATACATTGCTCTGTTTTTAACACATGAACGCGAGTACATATTTCAATATACTACATGAGTTGTTTTCAACTAATCAAACTAAAGTCCTCCGTCAGTATAGTCTGGTAATACGAAAGTAGCGTGAATATTAGTATATGGTACCATATAGAATTGACCCTCCTCGTCCGGGTTAGCAAGCACTAACCGGGTAAACGGACGTACTAATATTTGGGAAGACGAGTGTGGATTAGGCACTCGTGGAGGCACCTCGCTCGGAATTCTCTATATGGGACCCGACCCTCGAGTTAAGCTCAGACTATGCGCTCATGGTTGTATACATTATCTGTAACTTTATTTTCTGGATGCAAATCAATACTTAAATCTTGCGGTTCATAGAATATTATTTGATACTCAAACCTGTGAGCTCACCAGCGTTAGCTGACCCATTTTAGCATGTATCACAGGTACTCAGCAGTAGATTTGGACTGCCCATCAGGATGCATCTTAGCTCGAGTCTTCATGCAAACTTCAGAGATTTCATTGCATTATTAGATTTTGTATAACTAATTATGTACTAAAATCTCTCAGATTACGAACACGAGCTACGAATGAGTTCAAACTGTTGTAAACCTTTTAATATTAATATATTTTGTTAAAACGACGCATATAGAGTCGTTTACTATATATCTGTGTGCTTTGATTATTGATTAGTAACACCCAAAGTATGCTTCCGCGAATCATTAAATTTGGGGGTGTTACAAGTTAAAGAAAAATAGCCATGGCTTCATGAATTAGTAAAACTCAAATGATTAGTAATTGAAAGAGAGTTTATAGCATGATGAAAGGGTAATTAGTTGATTAGAAGTTTAGTTTGATTAACCCGATAGAGAGATGGGTTAATGATTTGATTAGTTGATTATGAGGATTAGTAGTTATTAAACATATTGTTATGTTTATGTGTTTTATGATAGGTGGTCAAAGAAGTGGTTTCGTAATCAAGTGATAAAGTGCTTAATTGCTTGAGAAACCAAGGTGAGTTACGTATAGATTAAATGATTATTGATTGTGTACTTTGGATTGCACAAGTGAAATTGGTTTACATAATCAATGAGCTTGATTAGTATTCTTTGCTAAATGATGATTGTTAATCATTGTTCCTGTTTGTAATTAGATTGATTAGTGATATCGTGTAAAAAGTCATGTTTTTACTACCGATATCTCTCTCATTCTATAAAGATTCTTGGTATTTTAAACTCAAAACTAATACAAATCAATGATATTATGCCAAGATGGTCAAAACAAGGTTGCACGATAAAAATCAAGCAAAACGGATGAAAAACGAAGATTCCACACACGTTTGAAGATTCAAGGCATCAAAACAAGATTTCAACACAAAAGTGCCCATCATCAACATCCATCTCATCCAATATGTTCATTTTCAAATTACGAATCCAACAGAAGAAAAATCAACAAAAACGGATAAAGAATGATGATTCTACGCCCGCCGGAAGATCCAAATGATTCGTACGCAATATCTGGAGATAGGAAACATATTTTTCGGATATCTTTACATCAAAGTCTTCATTTTTGAGTTATGAATCCAACGCAAAAAAATCAACGCAAACGGACGCATAACGAAGAAGATACGCACGAATTAAGCAACGCAGCGAAAGACGACGGACCGAGGCGGGTGGCAGCCAGCCGCCGCCGGCCAGCAGCCAGCCGTCGCCGGCCTGCTGGTGGGCGGTGCCGGCCTCCACTCCCCGTCTCTTTTTCGCTTTTTCGTCCTTGCTTGTACCCGGTGCACTACTTTTGCTACTTTTCCGTACCCGGTGCACCACCTTTCGCTACTTTTTCGTACCCGGTGCACCACCTTTCGCTACTTTTTCTAATGTGAGCCTAGGGATGCTAATGTGAGCCATATTTTCCCTATAAATACAGCCCCTAAGCCTCCATTTGAAGATGTCCCATATGCATTAGGCATAATTCTCTCTTTACTTTCTCATTCTATTTTCTTACTTCAAAATTAGTGTTAGGCTAGTTAAGGAGCTTGTCTAAAGTAGAACGAAAGCTAGGGAATATTTTGTAATCTTTGGAGTACACTTGGAGTTACGCTTATTAATTCAAGTCTATTCCTTCTTGCATTATAATCCGGGTTCTTTCTATCCTATTCTATCTTAATTAAATATGTATGCTTTAATTATGCTAGAATTAGTTTGTGCCATGATTAGCGAGTAGATTACTATTGTATTTGTTGTGATGTAGTTAGCATATATAATTGTGGGATGACTTTAAATATGTCGTGAAATAATATGACGGCCCCTATTTGACTGTTTACTCGGTATAGTGCTGGAAATGCTTTTAAGCAAAGTACATACGTATGGAAGCCGGTAACGACCGAAGGTAGTTGTATTATGGATCGACATTTTAAAATGGAAACCTTATGAATGGACTTACCCTTTGATTTTAAACCTAAAACTTATATGCGCCTTTCGATTAACAAACGTGATTCTAACCCTGTAAAGAGGAGTCGCGAACCTTGATACTTGGTCAATAGTTATCTGTGTAAAAACTATGTTTTTAACTGTAACGTCATGCAAGCATCATAAAATGCAATGTGATTACGTGGACTTGCCATGAGTATTATACACTTTTGATCACAATGTACTTATCATGTAAACATGGCGAAGCAATTAAATTCACAATGGAAACATCGGTAAACGATTAAACACACTGTGAATCACCATAGCGTTTTCCGACATGGTCTGGGTTTAACTTTATGGAAAAAGCCGTCAGCATTTTAATTAGCATTTTAATTAGATTAGTTAATTTAGATTAGATTAGAGTAGGTAGGCTACAGGCTAAATAACCGTTTACGAAAACCTAAGGATTTGTTAATTGTAATGAGAAAGGCAAGTTTGGAATCTAAGTTACACTGATATCCTTTCCCTAAAATATGAAACCAAAAGTAAGGTACGCAAGAACCTTGAACGTTTTCCCCTGTTTATCATCCTTAAGTTTCATTAATAGGAATTGGTTAATAAGTCCGAATATAAATTCTAAGTTAATTGTTTAATGAATTTGAAATCTTTATGGTATTAAGAACGGTCAGATTTGTAATGACCTGCTACTCTATTCCTTCGCCCACGAGCGAATACGTTCAATAATACGGGTCACTGACTCCCTCACAGGAGAATGTGGAGAGTTGAGCATCGTCTGTCTAATCAGAATCATGACACCTTAGTTCCTCGTGACATATTAGTTGATAACCGACTAATAGGGAACTTATTGGTTATACCACTAGGTGTTGAATCCACTAAGCATTCACAATTTAGATAGTCATTTTCCCATAAGAGTCATCATCCCACATTATTAGATAACGAACTCACAACAAATACTACTTTTATTATCTGATTTATTATTACACTTTTATTCGCTTTATTTAGTTTACTTAGTTAATTGAACCAAAACCCCCAATGCACTCTTTTAAAACCTTTAGTAGAAAAGAAAGATTGATTGGATCACCTTCGTTTCAATTCAGTTTCTCTTTAAGAGCGACTCTAGGTCATACTTACCATCTACTAGCCTTTGGTTCAGTATTAGTAAGTCATACTTAGACCCCAGCAAATATAAATTAAAAACACCCACGATCGCGGTCCGAGCGCCGTCTTCATACGACGCTTTGGGCGGCGCATATCATGCGCAAACATGGTTTGAAGGTTTAGAGACCGGCTCTATCCCTTCATGGACTGTGATGGCGAAAAAGTTTCTAACCAAGTACTTTTCGCCTTCTAAACAAACCAAACTTCGAAATGACATCATGAATTTCCACCAAGCTTTTGATGAGTCATTATACACCGCATGGGAACGATTCAAAGGAGCCTTGAAGAAATGCCTTAATCACCGACTCGACAAATCCGCACAATTGTGTACCTTCTATAATGGTTTAGACCCTAACCACCAAACTACCCTCGACGCTGCCGCACAAGGAAGCTTCATGGCAAAGACCGACGAAGAAGGATGAAACCTTATAGAGAACATGACTATGCATCACCACGATTGGAACTCTGGAGATCACTCAACATCTTCAGCACCTCTCGCCGCATCAAATTCAATTCCAGTCAAAGCAATTAAGGTATTAACGGAGAAAATGGACTCACTTGTCAAACAATTTGGAGAACTTAAGAAACAACAGCACCAAGTACACCAAGTGCAAGTCTGTCAATATTGCACCAACCCGCAACCACCTTGTGAATACCAAATTGAATACGAAGAAGCAGATGGCACCGTCTACTATGCTCAGTTTCCTGCTCGACAACAAAATTTTCCACCCGGTTTCAATCAAAACAACAACCAACCTAGAGGACCTCCATTCCAACCAAGAAACAACCAACCACCATACCAACCCCGATACCCACCTAGATACCCACCTTACCCACAACAATCACAAACTTTTTATAACCAACCTCTCGCACTTCCTGCACCAACTTCCGACACAAACCAAACCTCTAAACAACCTACAAAGAAAAATGCCCCAGCTTCAAGTTCAGATGACTCCTTCACCCAGTTTATGCAAGGTCAACACCTGCTCAACCAAAAGACGTCCGCCCGACAAGATCAAGCCGAACTCTTTATGAGAAATCAATTGGCGATGCTAAAGAATTTGGAAGCTCAGATTGGACAATTGGCACAACGTCTTGATAACAGAACCAGAGGAAGCTTACCTAGCAACACGGTTCACAACCCACATGTTGAGGAAGCAAAGCAACTTACTACCACTGAGGAAGCATCTACTACACCACCAGCTGCTGTTCCAGTAAATGAGGAAGAACCAAAGATCAAGATACCAGTTGTGGAAACCACTCCAACCATAAACAAAGAGGTTAGGATCCCTTACCCCGCTAGACTTAAAGCTCCACCCAAGAAATTATCATCCTTTAAGATAGATGGAAAATTCCTTGACACCATGTCTAGAGTTCCCGGTCGAAATAAGTACATTAGGAAATTGCTATCCACTAAGGATAAACTGCCCAAAGTAAACAATATTCCCCTTAGTTCTGAAACCTCAGCCCTACTTAAGAATAGCCTTCCCGAAAAACTAGGAGACACCGATAGATTTACACTCCCTTGTTCTATTTACCAATCCGGAGAAATAAGCGCCTTAGCCGACTTAGGAGCCAACATTAACCTTATGCCCTACTCCCTGTTTAAGAGGCTGGAGCTTGAAAACTTGAAACCCACTAAGATGACCGTCCAGTTAGCTGATCAATCTGTTAGATACCCAAAAGTAATAGCTGAGAACGTTCTAGTTCAAGTTAACAAATTCTTCTTTCCAACGGATTTCGTGGTAATGGATATCCACGAGGACATAAACATCCCAATTATCCTTGGAAGACCATTCATGAACACAGCTAGAGCAGTAATTGATGTGTATAACCACACGATTGTATTACGATCACATGGTGAAAGCATTACTTACAAGATCGACCAACCGGAATGCACTCCAGAAGAAGAAGAATGCTATGCTATATCAACAGGCAGAATTTGTTCTGATGACGAATCAGAACCAGAGGAAGAGCAACATTTCACTCAATCATCAATTTTCATCTCTGATTCTAAGTATGAACCAGAAGCAGAGGAAGAATATGAAGAAGCAGAGGAAGAAATTGAATCTGAAGACGAAGAACCTGACGAAGAGGAAGAAGAAACTGAGGAGGAGGAAGAAATCGAAGAAGAGATGGAGGAAGATGAAGATCAATCTGATTCACCACAGATGGCTGAAGTCAAAAGAATACAAGACTGCAAAGACTACACTTCATCAGAAGAATCCGTTGATTATGGAGCCATCCACCAAGAGCTCAGATCCACTCATCTCAAAAGAATGGGAAACATTCTCGACTCTTATCTCGATCCATCGAAACCTTTTACCAGAACCCGATTCTGAGACATAGATACTTTTGAAGAAGAACTCCGAACATCGCAACACCCAGACTTGTATGCTAAACTCCTACAAAGAACTTCTGCATATAAGTCACTACAACCAGAAAGCTTTGTTGGAGAAAACCTTCAAAACACCATCACGGAAGTCAGAACCATCGAAGTCAATAGTACTCAACCTTTCAACAATGCACCATCAGATGAAAAATTCCACCAATTCCCAGATTCACGAGACAAAGATTCCGACTACAAGAGTGTCGAATTTGACGGTGATTTTATTGACGTCACTATCGATGAACGCTCTATTCCAAAAATCCCTCTTGCTCTACCAAATTCCCCCATCATCACAGCTGAGAGATTAGAGATTCCGCTCATAGATACTCACCAAGACATGATTGAACTAATTGATGAATACACCGATGTGCGCATCATTGTAGAGGCTATCAAAGAGTCAACCAATGACTACAACACCGCTCAGAGACACCTGATAAGGCAGATTGAACGAGAATACGATTCATATCTCGCCAATTATGGAGAACCAGTGCCCCAAACTTTACTCAGACATATCCAAGAGTTCTCTGATTCCCTTCAAGAACAAGTCACCAGAGAAGCTCAACAACCAGAAATACCAGACTACCCAATGGGAGAAGTCGAGTTCTGCAGCAACCAAAGGCAAATATACCAAAAAGTATATTGTGCCTTAGCCGGATCAGCTTTTCCCTACTCATCAAGTCAGAAGACTATACTTGCATCAATGAGAACCCATCTTGAAAGAGCTACTGGAAATCCGCAGAATTATGCTGACATAAGAATGGTGGGAGATCTTAGAACCCTTCTAGATCTCATCGAAACTGGAGAACATCTCACAACTTCAGAAAACTTCAGGATCGTCATTCACTCCACTATTGGTCATCACTTTGAACTAATAGTTGATGAACTAAATCTAGTAGCATTCGAAGAAAACACTCATGACATTCCAACACGTTATTGGTACATGTCACCAGTCAACTTAGCATCCTATGTAATAGATCGACTGCGTGGAATGTATGAGGAAGAAGACGTAGAAATTGGCGCTTACCACAACGGATATCGCAAAATATTCAGCAAGCTAACCTATGTCTTCACTTACTCGGATTTTCCCTTCAACCGCGAACAACATCAACTCATCAGACAAGTATGCCAAGCCACTAGATCCTTCGGAGGAGACCCATTGGCCAATGATTTTGAAGAAGTGAAAACTGAATTCATGGCTTTAATAACCTCAATAGGCAGGAACCACCCACAACGTGAAATTGTTCAAACTCACACCTGCACTCGAATCGACCCTAATGGACCAGTCACAAGGGCAGTTCGATACATCATCTATGGGATGGCAATCCTCGACAGATTAGCCACTGACCACTTCCAAAGCTTCAGAATGGAATCCACCACTCCACCAACTCTCATTACTGACATGATAGAATAGTTTCTGCGATACTTTCCTCCACGATACGCCCTACCTAGGAACCACGGTGACCACTCTAGCACCACGGACACATCCATCATCATCTGAAGAAGAAAGGACTAAGTCGAGCTCTCGACTTTAAAAGAGCGCTTCTCGGGAGGCAACCCGTGTTTCTGCAATTTTACTTTCCAAGAAGTGATGAAATCTCTGACTATCTTTCACACTCGGATCATACAAAGCATGCTCCAGCCTGCAAGAAAATATCAACACCAGAAGAATAATACATCCGACGTGTTCACACCTACGAGACCAATCACAAGAAGACTTGATCAAGAATGCACCAAGGAAGACAGAATCCGGCACATGCAACACAAGGAACACTGCAACCACCGGGGAGTACTTCTATACCGTCTCTTTCATTTGTTTAAATATACCATATCCATTATGCTTATCACTAAGTGTGGGATTCAAACCCAAAACACACTACTAAAAGAATTCGTCTTATATGTTTAAATTCCTAAGTGTGGGATTTTCACCCAGTTAGAGCTTAGATTATAAACATCGAGGATGATGTTCCTTTAAGTGTGGGGTAGAAGTAGTTAAACTACTGTAAAATGGATAATGGTATATGCTTGATTTTAAGCCGTTGCTTTTTAGACCATCCTTCTCCAATAAATAAACAAAAATTTTCAAAATTAAGTTAAAAATATGTTGAAAATGAAAATTTTTAGACAAAGAATGATTTACCTTGGGGAAGAAGGATAAATAAATTAAATTCCTTTGAAAAATTAGTTTAGTAATCCCATAAAGAGCATCGCATGACTAGGCACACAACAACCCAACTTTCGATTTGTGAGGTATCTTGAGCCATATAAAAAGTATTCACTTTTAATGCTTCACTTCTTCGATTCTTAAGTGTGCCGATGTATGCGTTTAGGATTAGAACTTGCTCCTGTTATGCATTTCGAATCTAGATTGGTTAGTGAAAAGGAGATTGAATCACATCATTCTTAAAACCCATCCATATACCCGTACACCCATACACCCATGAAAAATAGATGCGTTACCCCTACTTTCTCAAAAGCATCCCCCAAACTTTGAAACAAAGTTCTAAAGATGAACGAAGAGAAATCGCAAGGAGACGACGTCGAAAAAAAAAAGAGAAAAGAAAATTCAAGAAAGAGAAACCCAAGGAAAAGGAAATCAAAAGGAGAAAAAGACTCCTTTCGCAAACACCAAAAAGGCGTCAATCCCTCAAAAAAATTCAAACTTCAACAAAAGAAACCCATCAAAAACCCAAAAAAAACCCCTCTCATTCCATAAACACTCCGCTTCTAAAAACCCTACATCACTTCCCCTAGAATGATTGTGGCTAGATCGACTTCGCACTCACCAAAAAGGTAACGATTTGATTCTCGATCAAGCCTATGATGATAAACGATACATGACTGGCGTTCCGAGTGATTGATAATATTAGAATAGGAAACCCTAATCACTTTGAGTGATTTTAGTGACCACCTAGAGAGGATCGCCTAGTCATGTATCCAAGATCAAAGATCAAAAGCATGCTCCCAAAGATTACAACCCTGCTTTTTCAAAGAACGAATATTTTATTTTTCAAAACCTCCTTAGTAAAAAGTTCTACCCTAAAATATTTCATTATCTTCTTATTTTAACCATGCTTGAAATTCGAATTTGCTTAAGGACAAGCAAAGTTCTAAGTGTGGGATACTTGATATCGCGTAAAAAGTCATATTTTTACTACCGATATCTCTCTCGTTCTAGAACGATTCTTGGAATTTTAAACTCAAAACCAATACAAATCAATGATATTATGCCAAGATGGTCAAAACAAGGTTTCACGATAAAAATTAAGCAAAACGGATGAAAAACGAAGATTCCACACACGTTTGAAGATTCAAGGCATCAAAATGAGATTTCAACACAAAAGTGCCCATCATCAACATCCATCTCATCCAAGATGTTCATTTTCAAATTACGAATCCAACAGAAGAAAAATCAACAAAAACGGATAAAGAATGATGATTCTATGCCCGCTGGAAGATCCAAATGATTCGTACGCAATATCTGGAGATATGAAACATATTTTTCAGATATCTTTACATCAAAGTCTTCATTTTTGAATTACGAATCCAACGCAAAAAAAATCAACGCAAACGGACGCATAACGAAGAAGATACGCACGAATTAAGCAAAGCAGCGAAAGACGACGGACCGGGGCGGGTGGCAGCCAGCCGCCGCCGGACAGCAGCCAGCCGCAGCCGGCCTGCTGGTGGGCGGTGCCGGCCTCCACCCCCCGTCTGTTTTTCGCTTTTTCGTTCTTGCTTGTACCCGGTGCACCACCTTTCGCTACTTTTCCGTACCCGGTGCACCACCTTTCGCTAATTTTTCGTACCCGGTGCACCACCTTTCGCTACTTTTTCTAATGTGAGCCTAGGGATGCTAATGTGAGCCATATTTTCCCTATAAATACATCCCCTAAGCCTCCATTTGAAGATGTCCCATATGCATTAGGCATAATTCTCTCTTTACTTTCTCATTCTATTTTCTTACTTCAAAATTAGTGTTAGGCTAGTTAAGGAGCTTGTCTAAAGTAGAACGAAAGCTAGGGAATATTTTGTAATCTTTGGAGTACACTTGGAGTTACGCTTATTAATTCAAGTCTATTCCTTCTTGCATTATAATCCGGGTTCTTTCTATCATATTCTATCTTAATTAAATATGTATGCTTTAATTATGCTAGAATTAGTTTGTGCCATGATTAGCGAGTAGATTACTATTGTATTTGTTGTGATGTAGTTAGCATATATAATTGTGGAATGACTTTAAATATGTCGTGAAATAATATGACGGCCCCTATTTGACTGTTTACTCGGTATAGTGCTGGAAATGCTTTTAAGCAAAGTACATACGTATGGAAGCCGGTAACGACCGAAGGTAGTTGTATTATGGATCGACATTTTAAAATGGAAACCTTATGAATGGACTTACCCTTTGATTTTAAACCTAAAACTTATATGCGCCTTTCGATTAACAAACGTGATTCTAACCATGTAAAGAGGAGTCGTGAACCTTGATACTTGGTCAATAGTTATCTGTGTAAAAACTATGTTTTTAACTGTAACGTCATGCAAGCATCATAAAATGCAATGTGATTACGTGGACTTGCCATGAGTATTATACACTTTTGATCACAATGTACTTATCATGTAAACATGGCGAAGCAATTAAATTCACAATGGAAACATCGGTAAACGATTAAACACACTGTGAATCACCATAGCATTTTCCGACATGGTCTGGGTTTAACTTTATGGAAAAAGCCGTCAGCATTTTAATTAGCATTTTAATTAGATTAGTTAATTTAGATTAGATTAGAGTAGGTAGGCTACAGGCTAAATAACCGTTTACGAAAACCTAAGGATTTGTTAATTGTAATGAGAAAGGCAAGTTTGGAATCTAAGTTACACTGATATCCTTTCCCTAAAATATGAAACCAAAAGTAAGGTACGCAAGAACCTTGAACGTTTTCCCCTGTTTATCATCCTTAAGTTTCATTAATAGGAATTGGTTAATAAGTCTGAATATAAATTCTAAGTTAATTGTTTAATGAATTTGAAATCTTTATGGTATTAAGAACGGTCAGATTTGTAATGACCTGCTACTCTATTCCTTCGCCCACGAGCGAATACGTTCAATAATACGGGTCACTGACTCCCTCACAAGAGAGTGTGGAGAGTTGAGCATCGTCTGTCTGATCAGAATCATGACACCTTAGTTCCTTGTGACATATTAGTTGATAACCGACTAATAGGGAACTTATTGGTTATTCCACTAGGTGTTGAATCCACTAAACATTCCCAATTTAGATAATCTTTTTCTCATAAGAGTCATTATCCCACATTATTAGCTAACGAACTCAGAACAAATACTACTTTTATTATCTGATTTATTATTACACTTTTAGTCGCTTTATTTAATTTACTTAGTTAGCTGAACCAAAACCCCCAACGCACTCTTTTAAAACCTTTACTAGAAAAGAAAGATTGATTGGATCACCTCTGTTTCAATTCAGTTTCTCTTTAAGAACAACTCTAGGTCATACTTACCATCTACTAGCCTTTGGTTCAGTATTAGTAAGTCATACTTAGACCCTAGCAAATATAAATTAAAAACACCCACGATCGCGGTCCGAGCGCCGTCTTCATACGACGTTTTGGGCGGCACATCAATTAGCTAATTATCAATTAGTAGGGAAAGATGCAATTAGAACAGTTAATATATATTAGTAATGAACATGATTAGATTGATTTGTTAATTGTTTCTTAGTTGTATTGTATAATGAATAGTTAAGAGAAATCGAAAGCAGTGGTTCAGTGATGACAAATTATTAGATTTGCTAACTATGTTAGCAGCTGCAACGATTAGATTAGCTAATCAAGGTTAGCTATGTGATTTGATTAGTTAATTTATGTTAGCTAATGTGACTAGACTAGCAAATTGATGTTAGCTAGTGTGATTAGTGTGGCTATTTCTATTTAGCTACAATTGTGATTAGATGATCAGATATTGAAGAACAGATTGTTAGCTGGAAGATGAAAACAGAATGGAGTAGAGCAAGCATTGTTCAGTAATAGTAATTTATGCAAATATATAGTCTTAATATTTGTTATATGTGGATTAGTTTAGAAATCAGTTATTTAATTGATTATGTACTCACTAAGCTTTATGCTTATCAATTCTGTGTTTCATGTTGTAGGTACTTGGTTCGGTTGAGCTAAATGGATAGAAGTTATAAATGTTGCTTGCTAAAAGATAGCGTGGAATAGGAGCTTGTGTGACACCCGACGATTTAGGGTTACTTATTAACCTACTAGAAACCCTGATTACGTGTGTTTAGTTTAGTATTGGGATAAATACTAGTAATTACTTGTAACTATTTGTATATTTATGTGAATATACACCCCCGTAATTGATTTATATTATGCTTACGCAATTTGGTGAAATTGTGCTAAACAACCGGACGGAGTCCGACATAGTATAAATACGACGTTGGTGAAAACATCTTTATAAATAACTTGAATCTATTTTTAGAAGTTATTTATCATATATTATTATTTTAATATAATAATACCCGAAAAACCTAGACGTTTCGATTAAAATGTCTCAAACGCAACGAAAACGCCCAGAACGCGCCCGAAAATTGAACGAAATTCAAAATACATTTTTGAATCTAAAATATATTATTTAGAGTAATACTATCAATTAATATATCGTGTCTTTAAACGATAATGAAAACGTCCAAATAAAACGTCACGCGATTTAGAATCCGTACGACGAACGTGCAAATCGAGATCACTAAATTAATGAATCATTTTTATAAATGTTTTTCAAGTATTTAGAATGAATACTTCAAGTGAAAATATTGAAACTTAAATTGATACTTAAAAACGCGTATTAAACGTTTAACACCAAACCGAACGAGTAAACGAACGTAAAACATAACAAATTAAGTTAGGAATGAAAATGACCAAAATACCCTTGAGTGGGCCCCCCTTGTCCGGCCCCCTCTCCCCCCATGGCTGCCCATTCCCCTCCCCTCTTGCTTCTTTGACTACACAACCTCAAACCCCTCTACTCACATTTCATGCAACCTCTCCATTTCACACTCTAACTCACTTCTCATTTTCTCTCTTTTCTCTCACACATTCTCTCTCAAAAATCCAGAGAAAAACACAGCCCTAATCACCACAATAAACCACCACTATCACCATAGCACCACCACCCTTTTCTCCATCATCTTACAAAAGTTCTTCAAGAAGATTCAAGCTCACAAGTTCCTCATCATCATCTTAGCCTTCTTTCTTCAAACTACCATTGTGAGGACACATCTCTACTCTCATTTATGTTTATTTATATATTATAAAGCTCATCTAACAAGATTATGTCCAAATATAAGCTTAAAGTACATTTTTATGAATTTATACACAAATATACATAATCTGTCCAGAAAATCACAGCACACTAAAAACGTCATATCTTGAGTTCTAGGAAGAGTTATGTGACAATCCTCCATTTAGGGTATTAATCCTTTCTTAATTTCATGCATTACCTAGAGTAATTCCCTGATTAGTGAATTCAAAACAATTTCTATATGTTAAGTTTATGAAACTTACTATGTGATACGTGATATATTAAATTCGTAGTTATATGTATATAATTACGGGTGAAATAAACGTACTAGACTCGACAAACTAAAATACAATAAAGTTGGTGACACAAAATAATTAATAATTCGAAAATTATTAATTACTAATATTAGTAACTTATATTATTGAAATAATATAAGATATTATACGAAATTAACATGTTAAAAGCCTACAATTTTAACCCAACTAAAATATCTGGGGAACATTCTCCTGTTGAACCATACTCCCTACGTTGACAATTTAAACCATACACCATCCTTTATACTTCCTTACACTCAATATCAAATACACACACACACAAGTTCCCACCAACTCAAATTATTGGTTTTCTCTGTTCCTTCTTCTTCATCCATCGACTGAAGCAACAACAGGAGATCTGAGCAGAGGCTATTTCTTCTTCTTCTTCACGATAATCAGCAGCACATCTACCATTTTATCATCATCATCATCATTAACCGTAATCATCACCATCTTCGGGTTATCATCATCACCAATGTAAGGACTCTTTTATTTTCACAAGTTCTACTTTCTTTATGGTTATAGACATGTGTTAGTGTTCACTCAACTTCTACATGTCCAAAACATTAACCGAAACGCAATTTAAATCTAGAAACTAAGAGTTTATGTTCCTGTCCAGATTCTATTTCCACTTCCACGAATTTTATAAAAATCATTACAACAACAAAATGGACGTTTCTTAAGCCTAGAATGTATTACAAGAAGTTATCTTTCCAACAAAATTAGTCTCGTGACTTTTTGACTCCGTTTGCTACTCGAAAACATTTTTCTTCGGTGACATAGGTTTACTATTCCGGCAGACAGGAATTTTCAGTAACTTCTCGAGACCATATCTTGAGTTCTAGACCACTAAAACGTATGAGACCAGTGCCAAAACCTCACATATTTTGTCAACTTTAAAAAGTTCTTCTATGACCATTTCCAGAAATGTCCGTAATTTCGTGTATAACTCGATCTTTGAACATATAACCGTTCTGGACCAAGTCTGACCACACCTTGAAACTATTTTTGTTTAAAATAGTAAATGAACATATAAAAATACCATAAAGTGCAGAAATAAACTAGACATATATGAGAACATGTGTGATTTTTGGTTAAGTATAAATCGGACTAGAAATGCTCCAAATCGAAAGGCTTAACGAGTTATAACTAACAGTGGTAACGAGTTATAACTAACAGTGGTAACGAGTTATAACAGTGGGAAAGTTATAACTAACAGTGGTAACGAGAACTAATAGTGGGAAAGTTATAACTAACAGTGGTAACGAGTTATAACTAAGTGGGAAAGTTATAACAGTGGTAACGAGTTATAACAGTGGAAAAGTTACAACTAACAGTGGTAACGAGTTATAACTAACAGTGGGAAAGTTATAACTAACAGTGGTAACAAAATATAACTAGCAGTAGTAACAAAATATAACTAACAGTGGTAACGGACTAACAGTGGGAATAATATAACTAACAGTGGGACAAATTATAACTAGCAGTGGGAACAAGGAAACTATTAGCTGTCCTAACTAGTGTAACTCGTCACATGATACTTGAAAACACGATCATGAATTATTAGCCTGAATCTAAATTGGGTCAAAAGTTGTATTTTGTTAACGTGCCAAATTACTCGACTTTAATATTGGACCAAACAAATTGGGCCGAGCCCAACGGGCTACAAGATTTCAGAATGCAAACTTAAACCGGAATATATATAAGTGACGAGTTAAACAAGACAAATGAGATTAGAAACACGACAAATGAGTTATATATATAGTTGACGATTATAATTTATATATAGTTATATAAATGAACTACGACAATAATATTAAACAAAGTTATTTTTATAACTACTATACTTATGTTTTGGAAACATAATCAACAACAATGACAACTACATATATATATATATATATAGATAAGATGATGACAAATGACATATATATTAGGATATATATATTCAACTAATAAGTATATGTAAATATGTACTTATACGCCACGATTACTTCAACGCAATTATCACCAACAATTAAAATGTCATGAACATTTCAACTTAACGATTTATCCATATACTTATGTAAAGTATATTTAATTGTGCTTAGGTATTTGAGAGGCACGTTCGGACTACAGTACTTCTAGCTGTACTAGCTGAAGACTTGCTACACGTGAGTTCACAGCCCCTACCTTTTACTTGTTTTAAATGATTTTAAAACCAGGGGTGGAAAACATAGAACTACGTGCTATTACATGCTACTTGTTTATATAATTGCTTGACATGCTTTTATATCGAATTGATTTGTAATAATGCTTATTGCTTTATAAATCAATTGTTAACTATATGAAACGTTTTCACAACTATTTTGGGAATAAGACAACGAATCTTGGTACGATCCTAGGTTTACGCGAGGTAGTTGTAGTGCACATAAGTCCCGGTGCTTGCAACCTATAACCATTAGCTAGGTGACTCTAGCCACTGAGTATACAGATAGTACTATCGATTTGACAACCCTCCCACTGATATAACTCGTTGGTCATTCCAACCACACGACGGCAGTCGTAACGAGGAGTGTATACTTACCGTGTTACCGAGGCAACAACAACAACTAGTCGTGGTTTGGTTATAGTACTAGGTATCGTTACTTTAACTCTAAAGGTTTAGCTCACCTTAGAGGGATCATAGTCTATATCTCTCACTTAAACTAAACAACTAAACTACAACTGGATTTGGGAAGGGAATTCCCTGTGACAACTAATAGGACAGGTGTTCCTACACATGATTTCTTTTTAGGAAACGTTTACCTTGATTGGATAAACTTGGTTTCCCGACAAAGCAACTTTTATATGGAAATGTTTACTTGACTGCTAAACCTGTGTTTCCTACGACTATTTATATGGAAATGTTTACTTGATTGTTAAACTGTATTTCCTGCAACTATTATTAGGAAATGTTTATGATTAAACTTGTGTTTCCTAACACATCGACTGATTTGTAGTAAGAATGACATTCTTACAGTCAAATAGGAAATGTTTTCTTTAATAAGAACACTTGTGTTTCCTGCTATACATATAAACATTATGTTTGTGTACATGAATGATTTATACAAAACTTGGTTTAACTACTTTTATACTAAACCTGTGAATTCACTCAACATCCAATGTTGACGGTTTACTATGTTTTTCAGGGAATTAGGACTCATGTACTTCTGCATGCATAAAGGACGTAGGCAACCCAGACTATTTATGATGCCACTTTTGGGACACTTGGATTTCCTTTGTATTACCAATTCCATTGGTTATACTTACGAAATCCCTCTTTTATAAACTCATGTTTTGTAAACTTATGTTGTTCTACAACACCACTACTTGTACGACTTTATAAGTCGTACCCTTTTGTAATAACGTTTAAACTTATGGCATCTTAAATAAATATGTTCTGTGTGATCATATGCTCTGATACGATGAATGCACTATTATAACGTCAGCACCCCCGCTGTTGAACTGTAAACTTAAAATGCTTCCGCTAATAATCAAATGCTTCCGCTAATTACTAAATAAACACGATTACTGATTTTGGGGGTGTGACAGAACTTGGTATCAGAGCCATTGGTTATAGAGAACTAGAAGTCTTTAAGGGACTGAAAATCTTAGAGACCTAGACTATAGCCTTGGCTAACACATTTCTGCATTCATACTTTGCATACGTCTAACACGACACACACAATTGCCTTTGTCACAGTTATGTCTAGGCAGTCTCCGATCTATATCTCAGAGTCAGAGGAGGATCCTGACTATGCTAGTGATGACACTTCTGAGGAGGTCTACCCACCCACATTCCCTAGAGCTACTTCGGATGGCACCATAGGCACTCCACCATCACCACCCACTGATCCCACTACTCGTATGCTAGGATCTACTTTCATGGCGACTCGTCATCTTGGAGAGTCTTCACGTGGTCCTGGATTGTGTAGGACTGCTAGGATGAGCGTTAGATCCCCACCTGTAGGACCCTTGGCACCTCGTGACAAGGATCCGATGACTGAGGAGAGAGAGATACCTTGTGATCAGCAGTCACTACAGAGGACTAGAGTCCCGCATCTTGATTGGATGCCACGTATACTACGCTACTGGAGGACACTTGAGAGGATTCCTTCCACTTTCGAGACTGGGGAGTCATCTCACTCATCGACCCCCTTACATCTGACTGAGGAGCCTCTGGAGCTCACTATCCCTACTGTAGTTGCAGTTGTCCGTACCCTTCTTGGATTTCATTATGGTACGCAGGATTCTATCAGAGAGTTGCACAGTGATGCCTCTCGACTGGACGGTGATGTACTTACTATCTATGGACGCCTTGCCACTTCCGAGGTACACATTGCGATGGATCGAGAGTCAGCCGATGCGACTAGGGCACGTCTGATTAGGCTTGAGAGACGTCTGGGGATAGTAGGTTCTGCAGTTGGAGTTTGTGTACTGATGGCAGCTATTAGGATGGTTGCAGGGATGTTTTTAGCATATTTCTATTAGATTCACCATGTCAGAATGGTATCTATGATATATTAGGATTGTAGCTATGATGTAGTAGGGAGAAACTTTTGACTAGATGGATGTATAGGTTAAATCCGTCACATTTTGTAGATCATGTTTGATCTGATGGGTGTATTTTCTCGTTATTGTCAACCCCATCATTGTACAAAACTTATGTAACACCTTTTGCCTTATATATGATATATAACTTATGTTTAGTTTATGTCACTATGTACACTGTGAGTGATATCAATTGATGATTGATTATCATACTATATCTATATTTATCACATACCTTATGAGTGATGATTTGACTAGGGTATCTTACGAGTGTTTCTTGTGTGTGATTAGGACTGAGTCATGCCGCCTAAGCGTAGGAATACCCGGAACGTCCGCAGAAACACTTCACCACCTCCTGCTGTTGAGGAGACAACTGAACAAATGGTCAACCGAAGGATTGCTGAAGCACTTGCTCAGTATGATACTGACCGAAACCGTAGCGACAGGGTCAGCGGTAGCAGAAATACCGAACCTGTTGTATCTGACGGTAACCCTGAGAGTACCCAAAGAGGATGTTCGTACAAAACATTCCTAGCTTGCAAACCGAGCCACTTTCGTGGTACGGAGGGTGCTATTGGAATCATTCATTGGATAGAGAAAATTGAGTCTGTGCTAGATATTAGCAACTGTGCTCGAGACTGCATGGTAAAGTATGCTACCTGCACATTTTCTGATAGGGCATTGACATGGTGGAATAGCCAAGTTCAAGCACTTGGACGCACAACCGCCCACTCGATGACTTGGGAAACTTTGAAAACCATGGTTGTGGAAGAATTTTGTCCCCGTAGTGAGCTGCAGAAGATTGAGACTGAGCTCTGGGACATCACTATGGTTGGTACTGATATCACAGGATATACCACCAGATTTCAAGAACTGGCACGCCTTGTACCACACATGGTCACACCTGAGTACAAGCGCACTGAAAGGTATATCTGGGGTTTAGTGCCGCAGATTAGAAGCTTGGTGACTTCGTCTAATCCTGCCACCTTTAAGAGTGCTGTGGAACTAGCACAGCGTTTGACAGACGAAGCAATCCGAATGGGAACCCTTACTAAGAAAACTACTTCGGGAAAGGTTGAATCCAGCAGTGCTGATGCTGGAAAAGGAAAACGTAAGTGGAATGACCATCAAGGTCAACAGAATAAGAAGCCGACTGGAACCACGAAAGCCTACCTTGCCACAACTGCTGAACAAAAGACTTACTTGGGAAACAAGCCCAAATGTGGCAAGTGTGAACGTCACCATGATGGTGATTGTAATTTCTGTGGGAATTGCAAACGCTGGGGGCATCTGGCCCAATACTGTAGATCGAACCCTACTACTCAAACAAATAGGGATCGACCAGCTAATGGATGTTTCGAATGTGGCGAGCAAGGTCATTTCCGAAACAAGTGCCCTAAACTTAGCCGTGGAAACCAAAACAATCAGAACCGCAATGCAAACCCGAACAACAACAACCGGGGTAACACCAACAACCAACCAGCTCGAGGTCGTGCGTTTGTCATTGGAGCACAGGAGGCACGCCAGGACCCCAACACTGTCACTGGTACGTTTCTAGTTAACAACCATTATGCCTCTGTGTTATTTGATTCAGGCGCCGATTTGAGTTTTGTGTCTACGGAATTTAGACCACTATTAGATATTAAATCACGTAAACTAGACAACAAGTACACTTTAGAACTAGCCGATGGTAGGTTGATTGAATCAGGAGAAATAGTACCAGGATGTACTCTAACATTGGAGAGTCATTCTTTCAAAATAGACTTACTACCGGTTGAGTTGGGAAGCTTTGACATCGTAGTCGGTATGGACTGGTTGTCGAAGAATCATGCAGAGATTGTTTGTTTTGATAAAATGGTACGTTTACCATTATTGACTGGAGAAACCTTGGTGATACAAGGAGATAAGAGGACGAGTGCCGTTAAAATGATCAATTGCTTAAAAGCCACTAAGTATCTCCGAAAGGGATACCAAGCGTTTTTAGCACATGTTGTAGAAAAGAGACCCGAGGAGCAAAGATTAAGTGATATACCTATAGTGCGAGACTATCCAGGAGTGTTTCCTGATGATCTGCCAGGATTACCACCTCCGCGACAAGTCGAGTTTCGCATCGATCTGGTGCCTGGAGCCGCACCAATCGCTCGCTCACCATATCGTCTAGCTCCATCGGAAATGCAAGAACTGTCTACACAGTTGCAGGAACTCCTAGACTTAGGATTCATCCGACCGAGCTTTTCACATTGGGGAGCTCCAGTTTTGTTTGTCAAGAAGAAGGATGGATCTATGCGGATGTGTATTGACTACCGAGAGCTGAATAAGGTAACTATTAAGAACCGATACCCGTTACCTCGCATAGACGATCTGTTTGATCAGTTACAAGGATCGGGTTACTACTCGAAGATCGATCTGCGTTCTGGTTACCATCAACTGAAGGTACGAGAAGAGGATGTACCAAAGACCGCGTTCAGGACTCGATATGGTCATTATGAGTTCCTAGTCATGCCGTTTGGATTGACTAACGCGCCTGCAGTATTCATGGATCTCATGAACCGAGTGTGCAAACCTTATCTTGATAAGTTTGTCATTGTGTTCATTGACGACATCCTGATTTACTCGAAAACGAAAGAGGATCACGAACAACACTTGAAACTTATCCTCCAACTACTCGAGAACGAGAAGCTGTATGCTAAGTTCTCCAAATGTGAATTTTGGATTAGAGATGTTCAATTCCTAGGTCACGTGATAAATGATAAAGGAATTCATGTGGACCCATCCAAAATAGAGGCGATCAAAAACTGGGAAGCTCCAAGGACCCCAACCGAGATTCGACAATTTCTTGGTTTGGCTGGCTATTACCGTCGATTTATCGAAAACTTTTCCAAAATAGCCCAGTCACTCACCACATTAACTCAAAAGGATAAGAAATTCGAATGGGGCGAAAAACAAGAAAACGCCTTCCAACTATTGAAACAAAAGTTGAGCACCGCACCGATCCTATCTCTACCTGAGGGAACAGAAAACTTCATCGTTTACTGTGATGCCTCACATCAAGGATTAGGGTGTGTTCTCATGCAAAACGACAAAGTTATTGCTTATGCATCTCGTCAATTGAAGATTCACGAGAAGAATTATACAACTCATGACTTAGAGTTGGGAGCAGTCGTCTTTGCACTCAAGGTCTGGAGACACTATCTATACGGTACAAAGTGTACGATCTTCACCGACCACAAGAGTCTACAACACATATTCGACCAAAAAAGCTCAACATGAGACAAAGACGTTGGGTCGAATTGCTGAACGATTACGACTGTGAGATTAAGTACCATCCGGGCAAGGCTAATGTAGTAGCGGATGCCCTGAGTCGTAAAGAGAATGTAAAACCTCGTAGAGTTCGAGCTTTGGTATTAACAATCCACTCGAATCTTATTACTCAAATTCGTGATGCACAACGAATAGCTTTCACCACCGAACGCATGAAAGAAGAATCCCTGAGAGGAATGGAGAAACAACTCGAAACCAAAGAAAATGAAGTTTTATACTTCATGAATCGAATTTGGGTACCATGCGATGATGAACTACGCAAACTGATTTTGGACGAAGCTCACAAGTCCAACTACTCGGTTCATCCTGGTGCTGATAAGATGTACCAAGATGTGAAAGGTTTCTATTGGTGGCCTAACATGAAAAGAGACATCGCTACTTATGTCAGCAAGTGTCTAACTTGTTCAAAGGTCAAGGTTGAGTATCAAAAACCTTCAGGACTTTTGCAACAACCAGAAATGCCAAAATGGAAATGGGAGCACATAACGATGGACTTCATCACGAAACTACCAAAGACATCAACTGGAGTTGATTCCATATGGGTGATTGTCGATCGATTGACGAAATCAGCCCACTTTGTTGCTATCAAAGAGTCTGACAAACTAGAGAAACTGGCGAAGATCTATATCAAAGAGATCGTTTCTCGACACGGTGTACCATTATCCATTATATCTGATAGAGATAGCAGATTCACATCTCGCTTCTGGCAATCACTACAGCAGGCTTTAGGTACTCGACTCGACATGAGTACAGCCTATCATCCACAAACAGATGGCCAGAGTGAACGAACGATTCAAACGCTCGAGGATTTATTGAGAGCGTGTGTGATTGACTTTGGGGGAAACTGGGATACTCACCTCCCACTAGCTGAATTCTCCTATAACAACAGTTATCACACCAGCATACAGATGGCTCCATTCGAAGCACTGTATGGACGCAAATGCCGATCACCACTCTGTTGGGCAGAGTTGGGTGACAGACAACTATCCGGACCAGAGCTTGTCCAGGAAACCACGGACAAGATATCGCAAGTACTCAACCGACTGAAAACGGCAAGGGACAGACAAAAGAGTTACGCCGATAACCATCGTAAACCTCTTGAGTTCCAAGTAGGAGACAAGGTCCTACTCAAAGTATCGCCCTGGAAAGGGGTAGCACGATTTGGCAAACGAGAAAAACTTAACCCGCGATATGTTGGACCTTTTGAAATCCTTGCAAGGATTGGTCCTGTCGCTTACAAACTAAATTTGCCACAAGAGCTTAGTAGCATTCACGACACTTTTCATGTGTGTAACTTGAAGAAGTGTCTTTCCGATGAAACACTTATCATCCCTCCCGACGAAGTCTTTATTAACTCAAAACTTAACTTTGTGGAGGAACCTATCGAAGTGACCGATACGAAAACACAGAAACTCCGACACAAACGAATCAAACTTGTCAAGATTCGTTGGAACTCGAAACATGGCCCGGAGTTTACTTGGGAACGCGAGGACGAGATACGAAAGAAATACCCTCACCTGTTTGGACGAACACCAATCACGAACAACTCAACTTAAATCTCGGGACGAGATTTTGCTAACGGGGGGAGAATGTGACAATCCTCCATTTAGGGTATTAATCCTTTCTTAATTTCATGCATTACCTAGAGTAATTCCCTGATTAGTGAATTCAAAACAATTTCTATATGTTAAGTTTATGAAACTTACTATGTGATACGTGATATATTAAATTCGTAGTTATATGTATATAATTACGGGTGAAATAAACGTACTAGACTCGACAAACTAAAATACAATAAAGTTGGTGACACAAAATAATTAATAATTCGAAAATTATTAATTACTAATATTAGTAACTTATATTATTGAAATAATATAAGATATTATACGAAATTAACATGTTAAAAGCCTACAATTTTAACCCAACTAAAATATCTGGGGAACATTCTCCTGTTGAACCATACTCCCTACGTTGACAATTTAAACCATACACCATCCTTTATACTTCCTTACACTCAATATCAAATACACACACACACAAGTTCCCACCAACTCAAATTATTGGTTTTCTCTGTTCCTTCTTCTTCATCCATCGACTGAAGCAACAACAGGAGATCTGAGCAGAGGCTATTTCTTCTTCTTCTTCACGATAATCAGCAGCACATCTACCATTTTATCATCATCATCATCATTAACCGTAATCATCACCATCTTCGGGTTATCATCATCACCAATGTAAGGACTCTTTTATTTTCACAAGTTCTACTTTCTTTATGGTTATAGACATGTGTTAGTGTTCACTCAACTTCTACATGTCCAAAACATTAACCGAAACGCAATTTAAATCTAGAAACTAAGAGTTTATGTTCCTGTCCAGATTCTGTTTCCACTTCCACGAATTTTATAAAAATCATTACAACAACAAAATGGACGTTTCTTAAGCCTAGAATGTATTACAAGAAGTTATCTTTCCAACAAAATTAGTCTCGTGACTTTTTGACTCCGTTTGCTACTCGAAAACATTTTTCTTCGGTGACATAGGTTTACTATTCCGGCAGACAGGAATTTTCAGTAACTTCTCGAGACCATATCTTGAGTTCTAGACCACTAAAACGTATGAGACCAGTGCCAAAACCTCACATATTTTGTCAACTTTAAAAAGTTCTTCTATGACCATTTCCAGAAATGTCCGTAATTTCGTGTATAACTCGATCTTTGAACATATAACCGTTCTGGACCAAGTCTGACCACACCTTGAAACTATTTTTGTTTAAAATAGTAAATGAACATATAAAAATACCATAAAGTGCAGAAATAAACTAGACATATATGAGAACATGTGTGATTTTTGGTTAAGTATAAATCGGACTAGAAATGCTCCAAATCGAAAGGCTTAACGAGTTATAACTAACAGTGGTAACGAGTTATAACTAACAGTGGTAACGAGTTATAACAGTGGGAAAGTTATAACTAACAGTGGTAACGAGAACTAATAGTGGGAAAGTTATAACTAACAGTGGTAACGAGTTATAACTAAGTGGGAAAGTTATAACAGTGGTAACGAGTTATAACAGTGGAAAAGTTACAACTAACAGTGGTAACGAGTTATAACTAACAGTGGGAAAGTTATAACTAACAGTGGTAACAAAATATAACTAGCAGTAGTAACAAAATATAACTAACAGTGGTAACGGACTAACAGTGGGAATAATATAACTAACAGTGGGACAAATTATAACTAGCAGTGGGAACAAGGAAACTATTAGCTGTCCTAACTAGTGTAACTCGTCACATGATACTTGAAAACACGATCATGAATTATTA
Organism: Pseudognaphalium luteoalbum; assembly: GCA_963422505.1. Lineage (NCBI taxonomy): Eukaryota > Viridiplantae > Streptophyta > Magnoliopsida > Asterales > Asteraceae > Pseudognaphalium > Pseudognaphalium luteoalbum. The sequence continues at coordinate 75,784,194 of OY730195.1, forward strand.
GCCTGAATCTAAATTGGGTCAAAAGTTGTATTTTGTTAACGTGCCAAATTACTCGACTTTAATATTGGACCAAACAAATTGGGCCGAGCCCAACGGGCTACAAGATTTCAGAATGCAAACTTAAACCGGAATATATATAAGTGACGAGTTAAACAAGACAAATGAGATTAGAAACACGACAAATGAGTTATATATATAGTTGACGATTATAATTTATATATAGTTATATAAATGAACTACGACAATAATATTAAACAAAGTTATTTTTATAACTACTATACTTATGTTTTGGAAACATAATCAACAACAATGACAACTACATATATATATATATATATAGATAAGATGATGACAAATGACATATATATTAGGATATATATATTCAACTAATAAGTATATGTAAATATGTACTTATACGCCACGATTACTTCAACGCAATTATCACCAACAATTAAAATGTCATGAACATTTCAACTTAACGATTTATCCATATACTTATGTAAAGTATATTTAATTGTGCTTAGGTATTTGAGAGGCACGTTCGGACTACAGTACTTCTAGCTGTACTAGCTGAAGACTTGCTACACGTGAGTTCACAGCCCCTACCTTTTACTTGTTTTAAATGATTTTAAAACCAGGGGTGGAAAACATAGAACTACGTGCTATTACATGCTACTTGTTTATATAATTGCTTGACATGCTTTTATATCGAATTGATTTGTAATAATGCTTATTGCTTTATAAATCAATTGTTAACTATATGAAACGTTTTCACAACTATTTTGGGAATAAGACAACGAATCTTGGTACGATCCTAGGTTTACGCGAGGTAGTTGTAGTGCACATAAGTCCCGGTGCTTGCAACCTATAACCATTAGCTAGGTGACTCTAGCCACTGAGTATACAGATAGTACTATCGATTTGACAACCCTCCCACTGATATAACTCGTTGGTCATTCCAACCACACGACGGCAGTCGTAACGAGGAGTGTATACTTACCGTGTTACCGAGGCAACAACAACAACTAGTCGTGGTTTGGTTATAGTACTAGGTATCGTTACTTTAACTCTAAAGGTTTAGCTCACCTTAGAGGGATCATAGTCTATATCTCCCACTTAAACTAAACAACTAAACTACAACTGGATTTGGGAAGGGAATTCCCTGTGACAACTAATAGGACAGGTGTTCCTACACATGATTTCTTTTTAGGAAACGTTTACCTTGATTGGATAAACTTGGTTTCCCGACAAAGCAACTTTTATATGGAAATGTTTACTTGACTGCTAAACCTGTGTTTCCTACGACTATTTATATGGAAATGTTTACTTGATTGTTAAACTGTATTTCCTGCAACTATTATTAGGAAATGTTTATGATTAAACTTGTGTTTCCTAACACATCGACTGATTTGTAGTAAGAATGACATTCTTACAGTCAAATAGGAAATGTTTTCTTTAATAAGAACACTTGTGTTTCCTGCTATACATATAAACATTATGTTTGTGTACATGAATGATTTATACAAAACTTGGTTTAACTACTTTTATACTAAACCTGTGAATTCACTCAACATCCAATGTTGACGGTTTACTATGTTTTTCAGGGAATTAGGACTCATGTACTTCTGCATGCATAAAGGACGTAGGCAACCCAGACTATTTATGATGCCACTTTTGGGACACTTGGATTTCCTTTGTATTACCAATTCCATTGGTTATACTTACGAAATCCCTCTTTTATAAACTCATGTTTTGTAAACTTATGTTGTTCTACAACACCACTACTTGTACGACTTTATAAGTCGTACCCTTTTGTAATAACGTTTAAACTTATGGCATCTTAAATAAATATGTTCTGTGTGATCATATGCTCTGATACGATGAATGCACTATTATAACGTCAGCACCCCCGCTGTTGAACTGTAAACTTAAAATGCTTCCGCTAATAATCAAATGCTTCCGCTAATTACTAAATAAACACGATTACTGATTTTGGGGGTGTGACAAGTTAGAAGATGATTTTTTTTTAAAAAATTTGAGTATTGAAAAGATCTACAACTTTTGTGTTTTACACTTTTTCCAGAAACGTACACGTTTTTCTCTACTGGTCGATTTGTGGGTCTGGTCTGGGTGAAAACAAAATCTGGGCTATGCATGGCCATTTATTTTGTTTCTATATGATAGTGGGACTTAGAACTCTTAGGAAACATATGTTAGAGACTAGATACATAGAAGATCAGTTGGTAAAATTGGTGAGACTTGATTTGGACCAGAAATATGTAAGACACATGGTGAAACAAACCGACAAAAGTCGAAAATGTTAAATCTTGAAGTTTTGGAACTTTTATAAAAACTGACACTTTCGGTGAACTTCGACATGAACCGACAATTTATTTGGACTCCATAAACTAATATTTGGGTTGGGTAAAATTTTTGGGTCAAACCGAGTAAGTTTGACCAAGTCAACAAAAACGGCTCAGTTTCTAAAAACGACAAAACTTACTATTTTTGGAAATGGGTAACAAATATGGGTTTGAGTGACTTATTTAGTAACTTGGACCAAAAACTAAACTTAGAAAGTTTCCCGAATTAGAAACTGACACATATAAAATTGGAAGTGACTCTACAAGTGACTCTACAAGTGACTCTATAAGTGACTCTATAAGTGTTTAGGAAAGGTCTGCCAAGGATGAGGGGAACGTGGGCATCTTCCTCAATATCCATAATGACAAAGTCAACTGGGAAGGTGAATTTACTTACTCGGACCATAATATCTTCAGCAATCCCCCGCGGGAGTTTAACTGATCTATCAGCTAATTGGATGGTCATTTGAGTGGGCAGAAATTCTCCTAATCCTAGTTTCTTATATAGTGAGTAAGGCATAAGGTTGACACTAGCACCTAGGTCAGCTAAGGAATTACTAACTTAGGTATTTTGAAGATAACAAGGAATAGTAAAACGGCCAGTATCCCCTAGTTTTGGTGGAAGGCCATGTATCATGATTGCAGAGCATTCAGCATCTAAGGGTATATTAACTATTTGTTTTAATTTTTCCTTATTTCTAAGAAGTTCTTTGAAGAATTTTGCACAACTGGACATTTCTACTAAAGCGTCTAATAATCCAACATTTAAGTGCATGCTTTTAAACATCTCAAGATATTTCCCTAACTGCGCTTCTTGCTTCTCTTTCTTAAGTCTACCAGGAAATGGAATTCGAGTATGCGGAATGATTCCTGGGTCTTGAGTGGACACTGGATCTGGTGCAGTGACAGGGGTGTCACTAGGCACTGGATCAGTGGGTGGTTTAGTAGAAGTAGAAGGTTCGTTTGAAGGATTATCTGAGGATTGTTCAATTATGGTTTCTTTTCATCTTCTAGTAACAACTAAGATTTCATCATGCTCATAGGATGAGAGATAGACAACGTTACTGATCGTGATTTCTCTTTGGCTCTCCTCAACTTTTGAAAATTATTGTTTAAAACCAACTTCTATGTTTTTGATTAAATCTTCAGAAATTCTAAGTAAAGCATCAATTTTATCTTGAAAAGCTATTACTTGTCTATTAACATTATTTTGTTCAATCATGAAGTTAGTCAAAGTTTCGTTATAGTGTTGTTGAAAGTTAATAGAGGAATCAGATAGAGTGGTGGATAAAGTAGACAGAGATTGAATGGTCCACTGAACAAAAGATGTGGAATGAAAGTTTGGTTCAGGGCTTTTGACAGTTGTAACAAGAATTTCTTCCTTACCTTTACTAGTGGATGATCTTTGGAAATCATTCCTTCGTTTAGGTTTAGAAGAGTCTTGTAGACCTTCGAAGACTTTGGTGAGATTATCTATTTGAGCTTGCAAAGTTTCTAGGGTTGAATCGGAAGTACTATTTACCTCCTTAGTGGGTTCGCCAGACTCCCAGTCATGTTGATGCATCACCATCGTCTCAACTAGCTCCCATGCTTCTTCTGAAGTGTCTGTCATGAAGTTTCCTAACGAAGCAGCATCGAGGGTTGATTTGTGATGAGGGTTCAGACCGTTATAGAATATGTAGATAAGGTTCGTTTTAACCATCTGATGATTCGGACATCTATGAAGTAATTTCTTAAATCGTTCCCATGCTGAGGATAATGATTCATCATTTTCTTGGTGGAAGCTGATGATGTCATCTTTAAGCTTGGTTTGTTTGGAAGGAGGGAAAAACTTAGCCATGAACTTAGTAGCTAACTCCTCCCAAGTATGAATCGAATTGGGTTCGAGTTCTTCAAACCATGCCCGAGCATGTGAAGATAAAGAGTAAGGGAAAAGATAGAGTCGAATGACGTCTCTAGGAGTTCCTAAGTGTTCATAGGAGTCCGAAAGATTGATGAATCTGTCCAAATGTAAGTTTGGATCATCAAGCGGAAAACCATGAAATTGGCAGAAGGTTTTAAGTAATTTGATAATGGTCGGCTTAATTTCGAAGTTTCCGTCAGGTGGTAATACGATAGGTCCTACTCTTCCCTCCAACAGTGGTGTGCAGGTTGAAGCGAGAGTGATACGATTCGTCATGGCTGATGGATGTTTGGGTTTGGTAGAAAGGAGAGTTTTGGAAAGGAAAGGGTATTGAAAAGGAAAGAACGGAAAAGGAACTTTTGGATGATATTTATCTTCCGAAAGGATCGCTAAATAACTAAGATAACTAAAATCCTAAATCGGTCGTTGTTGTCCCCGGCAGCGGTGCCAAAAACTTGATGCCGCTCGAACGGTCAGGTTATGAAGTTCTCTCCTTGTGAAGGGGGAGAACCATCCTCGTCGTCGAAGGACTAACCGAACAGCATCGGGCCGCACATCAGCGAGGTTTTAAAATTTATGTTTGCGGGGCCTAAGTATACTAAAGCTATGGATGAATACAGCGATAGGTATGACCTAGGGTCGTTCTTAAACTACAACGGGCATAGGATCTAGGCTTTTTGATTATTTTTCGTAATTTAGCTGGTTTATCAAGAGTTTGATAAGGGTTTTGTTTCTTTTCTTTTCTAACTATCTAATTTTAAAACTAAACTAAAGTAATGGTGGTGAGGTGGCTACGAGAACTATAGATTAACGCGAGTGTTTACTATGACAATCGTTTATGCTATTTAGGGGTAGTTCTTTCAGTTATGATTTTAGTTATGATGACAGGAATCAGGATTTAACAGACGTACTTGGAACAATCAATGATAACAAAGTAATCTACCTACAGCTTTTCCACAGCTTCCACGTATTTGTACTACACCAGTGGTGTTTCCAATGCTATACCATGTATTCAGCTGTTATACAGTATTTCCGTTGCTACATTAAAAGGTCCTTGTTGTCTATCATGGACGAGGTATATATGTCCTAATGAGCCATAGCTCCTAGCCTATTATGTATCTAACATAGAGTTGTCCGCAATCAGATAAATAACATGTCACGTGGATAACAACTACGGAATGTAAACTACACAAGAAGTTCTCCCAAATGCAGCAACCAATTTAACCAACAAGCATCCTCGAGTCCTGTTCCCCAATCTCAGACATTTGAGATATCCGAATCATGGCATGAATTGTTGAATAAACAAAAACATGAACAGGGGTTTCCCACCGGAACAAGTTGGGATGGTCTGATCTGACGGTTGATTAAATTGTTCATCATTATTTCATATAAATCAACATAAGTATTCTATGCATATTAAACTGATGTATACAAGCAATCTATATTCGAAAACCTAATCATGTATCGAACAGCACAAGTGATACTAGCATGCAAACCCTAAAGCAATAATCAAACAAGAACATGCAACAGAGTAGCATACAAGGATCAGTTTATCAGTGCAGAGTAACTGGATAATTGATTAAATCACAAATGTTCTGAAAGTTCTCTCTAAAACATTTGTCACATGAAGTGAATCTAATCTATCTCTAATCCTACGCTCCGTGTCTCCTTCCGGTATGTTTCAACCAGGAGAACACCGGCCATGTTGAGTTCAACGATCATCAGACACAGAATAATAAGCGGCGTACCACAAGTTAAGTTCTAGCGGTAAGTTACAAACCACAACATAGGTTGGATAGATAAACAATGTAGATTCCATTCATATATTCAAATATATATCAACAGTATACAGACAGAGTAACAACATGATTAAAGCATAACTACCCTAGCATAACGACTATCATAGCAAAGACATATTTGTTTAGCTAAGCATGGCAATAATTCTAGCAAGCATTTCTAAATAATCATGGAAGCAGCACAACATTATTAAAAATAAAAAGATAGAGATCATAATAGAACCTGACAAAGCGCTATTACAAATCTTGCGCAATCGCAGTCTCGGAGCACCTCCGTTACAACTGTAACACCCGCCAAATTAGGACTAGCAATTAATGCCTAATTCTCTGTTAACACATGTAATTAGTTATGTGTTAGGCTAATTAACGTACCGATATATATATTGTTGAATATATACGAATATGCGATTTGATTAAATCGTACAAGTTTCAAACCGAATGTAATTCGGTTCAGGTAAATACGGACGTTGGTGAATATTTTTATTAAATAGTATAACATTATTTAATAACGCTACTATATCCAAAATATTATTTTGATAATATTTCAATTACATTTTGTATCGTATAATAAACGTCTACACGACTTATACATTTAACACACAGACAAACGAAACCATTTAAGTTATCAAGTATTGGGTAAAATACCTCAATAAAAATATTAAATAAACAATTGTATTTTAAAACTTATAATTAAACGTATAAGACAGTTATTTAACATTTAAACGACAAGGGAAAACGAACACCGCACGGAGCGCTAACGCGGGGACTAAAAGTTGGGAGAAAACCCTTCCCCCTCTCCCCAAAAATCTGCCCAAATTCCCTTCTCCCTCCCCATTCTCCTCACTTCCCATTTTCTTTTCATTTTATTCCTTTCTCCCTCCCATTTTTCTCTCAAAAACCATCCACACCACCTACACCAAAAATCACTAAAACACACCACCAAGCTTCATTAAATCGTTGAGCTCGTTTGGAAGAAAAGAACCACCGCGTCACAATCTACACTCCCACCTTTCCGGAATCTTGATTCATTAACTTGTAAGTTTCCGACGAAAACTCGAAACCTATCGATTTAAGTGTTTTTAAGTTTTAGTTATTTCTTTAAGCTTAGAATGTCCTTATAAGGGTTGGGTAAAAGAATCAGACCAAATGGAAACCCGAAAACTCGTTTTTGGCTCAAAAATTTGTTGACAGCCCTAAGTGTCGCAACGAAGGTGCAGTATCGCGACACTTCGTGCGTCACTTAAGTGTCGCTCTAAGTGCCGCTAAAAGCCCTAATCCTGCGTCACTTGTTTAAGTGTCGCATAAAACCCCTTTTTCCCGACACTTCCAACCGTCACTTGTCTAGTGACGCCTTGAACCCTTATCCGACACTTATACCCGACACTAATGGAGTGTCGCCACCTTATGGTAAGTGACGTCCTAAACTCAGAATATCAAATCTTATGCGACACTTCCTAAGTGTCGCCCAAGCTACCTTAGTGACGCCTCAGTATGCGTCACTTCCGTTAGTGACGCCCTCACTCAGATTCTGCCTTTTCATGCGTCACTTCCTAAGTGACGCCTAAGCCCTCTAGTGACGCTATAAGTGTCGCATGAAACAGAACCAAGATTTTTACTAAGGGTCGAGACCTAAAATTTTATCACTTGATTTTACCCAAATTCAAATCTTAGATGCATTTTTCCCTATAACGATATAGTAGAAATAAAAATCTTAGATGCATTTTTCCCAGCCAGGGGCTCTGCCCCTTGGACCCCGCCAGGGGTTGCCACCCCTTGGACCCCGCTAACCAGGGGCGCTGCCCCCGGACCCTCGTCATTAACGGGCTTCGCCCTTACCCTAGGATCACGAGTAACAGTGTTACATCTAAACTTTCACACAAAGTGCTAAACTTGTATAACATCAAACACGAATGCGACATGACTTCTAAAACACTTTGGAATGCGTTTTTTTCAAGAATAATGATAAGATTATTATTACGAACAATCACCAACGGGTCATACACATTTTCAAACACTTAAACAAACAACCAAATCGTGGTAACTTGGACATTCTAGTTGTACAAACAACTACAAGGGTGATCTTTGAGATACCCAATCATGTTATAACCATCGCGTGTCGTGAACACCCTCAGGTTACAAGTTGTTGGACTTCGATTCTTGACTAATCAATCTCAGTTTATTAAGATAAACTCTTCAGGCTCAGGTGAGTCTCATGGCCCCTCTTCTTATTGCTTTACTAGGGGTGTGATACATTTCTCTGTTTTTAACACATGAACGCGAGTACATATTTCAATATACTACATGAGTTGTTTTCAATTAATCAAACCAAAGTCCTCCGTCAGTATAGTCTGGTAATACGAAAGTAGCGTGAATATTAGTATATGGTACCATATAGGATTAACCCACCTTGTCCGGGTTAGTCGCGCTAACCTCTGCAACGGACGTACTAATATTTGGGAAAACAAGTGTAGATTAGGTACTCGTGAAGGCACCTCGCTCGGAATTCTCTATATGGGACCCGACCCTTGAGTTAAGCTCAGACTATGCGCTCATGGTTGTATACACTATCATTATCATTTGTTGGATGCAAATCAACATTTAAATCTTGCGGTTCACACAATATTATTTGACATCTAAACCTGTGAGCTCACCAGCGTTAGCTGGCCCATTTTAGCATGTATCACAGGTACTCAGCAGTAGATTTGGACTGCCCATCAGGATGCATCTTAGCTCGAGTCTCCATGCAAACTTCAGAGATTTCATTGCATTATTAGATTTTGTATAACTAATTATGTACTTAAATCTCTCATATTACGAACACGAGCTATGTACGGATTCAAACTGTTGTAAACCTTTTTAATATCAATATATTTTGTTAAAACGACGCATATAGAGTCGTTTGCTCTATATCTGTGTGCTTTGATTATTGATTAGTAACACCCAAATTATGCTTCTGCAAAACATTAAATTTGGGGGTGTTACAACAACTAAGCTAGAAGCTAATCTACTAGCTTAATTATACTAATCTAATCTAATTATTTCTAGAGAGAGAGTAGAGAGAGAAATGAGAGAATGAAATGAAGTGTGTATGAATGGATGAGAAATGAGGAGGTGGTGATGAGCATTTATAGACTTAGTTCAACCGTATTCCTTAACCGTATTCCCACCTCCAAAATCTCAGCCGTATTTCCCAACCGTATCAAAATCCAATCTTGTACGGGCAAAACATAGGATACCGGCGAGTTTGGCCGTATACGGGAGAGAATGGGGGCTATACGGGAGGGACCAGGCCGTATACGGGTGAGAGGCCGTATATGGTTGGGACAGCCCGTATACGGTTTGGTCTTGGCCGTATACAGCTGGGCTTGGCCGTATACGGCTTGGCTCTCCCGTATTGTTGCTCTTCAGTTGCTTGGAATCTTCGTTTGGGTGTAACTTCTTCGTCGGTTCTCCGTTTTGAGCATTCTTTATATCCACGTGATCGTAAGTTCCTAACGAAGAAAATGACATAAGTTAGATGTCATATTTCTAAGTGGAACGCAAAAAGGGCTTAAAAGCGTGAACGGGAATGCTTATGATCGTATTCGTTACATTTATCATGTTTTTTCGACCATTTAAGATGATTTTTGAAACGTTGTTTATATATTAGCCCAAATGATGAGTTTTAATGATAAAGTGTTAATTTCGGGTTAATTCATCATGATTTGGGCTAAAAAGGTGAGATAATGACACATAAAAACTTGACTTTTTGCGTGTCATCAAATATCCCACACTTAGACTTTTGCTTGTCCTCAAGCAAACTTCAACCTTACCAGCCGAAACTTATGGTTTTTAAACTTTTTGCGCCTCAAAGAAGAAGTTATACAGAATGAAAACAAGTATTCTGCTAGTTTAGACAAGAAGAGATGTTCACATGAAGTATCCGAAGGTTTTTAAGATGATTTACTTAGGCAAACTTGCAATTCTCGGGATGTGGAATATACACGACTGGGCGATCTCACTGGTGGTAACTCAATTCACTCAAGTGTATCGGGTTTCCTATTATCCTAAGCCAAATGAAAAATTGCTCAAATACTAGTCGTGCAGCATTCGTCGTCATAGGCTTGCCCAAGGATCGTGTCTCCATCACTTAGACGGGGACATTACTAATTATCCCAGGACACTCAAGTGGGTTGTAATGTGTGGTGAGGGTTTAAAGGGTATGTATAAGGGTAAAAAGGGGTTTAGGTTATACTTATCTCAGGACTTTTAAAAACTCATGAAAAACTCTATTAGACATACTTTTTAATGAAAACGGAAACGGATAACTAAAAGGGGAAGAAGATAGCTATTTTGTCTTCTATCTTTTAAAAACACATGAAGAATTTACGCTTTTAAAGAATCGGATTTTTCGAGAGATTCAAGCACTTAGCTTTATTCTATTTTTGGTTTAGAATTTCTTGGTCAGGGATCTTCTAAGGGATTTTCTTTTTTTATTCTCTTTTGCCCTGCAGACATCCTTTCTTTCTTTCATCTTTTTGCTTTTCTATTTTTATTTTCACTTTGAATTTTACTTGGTGTCAATTTTTCACACCACAAAGCTTTCGATTTCTTTTAAATATTGATTATGTAAACGTACACGAGTAGCTTCAAGTAAACACGAAATTTGTGACTTTGGGGTAGAAAAAAAAGCATACCTAATTAGAATTTTTCAAAAAGATTTTTTAAATTCTAAGATAAGCTTTTGGTGGGTATGGGAATAAGTGGGTTAAAAATATGGGTTGAAAGAAACGAAAAGGCTAAGGCTCAACAGGGTTTTCTAGGCAGATCATCAACACTAAAAATAAGTGTTGGAAGGGTTTTGGGTTTGAAAGAGATATGTTGAAATGGGGTTTAATCCTAGGGAATGTCAAGGTCCTCCAATTGTATCTATGTCACTTATGACACTCGTCAATGTGATCTTGACACGTATACCCAGGGCAAGTTCTAATTCAGAAATGCGTGCACCGGTCACACATAACAAACGAACAATGAAGCATTTAAAATGAATGCTTATAAGGCTCAATATTCCTCACCGCAAAAATAGGTTATATGTGTCCAATCGTGGGATGCCCCTCTAAGATCCTGATCTTAAATTGTTTGGAATCCGACATGATTCGACCTTTTTTATCAACTTTTGAATACTTGTAAAAAAATCTATACTCTTCTTACAGAAAAATTTTGGCCAACTGAATGAGTGACAATTTCACTGTCGAAGTAAAGATGTTTAAGCTTTACTGAATGAATGACAATTTCACTGTCGAAGTTTTAACCAATTTTTCTTACATTGTGACTCAAAAAGGTTAATTTTTTTATGAAAATTTTGGCAAAAATAAGGATTGAAAATCATTCTGAGGACTTGCATGTTTCTAAATCAACTTTATGGATTTTTTAGACGAGAGATATACTGTTATCCCACACTTAAAAATAAACATTGTCCCCAATGTTTCTACAATAAGTTGGGAGAATCCCACACTTAGGGTTTTGCGTTAGGAAAAACGTGAATTTAAAAGTTATAAGTACGGAGGATCCCACACTTAGAGATTTAAGTGGGCATAAGCATATCTAAGTTACGTAGAAACTAGAAGGGTATAGGAGAGGTACTTCCCTATGGTTAGCGAACACTGGAATCAGGACCAGGTTCGTGAAGGAATGGTGCTAGTGATCTGCTGGATTTGTGGACCAGTCTCTATTTAAAGCTCATCCATTCCTTACGAAGCTAAGTTCTGCAATACCATAAACACGGTCACAATCACCAGTTCAACATTTCAACAACATAAAACGTCTAACATAAATAAAATATAAAGTAAATAAGATAAACTAAAAGTTATCTAGTAAATCATCCATGTCTGGATCAAATGTTGCAAGTGCGTCACTGTCTGGAACGGAAATAGGTGACATGACAACAGTGGAACCATGCATCATAGGTGCAACTAGAGGGTCAGGAGATATCTCATCATCAGCAGGAAGAGTGGGCTCTGAAGTGGGGGCAGCTGGGAAGAATGGCCATGGTGGGAGAGGTGGTCTTGGACCTTGACCAGGTCTGAAGGACTGGTCGGGAAGTCTCGGGAGTCCAACCATCTCTCTGATGTCAGAGTGAGAGTCATGTTGGATGGAGAGCTCTCGAAGAATTGCCCAAGTCACGGCTGCATTAGGTAACTCAAGCCTCTTAAAAAGAAAGTATGGCATAGGGTTAACACTAGCTCCTAAATCGGCAAGAGAACAGATGATGCCTGAATTGTAGATAGAACAAGGGAGAGTAAAACGTCCGGTGTCTCCGAGTTTTTCTGGGATGGTATTTTTCAAGATAGCTGAACATTCCTCGTTCAGCGGGACATTGGGTACTTCGGGTACCTTATCCTTGGTTGTAAGAAGCTTTCTGAAGTACTTTTTGGAATGAACTTCAGATGTGTTATCTAGGAATTTCCTATCAAGCTTAAAAGACTTAAGCTTTTCAGGTTGTTGTTTAAGACGAGCCAGAAATGGAATTTTCCTATTTGATGTAGACTCTAAATCTATTGTCGATGGAACAATAGGTGGTTCCTTCACCGCAGAAGAAATCGTAGGTGGGCTATGTGCTACCTTGGAGAGTCTTGAATATGAGAAGCCTCCTTATGGCAACTACTTGGACTATTCTAAGGTTTAGCGCTAATACATTGTGCTAATTGTCCTAATTGGGATTCGAAAGCTTTTAACAAAGTCAGTTGATCTCTTAAGATGAGATCAGCCTGGTCTTGTCTAGCTGAGATTCCTTGAATGACTTGTATCAGGGTGTCGTCAATACTAGAGGTTTGTGAGGAAGAGAGTTCCAAAGGTTGAGGTTGGTAAGTTAGTGGGCTATTCCTAGGTGGGTTAAGAGAAGGGTTAGTATTGGGCGGAGTTAGATGAGACTGAGGAATTTGGGCTGAGTTGTTCATATTAGCACAATTAAGGCAGGTTTGAACTTGACAGACTTGTTGTTATTGACTTTTCAACTCCTTAATCTCCTTGGTTAGGTCTGCCACTTACTGAGCGGGAGTTTTGATAGCTTCATTCCCGATTGTAGTAGGTGGATTCACTATTAAGGGGTGATTTTCACTATTTCAATCATGGTTGTGCATTATCATTTTCTCAATAAGACTCTAAGCTTCGTTGGTCGTACAATTCATGAAACTGCCTCGAGAGGCAGTATCAAGTAAAGGACGGTGATGTGGGAAGAGACCATTATAGAAAATGCGCAACTGGTATGAACGCTCAAATCGATGATTTGGACATTTCTTAAGAAATCCCTTAAAGCGTTCCCATGCATCGTAGATTGATTCATTATGCACTTGACGAAAGTTTATGATGTTGGTCCTAAACGTGGCTTGTTTTGATGGGGGAAAATATTTGGCCAAAAATTTGGTTGTTAATTCTACCCAAGAAGTTATAGAGTTGATTTCTAGTTCCTCAAACCAGGTTTTTGCATTAAGAGTGAGTGAATAGGGAAATAGGTATAGATAGACTATATCCTGATTAACCCCAATCGGTCTAAAGGAGTTGGATAAGGAAATGAATTTGTCAAGGTGTGAGTTGGGATCATCATTTGGTAGGCCATGGAATTGACGGAGGTGTTGGACTAACTGAACAATATGGGGCTTTAATTCAAATGATCCTTTATCGGTTTCCAGATAGACGATTGGTCCTCCTCGACCTTCAATCAAAGGTTTAGAGTCATCAGCCAGAGTTTTACGTGCAGCTTTCATAGTCTCGTTGGCAGGTGGTTGACTAGTTGAATGGATAGGGGGTAATTTCTAAAAGTAATAAAAGAAAGGAAAAACAAAAAAAAACGTAGGGGTTTAAGAAATCCTAAAGGTTCACTAGTAAGTAAGTTCATCTTAACGCCTAAGGATCGTAAAGTTGGTTCCCCGGCAACGGCGTCAAAAACTTGATGCGTCACCAACGGTCAGTAAGGATTTTACCCTTGTCGTTGCACCGGCTACTGGCGACGGGCATCAGTGGGTGTTTTAAATTTGTATTTGCGGGGCCTAAGTTTTCCCTAACAATGCTAATCCTAAGGGTGAGTGTCGCACCCTCAAATTCGGGTTGCGGAAGCGAATCGGGTCGGGGCGCGACTAATCAATATACACAGCACATAAGATATAATGAACGACCACTAAATGCGTCGTTTTACATTGTATTGATAAAAACCAAAGTCTACATCATAATATTGTTTACATTATCTCAGTTACTTGAAATTGAGAGATTTACATTACATAATTAATCTATACAAAATATAATAATGCAATTAAATCTCTGATTTGTTTGAATGTAGACTCGAGCTAATGAATCTTGTTTGGGCAGCCAACCTACAGCTGAGTACCTGTGATACATTCTAAATGGGGTCAGCAAAACGCTGGTGAGCTCACAGGTTTGTATGTCAACACATATTTGTATGAACCGCAAGATTTAATTGAATTTAAAATGCAATTAAGCAAAATAAAAGTTATACAGCCAGAGCACATAGTCTGAGCTTAAGTTGAGCGTTAGGTCCAATTAAGGAAACCTAACTGAGTTGCCTCCTACGAGTGCCTAATCTACACTCGTCTTCCCAAATGCTAATACGTCCGTTTGACCAGTTAGTGCGTGCTAACTCGGACGAGGATTGTCAATCCTACATGATATCATATACTAACATTCACACTACAGATGTATTACCAAACTATGTTGTGGAGGGCTTTGAAATGATTAGTGAAAATAACTCATGTAGTATTTGATTTGTATAGTACTTGCGTTCATATTGTAAAATAAAACGAGCAATGTAATCACACCCCTGATGAAAACCGTAAAATAGGGGCTATGAGACTCACTTGAGCCTTGAGTGTTTAACTTAATAAACTTGAATAAATTAGAGGTGAATTGATGTCCGAAGACTTGTAACCTGAGGGTGTCCAAGACACGCGATGGTTATAACATGAGTAGGCATCTCGAAAGACTGCCCTTGTAGTTGTTCGTCCAACTTAGAATGTCCAAATTACTACGATTTGGTTGATTGAATTGTCCAAGTTACTACGACTTGGTTGATTTGATTGTGTTTTGAAAAACGTGTACGGCCCATTGGTGATTTGTTTGTATTAATAATCTCACATTATTATTTTGATTTTCGAAAGGTGTTATACATTAAAGTATTTGTAAACTTTAAGTGATGGGGGTTCGGGGGAAGCGCCCCTGGTTAGCAGGGTCCCAGGGGTGGCAACCCCTGGCGGGGTCCAAGGGGCTGGCCCCTGGTTGGGGTAGAGATTTGAGCCTCAATACTTAGTGAAATATGGATTTTAAACTTTCTGTTTTCAGCGACACTTGATGCGTCACTTCCAAAATTTGAGCGACACTTAGGAATTGTCGCATGAAATGACAGTTTCTAAATTATTAGTGTCACTTGGAGAAGTGACGCATAAGGGGGGGGGGCGTCACTTAGGGAGTGTCGGGTTCTAGTGTCGGTTTCTGATCATAGGCGACACTTAGGAAGTGACGCTAGAAGTGTCGGATAAAGGTGTTAGGCGTCACTAGGCAAGTGACGGTTGGAGTGTCGGGAAAAAGGGGTTTTATGCGGCACTTAGGCAAGTGATGCAAATTTAGGGTTTTATGCGTCACTTAATGTGGCACTTAAGTGACGCATGAAGTGACGCTATACTGGACTGGCCTATGCGACACTTACGCCTGTTCGACGGATTTTGAGCCAAAAATGAGTTTTCCGATTTCCGTTTGGTCCGATTCTTTTACCCAACCCTTATATGGACATTTCAAACTTAAAGAAGCAACTAGAACTTGAAAACGCTTGAAATCGAAAGGTTGCGAGTTTTTGTCGGAAACTTACAAGTTATCGCATGAGAATTTTGGAAAGATGGTAATGTAGATCGTTGCGAGGTGGTCACTTTTCTTCAAACGGGCTTGACGATTTGATGACGTTTGGTGGTGTTTTTAGTGGATTTTATGATGGTGGTGGTGTTTGGTTTTTGAGAGAAAAAGAAGAAAGAGAGAGAAGACATGGTGATGAAATGAAAAGGAGGAAGGAAAGTGGAGGGAAAGAAAGGAGGAAGGGGCCGACTAGGGTGGGGGCCCACCGAAGTGTGGGTCTCCACTTTTTAACTACGTGTATTTGCGCTCCGTGTGGTGTTCGTTTTTTGATCGTTTTGCGTTTAAATAGTGTTTTTACGCGTTTAATATACTGATCGTGTAGACTTTGTTTGTATGATACGAAATAAGTATGAAATATTATTAACATAATATTTTGAGTATAATAGTGCTTATTAAATAATGTTATATTATTAAATGAAAATGTTCACAAACGTCCGTATTTACTTGAACCGAATTACATTCGATTTGAAACTTGTACGATTTAATCAAATCGCATATTCGTATATATTCAACAATATATATCAAGATACATTAATTAGCCTAACACAGAACTAATTACATGTATTACACTTGATTAGGCACTAATTACTAGTCCTAATTTGACGGGTGTCACAGTGAGCAAGTGGTAGGTATGACCTAGAGTCGTTCTTCAAACCGACTGAATTGAAACTAAGGCGTGGCAGATGAGGGCTTTCAAACTAGTGAAGGGTTTATAAAATAGTGGGGGAGTTTTGATTTTTCTATTAACTAACTTAGGCAAGTAAATAAATAAAATCAAAATTAAAATAAAAGATAAAGCAGATAAGATAAAGGTAGTGTTTGCTGAGACTTCGTTAATTAAGTTATGGGATGATATTTGGAGAAACTGTTTTGAAAGATATTAGTTAATTATCATTCTTGAATACTTGTATGTAAACACTAGATTCCCTACTAATTAAAGTTCCATTAGCATTTCACACCGGGAACTAGGTTATGGTAATATTCCAAAGTATTTAGAATAATAAGCAAAATCCTAATCATGGTTTAATAATACTTTCATATGAACGGGAACAAAATCTAAAGGTACTAGACAAAATTGAATCATATAACGATTCCTCGTCATCCTAACAGATTCGTATATTTAAAAAGTTCATTTATGACTTTAAACCAGCCCTTGCTTAAGACTACCCAATAAATCCCCTAATTATCTACAACGTTCCTCACTTAAAGTGGTTCCGCCACTTCAAACCTTGGCCATGTCTTGTCCTACGATAATCCCCCATGTAGCCTTGCGGTTCCATAGTTTCATACCTTTGACAAATTATATTGACATAGATGACTGACTACCTTTTAATTGGACATCGTTAAAAAGGCGTTGTAATCACGTTTATGAGGAAAGGTGATAGATTAATTTGAAGTTTAAAAGTCTATTTAGAAAGTTTAATTAAACTAGCTTTCTCATTTTATATATTAGTCCATATTATAACTACCTTCGGTCGTTACTCAACTTCCATACATTTGTACTCCACCTTGAAGTGTTTCCAGTACTATATCGAGTAACAGTCTAATAGGGGGCGTCATATTACTTCGTAACATTATACCGTTTCGTAGTATGACTACCTTCGGTCGTTCCTCGACTTCCATATATTTGTACTCCACCTTGAAGTGTTTTCAACACTATATCGAGTAACAGTCGAATAGGGGCCGTCATATTACTTTACGATAACTAAGACCGTTTATATTTTACTACTATGATGATCCTAAGGCAACAATTGAAAACAACTCATGTAGTATTTGATTTTGAATTGTACTTGCATTCAACTTGTAAATAAAACGAGCAATGTAATCACACCCCTGATGAAAACCATAAAATAGGGGCTATGAGACTCACCTGAGTCTTGAGAGTTTAATTTAATAAACTTGAATTAATTATCCAAATTGTGATGTCCGAAGACTTGTAACCTGAGGGTGTCCAAGACACGCGATGGTTATAAACATGAGTAGGTATCACGAAAGACTACCTTTGTAGTTGTTCATCCAACTAGAATGTCCAAATTACTACGATTTGGTTGTTTAACTTGTCCAAGTTACTATGACTTGGTTGATTTGATTATGTTTTGAAAACGTGTACGGCCCATTGGTGATCGGTTGTAATAATAATCTCATTATTACTATTATGATTTCAAAGTGTTCATGTTCAAAAACGTATCCCGATGTGCCTAAAAGTAGTATCGTATAATTATTTGAAGTTATACAAGTTTGACACTTAGTATAAAAATAGTTTGTAAACATTCTGTTTTTAGCGTCACTTATAGCGACACTTAGGGTCTATGCGACACTCAGGAAGTGTCGCATAAAATGAGAAATTCTGAGGTGTTAGCGTCACTTAGGGAAGTGACGCAAAAGGGCGACACTTAGACAGTGTCGGTTATAAGTGTCCGATATCAGGTTGAGGTGTCACTAGGGTTAGTGTTGTATGAAATCAAATTTCGATTATAGGCGACACTTATCTAGTGTCGGGTGGGAGTGTCGTGTATTAAATTTGCGACACTTAGGATGTGTCGGGAAAAAGGGATTTTATGCGGCACTTAGGCAAGTGACGCAAAATTAGGGTTTGATGCGACACTTAAGTGACGCTACACTGCACTGGTCTATGCGACACTTACGTCCGTCGGTCGGATTTTGGGTCGAAAACGTGTTTTCGGGATTTGTCGGGAATCTTACAAGTTAACGCCGGGAGAAACCGAAAAGATGAAAACGTAGATCGTGATGCGGTGAATGTTTTTCTCCAAATGGGTCTTGAAATCCGAGGTCGTTTGGTGGTATTATCTTGCGGTGGAAGGTGGTGGATTGAAGTGGTGGTGGTGTAGTTGGAAGAAAAGAGAGAGAGAGAAGAAGAAGAAGATGAAAATGAAATGAGAGGGAAAATGGGGGGTGGGATCCGGTTTGGGGGGGGGGGGGAAGGAAGGGGGTCTCCCGAATTTTAATTCCCCGCGTTTACGCTCCGTGCGGTGTTCATTTCCCTATTTGCTTAAACGTTTAATTTAATTATTTACACGTTTAAATATACATTTTAAAATACGAGTGTTTAATCAATATCTTGGTTGGAGTATTTTACCAAATACTTAATAATTGAGTTATAAAATATAACTTAACTTCGTTTTAATTGTTTGCGTGCTTAATATTTTAATCGCGTAGCCATTGTTTACGATTACGAATTGTGCACGAAATATTATCAAAATAATATTTTGGATATAATAGCGTTATTAAATAATGTTATGTTATTTAATAAAATTGTTCACCAACGTCCGTATTAATTGAATCGAATTACTTTCGATTTGAATTGCGTACGATTTAATCAAATCGCAGAATTGTATATATTCAACAATATATATTTCGATACATTAATTAGCCTAACACGGAACTAATTACATGTATTAACAGTTGATTAGGCACTAATCACTAGTCTTAATTTTGACGGGTGTCACACCAACCTTACAAATTTAAAACCCATTGTTGTCTCGCATCACCATTAGAAATTTCAATGACTGGTGTGCTACACAACATCTATCTAGGTGTGTGCCAATAATACCACTTATGTCTACTGATGGATGCAAGCAAGCCGCTAGGATCCCTTAATAAATAGCGTTAGAGTCAAGCTAGTGACTCGAACATAAACAAGCGCTTCTCGAGAGGTAACCCGTGTCTAACGTAGTTTGAGTAGTCGTAGTTAATCCTGGATAAGTAGTAAACTAACCCTAATAAGTAGAAAATAAAACCTTAAAGAGCATGTTTAAAGTTTTCTTCAATTTAAGTGAACACAAAGGAATGATTTTTGAAAATGATTTGGAACTTAAATTTTCTACTGATTGAAGTCATGGTTTTTGAAAATTAAAGTCAAATCTTTTATCAAAAACCTGAAACTTTCCTTCTCCACTTGTTTATACTTCATTGCAAAATCTATTTCACCGTTATCTAAAGTTCTTAACATCCTTTCACTTGCAAACATGGAACCCGGCTAGAAGTTTTGTTATCTAGGTGCCTTAGTCATCATACACACCACTCACATATTTCGGGCATTTGAGGTACTTACATTTTTTATGTGAACGTACATAAGACCTTTCAATGCCTTAAAACATGATTTGTATGTCAATATGTGTATTATGCTCGAACTCGTTCAAAAGTATGTGATTTGAAAATCTTTATACTTGGCTACCTGATTTAACTGAGTTTTTTCTAGTATTTCCATATCTGTTGTTTGTGGTGAAATGAAATTATTGACAACTGACGCTTTTAAGCATGTGATTAGACTCGAAGTCATATACTGGTTTATTTTTCAAAAACTCACTTTTAAAAATCTTTCCAAAACCAGTGAGTCAATGACATAGGGAATAATCACATGTATATTAGATCACATTTGTCTGCTCTATTATTTGTGCAAATGCCTAACAGATAGGGATGGATGCCTATGGATAGAGAATCCTTGAGTATAATTGAAAAGTGACAAGGGGAGTATTATCGTTCATTAGATTTGGAAATTTTAGAGCATTGCCTATTATGGGAAATGATATATCATTAAGAGACAAAAGATTATCACATTCTAGTTCTCTTAGATTGTTCACGAGCAAATGACCTCGACATTCACCATATGTTCCCAACATTCCGCAGTCCAACCATACATTACCACATCCTCGGTTGCTAGAAGAGAGTTTCATGGAACCCACCATCACCATCTACCATCACCATAACCACATCCACCCACCCACCAATTTACACTCATCATTACCACCAGTGGGGATCATGAAGCACCACAACGCTAGTAGTATTTTCTAGCTTATAAGTATTCAATGCTAAAACTTAGGAATATAAGTTGATCAAGGAATGGATATTAAGGGATTAAAGACGGGATTGAAATGGAAGCTGGAGATCTCATCTGACAAGAACAACATTACTTCATCACATCAGTTCGTCGGAGAAGATCATGGGTGATAGAAGTTATGGTCATCGGATTCAGCACTTTCAGATAATCATGAGCCATTAAGTTACATCAGTGAATCACAATAATTAGGATCCTTGTCCATTATCTCTATCCGACATTTGGTGCATCTTGGTTGATTATGCCTGTATCCTAATGATGTTATCATTTCATTTTCTACAATCTATTCTTTTATTCTAAGTTATTTTTGAGAGAAGTTGGTGGATGGTTTGAATGATGAGTATACCGCTTGAGCTCGAGTGCACTTCATGAAGGCTGCGTCTAACCCAGCAAACATTGGTGGCGATGCAGTCTACTTTTCAGATCCTCAGCTCACAGCCGTATCGTAAAGATGAAGACCATCTGCTATTTACAAGTTGCGCTAAATAAACTTCATGTAGCTTCCGTAAAGAAGATGTTTGGAAAATGCTTTTCTTCAAAGGCCGTATCGTAAAGATGAAGACCATCTGCTATTTACAAGTTGCGCTAAATAAACTTCATGTAGCTTCCGTAAAGAAGATGTTTGGAAAATGCTTTTCTTCAAAGGCAACATATCTTCAGACTTTCAGCCTTCGACCAGTGCTGATAGGGGAGTTTCCTCGTTCTTATCCTTCTTTTGATATGATCATTTTGTTCTATTTTTATCGTTTAATAATAAAAGTAGTCTATGCCATATCCTAAGCTTAACACTAAGTGTGAGATTCCAGCCCAAAACAAACACTTGAGAAACATTTTCCGATATGTTCAAACTCTACGTGTGGGATTTTACTTGCAATAAAATCCCAACTCAAGAGAACATTAGGGACAATGTTCCTCTAAGTGTGGGATAGCGGTATATAATACCTTAGGTTAGATTCTTATTTTCAAAAGCAAACTCGGAAAATGTTCCTCAATTTTAAAATCCTAACTTCGATAGTGGATACGCCACTCATTCAGTTGGTTATGTTTTTCAAATTCATAAGTCTAACTTGGACAGTGGATACGCCACTCATTCAGTTGGCTTAAATTTTCATAAAACTCACTTTTGCTTAAAAAAAATTCAAAATTTTTGACTTAAAATGTCTTGAAGAAAATCATTTTCATATATGAGTAGTGTATTTTGGAAATTAAGATTAAATAAGTTAGGAATTTCTTAAGCTGAAATAATGATCTAAGAGGGGCATCACATGGCTAGCCACATATAACCCATACTTGTAGTGAGGTATCTTGAGCCCATGAAAAACATTCATTTTAAATGCTTCACTATTCGTTTGATGAGTGTGTGCTGATGCATGCATCCAGAATTAGAACTTGCTCCTGGTATGCACTTCAAGACCACATTGGTAGAGTACCGTACGCGGTATAGGTGAAATTAGAGGACCTTCGCATTCCTTTGGATTTAACCCTAATTTTTAGCTTTCTTTTCCAGCCCAAAACCCTTCCAACACTCATTTCAAGTGTTGATGATCCACCCAGAAAACCCTGTTGAGCCATAGCCTTTTCGTTTCTTTAAAACCCAAACTTTAAACCTATTTACTTCCACACCCACCAAAACCTTATCTTAGAATTTTTAAATTTTTGAAAAATGCTATTTAGATATTCTTTTTGCTTTCACTCGAAAATCACAAATTTCGTGTTTACTCAAAACTTCTTGTGTGCGTTTCCATGATCAATACTCAAAGATCGAAAGTTTTGTGGTGTGAAAATCAAAAGTGTGAAAAATGAAAGTAAAAAAGGATCTCAAAAAAGGGGAATAATAAAAAATTCCTTAGAAATTCCTTGGCAAAGAAGTTCTAAGCCAAAAAGATATAGAAAAAAGAAAAGAAACGAAAAATATGTCATCTGAAATAAAGCTTAGCGCTTCAAATACCCCGAAAACTCTGATCCCTATAAGAGTATAAATCCTCCATGTGTTTTCAAAAGATAGAAGTCAAAAATAGCAATCTCCTACCTATATCATTATCCATTTCCGTTTTCATTAAAAAGTTTATCTAAATAATTTTTTTTGATAAGTTTAAAGGTCCTAAGATAGGCAAAACCATTAAACAAAAATCCCCAATTATCCATTCCCTTTAACCATCACCAAACATCACAACTCATTTGAATGTCCTGGGATAGTTAGCACCGTCCTCACCAAAGTAGTGGAGATATGATTCTAGAGCAAGCCTATGACGATGGATGATGCATGACTGGCTTTTGAGCGATTTTGTTTGTTTAGAATGATAGGAAACCCAAAACACTTCTGAGTGAATTGAGTGACCACCTGGTGAGATCGCCTAGTCATGTATATTCTAAGATCGCGAGAATTGAAAGCATGCCTAAGAGAGTCATTTAATGTTTCTGAAACGAATACCTTATTTTCTCTTAGATTCCAGGATATATTACTTTTGTATGGTATTGTTTGCTCTTAATATATTTTGATTCACCCAAAATACATTAACACTTTCAAATATTTTCATAGGGTAACAAGTGAAAAAAGCAATGTCTAAGTGTGGGATATTTGAAAACACGCAAAAAGTCAAGTTTTTGTGTGTTAATCTTACCTTTTTAGCCGAATTATGGATGAAAACATTTGAAATACACATTTTTATACTAAATTTCATAATGATGGCTAAAATATAGAGGATGCTTCAAGAATCAACCAAAAAGGCCTAAAAACGAGTAAAATAGAGCACAAACGATCTTAAGCATTCTCGTTCACGTGTTTTAGCACTTTTGAGTTCTACTTATAAATATGGCCTCTAACTTATTTCATTTTCTTCATTAAGAAATTACGAACGCGTGGATATAAAGAACGCTCAAAACGGATAAACAACGAAGAAGTTACGCCCAAACGAAGAATCAAGGCAACCGAAGACCACCGATATGGAAGAGCCAAGCCGTATACGGGCAAGCACAAGCCGTATACGGCCTGGGATGACCGTATACATCATGTGCCCTCCCGTATACGGCCTATGCCCTCCCGTATACGGCCTGTCTCTCCGTATCGCCCCAAGTCTCTCCCGTATCGTTCAATTCTCAACCGAAATACGGCTGGACGCCCCATATTCAATGTCTTGCCCGTACAAGGAAGGATTTTATACAGTTGAGAAATACGGTTGAGATTTTGAAGGTGGAAATACGGTTGAGGAATACGGTTGAGCAACTAGTATATATATGGGACTAAATCACCTCATTTCAACACACTTCTCATCCATTCTCACTTCAATTCACTCTCTCACTACTCTCTCTCTAAATTTAGGTTTTTATTTTCATTGTTAGTTTCTCTCTCTAGGTTCTCTCTCCAGTCTCTCTCTCTAGTTTCTCTCTCTAGAAACTAGTTGGAAGATTAGGGAGAGAATCCGTCGCTGTTAGAATAGCTATGTAATTAAGTTTGTAGAAGCTAGCAATTGTAATGCTTGGGATATTATTTGGAGAAATACAAGTGTTATTCTGCTCGCAATTATTTACGGGTAATATCTATCTTTTCTTATATTAATTTGTCATAATGTTCTTGTTTGATGTTTGTGATTTATTAATATATGAAATGCTTATTGCCATGCTTTGTGAGTAGTTTCTTGTATGTTTGTCATGATTTAGATATTGTAATAAGTGATGATATTAAATTAATCTTTCAAACTTATAAATGGGAATCGTTAAACTTTGTATCTGTCTAAACTTATCATGCATATAGACCTAGTTTATACATTACTCTTTCCAGTCTTTTACGTGACTATTGCCCTAGGATAGGACTTTGCAAACCCGAATACTACGTAGATATAGTCATATTTTTTAGAGTATGAAGCTATGAGACTCCGTAAAATGGCATTGTACTTTGTATAGCGTTGGAAACACCTCGTGTGGAGTACAAATATGTGGAAGCTAAGGAAATGTCGTAGGATCATCTCATCGTGAATTACCTAGAAGCCACCCTTTTAGAACATGGTCTAGGATACCTAAAACTATGGAAATGCTAAACCTTAAAAGTACTATACACCGTAAGTATACTTAGATTTATACAAGCTGTGGAAATACTTAATGCAATGTACACATTAAGATACCTAGGGATGAGCGACTGATCGCAAAGGAGGGTCTAGATCATGACAGAAGTATTTGTGCTATTAAAACATAACAGAATGAGTCTAGAAATGGAAGTCAAACTCAGAAACCCTAGACTCTACATAACTGATAGTTTAGAATACTATGTTAATAATCAGTACACGCTTAGATAATAATATTTAGACTTAGGTGTTAAGAAAGGTCAGAATATCCTGAATGGCAGTATGTTACCTTATTCCTGCACCCAGGATTCTAAAATCCTTCAAGGGTCACTGTACCGTAACAGCATAGTGTGGGTGGTTGAGCATCCTGATCTGATCAGAATCACGATAACCTAGTTTCCAGTGACATGCCAATTGAGAACCAGACTAAATTGGTAGGGCTCTAGTGTTTACACCAAGGTTCATCTATTATTAACTAAAAGTGTCACCATCGATCTTTATAATGAACATCATCCCAGTAATGCACTATCCCTAAATCATGGTGAACCACGTCTCCGTTATCCTTAAGTGATACATATATGCTAGCTTCCCTTTTATTTTATGCTTTAGAAAACCAAACACAAAACCTATCCAACTATCTAAAACCCCAGCTTAATAACTGAGTTATCCGAGTGAGCTCTATTTCAATTCTATCATCGTGAGGAACGACCCTGGATCATCCTTGCCACTTACTAGTATAAGGTATTTGTACCTAGTATCAGTTAGTTGTTAGGAAGGTTTAGGTCCCGACATTTATAAATTTAAAACTACCACGTGATGTTGCCGCGAGTGAGAGGTCCGCAACGACAGGAAGCGATTCCTAGATCGACCGTTTGGGGCGCATCAGAAGACTTTGATGAAAAGAAATCCCTGAGATGTGTCTTTGAACTTTAGATGTCTTGTACGAATCGTTTGAATCTTTCGACGTGCGCAGAATCTTCATTCTTCGTCCGTTTTTGCTGATTCTTCTTCTGTTAGATTCGTAATTTGAAAACGGAGATCTTGGATAAGAAAAACCTCAGTGATGGGTACTTTGTCTCAAATCTTGTCTCGAATGTCTTGAATCTTCAATCGTGCATAGGATCTTCCTTTATCGTTTGTTTTGCTTGACTTTTCCCGTGCAACTCTATTTTGACCTTCTTGGCAAAGTTTCATTGATTTGCATATTATTTGAGTTTATTTGCCAAGTATTGTTCCAGAATGAGAGAGATATCAGTAGTAAAAACGTGACTTTTTACGCGATATCAGTTTATATTTACATCTAATTTTTATTTTAGACTTTCAACTTATTTGTGATTTTAGACTTTCGTGAATAGAAGTTGAATGAACTCAGAGGTTGTGTTTGTGTCCATGGTGGTTATCTTTCATGAAATATGAATTATTTTTGTAAATATTTACTATATTAGATCAACACTGTAACTGGCTTTTAGAGTTTTAGTGTTTCAATTTAATTTAATCCTTTTTATTAGTATATACGCATTAGCGATGCATAAAGCTTTTATGGAGTATATTGTTTCAAGAATCAAACTGTTGTTGATATGGTTAATGCAACTTAAAAGATTGTATTGAAGTATTTTATATTTCATTTCATATACTTGTACGTATTCGGATGTTATCTATCGTGTTGAAAGTTTGACAACCAACACTAAAATAAAGAGGGTAATTCATTCGCCTTCCTGGTGTTATAAAATACAACATTCTAAGTACGGTTAGTGGTGTACGGAGAATTTTTAGCGATATATGAATTATCAAAAAAAAATAAAAATTAGGGGTACATTTTTTTCCACCTAAAAGAAATAAAAAGAAAAAAAATCAAAGGGGGTAAGGTGGGTTGGTTGTTACCTGTGTCAGAAGTAGGCGTAGAAGATAAAAATCATAGGGGAGGAGGGTGGCTTGTAGCCGGATACTATCAGCAAATTAAGAGTTGGTGTATGTAATGTGAAGTCAATTTCACTTTTTACATTCAAAGTCATTTGAATTCTACCCTACTTATATAACGAAGTTTTGAACGAAAATTTTTTTTTCGAGGCGTTATAGTAGGGAGTGAATACTAACATTGATTTTCTTAAGTATTTGAAATTGAATTGTTATCTTAATTTGTTGAAAATTTGGACATAATTTGAATTAGGTATCCATCACAAATCTTATTGCATTTTTAACCGATTTCTCTTCAAATTCAAATATTCAATCTTAAATCAATTTTAGCCAATAACAAGTTTAGCATACCGTATAATCACATATTTTAATTTACAAAGTATATTTTTGGTATTTTAACCCCCATAGTTGAATTATTTAACAAAAATCACTTATTTTGTAAGGGACTACAATTTATATTCTGACTATGTTGATAATATTTGTAACAGTATAATTATAATAACTACATGCTCTATTTTATACCATTTTGATTAACTTTTAAATTCTTCAAATTCATATCAATATTTTGTTAAAATGAAGATTACATTTGAAAAGGTCGACGGATTTACATTTTACATGTGACTATACTATAATTATTTATAACAATGTGATTAATTGTATTTTAATTTAACTTATGTTTTTATTTAGCACGTTGTTATTATCTATTAAAGTCATTGTTTATCTTGAAAAAATGAAATATAAAATTGTTAATATTTTCTCTTTTTAATATGTTACTACATATTTATGGTTGTATTTATAAATTGATTTTATCATTACCACTATTTTAATTTAATTGCAATATTTACATACATAAAAAAAAATACTTGCATGTTCATCCCCTTATTTACCACTTTAGTTTATTTATGTGAGTTGCAATAGTAGTATGTGAGTTCAATTAGGTTAGGAATAGTAACATTTACATTTGGTAAATGTAGTAGCTTAAATATAAAATCAGAGTCGGGCTTGGTAGTTTTTCATAATATTTATATCGAGTCTAATTTTTAGAATTTTAGTTAAGTTCATCTTCGTTTTTTTATTTACAAATTTTACAAACTTATAACAATTTTAAAAAGGCAAATTTTAATCCACTGGGCTGTGTTACACACAGCCAATAAGACTTCCTAGTGTTATTTATAAAATCAAACAAGTTACTCCATAGCTTTTATAAAGCTATTTAAACATTGCACTGATTATGGATGTGATGTTGCACCTGAAGTAAAGAATTCACTCTAGTCTTTCTTACACCAAATCGACCATTTCAGTGTTATAGTATGTTGGACGTTGTCTACCCCATGCATCGTACAAATTAAATTTGAGATTCATGTTAACATTTTGCGCAATTTTGCCCAATTGAAAATGCCCTTTTTGCAAATGCATGCAAAACTTGGTGTGCATTGGCTAGCTTAGTGGCTAGTGGTTGATTATTAGATGACATGATCGTGTTGAATTACCTTAGGTGAATACAGGTGGTATCAACCTTTGTCTAGAGTCGGAGAATATTGAGAGATTTATGATGTTGTGTTTATGGTTGTCGGACTCGAAATGCTTAGACTAGAAATTCCTTGTCCAAATATTTGAATAACATGACTATTTGAAGCTAAGAAAATACGAGTAATACTAGAAGATAACAAGACTACATGAAAATCGTATTTCAAGATTTATTAGATTAAGAAAGAAACTAATCAGGAACAAAGGATTGCCTATTCATACTAATAATGAGTTTCAATCCACAAGTAAGATTAGATTCAAAAGATTTTAATGGTTAGCCACCATGACTAAACAACCACATCAAAGTACTAGTCTTCCTTGTTACTCTCAGGGACCATTACGATGCAAGTATGTTAGACTCCTGCCGCGTCTTCTACCCCTCTTTCTGCAAGTTAGAAGGCAAATTGGTAATATAATAATCATGGAAGTGGCTATGATCAAGGTAAAGTGACCAATAAGAGCGTTAATGACATCCCTATGTAGTTTCAAAATTGAGACATTAAGAGACGGAATAATAATGACAAGAAGGGTTAGTGTGTAGGTTAAAAGGGTGAGAGAATACTGAAGAACTCTCATTGCGAAAGGTGAATGTTAGATGAACCTTGATATCTGTACACAAGTATTTAAAGGGTCTAATTAACATGTGGTTCAGTCCAACTTTGACTAATTAAGTTTGTTGTAACCAAATAAGTAGAACCAATGGTGACGAGCTTAATTAATCTGTAATGAAACTGTCAGACCTGTTTGTTGTGGATTCAAGATTAATTTTTAGAGTGGAATCATTTTTCATTGTTGTATTCGCCTAATGTACGAAAAGACGATATATAGCATGTACTTACAAGCCTTGACAACAAAATATTTCAACTAAAAGGGTCTTCCCAAATAGTGTTGCCAAACTAATAGAGTTGCCTAGTTTAATAACATTGTAGCTCTTTTAATGCATACCTAAAATAAATACAAGTGTTCGGTTAAAGATTTTTCATATTTGGTTAAACTCTTGAAGAGTTTAACATTTTGAAAACTTAAATTTTTCATATGTGTTTTATTGATGTTTTTTTTTTTTTTTGGATTTTAAGTTAATGTTGGTTGATATTTAATGGTCGGTAAACTCGAATTTAGTTAATTAGTAACACTTATTAAAGTTTGGTTTGTGTAGTTTGTATCATATAAGCACATATTTTGTAGCTTTCTATGTTGAAGGATGTTTTTGATTAAATCTTAATGTTGTTGGTTTTTCGGTCCGGTTTAGACAAATGAATTTGGTTGTTGGTTTAGTTTTCGGTTTTGCTCTAACAAACTTCAAAACCGAATAAAAGTGAACCGATTAAATAGAATAAATCGTTAACCGAACTGATGAAACCCTAATCAAAGTAACTAAATGTAGTCAATGTCCAAACTGACGAGGTTGCAGGTTGATTGGCGACATGACCATCGGTAACTGTTTGATGCGGCATTATATTGAAGATCTTTGATTAGTTTGAAAATAAATTAATTAATATATGTTATTTCAACTATTAATTCATACTTTGAGTGGGATATTTTAAGAACCAAACTACATTACATGCATGTATTTTTATCATTATGGTAAGTAGTACCATAATTGTTTTTTCTAATGTTTTCGTTAATTGCATTTTAAGTCTTCATTAATCTTAAGACTTTTGATATTCCATAGGTTAAAACTTCTTTTATTTCCCTTTATAAGGATTTTAAGCTGTAATAGAATGAAGTTTAGTTATGTTTTTGATGATAATAAAATTTGCTCTCAATCTTGCTTGGCAATTGAGTTGTAATTGTTCCTAACGTCGGTGTTCTTTGTGTATCAACGATTGTTGAAATAGATTATTATTGAGTATTTTTAGGATCAACAAGTTTAATTTGTGTTTGTTAATTCACCCTACATTAATTGGTATCATAGCCCAATTTCCTGCTTGAAAAGGTAATCTATGATGTTTATGAGGAGCTAGAGAAACCCGATGAACGTGAGAATTTGTTTATAAATAGAAATCTCGATGGCAAATTTGGGTTTTCTAGTTATGTAGAAATAGAAGACATATTCCATCCGAGTTGCAACGACGACAAAAATGACAATAGTGATGTCATTATTAATGTTGTACCATGTGCAAATGTTATTTCATTGAATATGGCCGATAAGTTACCATTTGAGGATAAAGACTACATGTTTTGTAATGAAAAAGATGATAACGGTGCCACAAAGATATTGCTTGTTTCATCTTTATCGGAAAGTAATTCGGAATCTTTAAAATGGCAAAGTGATCTTAAGATCAATCAACGAACTTCTCAGTTCTCAAAAGAGGGAAGTTTTTTTTCACAATAATGTGAAAATGCTATATTTGTCTACTACTACCCTTATTATCTTTGGTTGTGTTCTTTATAACCTCTAAGTTGTTAATGCAACTAATCTATCTCCAAATGTTGAAGAAGCAGTCAAGACTCGAGGACGAGTTGCTTTAACCCGGGGAGAATGATGCGGAATTATATTGAAGATCTTTGATTAGTTTGGAAATAAATTAATTAATCTATGTTATTTCAACTATTAATTCATAATTTGAGTGGGATATTTTAAAAACCAAACTACATTACATGCATGTATTTTTATCATTATGGTAATTAGTACTATAATTGTTTTTTTAATGTTTTCGTTAATTGCATTTTAAGTCTTCATTAATTTAACTTTTGATATTCTATAGGTTAAAAATTCTTTTATTTTCCTTTATAAGGATTATAAGTTGTAATATAATAAAGTTTTAGTTTTGTTTTTGATGATAATAAAATTTGCTCTCAATTTTCCTTGGCAATTGAGTTGTAATTGTTCCTAACGTCGGTATTCTCTGTGAATCAACAATTGTTGGAAGAGATTATTCTTGAGTATTCTTAGAATCAACAAGTTTAATTTGTGTTTGTTATTTCACCCTACATCACTCTTATAACTTCTTCGAACTAATCTAAAAACCACTTTTGAACTGTTTTACTACCCAAATAACTCCCATGATTGGTTAATCTATTACAATGAAACAACAACCAGAAAGGAAGCACTCTAAACATTTGGGGTTATTGTTATAACCAAAAAATTAAGCGTTGGAATATATAAAGATGGAAAGTCCATTCACAAACACCAATTTTAACATTGAAAATAAAAGTGTTAAGGTTAAATTTCACGACATACATTGTGGTGCAACTTGAACATTCGTATGAAGGACCAAAGCTTAAAAGTAATACACAGAGTTTGTTGAACCCAATCGAACCGCAAATGACATTCAAGTTGATTTCATCTTTTAGAAGAAAAACCATACTCAAATTGCTGATTTTCTTTATAAATTTGAACTTATGTTTATAATATACCAATGTCAAACTAATAAACCTTGTAACATTTCGTAAGGTTTATAATCTTTTAAACGTTACACCATTGATTATATGTTACTACCTCCCCTGAAACCAATTCTCGATTTTCTAAGGATTTTTTGCGTATCTAATCATCTATCTCATTACAAATTAGGTTCTCTGCATCATAAGCAACTTTAAATGGTCTTTGCATCTTATTTGGATGCGGTTTTACACATTTACTAAAAACGACAGGGTCATAACCAATTAACCATAACCTAAAACTTAGAAATCAAAATGGCTTGCATGTTTCAGATTCTGCTACTACATGTCTACATGTACATCCTAATCTTGATAGAGCCTTCCTATATTTCATAACTAGATTATAACCCGCAAATTTGTGGGCTACTTCATGATTCTTAATAAAAATATTTATATTGTAATTTTATTTTACTGAGTAACGTTTGAATTGACATATTTTTGCTAATAAAATAAGAGTAACAAAACGTTTCATTTTATATTTTTTGTTAATGATGGTACCATACAACGTTAGGTGAAATCGATATATGTGTATTATGTTTATCAAGTATGATAAAAGCAGAGTAATTAAAAAGTGTCATTTTTTTTTGTTAACAGCTCATATTACATTAACTCGAATACAACTACGGCTAAAAATCACTATCAGTAACGAAGTTTGAGGGCTATTGTAGGTCCATTTTCAATAAATCTTTACTTCAATCACACATACCCTGTTTGACTCGTATTTTTGAATCTTAACCCTGCAAATATAAATATGTATGCACCAGGTTCTATACATAATACATCTATAAATCTATATTTTATGCACAGGAATAACGAGTTATCCATTAAAGATCTAACTAAATATATGAACTTAGGTACACTTGTAACCATGCCCAAATTTTTTTCCCAATATAATTCATGTAAATAATACTCTTGACGCAACCTTCATTATAGTCTTTTGCTTCTAAAGATCATATAGCACACTATCCCTTGACAATACCACATACAGTTAAGTATAATCAAATGTAGAAACGGACACCTATACTTCTAATTTGTTCTATGATTATATTCAAATACTATCATGTGTCCAAATTGGGTTGCAAGTCACATGAATATCCTTAATAATGCATTTTATAAAAATTTGTGGATTGATAATAGTCTAAAAACAATAAAACATATGCTATGCAATCATATCTATCTAATAAGTAATAATAAAATAATCAGATATTTTAGAATCTAACAAAGTGTTTCGAGACTTCTGTGTGTTCGAAAATTATAAGTTTGACCGAAAGCTAACCTCTCACTGTTATACATACTTATGTTACTTGATTTGGGACGTGTCTTTTCAGACCATACATTCTGGAGTTCTGAGAACCTTTATCCATCAAGTAAATAATATGGGGTATCAAAACTTTGTTTTTGAAGAATAATAGTGATTAGTGATTTTGCAGAATAACAATGAGATGGATCAAAGAATAAGAAAAGAAATGAAAAAGCTTTAAGAGACACCTTACCTTTTCTGATGATATGACTAGTGGATTTTGATCTCAAAAGTAATCCTCCAGAAGTCATGGTAACTGCAAAAGAAATTATAGAGAGATGTATATCAATCAGGAATTTAGGTCAAGGAAATAAAGGCAGTCGAGGCCTTTGCTTCGTGGAAAACTTCCAACAGTTTGAGTTGATGGTCTGAATGAAGAGCCTAATGAAATCTTATATATAATTGTCCAAGATCCTTTAGATCAGAAGCCAATGGGGCATAATGGTACAGATAAATCCCGAAAGAAAAGCAGATCATTCGACAAGTAATAGCTTATGTTAAAAATTGATAAATGTGAAGTTGTAGAACAGAAGGACATGATCTTTGGCAGCCTGTCATATAATAATTACTTTAATAGATACCGTCAAAAATTTATGGAAGGAAATATTAAACAGACACCTTTGTACCAATATTGCATCACCCAATGTAAGCAATGTTAGATTCAGTTATACTTTTAGGGTTGTAATATACTAATATGAGACATTTGATAGGAAGAGTAGCACTATTAGATTCAGTAACATACAATGTCTCACCGAATTTTCTCGAGCTCTTCGGTAGATTTTGTAGAAGTTTTTCCTTCAAAATACCTCTTTCCATCCAAGCACTCCAAATTGAATCAATACAAAGTATAGATGGATGGTTGGACGTATATGTATGTATGAATGCGTCAAATGTAATTTAAAATAAGTTAACCTAGTCTTCCTCTGGTTGCTCAGATTTCTCACCAAGCATCTCCTTCAGATTTGTCTTCAATTCTTCTTTGCTATTAATGACCCTGAAACATAATTCACACTATTACTAGCGTATTACCCGTGCAATGCAGCGGAGTTTAGTACTTCAATGACCCGTCATTGTGAGTTGATAACTCTAGTTTGTGCGTATGTAAAGTTTATGATTCGGGATACAATTAGTGAAAAATAAAAAATATGTGAAATAGATGGGGTTATATTGTAAAAAAAAATGATAATTAGATAACTAATTATAGAAATGTTGAATCTTAATTTTAAGAATTTCTATATATAAACTTCTAAGATGCTTTATATATTAATATAGATAAAACCAAGTACAGTAATATCAATTGCAAAATCCCTTTCAACATACATCTCTTTCGAGATTGCTCTCAACAACAACAGCACCTACAGTAGACCCAGACCCAGAAGACAAGCATGCGATATTTTGGGCCCAATGATGAGTTTTATTGCCATTTTGGTATGGTGAAGGTGAATTACCTGAAGCCAAACATGATCCCTGCAACCTCCCAACTGGAACTAATGACTCGGGTTTAGTTTATGGGTATTCATTATCCCTCATTCTGTGTGTAATTTGGCTAGAGCTTTATCATGTTTTATCCTATCAGCCTTGAACAAAAATTTTATTAGTTTATGAATGTATACTAATCATATACAAAGATCATTTTTTGATGTGTGTGTTCATGTAAGAAAACACGCATAGAATATAACCTGGCACAATTGAGCTCTCAACCTCATATGTGTTGTCTTCATTTGCTTGTCTAGTAGACTGCAAAGGGGTCCCACTCGTCTCTGAATTAGGATTCTGGCCATTATTTGCAGAGAGGCCTACAATAAAGATAATATGTACAAATTTATAAAAAGTTATCATGTATAAAGATAGAATACTTATATATATGCCTCTGTACTCCAACTATGCACCAATTATTTTAACCATCACTACCCAGCTTTTAAACCCAAAATCACTTTTGCAGCAATGTTTTTACATGCACTTCAATTGCAAATCAATACTATGTCATGTTAAGTCATTAAAACTTGTCTGATTCGCTTGTAAAAAGACAATTGCAACGCCAACAATCATTATTCTCGAAGTTCAATCAATTCCTATAAAGAAGGAAAGAAGTCAAGAAACATAGTAAGACTGCCTACAAAGGGAAACAGTACAGCTCCATGTTGCTAATGACAAAATATTTGATTATATGCTTCATCCCTTGCCTATTATTACCCTGCCGTTCTTTTAACTACCTATCTTAATTCCAAACTTTGTAGACTATTATCCACCCTGTCTAACCCACTCATTTTGTCACCTTTCATTGATGGTATATCAAGCAAGATGCAAGCCAAATAACTAAATGCATATAATGTTATGTTGTACAAAAAAAAGTCACGATAAGAAGATTCAAATGGAAAAATATGTATTTATGTCATGCAGCACATTGGGCACTTTCGAGCCTGTACCTTTGCTGATAATACACACGAGAGGAAGTTCGCACTCTGTCCTTAACTTAGGAAAGGTGATATAAGTAAACGTGTAGAATTTTATTAAGATTGACTCGTTTGATACTCCTTTCCTATTTCAGTGGGAGATTGATTTAGTACTTATCCCATACTTGATTAATATTACCAAGAAAGGGAAATAGAAAATTATAAACATAAAAAAGGGATGACACTGTATACAATCATACATGTCGACCAAACTAAATATATACATATTTCTTATTCTAATTTCAATAGTATGTCTAAACAAAAATCAATGGATGACAATTATAGTTAAGATATCCAAGCATCAGATAGATATGCCATTCAGTTTCATTGCTTGATAAAAAAAAATTAACCATGGAATGAGAATAACATATATTTACCAAAAAGATGGTTCTTTAGCCTACTGCATAGCATGTACTTACATATCATGAGTTTCCGGTGTCGATCTAAGAAACACGGAGTCTTAGAATTATCACAGACTTCTTTCTCAGATTGTTGCAGGTGATCGGGAGAGAAATGAATAAATCTGATGCAATATAAACCATATTTGAACTTATCCGAGGAGAAAGAGAAGCTTTGTGCTTTCTGATACTCCTCTCCACCACCATTACAATTACCATGAGAAGAAGATGATTGGACACCAGGTATCATGTCCTGATAGTGCGCTAGGCCTCTTCCTAGAGACACTCTTCTCATTGTTTTGATTCAATGGGCATGTTCACAATCAGTGTCATTCATACTTTTAAGTCCTTTAGATTTCCAATATACATAGCTCATTGCAACCTCCACTAAAATTAACCCAAACCCATTTTGACCCGTTAACCAGTCTATCCGACCCACCAGTTTGAAAGATACACATTGAAGGGTACTATAGACCGACATATACCGAGGGAAGTAGTGTTTTACCATTGTCATTGGCACAACATGTAATGAATGATTATCTAACATTCTAACCATGAACTCCAAACTACAACTGCGTGTCCTTTAAAGTTTCATGCCCAGTCTACACCTTTTCTAAATAGCACAGTTAAAAGTAAATTACATATTTGTATAGGTGTAAGACTTCAAATTGTTATATAATTATGCACCATCATAACCATAAAATACATATATTATCAATCTATCTTTCTTGAATTAAATAGAATGCTAGACATAGAAAGGTTTCACTTACAGACATACCTACTCCCAAGATAAGTGAAAGCATAGTTTTTGGGTATAGATCCATTAATGGTATCTCAAATGTCTGAAATTTAAAGAGAAAACTAATGTACAATAGGTTAATCAAGAATTTAAATTCAGATCACCATAAAGATATTTAACTACATAAAAGCTAAGTATGCTTCTGGCCCCCCAGCTTCTAAATTTCCAATAAAAGACAGAACTTATGTCAGTGTACAATACACATTAATGGTATACACAGATGGTAACGTGTACCTTATAGAAGATTAGAGGGCACGTCTTATGTCCAGTGGTGCAGACCACATAAACTTGTCTAATACATCATGTGATGTCATCGTAAAGTATGCATTGTATATAGCTGGAATAAAGAAAACCTGCATGATAAAGATATTAAAACTACATTAAATTCAAAATACAGAAATTGGATTGAATAACTTCAACTCTTGTTATAAACATTATTTAGAAGAAGATACCAAAGCTAACATCTTTATTTGGATTGAAGACCTGAGCCTTTTGCTATATCAAAAGTTATGTTAAATGCCACAGTCCAAAGCTAACATGTTCAACCAAACTTGTATTGGGTTTCCTGTCATTAAATGGCTAGTCTGTATATTCTTTCTAAACATCTTTATGTAATCCCGTCAAAACTGAGCAATTACAACATATAACAACAAAAATTAAACCAGCACATGAAAAAAATAATTCACAAACACATAATCGAATAAAAGAGGCAGCCCAGCCCTGTATTTTCAAGTTGATGAATCGGATTGATGTTCGGTTCTGCTTCAATATGAAATTTTTATGAATTGGAAATTACATGACTATTAGTCTATTACCATGAAATTATTACGAGATGGAGTACGAGTATCAAGCATCAATCTCAAAATATTACAATTCATATAATAAACTATACCAAATATCAATAACAGTAACAAAATCAACCTACAAAATTCATTACCAATATCGATATTAAAATTAATTGTCGGCAAAAATTAATACAAGATAATCAATTTTTCTTACCATCAATCTAGTATGAAATTGAAATCGGAATTGCATTAGTTTGTACCACATAAGAAATCGAAGGAAGCTGAGAGAAGGTGTTAGCAGCAAATGAATTGATTCTAAGGTATCTCAATTTTTGAATTCAGCTTGTTAAGGTAGAGAAACGATTGCAATATTAGGTTACAAGGATCTTGAGAAATTGAAGTAGAAAATTTAAGAATGTTAGATGGAAGATGATCAATCGCTGGAATTTGTTTACCCGTTTGCTGTAGAATTTACGATGGGGATTGGTCGCTCGGTAGGTTTGTGTGTTGGGAATTGGTCGATATGTTTGAAAGAAAAGGGAAGAGAAGGGACATGGATTTGAGGGTTATTTTGGAACAAATTAGGTCACAAAAGATTAAGATTAATAAATCATTTTGCTAATGACATTCAAAGGTTATGATTAGATGAGCTAATTCAATGTAAGGCGTGATTAATTTTTAAGGGATGTTTAGAATGAGATTATTACTTAATTAAGGTTTTCTTTTATAAGATAAGAGAGATAAGAGAGAAGAGATAAGTCATATTCTCTTGCATCATATAGGAATTATTTAAGTGCAGTATATGCTTGTAAATATGGTCACTTACTGAAATTGATTGGAATAATGAAAAATAAGTACTCATTCCATGCTAGGGATAATGAAAGTGATTGAAGTGGGTGGTCATTAGGTGAAGTATACATGGTCACTTACTATTTTCTAACTACAATATATGTACAAAAATGTAGTGCTTTACATTTCCCAAAAGTGACGATCCGATCATAATATATATGAATACGGTCTGTTTTATGATTCAATGCTCACCCTAGCATACATCTACACATCTATGTTTAATAGTGTTGCTTACAAAAACCCAATTAAACTAATATTAATGAATGCCTAATGATATTTCCAACTTCCAAATTGATAAATTCACTATAGTTATGCATTAACAGATTGTACAGTACAACCTGTTAATACATAGCTATGGTGGAATTATTACTATCCTTAATGAATATATATTGAGAGAGAAAATTGTTAAGTTGAGGACGTAAACATATGGGTGGTGATAAATCTACCATGAAATTTGATAAATCCATCATTTTTATGCATTAACAGATTGTACAGATTATATGTTTAGGCCAATGATATTTTTCCAACATCAAATTTGATAAATCCTCATCATTATGCATTAACATATTGTACTCTATTAAAGCATAAAAATGATGAATTTATCAAATTTAATGTTGCAAATATCATTGGCCTAAACATATCATTCAAATATATTATTACAAAGTACATGATATGATTACAAAAAAGTTATTGATTAATCATATATGCAATGCTTGACATTCAACTCATTCCTCAAAAAACTGATAGGACTATAAACTTGATTTGGCCCAATTAATTTTAAAATTAGCAAAATAAAACTTGATTTGGTTCAATTAAAATTGGACAATCCAACTAAAATAGTTAAACTCAAATGTACAATTATTTAACAATCTAGATATGTTTATAAAATGCTATAGAATTATAGAAGGATAACGTAGAATAATCTAGTAGAGAAATCTAGATGTTACTTATTATTAATAATAAAAATATAATCTAGAACCTTCAATCAAGTAGTATAAATAGGTGATGTAAAGACACCAAACAAAAATTTGCAACAGAATAATTGTGTCATATATACATATCCTCTAAAAAAATTCCCCTGAACCAAGGTTTTAAATATGAACCGGTAACTAAATTGGTTATGTGACCGATTCAACCAGTTTTAAAAATCAAATAACATTATAATTGATTAAATAAGTATTATTATCATAATAAAACTCTACAAAGTTGTTAAATAACACAATTTTAGAGAATGTATTAATAAATCTATATCTATGTATTATTATATTAATCAAACTAGTTGAGGATATGTGGGATGTGGATGTTTATATGCAAGAATTTATAATGCTAAGAGGATAACGCATAAAAATAATAACAATCTTTGTTTAAGCATTTTATTAGTATCTATAATATAAGAATAAAGAATCAAATATCAAATATGATATCACTACAAAATATATGATTAAAAATGCTATGATACACCTACAATCAACGAAATGAATACAAAACATTAGAGCAATGAGTAGAAATCGAAAATTTGAGGCTGGCCCGACATAGTATATTTAGAGTAGTCAATTTGATGTAAAGGAAACAAGACAACTGTATTGGAGATAAAGTGGCGGTACTTCAAACAAACACGAAAGGTAATGAAAAGAGACATACAATGTACATGATGTAAGTTGAAAAACATGGAAAGCAAATAAATTTTAAAACGTTTCAAAACAACTGAGAAGTATATCTGACCACGAGCAGAAGGAAATTACCAAGGAAACTTGGATTTGACAAAGCAAAAGTGAGATGTTATAATTGTCAAAATTCTGAACATTTCGCTAGCGAATGTGAGAAGGGAAACCACCGGGTTCAGGGTTCACCAAGCCGAATAATTTCAAATCTCCTCAAGCTTTCAGGTATCCAACCAAGAAAAGGGAAAGCTTTCTACTTCTTCGGCATTGGTTACAACTAGTGATGTATTCTATGACTGGAGCGCTCATGTTGATGAATTTTTTCAGAATCAAGCATGATTTGTAAAATCTAGTTATCAAAATAAACAAAGAAATACCGTAACTTAAACTATTATACAACTAGGCCAGTGTACCCTATCGTGTATTGTATATCTACAATAAGTTCAAGTTCATTCCACGGGGACTATGTATTTAAGAATTATAATTAAAATGCAACTAACTTAAACAAGAAAGTAATTGTAGGGTTTTTTGTGACCGAGTTGTCACATTCGTTGCTTAAAATCTACTAAAATTGTATGACACGTGGACTTAGGAAGATTTAAATTGATTTCGTGTACTTTCAAATATCAAAACGAACACTCACTTGAATTATTTCACTAATGACTCTGGATTATTTCAAATATAATCAGTTTATTGAGCAATACTTGTTCATCTTAATTAAACTAGGCTTAACATCCGCCATCACCTACACCCTAATCTCGATTTATGATCTTACAATTTAATCTAGTGAAAGACGATCGTTAAAATCACTAACTTATAGATAGACATATAATTGATAAATGATTTAACTTAATGACAAACATTCACTATAGTCAATAATCAAATCACTGTTGCACCCCGAAGCGGTCGTTCTCACAACGGGGCACAACGGTGGGTTTTAAATTTATAAAATGCCGGGGACCTGAATTCTACTTACATGAGCAAGTATAACTCCAAGTCATTCTTAAGATCAATTGTATTGTGAAGCAGAGTTGTCTAGACAAACTATTCAATTTAATGATGGGTTTTAAAAATGTTTTAGTTTGGTTTTAGGTCCGATTAAACTAAGCTAAATAAAACAGAAAAATAAAAGCAGTGAATACAAGATAAGGTTTAGTCAGTGGTGGAGGATAGTGATTGTTATGACTTTGTTAGCTTATGTTACGGGGTGATGTCTGGTTTTAAGTATGAAAACTGTGACACCCGCCAAATTAGGACTAGTAATTAGTATCTAATCAAGTGTAATACATGTAATTAGTTCTATGTTAGGCTAATTAATGTATCAATATATATATATATATATATATATATATATATTGTTGAATATATACAAGTATACGATTTGATTTAATCGTACGAGTTTTAAATCGAATGCAATTCGATTTAACTAATACGGACGTTGGTGAACAATTCTATTAAATAATATGACATTATTTAATAACTCTATTTTATCTAAGATATCATTTAATATTTCAACTCAAACTTGTATTGTACAAACAACATTTACGCGATTAAAATGTTAAACGCGCAAACAAACGAAACCATTTAAAATATATTTTACAACTCAATTACATGATATTTGGTAAAAATACTTTATCAAAATATTAAATAAGTATTCGTATTTTAATACCTATAATTAAACATATAAAATAAATATTTAACGTTTAAACGATCGGGAAAATGAACACCACACAGAGCGCGAATGCAGGGAACAAGATTGGTGAAGCCCACACCCGTGGACCCCACTGAAAAGTCAGCCAAAAAGGGGGGTCATCACCTCCCCCCACCTCATTTCCCTCCCTCACTCTCTCTCTCTCTCTTCCATTTTCTTCTTTTTTTCTCTCAACCCACCATCACCACCACCACCATTAAACCACCAAAAAGCATCACGAAACAACCTCGGATCCTCACGCTCGTTTGGAGAAAAGTGACCACGGCATCACGATCTACGTTTCTACCTTTTCGAAATTCTCCGGCGTTAACTTGTAAGATTCCCGACAATTCTCGAAAACTCTTAGATTCCATTTATTTTTCATTAAAGTTGTTTATTTAGCTTTGAAATGTCCATCTAAGGGTTGGGTAAAAGAATCGGACCAAACGGAAACCGGAAAACTCGTTTTTGGCTCAAAATCCGTCCAACAGACGTAAGTGTCGCATAGGCCAGACCAATATAGCGTCACTTCGTGCGTCATTTAAGTGCCGCATTAAGTGACGCATGATAACACGCAAAAAGTCATGTTTTTGCGTGCATTAATCTCACCTTTTTAGCCCAATATTTGATGAAACTAATCAAAATAGATACTTTATCATTAAAACTAGTCACATGGACCAAAATATAGACAATGTTTCAAAAGTCATCTAAAATGGTCGAAAAACACGATAAATCTAACGAATACGATCATGAGCATTCTCGTTCACTCGTTCTAGCACTTTTTGAGCTACACAAAGAATTATGACTCTAACTTATGTCATTTTCTTCGTTAGGAAAATACGAACGCGTGGATATAAAGAACGCTCAAAACGGATAAACGACGAAGAAGTTACGCCTGAACGAAGAAATGAAGAACCGAGGAACCAACATACGGCTGAACCAGGCCGTATACGGCTGGTCCAGGCCGTATACGGCTGGACCTGGACCGTATACGGTCTGTACAGGCCGTATATGGCCTGTGCTCAGCCGTATACGGCCCAGTTCAGCCGTATTCACCCTATGCACAGCCGTATACGGTCCAGTTCAACCGTATACGGTCCAGCTCAGCCGTATCGTGCATTTGGGTGATAAAAATCTGATTTTTATTCGCCTTTACGATACGGTTGTGCGTTTGGAGGTTTGGATACGGTCTACGGATACGGTTGTGCGATCTCTATAAATACAAGCCTCATTTCATCATTTCAACATACCTTCTCATTTTTCACACTTCTACACACACTTTCTCTCACTACTCTCTCTCTAAATTAGTTAGTTAGTTAATTAGATTAGTTAATCTAGTAGATTAGTAGCTTAATTGTAACGGAGGTGCTCCGAGACTGCGGTGTCGCACGATTTGTAATAACGCTTTGTCAGGTTCTATTATAATCTCTATCTTGTTATTTTAAATAATGTTGTGTTATTGCTATACTTGTTTAGAATTACTTGCTAGGATTATTGCCATGCTTAGCTAGACAAATATGTGTTTGCTATGATAGTTGCCATGCTAGGGTAGTTATACTTAAATCATGCTGTTACTCTGTCTGTATGCTGTTGAATTATATTTGAATCTATGAATTGAATCTCAAATGTTTATCTATCCAACTTATGTTGTGGTTAGTAACATCCTTCTAGGCTTGGCCAATTGCTAGTTGTATGCCGCTAATTATTCTGTGTCTGATGATCGTTGAACTCGACATGGCCGGTGTTCTCCTGGTTGAAATATTACCGGAGGGAGACACGGAGCGTAGGATTAGAGATAGATTAGATTCAAGCCATTTGACAAGTGTCTTAGAGAGAACTTTCGGGACACTTGTGACTTAACCATGTACCATGTCACTCTGCATAATTGATCCCTGCTATGCTGCCTTTCTGCATGTTCTTGTTTGATTGTTGCTTAGGGTTTGCATGCTAGTATCTGTTATGCTGATTAGTTACATGATTAGGTTTTCGAATATTTATCAATTGCATATACCAGTTTAACATGCATAAAATAGTTAAAATGATTTATATGAAATAATGATGAACAATTTAACC
Organism: Pseudognaphalium luteoalbum; assembly: GCA_963422505.1. Taxonomy (NCBI): domain Eukaryota; kingdom Viridiplantae; phylum Streptophyta; class Magnoliopsida; order Asterales; family Asteraceae; genus Pseudognaphalium; species Pseudognaphalium luteoalbum. The sequence goes on from OY730195.1 coordinate 75,827,890, forward strand.
AGCCGTTAGACCAGACCATCCCAACTTGTCCCGGTGGGAAACCCCTGTTCATGTTTTTGTTTATTCAACAATTCATGCCATGATTCGGATATCTCAAATGTCCGAGATTGGAGGACAAGACTCGAGGATGGTTGTTGGTTAAATTGGTTGCTACATTTGGGACAACTTCCGGTGTAGTTTACATTCCATAACTGTTATCCACGTGACAAATATTTCTTAATAAATCAAAACTTATGAATATTATGATAATAACATGCAATAAACAAATATGATTCTATAAAACGTCATAAACGCGACAAAAACGTACGAATTAACTCTAACCGATAACGACAAATTACACGAACACAAGGAAGACAAGTCACGAGCCCAACCCACATATGGGTCGGACTTACCTAACCAGGGTGACCCACAGGTCGACCCAAGTCAGCCCAAATGTCTAAACCTAAAATATCCTCACTCTTGCCTCATTCCACACTTCCAACCTCTCCCTACCTCACCCATTTCTCTGCCCTCTTCTCACTAAAACGACCAGGAACCTCCACCACCACCTTCACCCACCTCTTCTAAGGAAATCTAACAACCACCATCACCCTCCATCACCTTCCTTCATCGGTTTTGCAAGGAGAAGCCAGAATAACGCACAACAGCAACACAGCTTACCATTTCGACTCTAACTCAGCTTTGGCTTGGTATAAATCTTTCCTTTTCTTTATATTTACTTGGATTAAGCTTATGAACATGTTGGTGCTTCATATCTACTGATTTATGTCTAAAATATTGCTTAATAATCGGATGAACACGTTACTAACCACTGGATAATAGTTTTACCCACAGGACAATAAAATAGATCGGTTTAGATCGAACATAACGAGACCATTTCTTAACGAAATCTTGCAGTTATTAAGCCCAAAACGAAGTTTGAGATGTCTAGTTTCATAATCCGTAAGCCTCTTGTGTTAATTCATCCATTTAAAATTTTTAAGAAACAAAATAAAAGTACATGTACTCTCTGTACCTCCTGACCAGAAACCTATGTACACTTGTAAATGGGATATCTCGTAAACTAAGCCAAATAAACGAGTGAGACCAGTTGGAACTGATAGATAATTGTGTTAGCTTTAATTTTCCTACTCACACATTCTGTGAAGTTTTATAAAACTTAAGTTATGAATTTTCAAATGAATGCATGTCACTGAACTCACTTGTTTGACACCCGACACTTTCCAAATTTTTATCTCGAGTTCTGTTTATCCAGTTCACATGTAAAAATATGATTTAGAAATCTAAGACATAGGGGAACGTCATATAAAAATTTCATGAATTTTAGATAAATTTTACTTGGTCAAATAATTAATTGAAGTCGGATGAAAAATATAACTGGACTTCGACATTCTGTCCGTGAATCCCATTATCCGACAATGCCTATTGTCGGATAATGCATTCCGTGAATACCATATTGTCGGAATGCACATTCCGTGAATCTTAACCCATGGGCTTCGACATGGTCACATGAAAACCCGACCCGTTTACGTTGTCGGATAAAAACATTATTGTCGGAATAAACTCAATTAAAATCCTTATTATTATCGTATATTATTATTGTCGGAGTTAATCACGGAAGAATCTTAACTCTTAATGTCGGAATAGTGATTGTCGGATAAACTAAAAACCTTAGTATCGTATGTATTGTCGGAAGAAATCAAAAACCGAATGAATTTATAATTGTCGGATAAACGAACTTGAACAAATAAAAGTCTTACTGTCGGATAACCAAATCACGGACCTATTGATCCTTCTAGCGTGCATTGTCGGGTAAATATAATCACATAAATACATGTCTCTATTGTCGCATACGGTATTCTCGAAACAATATATATCTATATACCTACAAGTACACCAGCGCAGGAACTATACGAGGAAGTAATAAAATAAAACCAAACATAATAAACAGTGGTAACAAGATAACTAAATAAACAGTGGTAAGAGAACTTAATAAACAGTGGTAACGAATTTACCACTAACAGTGGTGACGAGTGAGATACAACTAACAGTGGTAACGAATTTACTACTAACAGTGGTAACACGACAATTAACAGTGATAACGAGTTAACAGTGGTAATATCATTAACAGTGGTAGTAAACGAGATACAATTAACAGTGGTAACAAATCTACCGCTAACAGTGGTAACGAGAAAATTAACAGTGATAACGAGTTAAATAAACAAAACAGTGGTAACGAGAACGGATTAACAGTGGAAACAAGAACAAACAAACAGTGGTAATAAGTTAAACAAATGTATAAAGTTGATATTTTTAAGATTTTTATTACCAACCACTACCAACGGGCCGTACACGTTTTCAAAATACAAAGAAGCATTCAATCAAACCAAAGTATTTGGACATAACCAGTTGGATGAATAACTAGCATGGGTGGTCTCTAGGGACACCTACACACTTTACTAACCGTGAACGTTGTGAACGCTCGACAGGTTACAGTCTTCGGACACCTCATAGTACCTCATCATTATTTGCTGATTAGCAAACACTTAAGACTCAGGTGAGTCTCATAGCCCCTCTTTACTGTTTTTACCCAGGGGTGGGATTACATGCTCGATTTTGTTTTACATATGAACACAAGTACAAAACCTCGATATATTGATTGCATGAGTTGTGTTATCTAATCATGAAGTCCCTCACAACATAGTTTGTTTATATTGTGATAGCGTGAATGTTAGTGTATGGTACCATATGGGATTGACAATCCCCGTCCGGGGTAGTCGCGCTACCACGACTGCGGTCGAACGGACGCATTTTCATTTGTTTATACATGTGTAGATTAGGCACATGCCGAGGGCAAACTCGATCAGGTCCTTGAACGTGGATCCTGGCACACTCAGTTAAGCTCAAACTATGTGCTCATGGCAATTATATACACTCATATTTTATTTGCATGTTTGCAAATCACTAAACTAAATCTTGTGGTTCATAACTTGGATTTTATCAATTTACACCTGTGAGCTCACCAGCTTTCTAGATGACCTTTTAGCATGTATTCTCAGGTGCCCAGCAGAAGTAGATCTGCTTAGGATATTTTAGCTCGAGTCGCATTCAGATTACAGAAGATTCACATGCATTTCTACATTTTGTACAATTAGATATGCCTTAGAATCTTTTACATTTAGCTGAGAGCTTTTGTAACAAGAACAATAATGTAAAAATTTTATATTGTCTATGCAATGGTTTTAAATGACACATTTAGAGTCGTTCGCTTTATCTTATGTGCTTTGTTATTGATTAGTAACACCCAAATCTTGCTTCCGCTAAACAATAAATTTGGGGGTGTTACAGATTTGTATCAGAGCCTAAGGTTATAGTGAACTAGGTTGCATTTAGTGAGCCTAGACTATGACCATTAGGCAGTGTTCCTTATTAGGTATGATGAGGTTCAGAGGCCACATGATATTGGGTTAATTCTACATAGCCTGATCAACTACGTATAATTAAAAGAATATGATGTGGGATCTGAAAGGAATCATGACCGAACTGGACTCATTAGTAGACTCTGACCACGAGAGAAACCGGGACTTAAACTTGTACGTGTTAGACACCCTAGGCTATTATGTGATATACTTATATATACATAGATAGGCCTCACTCTTTCTATGACTTGTCTCAGAATGGCAAACTCATCACACAATTCATCACACACTCAATTTGGGTCGCAGAACCCGAGGGTAGCTAGGAGGAACAACAAGTTGCCTCGAGCTGGCCCGTATCCAAACAACCTCACTCTGCCGGCCTTGGCCGCTAGGCTAGACCGTCAGGAACAACAACTCCGCACCATGGATATCACCTTGCAGGAAACTAACGAAAACTGGAGACTCACAGCACTCGAACGAATCAACCAAGTCGCTGAGGATCACGAGAACACTGTTAACAATACGAACGTACTCTACAACCAAGTAGTGGAATCAAGGGTGGAAAACGGACTCTTACGGCACAGAGTAGAGCAATGTGAACAACGCTTGCCAGAAGCCGAAGAATACTCAAGGATGCTGGTACAACGTTTGACCCTAGCAGAAGACAACGCCCGACAAACCAGCAGACTTGCCACCACTGTGGACCGACTTGTCACTCTAATGGAAAGGATAGACCTGCGTTAGAACTAGGGTGACCATCATCTTGTGATCTATATCTATCTATGTAAAACTTCTAAATCATGATTCCCGAGACTCTAATTAGAGATTTTCTATAATCATTCAACTTCGTGTTATGTATTGACAGTTTCTTTCACTGTTTCTGCTTTATGATTATTTCTTACAATGTTGCACATTACCGCTTAAATATGTGTACATCTATCGAGCTATTATTTTGGTACTATTTCTCATGTACCTTTCATTTATCTTTTGAAGAACTATGCCACCAAAGAAGAAGAGTTATAGTGATGCTGAGCTTGCTGCCATAGTTTCCCGAGCTGTGGCCGAAGCCTTAGCTACTAGAGACTCCCCTCAAAACTCAAGTAGGAATACTGATGCACCGGAAGTCACACCGGTTGTCAAGCCTTGTTCTTACAAGGACTTTCTTAGCTGCAAACCCCTGAACTTCAAGGGCACGAAAGGTGCCATCAGTCTAATCAAATGGATTGAAAGGACCGAGTCTGTCTTTGGCTTGTGCAACTGCACGGAGGACAACAAGGTCAAATTTGCCGCATACACTTTCCAAGAGTGTGTTCTCACCTGGTGGAACACTCATGCCAGCTCTGTGGGAATCGAGGTGGCTAACCAACTCCCATGGGCAGAGCTGAAGAAAATGCTTAGGGATGAATACTGTCCCACTGAAGAGCTCCACAAGTTGGAGGAAGAATTCTGGCACTTAACTGTGCAAGGAAACGACATTGCTGGTTACACCACCAAGTTCCAGCAACTTGCCCTTCTATGTCCGGGTTTGGTTGACACGGACAAAAAACGCACCAAGAAATATATTCGCGGCCTCCCAGAAAGCATTTAGGGAAATGTCGCCTCATCAAGGCCAACCACCATCCACAGTGCCATTCGGCTGGCACATGAACTCATGGTGATGATAGTCAGCCGTGAAACATCAACTACCTCCTCTAACAACAAGAGGAAATTTTCTGGAAACTCTAACAACCCACCAACCTTCAGAAAGCCCGAGACTGTCAAGGCTTACTCCTCTGGACTTGGGGACAAGAAAGGTTACACTGGGAGCAAACCTCATTGCTCGAAGTGTGACCGTCATCACGAAGGTCCTTGCAGTACTCCTTGCAACAACTGCAAGTGGTACGGGCATTCTAGCAAGGACTGCCGAGCCCCCAGAACCAACAACAACAACCGCAGCAACAATAACAACTCCAACCAACTCAAAGCCTGCTTTGAATGCGGTCTCGCCGGGCACTTCAGAAATGACTGCCCGAAACTGAAGAATGGAAACAATAGCAACAACAATGCAAGGGGAAGAGCCTTTGTTCTGAATTCGGGAGATGCCCGTCAATACCCGAACGTGGTCACGGGTATGTTCCTCCTCAATGATCTTACTGCCTCTGTTCTTTTTGATACCGGTGCTGATAGGAGTTTTATTTCCCATGAATTTTGCCCACTGCTTGACATCATACCTGTTGCATTAAACGATAAGTATATTGTTGAATTAGCTAACGGTAAACTCATTGAGACCGACAGTGTAATATCTAATTGCACTCTAAACCTCACCGACGAACTTTTCTCTATCGACCTTATACCCGTCGAGATCGGGAGCTTTGACATCATTGTCGGAATGGACTGGTTGTCCAAACACCGATCTGAGATCGTTTGTTTTGAAAAAGTTGTCCGTTTTCCCCTCACTGCTGGTAGAACCTTAGTCATACAAGGAGAGACCAGCAGAACGGGACTGAACATCATCTCTTGTCTGAAAACCCGAAAGTTTCTCAGAAAGGGGTATCCTGCCATCCTCGCACACATCACAGAGAAAAAGTCAGAAGAGAAACAACTTGAGGATGTGCCAATCGTTAGAGACTTTTCCCAAGTCTTTCCAGAAGAACTACCTGGTCTACCTCCAACCAGACGGGTTGAGTTCTCAATCGATCTTGTGCCGGGTGCCGCGCCAGTAGCCCGAGCACCTTACCGCTTAGCCCCATCTGAACTTCAGGAGCTTTCCACCCAGCTACAGGAGCTCCTGGATCGAGGATTCATAAGGCCGAGTTCCTCACCTTGGGGAGCCCCGGTCTTATTTGTGAAAAAGAAGGACGGTTCCTTCCGAATGTGTATCGACTACCGGGAGTTGAACAAATTGACCGTCAAAAACAGATATCCACTCCCTCGTATCGATGACCTATTTGACCAACTGCAGGGGTCGAGTATTTATTCGAAGATTGACCTTCGGTCAGGTTATCATCAACTTCGAGTTCGCGACACCGACATTTCAAAAACTGCTTTCCGAACTCGTTACGGGCATTATGAATTTCAGGTGATGCCCTTCGGTTTAACAAATGCACCGGCTGTATTCATGGACCTTATGAATCGGGTGTGCAAACCTTATCTCGACAAGTTTGTCATTGTCTTTATCGATGACATCCTCATCTATTCGCGCAACGAACGAGAACACGCACAACACCTCAAAACCATCCTAGAGCTACTTAAGCACGAGTAGTTATATGCCAAATTCTCCAAGTGTGAGTTCTGGATACAATTCGTTCATTTCCTTGGACATGTTGTCAATAGTCAAGGAATCCATGTTCATCCATCGAAAATAGAAGCCATCAAAAACTGGCAAGCGCCAACCACTCCCACCGAGGTACGCCAATTCTTGGGATTGGCCGGGTACTATCGGCGATTCATTGAGAATTTCTCCAAAATAGCTCAACCTCTCACGGCACTGACTCAGAAGGATAATAAGTTCAATTGGACTGATAAACAGGAGTCAGCATTCCAGCTATTAAAACTCAAGCTTTGCAGTGCTCCGATTCTATCTTTACCCGAAGGCACCGATGACTTCGTGGTATACTGCGACGCTTCTCATCAAGGTCTCGGTTGCGTACTGATGCAACGAGACAAAGTTATCGCTTATGCTTCGCGGCAGCTCAAAACTCATGAAAAGAACTACACCACCCACGATCTCGAATTAGGAGCTGTAGTCTTTGCTCTCAAAATCTGGAGGGATTACCTCTACGGCACTAAGTGCACAATCTTTACCGACCATAGGAGCCTTCAGCATATATTTGACCAAAAGGATCTCAACATGAGACAATGTCGATGGGTCGAGTTACTCACTGATTATGACTACGAGATCCGTTATCATCCTGGCAAGGCAAATGTTGTTGCCGATGCCCTCAACCATAAGGAGCTTGTAAAACCACTTCGAGTCCGAGCTCTCAGTATGACTATTCATAATGACCTCACCGTTCAGATTCACACTGCCCAACTCGAAGCTTTGAAACCCGAGAATGTTAAGAATGAAGCCTTGCGAGGCATGGATAAGCAATTTGCAATCAAGCCTAACGGAGTTAGGTACTTCGTGAACCGAATCTGGTTACCCGCTTTTGGAAACCTGCGAGACTTAGTGATGGATGAAGCTCATAAGTCCAAATATTCTATCCATCCTGGATCCGATAAAATGTATCACGGCATCAAGGAATTCTATTGGTGACCGAACATGAAAGCCGAAATTGCCGGCTATGTCAGCAAGTGCCTTACCTGTTCCAAGGTCAAGGTTGAACATCAAAAACCTTCCGGATTGCTCCAACAACCCAGTATTCCCGAGTGGAAATGGGAGCAAATCACTATGGACTTCATAACTAAGTTACCAAAGTCACCGAGCGGTTGCGATACCATTTGGGTGATCGTTGATCATCTCACTAAATCTACTCACTTCCTTGCAATCAAGGAAACCGATAAAATGGAGCGCCTTTCGCAAATCTATGTCAAGGAGATCGTTACCCGACACGGTGTCCCAATCTCAATTATCTCCGACAGGGACGCTCATTTCACATCTCACTTTTAAATTTTAATTTTTTCAATCACTTCAGAAATCATTGGGTACTCGTCTCGATATGAGTACCGCATACCATCCTCAAACTGATGGCCAAAGTGAACGGACCATACAGACACTGGAAGATATGCTACGAGCTTGCGTAGTTGATTTCGGTGCCAACTGGGAAAGACATCTGCCATTGTGCGAATTTTCCTACAATAACAGCTATCATGACAGCATAAAGGTAGCACCATTCGAGGCACTGTACGGTCGTAAGTGCCGATCACCGATTTGCTAGACCGAAGTGGGAGACAACCAACTCACTGGTCCCGAACTCATACACGAAACCACAGAGAAAATCTCTGATATTCAGAACCGAATCATAGCCGCCCGTGATCGTCAGAAAAGTTATGCTGACGTGAGACGCAAACCACTCGAGTTCCAGGTTGGGGATCGAGTACTCTTGAAAGTATCACCTTGGAAAGGCGTGATTCATTTTGGCAAACGCGGGAAGTTAAACCCCAGATACATTGGACCCTTCGAGATCCTCGAAAGAATCGGCCCCGTGGCTTATCGATTGCAACTGCCGTTCGAACTCAGCAGTGTGCATCCTACTTTTCACATTTCAAATTTAAAGAAATGTCTGTCTGATGAGACACTTATTATCCCCCTCGACGAGATTCCCGTCAACGAAAAGCTTCACTTTGTTGAAGAACCTGTTGAAATCATGGACCGGGAGGTCAAACAACTTAAACAAAGTCGTATTCCCATCGTTAGAGTCCGGTGGAATTCGCGGCGTGGTCCGGAATTCACTTGGGAACGGGAAGATCAAATGCTACTCAAATATCCACACCTGTTCACAGACTCCCCTCACACCACGACTCCGAACTAAATTTCGGGACGAAATTCTTTTAACAAGGGGAGAATGTAACACCCGAAAAATTAGGACTATAATTAGTGCCTAATCTTAAGTGTAAATACATGTAATTAAGATTAATTATGTGTATCATTATGTGTATTAACATATTTTAATATACGTACACACGTACGCGATTTGATTAAATCGTGCATTTAGCATATCGGTTGAAACCGACACATCATAATACGGACGTTGGTAAACAAAATATTTTAATTATTTAAATATTTCTTAATAAATCAAAACTTATGAATATTATGATAATAAGATGCAATAAACAAATATGATTCTATAAAACGTCATAAACGCGACAAAAACGTACGAATTAACTCTAACCGATAACGACAAATTACACGAACACAAGGATGACAAGTCATTAGCCCAACCCACATATGGGTCGGACTTACCTAACCAGGGTGACCCACAGGTCGACCCAAGTCAGCCCAAATGTCTAAACCTAAAATATCCTCACTCTTGCCTCATTCCACACTTCCAACCTCTCCCTACCTCACCCATTTCTCTGCCCTCTTCTCACTAAAACGACCAGGAACCTCCACCACCACCTTCACCCACCTCTTCCAAGGAAATCTAACAACCACCATCACCCTCCATCACCTTCCTTCATCGGTTTTGCAAGGAGAAGCCAGAATAACGCACAACAGCAACACAGCTTACCATTTCGACTCTAACTCAGCTTTGGCTTGGTATAAATCTTTCCTTTTCTTTATATTTACTTGGATTAAGCTTATGAACATGTTGGTGCTTCATATCTACTGATTTATGTCTAAAATATTGCTTAATAATCGGATGAACACGTTACTAACCACTGGATAATAGTTTTACCCACAGGACAATAAAATAGATCGGTTTAGATCGAACATAACGAGACCATTTCTTAACGAAATCTTGCAGTTATTAAGCCCAAAACGAAGTTTGAGATGTCTAGTTTCATAATCCGTAAGCCTCTTGTGTTAATTCATCCATTTAAAATTTTTAAGAAACAAAATAAAAGTACATGTACTCTCTGTACCTCCTGACCAGAAACCTATGTACACTTGTAAATGGGATATCTCGTAAACTAAGCCAAATAAACGAGTGAGACCAGTTTGAACTGATAGATAATTGTGTTAGCTTTAATTTTCCTACTCACACATTCTGTGAAGTTTTATAAAACTTAAGTTATGAATTTTCAAATGAATGCATGTCACTGAACTCACTTGTTTGACACCCGACACTTTCCAAATTTTTATCTCGAGTTCTGTTTATCCAGTTCACATGTAAAAATATGATTTAGAAATCTAAGATATAGGGGAACGTCATATAAAAATTTCATGAATTTTAGCTAAATTTTACTTGGCCAAATAATTAATTGAAGTCGGATGAAAAATATAACTGGACTTCGACATTCTGTCCGTGAATCCCATTATCCGACAATGCCTATTGTCGGATAATGCATTCCGTGAATACCATATTGTCAGAATGCACATTCCGTGAATCTTAACCCATGGGCTTCGACATTATCGCATGAAAACCCGACCCGTTTACATTGTCGGATAAAAACATTATTGTCAGAATAAACTCAATTAAAATCCTTATTATTATCGTATATTATTATTGTCGGAGTTAATCACGGAAGCATCTAAACTCTTAATGTCGGAATAGTGATTGTCGGATAAACTAAAAACCTTAGTATCGTATGTATTGTCGGAAGAAATCAAAAACCGAATGAATTTATAATTGTCGGATAAACGAACTTGAACAAATAAAAGTCTTACTGTCGGATAACCAAATCACGGACCTATTGATCCTTCTAGCGTGCATTGTCGGGTAAATATAATCACATAAATACATGTCTCTATTGTCGCATACGGTATTCTCGAAACAATATATATCTATATACCTACAAGTACACCAGCGCAGGAACTATACGAGGAAGTAATAAAATAAAACCAAACATAATAAACAGTGGTAACAAGATAACTAAATAAACAGTGGTAAGAGAACTTATTGATCCCAGTCAGGATCTTAATATGTATTACTTTGATTAATTATTAATAAGCTTGCGGAATAGTTTATTAATAACTTGAAGAACTAAACTTGTAACACAGAATATTAATCAAAAGCTTCAATATTATTATCAATAATACGAACACACAATTTGTGTTAGGGTTTACAACCTTGAAGCTAATAACTAGAAATTCGTCTATCTTCTAGGGTTTTACAGGATCTCTATTTATATCACATACAGTCCTTTACAGAATCAAACTATTATGAAAATTCTATCTATTCCATATTTCTCTCTAACCGACTACTAACAGTGGTTTGAGCTATACACTAACAGGGGTAGTACTCGTGTATTACCAAGAGTGGTTAAGTACTTGATACAAAATACAAACTTATACCAACAGTGGCACTGTTAGACTAATTCTAACTGACAGTGGCACTGTCAATACAAAACTAACTAACAGTGGTAGACTTCTTCTAGCAGTGGCACAAGACTTGTCTTCTGAGCAAATCTGGTAGTGGCTCAGGACTCAACAATCTCCCCCTAAACTTGATCATTCTCAGTAATGAGTCAAGTTTCTTCATCTTTCTTTTCATCTTTAGGAGCTTGATTCTGTTTTCTCTTTTTCTCCTCCTCTCTTAATCTTTCCAACTCCATTCTTTTATGAAACTGATTGAACACCATATATAAAGCATTGAATGAACCTTCTGAGATCACTGTAGTTCTTAGTTGAGATGCAAGCACATTTCTTAAAATCTGAGTCCCCAAAACATATTGTCTTTTATCAAGCATGTAGATTGTGACTCCATCTCTAAACAAAATCATGTGAACTCCAGCTCTAACAAAGTGTCTCCAGGTATTCACATGTTCAATGCAGTTTAAGAACAAATTAGTGAATGGTTCAAGCTCAAACAGCATATTCAAACATCTTCCCAAATCTCTTTCCATTATCACCAGAGAAGCCTGCCTGTTTCTTTGACTGTTAAGCTCATACAGATCTAGAATGTCTAACCTATTCACATTCTTGAGCACATCAGCTACAGATGTCAAATATTGCTCATTTCCATCCTCTCTGACAATCTTGATCTGTTCTTTAACAACATCAGCAACTTTTGATTTCTGTCCTTCCCATTCAACTATTCTTGATGATCTATCATGATTAATATGAATATTTTCTTTGCTATCCTTCACCTCTTTGATATATTTTCTCAATTCTGCTGCATCCTTCTCCAAATCAGGAACTACATTGTCACAAGCAAGAACTCCATCCCATCTAATCTTTAGATTTCTATCAGAAAGCCTTTTTAATTCTCTTTCTTCAGCTTCTGCTTTCTCTTGCTCTTCCTTTTCAATTCTGTCTTGTTCCTCTTTTCTTACCTGCTCAGCAATCTTCTTTCTATCCTTAGACAACTTTTTCTCAATGAATTTTTCTTGCATGAGCTTCTTTTCAAAATCCATCTTTCCTTCATTCTGATGTCTAGCATAAGCTTTCTCCAACCTCTCTAAATCCCATCCTTCTAGTATACTTCTTGGTGCATATCTTCCACCAAGAATTCTGATTAATTCCTTTTTCCTTTGAGCAGCAGTTGGTGGTTTGTTTCTTTTCTTTTCAAGCTCTGCTTGTCTTTTCTGTCTTGCCTTTTCTTCATTTGCTTGTTTTAGCTTTGCAAACCCTGGATCCAAATCATCATTACCATCCTTTTTGTTGATCATACATTGAATCTTCTGTGCAGATAACCCTTTACCAATTACAGCCATATCATTGAGCATCTTTGCAGCCTTCTGAGATAAGGTTACCACACTCATATCTTCCAGTACAACATCAACATCAGGACCTTCTAGTCTCTTGGACTCAACTGCCATTCTTAGCATTCTCTCATCATGCTCCTCCTGAGCTCTCCTGGCCTCATCTAAATCAATTTGAGGCTCTACAACCTTCTTAATCTTTCTTTCTTCTTTCAATTTTCCCTTACCTTTGTCCTTAGCATCAATCTTTGGAAGATCAGACTTAGGTTTGGGTGATGATGAGGGTTCTTCAATAATAACAGGGGGTAGAATAGATCTTGGTGTAGTGGTGGTGACAGTGGTTGTTATGACAGTTGTAGGAATATTTGAAGTATTGACAGGGGTTGATGTAACAGTGGTTGACTCTGTGATAACAGGTGTAGGTAGTATAACAGTGGTTGCTGCTGAAGTACCAACAGGGGTAGATACCTCAACAGTGGTAGAAACCAAACTGCTAACAGTGGTTATAGGTTGAGTTATAACAGTAGTTTTCTTGACAGAGGAAGACTTTCTGAATGGAATTGATTTCTTTCTATTATAATTTTTCACTCTTACCTCCTCTTCAGCTGCAGATTTGGACTCTAAACACTCCCCCTCAACCTCTACATTTCCACCTTTCATCTCTGTTTCAACAGATTTATCAAACACCATCCTATCACTGAAGCTCACTCTTTTGCCCACATCAATATTTCCTCCCATAACATCCCAAAAATACAAATTAGCCACAGCCTCAAAAGGTAATCCTTTGTTTAATGGAAAAACATTCAAAGCTGGACCTCTTTGTGCATTATCATCTGCAACATTCTGACTTGCTTGCACATTTTCACCCACATATACCACCATTCTTCTATCAAGCTCAGCATTCACCATTTCATCATCCATGCCTTCATTAACCACATAATCTGAAACATTCAATTCATCCTCAACAGTTTCATTAATCTCAGATGTATCCATGAAGCTAATTCCACCTGCACCTCCATCATTATCATCATGATTCCCATCAGAACCATCATTATCATCATCCTTATCTTCAGGCACATTCTGTTTCTCTTGATCTTTATCTTTTCTCTCCCCCTTGCCTGAAGATTTTTGTAATTCTGCAGCAGGCTGTAAGACCTGTAGCACAACATCCTCTACCACAGCCAATCTGGTTTTCAAATCATTGATTTCCTCCTGCTGCTTCTTGATCAATTCATCCTGGGCAGCCAACTTGAGTTGTTGCTTCCTTCTCAACTCTCTTTCCCGCTCAAATTTTGTTCATATCAGCCTGACATCATGTACCAAATCATCAATCGTCAATTCCTTAGTTATATGACTAGTCTCATCAACATTGGAGTGTGACCTCCTAGATGAATCATTGACTACATCTGTCACTTTCCCTGCAAGATGTTCAGATGCCCCTTGATTCGTGGTACTGGGACCTTCATTTGACTCATTACTCATAGGTTCATCAAACAAAGTTGCCTCTGGTTGGGTCTGATTGATGTTACCACTATCCTGTCCTGCCAGTGGGCTAGAAACAGTAGTGGCAGCCCTTCCAGAATGAACATTTTCATCAAGTATGTTCACCTGTTGTGATTGCTCATTTGACTGAGACTGTGGTGAAACAGGAATCTCCATAGCCTATTTAGTTTTCTTGGATCTCTTGGTTTTGCTTTGGGTAGGCTGTTGGTTCCCTTGTTTTCTTTTTGTGCCACCTCCTGATGTGTGTTCAGAACCAACTAGTTTTGTTGTCCTGTCATCATTTGGTCCAAGTGGTGTTGGTAATACACCACCAGTGGCAGAAGGAGCAACTAACATTGTAGAAAACAATGCAGTTTCCTTCTTGGAAAAGTTGTTTTGATACTGATACATGGCTCTAATAGTTTTCAAAGATAAAGTAGAACTAACTATTACACTTTTATCTGCTGGCAAATTTGGCAACTGCTTATTCAACAAAAGTTGAACAAATCTAGGGTACATAATAAATGTATCACCCTTTACATTTTTGATCATATTATCTAAGATAAACCTAGACATATTAAATTTAAGACCCTGTGCCAAGCAGATTATAGGATATGCAATACTAGAACTAAATTCATTAAAACTAGTCCTCTTTTGAGATAAACATACCAGAAAGGTATGAATGTAGAACTTCCATTGAGGACAGAACCATGACTTCAAGAATGTATATTCAGACCTTGCTTTTCCAGCACCTTCATAACCCATATCTTTTATTCCTTGAAAAAGATCCTCTCTTGACAATTCCAGAACTCCTCCTTCATCATCAAACTGCAAAAGTTCTCTAAGAACAATCTCAGTTACCATTACTTTGTTTCCCTTGACAGTGGAATGAATGTGAGTAATGCCATTAACATTCCCTTCCTTTGCATTCTTCCAGAATTCTTGAATATGTGATCTGATCAATCTTGGAGCGACAGTAAGAGCATATGTAACTGGACAGTTACTCAAGAAATCAATAATCGGGTGAAAATACTCATCTGCAACTTCTTTGTCCAAGAAAGCCCTCATGTTGTGTTCAGAATGAACACTCAGATTAGAATTACCAGAATCAGATGAAGATGACGATGCCATGAATGAAATTTATGAAAGAAAGAGGAATGGTTTACAATGATGAAACACAAACGAGAGCGTTTATTAAAGAGTTTTGAGAATTTTGAAAGCGTAATTGAAAAAGTGAAGTGTTTGGATACTTATGTGATGACAGTGCCAAGCCCTAGTAAATAGAACTAACAGTGGCACTGTCAGATATGCACCAACAGGGACACAACTAACAGTTAAGCCCAACAGAGGTTCCTCACTTGATCAAATTCAACCATTAATAACCTTCAATAAAGCCAACAGGGGTACTAGTACTAGCAGAGGTACACTAGAACTAGCAGGGTCACGATTTTTTTTTTAAATAAGAAAAATCAACAAATAAAACATTAGACTCCAGCTCTCCTAATGTCTCCTGACAGTGGCTTAATCCTGCAATATTAAACTAAGAAAAACAACTAGCAGTGGTTAAACTACACAAATATACAGCAGAGGTTGAAAATACATTGACAGTGGCATAAGTAAACTAACAGTGGAACCAACTGTTATCATGATGAAGCTAACAGTGGCAACACTTGACCCTGTCACACAATATACTTCACCTCTGTTAGTATCAAATCCTGACCAAAACACTAAGTGAGATTGATCATACCAATATTAGATATCAAAAATGTAAACCTTCCTACATCAAATGATTTGGTAAACAGATCTGCAAGTTGATTATCAGTATGAATTTTGAAAATATGAATCAATCGTTTATCATAACAATCTCTTATAAAATGATATCTAATTTCAATGTGTTTGGTTTTTGAATGCTTAACAGGATTTTGTATGATACTAATAGCAGATGTATTATCAATGTAAATAGGAGTGTTCATGAAAGTCAAACCATAATCCATCATTTGATTCTGAATCCAGAGCACCTGTGCACAACAACTGGATGCTGCAACATACTCTGCTTCTGCTGTAGATGTAGAAACTGTGGTCTGCTTCTTGCATTGCCATGACACTAGCCTACTTCCAAGAAATTGACATCCTCCACTGGTTGATTTTCTATCCATGTTTTCACCACCATAGTCACTATCTGTGAAAGCCTTTAGCTCAAAATCTGATTCTTTAGCATACCAAAGTCCCAAATCTGGTTGACCTTTCAAGTATCTAAAGATCCTTTTCACAGCATACATGTGTGACTGCTTTGGATTGGTTTGGTACCTAGCACAAAGACACACTGCAAACATAATATCAGGTCTAGATGAAGTTAAATACATCAAAGAACCAATCATTGACCTGTACAGGTGCACATCTACTTCCTCCCCCTCAGGATCAGAATTAAGATGTTTGTGTGCCTCCATGGGAGTGCTAGCTATCTTTACATCTTTATAACCAAATTTATTCAAAATATCCTTCACATACTTTCCTTGGTTAATAAAGATTCCATCTGGCTTCTGCTTAACCTGCAATCCTAAAAAGAAAGTGAGTTCTCCCATTGAACTCATCTTAAATTTCTTATGCATTAGCTCCTCAAAATCTTTACAAAGTGAATCACTTGTAGATCCAAATATAATATCATCGACATAGACCTGTACCAGCAAAATATCTTTCTGAATCCTCTTGATAAACAAAGTCTTGTCAATAGTACCTCTCTTGAATCCATTCTTAAGAAGATACTCAGATAGTGTATCATACCATGCTCTTGGTGCTTGATGTAAACCATACAAAGCTTTCTTCAATCTGCACACTCTATCTGGATATGTTGGATCTTCAAACCCTAGAGGTTGGCATACATACACCTCATCATCAATTAGACCATGAAGAAAAGCACTCTTCACATTCATTTGATAAACCTTGAAACCCTGATAAGATGCATAAGCTAAAAACAATCTAATAGCTTCTATCCTAGCAACAGGGGCAAAAACATCATCATAATCAATTCCTTCTTCCTGTGTATACCCCTGTGCTACCAACCTGGCTTTATTCTTGATGACAAACCCTCTCTCATCTCTCTTGTTCTTAAAAATCCACTTGGTGCCTATAGCTCTCTTTCCTTTTGGTAAATCAACCAAATCCCATACATCCTGCAACTTGAATTGTAGCAATTCTTCTTGCATGGCTTCAATCCAGCTGGGATCTTTGAGAGCTTCCACTGCTTTCTTTGGTTCCATCTGAGAAAGAAAACAAACATATAAAGAAGTATGTAAATCTTCTTCTCTTATCTTTGACTGCTGTCTGGTCAGAACATGTGAACCAATATCACCAATGACCAAATCCAAGGAGTGATCTTTATGAACCAGATACTTAGATGTGGATGTATCAAGCAATTCTCTTTCCAAATTAGGACCCACAAGATTATCCATTTCTGATTCTGAAAAAGAATCTCTTTCCTTTCTTTCTTTTGAAAGCTTTGGAGTTGTTTCAGAATCTGACAAAGAAGTTCTTTCCAAAACTTGAAATGGTGGACTTTGTTCATAGTTCTTTGGTGATCTCTGCTCTTCATCTGATAGTCCAGGTATCTCTAATTCACTTTCTGAATCTTCATGTGAACCCCTTAAACCATGTGTACCCTTATCTGAATCATCCTTTGCAAATGATCCATTTGTTTCTGGAGATAATCCTTCAGTTTCTGTTTGATCCTGTTGAAAGACTGCTGGTGGATCTGGAGACCAAATTGGAAATAATACATACTCCAAGGTATCCTTTGTAGGCTGACTTGAGCTGCTATCTCCATTTGCATCATCACCTGCACTTGTACCTGCACTAGTAGACAAATCTGGATATCTAAAAGCATGGGTTAGTGCATCAATATCAAACAATACTTCTGGACCTTTTCCTTCTACATTTGGTGTATTTTCATTAAAGGTCACATCCATGGTCTCCTCTATGATCCTAGTCCTTTTATTAAACACTCTATAAGCCTTACTTTGAATAGAGTATCCAGCAAAGACAGCCTCATCTACCTTAATTTGAAACTTGCCTAGGTAATCCCTGGTGTTTAAGACAGTACAAGGACATCCAAATGGTTTTAAAAAGCTAACCAAAGGTTTTCTCTTAAAGAATAACTCATAGGGTGTCTTGTTATGAGGTTTGACTATCAAAATCCTATTCAAAACATAACAAGCAGTGCTGACTGCCTCTGCCCAAAAAGACATTGGAAGTTTAGCATCTGCTAGCATGCTTCTAGCAGCCTCAATTAGTGTCCTATTCCTCCTTTCAGCTACTCCATTTTGTTGTGGAGTCCTAGGTGCACTAAACTGTCTTTCTATACCTTTCTCCTCACAGAACTTATTCATCTCATGATTCTTAAATTCTGTCCCATTATCACACCTGATGATCTTAACCTTTTGATTTGTTGAATTCTCAATCCTAGTTATGAAAGATCTAAGTGTTTCACCTGTCTCATCCTTGGTCCTAAGAAAGAATACCCAACTCATCCTAGAATAGTCATCAGTTATCACCAAACAGTAAGATTTCTTCCCT
The DNA here is from genome assembly GCA_963422505.1 of Pseudognaphalium luteoalbum. Classification (NCBI taxonomy): domain Eukaryota; kingdom Viridiplantae; phylum Streptophyta; class Magnoliopsida; order Asterales; family Asteraceae; genus Pseudognaphalium; species Pseudognaphalium luteoalbum. The sequence goes on from OY730195.1 coordinate 75,846,588, forward strand.
TGACTAGCTACATTGGTAGGGCCAAACAAGTCCATATGTAACAGGTGTAAGGGAGTGGTATTTGTATTCACAAGCTTGGTCTTATAAGAAGTCTTGTGTTGCTTGCCTTTGAGACAAGCTACACAGTGGTCACTACATTCAAATAACTTTTCAGGTAAGCCTCTCACTAGCCTATTCCTAACAAGTTTATTCATGGTCTTGAAATTCAAATGACACATCCTCCTATGCCATAGGTCAGATTCAGAAACAGTAGCTTTAGATATAAGACAATTAACATTTTGAGATTCCATCTTGTTTAAATCACTACAGTATACATTATTCTTTCTTGGAACTCTCATTAAAATTTTATCTTCAGGTATTTTGAGTTTTTCAGAAAGTATAATGCATTCTGTGTCAGTGAAGTAAACAGGATTTTGCTTATCTGTGATTTGACTCACACTTAGCAAGTTATATCTCAATTGTTCAACATAATAAACATCATTGAAAGTGAGCTTACTGCTTTTTACCTTGCCTTTACCTGTGATTTTTCCTCCTTTAGGATTACTGCCAAATGCCACATCTCCTCCATTAAAAGCTTTAAAATCCTGCAGTTTCTCCCTATCTCCAGTCATGTGCCTTGAGCATCCTGAATCAATATGCCATAAGCTTGGCTTGCTCTGCACATATAAAAAGAGAAATAATTAGTTTCTCTTGGGAACTTAAACCAATCTGGCTTTGGGTTTCCCTTGAGCATTTTTGACATCAACCCTCTTAAAGGTGATTGATCTCAATGCTTCATTGATTTTGGACACTTTTGATGTAGATGCATTCTTATGTCTCCAAAAACAATCTGTTTTAGACCGGACAGGGGTTAATGGTCTGACAGTGGTTACCTTCGAATTCGTATTAATTACCCTGGCAGTGGTAGCATTACTTGGTATAAACATTCTTTGCAAATGCTTGATACCAGCAGTGGTACCATGCCTGACAGTGGTCAAACCCTTCCCTGTTGTTGTCTTGCCTCTGTTAGCTTCTGACAGTGGCACTGCTGCAGTATTAACAGTGGCTGCAGCCTTGCCTCTGTTAGGCTGATTTCTCAACACTTGTCCTGTACCACGGTTCCTATTATTTTTAGGATTATGGTAACAGTCCTGTTGAAGATGATTATACCTACCACAAATAAAACATGATTTTCTTTTCACACATTCAAACCCATTACCCAGCCTTTGTGACACCAATTGATTCCAATTCCTTTGATTCCCTCTAGGTGTAGGTTTGATTATTTTCTTTGCAGGATTTTTATCATGTTTGCTAGCACACTTAACACATTCAGCCTTTTATTGGACTCATGATTAACCTTGTTATTCACATAACCTAGACCAGTTCTAGATTTGTTAGTCCTATTCACTTGTTCAAGCTGAACCTTAGCTTTCTCCATGAACAACTTCTTGCCTTCTTCTAGTTTATCACTCTTAAGTTCTGAAACTAGACCAGTAATAGACTTAACACATCCATCCATAGAATTACCACTAGATGAGCTATCACTATCACTCTCATCTTCCTCAGTCCAATCAGATATTTCCACTTTATCAAAATTTATATTATCAGCACAATTAACTACTGGATCTACCTTTTTAACCTCCTCAGACACACCTACCTTAATTTTTTCTAAGTCAAAATCAATTTTAGATGGGAAGTAAGTATGATTATAAGGTGGGGGTACAACATTAAGATTGTAACCTAATCCAGTTTTCAATTTATCATGAATTTGAGACTTGATTAAGTTTTGAACACCTTTTGAAGCATTTTCCAATTCATCAACTTTCAATTTTATTGACTCTTTATCAGAAATTGCCTCAGCCAACTTGGCACTTAGCATATCAACTTTTGTTTGTAAAGCTTTCTTTTCCCAATTCAGATATTTAATATCTAAGTGAAATTGTGATTCATTCTTTTCAAAAGCTTTAATTTGTTTTTCCAGATTTTCAATAGCTAAGGTTGCATGTTGACTTTTGACCTCAAATGCTTTCAACTCATTGCACACAACAACATTATGATCCCTGTAAAATTTAACCATTTTCTTACATTCAGGTGAACATAATTTAACTTGTACCTCATGTGGAATGTCTGAAGGTTCTGGTTCTTCTGTGACAGCCATCAAAGCTTGATTTTTTACCACAAGCTCTTCTTGATCACTCCAGTCAAATCCTCCCATTCCATCTTGTGCTACCAATGAGTCTGAAGTGGTGTTCTGTACAGGTACCAATCTTCTTTGAGGACCAGAACTATTTCTCATTATTCCATTAACTGTATTCTGTGATCCTCCATCCTGTGTGTTCCTGCATTCTCTTGCAAAGTGACCCAACTTGTGGCAGTTGAAACACTCCACTTTGCTTTTGTCAAAACCAGCTACACCATCTCTGTTGAATGTGAAGTTTCTGTTACCAGACCTCTGCATGAACCTTTTTGCCCTTATGGTGATCATAGCCATTTGCCATCTCAAATCCATCTCCTCAAGGTCCTCTTCACTGACCTGCTCCAAATCTTCTGTAGTTAATGATGAATTCACATGGCTAGCAAAGAATGCTTCTAGCACATTATCATTAGCACCAGATGTGCTACTACTTCCAGCTTCACCAACAGACACAAAAGCAGTATTATTAGAACTACCAGTGGACTGTTTTATAGCCAAAACCTCAGGCTCAAAGTTTCTCAGATCATTGTACAGATCCTCAATTTCCTTCTGATCAAGGTCTGCACTTTGTCTTAGTCCCACAGTGTACATGTTCCATTCTGTACCAAGTGATCTTAAAAATTTTCTATTAACATCATCCTTATCTATCTTAACATTGTGATTTTCAAGATCTCCCACCAGTTTCTGAAACCTATCAAAGGTTTGAGTTAAAGTTTCTGACTTTACTCCAGCAAAGTTCTCAAACTGTTGTTTGAGAAGAGACCTCTTGTTCTTCTTTGTATTATCATTACCTCCAAACCTTGTGACTATTGCTTCCATGATTACCTTAGCATCTACACATTTATCAAATTTCTTTTGATACTCATTGGGAATTGACAAGAGTAATGTACTCAATGCCTTCCATTCAGTGCCTCTTTCTTTTCTCTCAGCATCTGTCTTGGGTGGTGGTCTTTCCAATTTTTCACCATCTGGACCCTTTGGATAATTAGGTCCATTGATAACCACCTCCCACATCATATAATCTGTGAGAAGCATGTACTGCCTTATTCTTGTCTGCCATAACTCAAACTCATCAGGTTTGAGCATCGGAATCTTTGTGGCCTGTATTCCTTCCATTGTTTCAGTAGACATCTTGGTATTTGAAGAGAAAGCTGCAAACTTTAATAGAATTCTTCAAGATCAAAGCAATATCTAGCTCTGATACCACTTATTGATCCCAGTCAGGATCTTAATATGTATTACTTTGATTAATTATTAATAAGCTTGCGGAATAGTTTATTAATAACTTGAAGAACTAAAGTTGTAACACATAATATTAATCAAAAGCTTCAATATTATTATCAATAATACGAACACACAATTTGTGTTAGGGTTTACAACCTTGAAGCTAATAACTAGAAATTCGTCTATCTTCTAAGGTTTTACAGGATCTCTATTTATATCACATAGAGTCCTTTACAGAATCAAACTATTATGGAAATTCTATCTATTCCATATTTCTCTCTAACCGACTACTAACAGTGGTTGAGCTATACACTAACAGGGGTAGTACTCGTGTATTACCAACAGTGGTTAAGTACTTGATACAAAATACAAACTTATACCAACAGTGGCACTGTTAGACTAATTCTAACTGACAGTGGCACTGTCAATACAAAACTAACTAACAGTGGTAGACTTCTTCTAGCAGTGGCACAAGACTTGTCTTCTGAGCAAATCTGGCAGTGGCTCAGGACTCAACAGAACTTAATAAACAGTGGTAACGAATTTACCACTAACAGTGGTGACGAGTGAGATACAACTAACAGTGGTAACGAATTTACTACTAACAGTGGTAACAAGACAATTAACAGTGATAACGAGTTAACAGTGGTAATATCATTAACAGTGGTAGTAAACGAGATACAATTAACAGTGGTAACAAATCTACCGCTAACAGTGGTAACGAGAAAATTAACAGTGATAACGAGTTAAATAAACAAAACAGTGGTAACGAGAATGGATTAACAGTGGAAACAAGAACAAACAAACAGTGGTAATAAGTTAAACAAATGTATAAAGTTAATATTTTTAAGATTTTTATTACCAACCATTACCAACGGGCCGTACACGTTTTCAAAATGCAAACAAGCATTCAATCAAACCAAAGTATTTGGACATAACCAGTTGGATGAATAACTAGCATGGGTGGTCTCTAGGGACACCTACACACTTTACTAACCGTGAACGTTGTGAACGCCCGACAGGTTACAGTCTTCGGACACCTCATAGTACCTCATCATTATTTGCTGATTAGCAAACACTTAAGACTCAGGTGAGTCTCATAGCCCCTCTTTACTGTTTTTACCCAGGGGTGGGATTACATGCTCGATTTTGTTTTACATATGAACACAAGTACAAAACCTCGATATATTGATTGCATGAGTTGTGTTATCTAATCATGAAGTCCCTCACAACATAGTTTGTTTATATTGTGATAGCGTGAATGTTAGTGTATGGTACCATATGGGATTGACAATCCCCGTCCGGGGTAGTCGCGCTACCATGACTGCGGTCGAATGGACGCATTTTCATTTGTTTATACATGTGTAGATTAGGCACATGCCGAGGGCAAACTCGATCAGGTCCTTGAACGTGGATCCTGGCACACTCAGTTAAGCTCAAATTATGTGTTCATGGCAATTATATACGCTCATATTTTATTTGCATGTTTGCAAATCACTAAACTAAATCTTGTGGTTCATAACTTGGATTTCATCGATTTACACCTGTGAGCTCACCAGCTTTCTAGCTGACCTTTTAGCATGTATTCTCAGGTGCCCAACAGAAGTAGATCTGCTTAGGATATTTTAGCTCGAGTCGCATTCAGATTACAGAAGATTCACATGCATTTCTACATTTTGTACAATTAGATATGCCTTAGAATCTTTTACATTTAGCTGAGAGCTTTTGTAACAAGAACAACAATGTAAAAATTTTATATTGTCTATGCAATGGTTTTAAATGACGCATTTAGAGTCGTTCGCTTTATCTTATGTGCTTTGTTATTGATTAGTAACACCCAAATCTTGCTTCCGCTAAACAATAAATTTGGGGGTGTTACATTAACTACCCCTAAATAGCATGAGTAATTATCATAGTAAACACTCGCTTCACCCGTAAGTTCTCGTTGCCACCTCCACTCCACTTTACTTTAATTTAGTTTAATTTTAGATAATTAGTAGTTAGTCAAAACCAAAACAAACCAAAATCTCTCTTAAAACCCTAGCTAAATTCCTATAGATAACTAAAGTCCTAGATCCCATGCCCGTTGTAGTTAGAAGAACGACCCTAGGTCATACCTATCGCTATACTTTCCCATAGCTTTAGTATACTTAGGCCCAGCAAAAACAAATTTTTAAAACTCCACTGACGCCGCTGCTGACGGACGGTCCGACAACAGGGTGAAAACCCGATCGACCGTTGGTGGCGCGTCAAGTTTTTGGCGCCGCTGCCAGGGACTACAACGACCGATTTAGGAATTTAGTTGTCTTAGTTATTTAGCGATCCTTTCAGAAGATCAATATCATCCGAAAGTTCCTTTTCTGTTCTTTCCTTTCCAAAACTCTCTTTTCTACCAAACCCGAACTTCATCAGCTATGACGAATCGTATTACTCTCGCCTCAACCTGTGCACCACTACTGGAGGGAAGAGGAGGACCTATCTTGCTGACCGACGAAAACTTCGAAATTAAGCCTAGCATTTTCAAGTTACTCAAAACCTTCTGCCAATTTCACGGTTTTCCGCTCGATGATCCAAATTCACATTTGGATAGATTCATCAATCTTTTTGATTCCTGTGAGCAATCAAGGATTTCAATAGAAGTCTCCCAACTATATCTTTTTCCCTATTCTTTATCTTCACGTGCTTGAACCTGGTTTGATGAACTCCAACCCAATTCGATTCATACTTGGGAAGAGTTGGCTACTAAGTTTATGGCTAAGTTTTTCCCTCTTTCCAAGCAAACCAAGCTCAAGGATGATATCGTCAGTTTCTGACAGGAAACCAATGAATCATTCTATCTAGCATGGGAACGATTTAAAAAGATGCTTAACAGATGTCCGAATCATCAAATGGGTAAGACGAACCTAATCTGCATATTCTACAATGGTCTGACTCCTCAGCACAAGTCAACCCTCGATACTGCTTCTCAAGGAAATTTCATGTCACATACTTCTGAAGAAGCCTGGGAGCTAGTTGAGACGATAGCAATGCATCAACATGACTGGGAGTTTGGCGAATCGGCTAAGGAAGTAACTAGTACTTCAAGCATATCCTTTGAAGCTCTGCAAGCTCAAGTGGACAATCTCTCCAGAGTCTTCAAGGATCTTCAATCATCTACACCTCAACCTTGTAAAGGTACGGAAGAAATTCTTGTCACTACTGTTAAAAACCCTGAATCGAACTTTCATTCTAAACCTTTCATTTAGCGGCCAACCAATAACCCACCTACTCAGTTTCTGCAACCTTTTCCTCTATTATGTCAGATTCTCCCGTAAATTCTCAACAACACTATAATGAAACTTTGACTAAATTCATGGTTGATCAAATGAACATAAACAAACAAGTAATAGATTTTCAAGATAAAATTGATGCTTTACTTAAAATATCAGAAGATTTGATCAAAAACCTGGAAGTCAGTCTTAAACAACTGTTTTTAAAAGTTGAGAACCAAGGAGGAATCATGGTCATCACTAGAGGAGGTAAAGAAACCAGAAATGAGAAATCCTCAGATAATTCTTCAAATCAACTTCCTATCTCTGAACCGACCACTGATTCAGTGCCTAGTGACACCCCTATCACTGCATCAGATCCAGTATCACCTAAAGCCCCAGAAATCATTCCACGAACTAGGATACCCTTCCCTGGTAGGCTTAAGAAAGAGAAACAGGAAGCACAATTTGGGAAATATCTAGAAATGTTTAAAAGCCTGCACTTAAACGTTAGACTATTAGACGCTTTAGTAGAGATGCCTAGTTGTGCTAAGTTTTTTAAAGAACTCATTTCAAATAAGGAAAAATTAAGACAAATAGTTAGTTTACCCTTAGATGCTGAATGCTCAGCAATCATGTTACATGGCCTTCCACCCAAACTAGGAGATACTGGCCGTTTCACTATTCCCTATTTTCTTCAAAACATCCAAGTTAGTAACGCCTTAGCTGACCTAGGAGCTAGTGTCAATCTTATGCCTTACTCTCTCTATAAGAAACTAGGATTAGGTGAACTGCTAACCACTCAAATGACCATCCAATTAGCTGATAGATCAGTTAAACTCCCCCGAGGAATTGCTGAAGATATAATGGTCCGAGTCGGTAAATTTATCTTCCCCGTTGACTTTGTCATTATGGATATTGAGGAAGATGCCCACGTTCCCCTCATCCTTGGTAGACCCTTCCTAAACACTGCCAAGGCTGTGATAGATGTAAATGAAAAATCTTTAAAACTGAGGGTCGGAGCGGAGGAAGTCACCTTTAATGTCGATAAGTTGATGAAGCACCCTATGGGAGAAGATCTTGGTCTTGTGGATGCCATGCAGGAAATATATGACGAGCATTTGGAGGAGATTCTAGCAGTCAGCAGTAACGAACCTTTCTTCAGCACTGTCATCACCAAAAGAAGACTTTGCCCGAACAACATCGGACTCTGCTCAGCTATCTCTGACCAATCAGCACCTTTCGGAGAGTTGCTATTTCCCTTACCTGAAATGAAGAATCCTTTAGCACCGCCTAACTACTCTTCCACGAACAACTCTGTTGTTGCTGTTCCTTTAGGCGAAGGCATCCCTATCCCACTTTTAAGAAGAAATCAGTTTTTTTCCGATACCAGAATCGTCTCCGTCTGTAGCTGAAATTCTCAAATCTTTCGAGGAGATGGATTCCGGTACTTTACCACAACTATCTGAAGGTTGTGAGAAATCAAATCCAGAAATCACCATAAGTACTTCTTCTAAAGCTCAATTTCAAGAGTTCGCACTCACCAATGATGTCACCATCACTGAGGATAATGCAACCTCTTCATCATCTACCTGCAAATACGAGTTAAAGAAAACCGCGCTTTCCAATGAGACAGAACTAGTAGAAATAGCATCAGCCACTACAGCCGACTCATCTCCAGAAGAATCAGAGTTCCAAAAGGAGTATGACGAGTTACAAAGAGACAAGATCGCTCGAATGAAACCCTCTATCGAAGAACCACCAGAATTGGAGCTGAAGGATTTACCCTCTCACTTGGAATATGCTTTTCTCGAAGGAACCTCACACCTACCCGTCATAATTGCCAAAGGTCTTTCACAAAAAGAGAAAGCAAGACTTATCAAGGTCTTGAAGTCACACAAGAAGGCGATTTCATGGAAGATTTCTGATATACAAGGGATCAGTCCAAATTACTGCACGCACAAGATACTCATGGAAAACGACTTCAAACCTTCCATACAGAGACAGAGGAGAGTAAACCCGAAGATTCAAGACGTGGTCAAGAAAGAGGTTATCAAACTCTTGGATGCTGGTTTGATCTATCCTATTTTAGATTCCCCATGGGTCAGCCCAGTTCAGGTTGTCCCAAAGAAAGGAGGAATGTTGGTTATCGCTAACGAAAATAATGAATTGATTCCTACACGAACCGTCACCGGCTGGAGGGTGTGTATCGACTACCGGAAATTAAATGAAGCCACCCGGAAAGATCACTTCCCTCTGCCATTCATCGATCAGATGTTGGAAAGATTATCGGGGAATGAATATTACTGCTTCCTCGATGGTTTCTCCGGCTATTTTCAAATTCCTCTTGATCCAAAGGACCAGGAAAAGACGACATTCACATGCCTATATGGTACATTTGCCTACCGCCGCATGCCATTCGGATTATGCAATGCGCCTGCAACATTCCAAAGGTGTATGGTGGCAATATTCTATGACATGATTGAACAGTGTATGGAGGTATTCATGGACGACTTCTCAGTCTTTTTGATTCCTTCACATCTTGTCTTTCCAACCTTGAAAGGATGCTAACCCGATGCGAAGAATCAAATCTTGTCTTAAACTGGGAAAAGTGCCACTTTATGGTGAAAGAAGGAATAGTTTTAGGACATCGAATATCAAAATCTGGAATCGAAGTTGACAAAGCCAAAGTTGAGACTATTGCCAAACTTCCGCCACCTACTTCTGTTAAAGCCATTCGCAGTTTTCTAGGTCACGCCGGATTCTACTGTCGCTTTATCAAGGATTTCTCTACGATCTCTCGACCTATGACGCACCTTCTCGAGAAGGATATTCCGTTTGTCTTTTCAGATGACTGTCTTAAAGCCTTCAACATTTTAAAGGATCAGCTCACACATGCACCAATCATGGTCGCCCCCGATTGGAGTCTTCCGTTCAAAATTATGTGCGATGCTAGTGACTTCGCTGTTGGAGCTGTCTTAGGGCAAAGGAAGGAGAAGCAGTTTCAGCCAATCTACTACGCCAGCAAGACACTCACTGATGCACAAGAGAATTACACCACAACAGAGAAAGAGCTTCTTGCGGTAGTATTCGCTTTTGATAAATTTCGTTCTTATTTAATATTGTCCAAAACTATTGTCTATACAGATCACTCAGCCTTGAAGTATCTCTTTCAAAAGCAACACGCTAAGCTAAGACTGCTTAGATGGATTCTCCTCCTCCAAGAATTTGACATAGAAATCAAGGATAAAAAGGGAGCCGAGAATGTCGCAGCAGATCATCTTAGTCGGTTGGAAAATCCGTCGATGGAAAATCTTGATGAGAGAGAGATTCAAGACCAGTTTCCTGAAGAACAACTCATGAATATCGGAGGATACCAAAAGGGATCTCAATTCACTTACAACCCTTGGTATGCAGACTACGCAAATTATCTAGTTGGAGGAATTGTGCCGAAAGGATTGCCCACCTCTAGAAAGCGCAATATCTTTAGAGACGTAAAGAACTACTATTGGGACGATCCATACTTATTCAAAGTATGCCCGGACCAAATCATCAGAAGATGCGCAGACGAGAGGGAAGCAAGGAACATTCTTCACCAAAGTCATCACGGACCAACTGGAGGACATCACGGAGCAAATATGACTGCAAGAAAGGTATATGACTCTGGCTTCTACTTGCCTACTATATTCAGAGACGCTCACGACTTGGTGAAACGCTGCGATGCTTGCCAAAGGTTTGGAAGTATTTCATCGAGAAGTGAAATGCCACTTACTAACATCCAAGCTTGCGAGATCTTTGATATATGGGGGTTGGATTTTATGGGACCATTCCCGAAATCATATGGGAAAGAGTATATTCTGGTTGCTGTCGACTACGTCTCCAGATGGGCCGAAGCCCAAGCATTTACTACAAATGATTCCCGAGTAGTAGTAAAATTCTTAAAGCAGCTCTTCTCACGTTTCGGTACTCCAAAAGTGATCATTAGTGATCGAGGCACGCACTTCTGTAATGCTCAGTTTATGAGGACATTATAATATTATGGTGTCACCCATAAGACCTCTACGGCTTACCACCCGCAGACGAATGGGCAAGCCGAAGTGACGAATCGAGCGCTCAAGAGAATTTTAGAACGAACCGTGGTTAATTATAGGGAAAGATGGGCTGAAAAATTAGACAATGCTCTGTGAGCGTTCAGAACCGCATATAAATCACCACTAGGAACCACGCCCTACAGACTAGTCTACGGAAAAGCGTGTCATCTGCCGATAGAGTTGAAGTATAAAGCTCACTGGGCGCTAAGAGGTTGTAATTTAGACCCTTCTACAATTGGATCTCATCGGAAAATGCAACTGAATGAATTAGCCGAATTAAGAGACCAAGCATATGAAAGCTCTCTGCACTTCAAAGAATGAACAAAGAATACTCATGATGCTAAACTCAAATATTCTAAGTTCAAGCCCGGAGACAAAGTTCTTCTCTTCAATTCGTGCTTCAAGAAATTCTCCGGCAAATTCAGATCAAGGTGGAGCGGACCATTTGTTGTATCAAAAGTCTTTACCTTCGGAGCGGTCGAACTAGAAGCCCCGGACGGTAATTTTAAAGTCAATGGCCATCGCTTAAAGCACTACATCGAAGATTTCCCCCCTGGTGAGGAAGTCTATATCTTTGAACCACCTTGAGCCGACTAGTAGGTACAAGGAGTCAAGCTAGAGACTCTCTAAACAAGCGCTCTTGGGAGGCACCCCATTGCTTATCTTATTTTATTTCTTAGTTATTTTTGCTTTAGTATTATCATCCCTAAACTAACGATGCAGGATAACCCAAGTATCTGACAATGCTACACTCCTACATATACATCAGATAAGTTTTATTCATAGTATACAAATGCGAATGAACTGATGACCTCGCAAGCTTTAACATCTAAACAAACATTTCTCGAAGTCATCTGATTATTTTGCATTTGTATACCCATTTTAAAACTATAGCATTACCTGTTTATCTTTATGTTTCAGGATGGACGCTTCAGCTGAGACTTCAGGACAAGCTACTCAGAAACAACAGAAGAAAAGGACCCGCAGAGGAAAAAGAAAGAAGACAACCACCACTACTGATGAGCATGCTCAGACTGCTCCTGTATCTGCCCCACTTTTTGATTTCGGAGTTACCACTTCAGATCCGATAGTGACTTGGGCGATGCTCAGTGAGCTTTCGATTCAGCGTAGCTCTCAGTCCGAAATCAGAGAAGCGATGGGACTGCCGAAACTCGCCGACCAACCGTATCAGCTTGGTCAGGGTCCCAGGCCAGCTCTCACACCTTTGTCCTTCTTCCCAGCTGCCCCACCACAGACTGTTCCTCCCACTGCTGTTGCTTCTTCTAGGCTACCTCAGAATCCCGCTGATGCACCCATGGTGTCTGATCACACTGCTGCCTTATCACTCACTTCAGATCCAGATCCTGATGCACTTGCAGCATTTGATCCAGACATGGATGATTTACTAGATGATTTCTAGCTTATTTATCTTTAGTTATCTTTATTTTTCATTAGACCTATTATGTTGTTGAACTGATGATTATGATGGTATTGTATGACATTGCAGACCTTATCTTCGTAGGAATTGGATGAGCTTTGAAAAGAGTCTGGTCCTCACAATCCAGCAAATTATTTACACCAACCCTACACGAATATGGTCCTACATCCAGTGCCCACTGTCCGTAGGGAAGTATCTCTCCTAAACCCGTTCTTCCTACTTTAATATAACTTCGATATGCCTATTGACCACTTAAATCTCTAAGTGTGGGATCCCCCTCGCTTATAACTTTTAAATTAGCATTTTTTCCTAAACAAAAACCCTAAGTGTGGGATTTTCGCCCTACTTAGTGTAGAAACATTGGGGACAATGTTTATTTCTAAGTGTGGGATAGCGGTATATCTCTCGTCTGTCAAAATATCTGTTTAAGTTGATCTAGAAACATGTTAGTCCTCAATATAAATTTTCAACCCTTATTTTGCCAAAATTTTCAAAAATTTTAAACTTCTTTTCTAGTCACAATAAAAGCAAATTGGTTAAAAACTTCGACAGTGAAATTGTCACTCATTCAGTTGACCAATGAGTTTTTCAAGAATGAATATAGATTTTTTTTACAAGTATTTCAAAAGTTGGTAAATATAAGGTCGAAATCATGTCGGATTCTAAACAATTTAAGATGAGGATCTAAGAGGGGCATCGCACGACTGGACACATATTACCCATTTTTGCGGTGAGGAATTTGAGCCTTATAAGCATTCATTTTAAATGCTTCACTGTTCGTTTGTTGTGTGTGACCGGTGCACGCATTTCTGAATTAGAACTTGCCCCAGGTATACACTTCGAGATCACATTGACAGGTGTCATACGTGACATAGGTACGATTAGAGGACCTTGACATTCCTTAGGATTTAAACCCCTTTTTACATATCTTTTCAAGCCAAAAAACCCGTCCAACACTCAATTTTAGTGTTGATGATCCGCTTAGAAAACCCTATTGAGCCTTAGCCTATTTTTCTTTCATTCACCCAAAATTTTTAAATCCCTTATTCCCCTACCCACCAGAAACTTATCTTAGTATTTTTGAAAAAAAAGATATTTGGATACTCCTTTTTGCTTTCACTCCAAAAATCATAAATAATGTTTACTAAAACTTCTCGTGTGTGTTTTATTGATCTATATAGAAAAAAAATCGAGAGTCATGTGGTGAGAAAAATTGGCACCAAAGTAAACTCAAAAATCATCAAAGGATTGAGAAATGAAAATAAGAAGGGATCTCAAGAAGGGAAATAAAAGAAAATCCCTTAGAAATTTCTTGGCAAGAAAAATCTAAGCCCAAAAAAAAAATATAGAAATACAAATAGAAAAGAAAAGAAAAAGAAAAGAAAATAGCTGAAATAAAGCTAAGTGCTTCGACTCTCTCGAAAACTTGACTCTTCAAAAGAAAAATCATTCCATATGTTTTCAAAAGATAGAAGTCAAAAATAGCTATCTTATCCTCCAAAAGTGTTATCCGTTTCCGTTTTCATTAAAAAGGATATTGATGTGTTGAATCTAGTTATTAAATTTATCGTTGAAAAGTAAACAAGAAAATACCGTGCTAGACCAAAACACAACCGGGCAGTGGACCCTATCGTGTAGTAGTATAGTTGGGTAAGTTCGGGTTCGAACACAGGGAACTTAAGTTCAAGTAATCAAGATAAGTGTGAACAATTTAGAAAGTGGAAATAAAAGTTGGTTTTGTGTGATCGAATTGTCACGTTGCTTTAAAGTACAAATTTTAGTTAAAATAGGCAAGTGGACTCTTAAGAGTCAAAGTAATAAGTTGGAACTTTCGAATATTCAAAATAATACTTGCTTGGACTATTTCACTAGTGATTTTGGGGTATGAAGTTAAAACCGGTTATATGTATGCCAAAGTAATATTTACCAAACATAAGCTCAACTTCCGCTAAGTCCTATTGTTCAATATCAATTAACAAACCTATTATTTAATCTAGTAACGGATGTTCGCCATGGTTACACACTTGCACAATTTAGCTAAACCAATTTGACACATTCCAAAACTACGATTCGCAATTTTGTTCAATCATTCATAGACAAATAAATCAATAGCAACTCACTAGGTTGAAAACGTTCGCTATATCAATAAGTAAATCACCAAATGGTTAAATTCTCGAGATTAAGCTCAATCACATATGGTTCTTTGATTAAACATAAGTTGAAGTTCAATGAGTTTATGATTCATCCACACGATCAACATTCGCTAAAATCGCTAATTTGTTTGTATTTGACTAATTGTTGTAACAATCACCAAATGCTTTGTTCCACAAATGATAAACAACTCGTTTTAGGTATTTTTTTATAAGCAACAAACATTTCGCTATAATTGCTTAGTAAAAATGCCAAAAGTTTACTAACAACAACAAGCTAAATCCATACACATTCATGGATGATTCACAAACTCAAGGCATAAATTAAACACCAAGTTATACACCCCTAATCAACTAGTTAGTTCATCCAAGCAAGCATGTAAGTAACTAGCCACACATGGTCACAATCATCAAGCAAGATTCATAATCACTAAACAAATCCATAAATAACTTGAAATTAGATTAAATTGAAATTGTACCAAAGTTGTTACACAATTAGAGCAATTGTTCCTTGTAAGGTTGTTGCTAGCTTGGTGTTCTTCAAAGGATCTTCAAGTGAATATGGAGTTTTGTGTAAGTGAATAATGGTGAGGTTAAGGTTTTGGTTCTTGAGAGAAAACTCAAGAAAAATGGTTAGTGAGATATCTTAAAAATGTTGAATGCCTCCTTCCTATATCCAACCACCTTCTTTCTTCTTCTTCTTTTTTTTTTCTTTTTCTTTTTATTTGGGACCCAAGAATTGCAAGAAAACTCTGCCCCCAGCACCCATTTTTCGCACAGCAACTCATTATACTCCGAATACCCAAGTTTTGTTTAAGAGGGAAAGAGATAAACAGTGGTCCGCCAACTTAGCCGATCGGCTGAACAAGTATAGCCGAATGGCTGAACAAGTCTAGCCGAACGGCTCATGTAGCTTAGCCGAACGACTCACCAAGCTTAGCCGAACGGCTATGATGAAAACACTTGGGTCAACCTCCAGCACGAACACAAGTTAGTTGCTGTTGTGAATATGAACTAAAGTAGCCGAACAACTACTTTTAGCCGATCATCTAGCACACACCAGCTGATCGGCTGGTGACCTTTTAGCCGAACGACTATCATGCTGATTCCAGCCCAGAATTTGACCATTTTCCAGCTTCAACCTGAGATATATTTCCGAATGAAATAAGTACCAAAAGTTCTTGAAATATACTCAAATATAAATGCAAATCAATGATATCGCTAAAAATAGACATGTACAAAATGAGCGATATCAGATATCTAGATAGAGTTTTTTTCAAAAATCCCAAGTTAAGCAAACACCCTTAGAAACCCAGATACCCCCAATCTATCCATACCCTTTTAAACCCGCACCAAACACTACAACCCATCTGAATGTCCTGGGATAATCAGTACCGTTCCTGTCTAAGTGATGAAGATTTGATCCTCGGGCAAGCCTATGACGACGAGTGCTGCACGACTGGTATTTGAGCGATTTTTCATTTGGCTTAGGATAATAGGAACCGTGATACACTTTGAGTGAATTGAGTGACCACCAGTGAGATCGCCCAGTCGTGTATATTCCACAAATTTGAGAATTGAAAGTTTGCCTAAGAGAATCATCTTGAAAACCTTTAGATACTTCATGTGAACACCTATTATTTATCTAACATGCAAATACTTGTTTCCAATCTGTGTGAACTCTTGGTTATGGGTAGAAATCAAAAACTTTTTTTTATGGTAAAATCTAAGAGGGTAAGTTTGCTTGAGGACAAGCAAATGTCTAAGTGTGGGATATTTGATAACACGCAAAAAGTCATGTTTTTGCGTGCATTAATCTCACCTTTTTAGCCCAATATTTGACGAAACTAATCAAAATAGATACTTTATCATTAAAACTCGTCACATGGGCCATTATATAGACAATGTTTCAAAAGTCATCTAAAATGGTCGAAAAACACGATAAATCTAACGAATACGATCATGAGCATTCTCGTTCACTCGTTCTAGCACTTTTTAAGCTACACAAAGAATTATGACCTCTAGCTTATGTCATTTTCTTCACTAGGAAAATACAAACGTGTGGATGTAAAGAACGCTCAAAACGGATGAACGACAAAGAAGTTACGCCCGAACGAAGAAACGAAGAACCGAGGAACCAGCATACGGCTGAACCAGGCCGTATACGGCTGGTCCAGGCCGTATACGGCTGGACCTGGACCGTATACAGTCTGTACAGGCCGTATACGGCCTGTGCTCAGCCGTATACGGCCCAGTTCAGTCGTATTCACCCTATGCACAGCCGTATACGGTCCAGTTCAGCCGTATACGGTCCAGCTCAGCCGTATCGTGCGTTTGGGTGATAAAAATCTGATTTTTATTCGTCTTTGTGATACGGTTGTGCGTTTGGAGGTTTGGATATGGTCTACGGATACGGTTGTGCGATCTCTATAAATACAAGCCTCATTTCATCATTTCAACATACCTTCTCATTTTTCACACTTCTACACACACTTTCTCTCACTACTCTCTCTCTAAATTAGTTAGTTAGTTAATTAGATTAGTTAAGCTAGTAGATTAGTAGCTTAATTGTAACGGAGGTCCTCCGAGACTGCGGTATCGCACGATTTGTAATAACACTTTGTCAGGTTCTATTATAATCTCTATCTTGTTATTTTAAATAATGTTGTGTTGTTGCTATACTTGTTTAGAATTACTTGCTAGGATTATTGCCATGCTTAGCTAGACAAATTTGTGTTTGCTATGATAGTTGCCATGCTAGGGTAGTTATACTTAAATCATGCTGTTACTCTGTCTGTATGCTGTTGAATTATATTTGAATCTATGAATTGAATCTCAAATGTTTATCTATCCAACTTATGATGTGGTTAGTAACATCCTTCTAGGCTTGGCCAATTGCTAGTTGTATGCCGCTAATTATTCTGTGTCTGATGATCGTTGAACTCGACATGGCCGGTGTTCTCCTGGTTGAAATATTACCGGAGGGAGACACGGAGCGTAGGATTAGAGATAAATTAGATTCAGGCCATTTAACAAGTGTCTTAGAGAGAACTTTCGGGACACTTGTGACTTAACCATGTACCATGTCACTCTGCATAATTGATCCCTGCTATGCTGCCTTTCTGCATGTTCTTGTTTGATTGTTGCTTAGGGTTTGCATGCTAGTATCTGTTATGCTGATTAGTTACATGATTAGGTTTTCGAATATTTATCAATTGCATATACCAGTTTAACATGCATAGAATAGTTAAAATGATTTATATGAAATAATGATGAACAATTTAACCAGCCGTTAGACCAGACCATCCCAACTTGTCCCGGTGGGAAACCCCTGTTCATGTTTTTGTTTATTCAACAATTCATGCCATGATTCGGATATCTCAAATGTCCGAGATTGGGGGACAAGACTCGAGGATGGTTGTTGGTTAAATTGGTTGCTACATTTGGGACAACTTCCAGTGTAGTTTACATTCCATAACTGTTATCCGTGTGACATATTATTTATCTGATTGCGGACAACTCTACGTTAGATAGGTAATAGGCTAGGAGTTATGGATCATTAGGAAATATTAATGTCATCTTAACTAAGGCTTTATCCCATTAACTACCCCTAAATAGCATGAGTAATTATCATAGTAAACACTCGCTTCACCCGTAAGTTCTCATTGCCACCTCCACTCCACTTTACTTTAATTTAGTTTAATTTTAGATAATTAGTAGTTAGTCAAAACCAAAACAAACCAAAATCTCTCTTAAAACCCTAGCTAAATACCCATAGATAACTAAAGTCCTAGATCCCATGCCCGTTGTAGTTTGAAGAACGACCCTAGGTCATACCTATCGCTATACTTAGGCCCAGCAAAAACAAATTTTTAAAACTCCACTGACGCCGCCGCTGACGGACGGTCCGACGACAGGGTGAAAACCCGATCGACCGTTGGTGGCGCGTCAATGAATTAAGTGCCGCATAAAACCCCTTTTTCCCGACACTCCAACTGTCACTTGCATAGTGATGCCTAACACCTTTATCCGACACTTCTAGCGACACTTCCTAAGTGTCGCCTATGATTAGAAACCGACACTCGAACCCGACACTCCCTAAGCGCCGCCCCGCCCCCTCTTATGTGTCACTTCTCCAAGTGACGCTAATAATTCAGAAACCGTCATTTTATGCGACACTTCCTAAGTGTCGCCCAAATTTTGGAAGTGACGCATCAAGTGCCGATAAAAATAGAAAGTTTAAAACTCATATTTCACTAAGTATTGAGGCTCAAATTTGACACCCCATTTTACCAGAATTCAATCCCAAGTGCATATTACCATAATTCAGCTCGACCCCAACCAGGGGCTCAGCCCCTTGGACCCAGCCAGGGGTTGCCACCCCTTGGACCCGCTAACCAGGGGCGCTGCCCTCGGACCCCCGTCATTAACGGGCTTCGCCCTTACCCTAGGGTCACGAGTAACAGTGTTACATCTAAACTTTCACACCAAGTGTTAAACTAGTATAACATCAAACACGAATGCGATATGACTTCTAAAACAAATTGGAACTTACTTTTTAAGTATAACACTTCAAAAGCATAAAAATAATAATGAGATTATTGATACAACCAATTCACCGACGGATTGTACACGTTTTCAAAACACAATCAAATCAACTAAGTCGTAGTAACTTGGACAAGTTCAATCAACCAAATCGTAGTAATTTGGACATTCTAAGTTGGACGAACAACTACAAGGGCAGTCTTTCGAGATGCCTACTCATGTTATAACCATCGTGTATCTTGGACACCCTCAGGTTACAAGTCTTCGGACATCAATTCACGGCAAATCAAACAAGTTCATTAAGTTAAACTTTTCAGGACTCAGATAAGTCTCATAGCCCCTATTTTATGGTTTTCATCTGGGGTGTGATTACATTGTCATTTTATTTTACAATATGAACGCAAGTACAATACAGATCAAATACTACATGAGTTGTTTTCACTAATCATTTCAAAGCCCTCCACAACATAGTTTGGTAATACATCTGTAGCGTGAATGTTAGTATATGATATCATATAGGATTGACAATCCTTGTCCGGGTTAGCACGCGCTAACTGGTCAAACGGATGTATTAGCATTTGGGAAGACGAGTGTAGATTAGGCACTCGTAGGAGGCAACTCAGTTAGGTTTCCTTAATTGGACCTAACGCTCAAGTTAAGCTCAGACTATGTGCTCATGGCTGTATAACTTTTATTTTGCTTAATTGCATTTAAAATTCAATTAAATCCTGCGGTTCATACAAATATGTGTTGACATACAAACCTGTGAGCTCACCAGCGTTTCGCTGACCCCTTTTAGCATGTATCATAGGTACTCAGCAGTAGGTTGGCTACCCAAAACAGGAATCATTAGCTCGAGTCTGCATTCAAACAAATCAGAGATTTAATTGCATTATTATATTTTGTATAGATTAATTATGAAATGTAAATCTCTCAATTTCAAGTAACTGAGCTAATGTAAACAGTATTTGATGTAAACTTTGGTTTTATCAATACAATGTAAAATGACGCATTTAGTGGTCGTTCATTATATCTTATATGCTGTGTATATTGATTAGTCACGCCCCGACCCGATTCGCTTCCGCAACCCGAATTTGGGGGTGCGACAGATTGGTATCAGAGCCTAAGGTTATAGTGAACTAGGTTGCATTTAGTGGGCCTAGACTATGACCGTTAGGCAGTATTCCCTATTAAGTATGATTAGGTTCAGTGACTACATGATATTGGTTTAATTTAACATAGCCTGATCAACTATGTACAATTAAAAGAATATGATGTGAGATCTGAAAGGGGTCATGACTGAACATGATACACTAGTTGACTCTGACCACGAGAGAAACCGGGACTCAAACATGTCCGTGATTAGACACTTTAGGCTATTATGTGATATATATATGTATATACATAGATAGGCCTCACTCTCGCTAAATATCTTAGGCTATATTATATATGTATTATATGAATATAGGTCTCATTCTTTCTAATGCTTTGTCTAAGAATGGCAAACACACCACCCAACTCGTCACGCTCTCATCCGTATGGATCACGAAACCCACGGGTGGCTAGGAGGAACACTAGGTTGCCTCGAGCTGACCCATACCCCACTCACTTCATTTTGTAGACTTAGCCGCTAGGCTACACCGACACGAGCAACGACTTGATACAATGGATATCAAACTACAAGAAACCAACGAAAACTGGAGACTCACATCGCTCGAACGTATCAATCAAGTCTCCGAAGATCACGAAAATAGCGTCAACCACATGGACACCCTTGACAACCATCTGGGTGAGACCATTGAAACTATGGAGGTTGTCCACAACCAAGTGATTGGCAATCGAAACGAAATTTATGTCCTACAATCAAGGCTAAACCAGTGTGAGGCACGTCTAAGGGAAACCGAGGACGCCCTCCGAATGGTTAGCAGACTTGCAGAATATGTGGACCATCTCACCACACTACTGCCACAACTCAATCTACGTCAGGATTAGCTTAGGCTAAATCTGTACTTTATCATGCTTTCGTAGGACCTATGTAATTCAACCGGATGTAATAATTCCCAGCACTTTTGTAAAACTTCTAGGTCTGTGACTTTTGAAAATCCTAACTAGAAATTTTAACCATTCGACTTAGTAATATGAATTGACAATTTCTTCCGTTATTTCTACATTGTGATTTTACCCTGTGATGTTGTATATTACCACTTATATATATATATATACATCTATCGTACTTATTATTTTGGTACCACCTCTCATGTACCTTTTATTTCTCTCTTGAAGAATCATGCCGCCAAAGAAGAAAAGTTATAGTGATGCCGAACTTGCTGCTGTCGTATCTTGAGCAGTGGCCGATGCTTTGGCTGCTCGGGATTCACCCGGTAACTCTTGAAGCAATGATGAAACCCCATTCAATACTCCTATTATCAAACCTTGCTCTTACAAGGATTTCCTTAACTGTAAACCGCTCTACTTCAAAGGCACGGAAGGTGCTATTGGCCTAATCAGATGGATTGAACGTATGGAATCCGTCTTCAATCTCTGTAACTGTACGGATGATAACAAGGTCAAGTTTGCGGCCTACACCTTTCAGGAAGGTGCCCTTACCTGGTGGAACACCCACGCAAACTCTGTGGGCATTGAAATAGCAAACCGACTTCCTTGGGCTGAACTGAGAAAAAAGCTTAGGGGAAAATAGTGTACCGAAGAAGAACTACACCGTCTAGAGGAAGAATTCTGGCACTTGACAGTGCAGGGAAATGACATCGCTGGATATACCACCAAACTCCAGCAATTCGCTTTGTTATGCCCGGGTTTAGTTAATCCGGAGGAGAAGTGCATCAAAAGATATATCCGCGACCTCTCGGAGAATATTCAGGGGAATGTCGCCTCATCTAAACCAACCACTGTTGACAGTGCAATCCAATTAGCTCATGAGCTCATGGCCATGGTTGTCAGTCGTGAGACATCCAACACATCCTCCTCCAACAACAACAAACGCAAATCGTCTGAACATGACAACAACCACAACAAGAAATCCAATGCCATCCAAGTTTACAACACAAATTCTGAACCCAAGCGTGGATACACTGGGGACAGGCCATACTGCTTCAAGTGTAACTACCACCATGATGGTCCATGCAGTACTCTCTACAACAACTGCAGGAGGTACGGGCACTTGACTAAGGATTGCCGAGCCCCCAAATCCAACAACAACACCTCTCACAACAATTCCAACCAACCCAAATACTGCTTTGGGTGTGGGGAAATGGGACACTTCAGAAATGAATGTCCTAAAAACAAGAACAATAGCAACAACAACAACGCAAGGGGAAGAGCGTTCGTACTCAACTCCGGGGATGCCCGTCAGGACCCGAATGTGGTCACGGGTATGTTCCTTCTCAACAGCTTATCTGCTTCTATTCAGTTTGATACTGGTGCTGATAGAAGCTTTATTTCTGATGAGTTTTGCACTCTACTTGATATCGCACCTATTGCTCTAGATATTAAGTACACCGTAGAACTTGAAAATGGTAAGCTCATAGAAACCGATAGTATGATACCTAATTGCACCTTAAACCTAGCCGACGAGATTTTCTCAATCGATCTCATGCCTGTTGAAATTGGAAGTTTCAACGTCATCATTGGTATGGACTGGTTGTCCAAGCATCGTGCCGAGATCATTTGTTACGATAAAATCGTTCGTATTCCTCTCGCCATTGGTAGAACCTTGGTCATACAGGGGGAGACCGGTGGGATAAGACTCAACATCATATCCTGCTTGAAAACCCAGAAATTTCTGAGAAAGGGTTATCCAGCAATCCTCGCACACATCATGGAGAAAAAGTCAGAGGAGAAGCAACTAGAGGATGTGTCCATCGTTCGAGACTTTCCAGAAGTCTTTCCCGAAGAACTACCTGGTCTACCACCACCAAGACAGGTTGAGTTCTCAATCGACCTCGTGCCAGGTGCCGCACCTGTGGCCCGAGCGCCACACCGCTTAGCCCCATCCGAACTTCAGGAGTTGTCCAACCAATTACAGGAACTCCTGGAAAGAGGATTCATTAGGCTGAGTTCATCACCTTGGGGAGCTCCGGTCCTATTTGTCAAAAAGAAAGACGGTTCTTTCCGAATGTGTATCGACTATCGAGAGTTGAAAAGCTAACCATCAAGAACCGTTATCCACTTCCTCGTATTGATGACCTGTTTGACCAACTACAGGGGTCGAGTTTTTATTCAAAGATCGATCTCCGGTCAGGTTATCACTAACTACGTGTTCGCGACACCGACATTCCAAAAACTGCTTTCAGAACCCGTTATGGGCATTATGAATTTCAGGTGATGCCATTCGGTTTAACCAACGCACCGGCTGTATTCATAGATCTTATGAATCGGGTGTGCAAGCCATATCTCGACAAGTTTTTCATTGTCTTCATTGATGACATTCTCATTTACTCGCGCAACGAACAGGAACATGCGCAACACCTCAGAACCATCCTAGAACTACTTAAGCACAAAGAGCTTTACGCAAAATTCTCTAAGTGCGAGTTCTGGATGCAAACCGTTCAATTCCTTGGACATGTCATCGATAGTCAAGGAATCCATGTCGATCCGTCAAAAATCGAGGCTATCAAAGATTGGCAATCGCCAACCACTCCGACTGAAGTACGCCAATTCTTGGGATTGGCAGGGTACTATCGGCGCTTCATCAAAAATTTCTCAAAAATAGCTCAACCACTTACGACACTGACTCAGAAAGACAAAAAGTTTGATTGGACTGATAAACAAGAGTCAGCATTTCAACTTCTAAAACAAAAGCTTTGCAGTGCTCCTATTCTATCATTACCCGAAGGCATCGATGACTTCGTGGTATACTGCGATGCTTCTCACCAAGGTATCGATTGCGTGTTGATGTAATGGGACAAAGTAATTGCTTACGCTTCGCGACAACTCAAAATTTATGAAAAGAACTACACTACCCACGACCTTGAACTAGGAGCTATTGTCTTTGCCCTCAAAATCTGGAGACATTACCTCTACGGCACTAGGTGTACAATTTTTACCGATCATAAAAGTCTCCAACACATATTTGATCAGAAGGATCTCAACATGAGGCAACGTCGATGGGTCGAGTTGCTTACCGATTATGATTGCGAAATCAAATACCATCCAGGGAAGGCAAATGGGGTTGCCTATGCCCTCAGTCGAAAAGAGCGAATGAAACCGCTTCAAGTCCGAGCCCTCAGTATGACCATTCATAACGAGCTAAATATTCAAATCCTCACTGCTCAACTCGAAGCTCTCAAACCCGATAATGTCAAAAATGAAGCCTTGCGAGGCATGGATAAACAATTTGAAATCAAACCTAACGGAGTTAGGTACCTCTCCAATCGAATCTGGTTGCCAAATTTCGGGAACCTACGAGACTTGGTGATGGATGAAGCTCACAAGTCCAAATACTCTATCCATCCGGGATCCGACAAAATGTATCACGGCATCAAAGAGTTCTATTGGTGGCCGAATATGAAATCTGAAATCGCCACATACGTCAGCAAGTGCCTTACTTGCTCAAAAGTCAAAGCCGAATATCAAAAACCTTCTGGTTTACTCCAACAGCCCAGAATTCCCGAATGGAAATGGGAACAAATTGCCATGGATTTCATAACCAAACTACCCAAGTCATCGAGCGGTTGCGATACCATTTGGGTGATCGTCGATCGTCTCACGAAATCTGCTCATTTCCCGGCAATCAAGGAAATCGACAAAATGGAATGCCTCACACGAGTCTACATCAAAGAGGTTGTTTCTCAACATGGTGTTCCGATCTCGATTATCTCTGATAGAGATAGTCGTTTCTCATCTCACTTTTGGCAATCACTTCAAAAATCATTGGGTATCCGTCTCGATATGAGTACCGCATACCACCCTCAAACCGACGGCCAAAGTCAACGAACGATTCAAACACTGGATGACATGCTACGAGCTTGCGTAGTTGATTTCGGTGTAAACTGGGAAAAACACCTACCGTTGTGCGAGTTTTCGTTCAACAACAATTATCACACCAGCATTAAGGCTGCACCTTTCGAGGCACTCTACGGTCGTAAGTGCCGCTCACCGATTTGTTGGACCGAAGTGGAGACAGTCAACTCACTGGTCCTGAGATCATTCACGAAACTACTGAAAAGATCTTCAAGATCCAAAGCAAACTCAAAGCCGCACGTGATCGTCAAAAAAGTTATGCTGACGTGAGACGCAAACCACTCGAGTTCCAGGTTGAGGATCGAGTACTACTCAAAGTTTCACCTTGGAAAGGTGTTATCCGATTTGGTAAACGTGGAAAGTTAAATCCCAGATACATTGGACCATTCGAGATCCTCGAGAGGATTGGTTCAGTGGCATATCGATTGCAGCTGTCACCCGAACTCAGCAACGTGCATCTCACTTTTCACATTTCTAACTTGAAGAAATGCTTGTCTGATGAGACACTCATTATCCCACTCGACGAGATTTGCGTCGATGACAAACTTCACTTCGTTGAGGAACCCGCTTAAATCATGGACCGTGAGGTCAAACAACTCAAACAAAGTCGTATTCCCATTGTCAAAGTCAGGTGGAATTCGGGGTGTGGGCCTGAATTCACCTGGGAATGGGAGGACCAAATGCGGCTCAAGTATCCTCAGTTATTTGCTGATGCTACTTCAATTACGACTTCAAACTAAATTTCGGGACGAAATTCTCCTAACAGGGGGAGAATGTGATACCCGCCAAATTAGGACTAGTAATTAGTACCTAATCAAGTGTAATACATGTAATTAGTTCTATGTTAGGCTAATTAATGTATCAATATATATATTGTTGAATATATACAAGTATACAATTTTATTTAATCGTACGAGTTTCAAATCGAATGCAATTCGGTTCAACTAATACGGACGTTGGTGAACAATTCTATTAAATAATATGACATTATTTAATAACTCTATTTTATCTAAGATATCATTTAATATTTCAACTCAAACTCGTATCGTACAAACAACATTTACGAGATTAAAATGTTAAACGCGCAAACAAACGAAACCATTTAAAATATATTTTACAACTCAATTACAAGATATTTGGTAAAAATACTTTAACAAAATATTAAATAATTATTCGTATTTTAATACCTATAATTAAACATATAAAATAAATATTTAACGTTTAAACGATCGAGAAAATGAACACCACACGGAGCGCGAATGCAGGGAACAAGATTGGTGAAGCCCACACCCGTGGACCCCACCGAAAAGTCAGCCAAAAAGGGGGGTCATCACCTCCCCCCACCTCATTTCCCTCCCTCACTCTCTCTCTCTTCCATTTTCTTCTTCTTTTTTTTCTCTCAACCCACCATCACCACCACCACCATTAAACCACCAAAAAGCATCACGAAACAACCTCGGATCCTCACGCTCGTTTGGAAAAAAGTGACCGCGGCATCACGATCTACGTTTCTACCTTTTCGAAATTCTTCGGCATTAACTTGTAAAATTCCCGACAATTCTCGAAAACTCTTAGATTCCATTTATTTTTCATTAAAGTTGTTTATTTAGCTTTGAAATGTCCATCTAAGGGTTGGGTAAAAGAATCGGACCAAACGGAAACCGAAAAACTCGTTTTTGGCTCAAAATCCGTCAAACAGACATAAGTGTTGCATAGGCCAGACCAGTATAGCGTCACTTCGTGCGTCACTTAAGTGCCGCATTAAGTGACGCATAAAACCCTAATTATGCGTCACTTGCCTAAGTGCCGCATAAAACCCTTTTCCCGACACTCCAACCATCACTTGCCTAGTGACGCCTAACACCTTTATCCGACACTTCTAGCGACACTTCCTAAGTGTCGCCTAAGATTAGAAACCGACACTCGAACCCGACACTCCCTAAGCGCCCCCCCCCCCCCCCCTATGCGTCACTTCTCCAAGTGACGCTAATAATTCAGAAACCGTCATTTTATGCGACACTTTCTAAGTGTCGCCCAAATTTTGGAAGTGACGCATCAAGTGTCGCTAAAAACAGAAAGTTTAAAACTCATATTTCACAAAGTATTGAGGCTCAAATTTGACACCCCATTTTACCAGAATTCAAATCCCAAGTGCATTTTACCAGAATTCAGCTCGACCCCAACCAGGGGCTCAGCCCCTTGGACCCCGCCAGGGGTTGCCACCCCTTGGACACCGCTAACCAGGGGCGCTGCCCCCGAACCCCCATCATTAACGAACTTCGCCCTTACCTTAGGGTCACGAGTAAAAGTGTTACATCTAAACTTTCACACCAAGTGTTAAAATTGTATTACATCAAACACGAATGCGATATGACTTCTAAAACACATTGGAACTTACTTTTTAAGTATAACACTTCAAAAGAATAAAAATAATAATGAGATTATTGATACAACCAATTCGCCGACGGGTTGTACATGTTTTCAAAACACAATCAAATCAACTAAGTCGTAGTAACTTGGACAAGTTCAATCAACCAAAATCGTAGTAATTTGGACATTCTAAGTTGGACGAACAACTACAAGTGCAGTCTTTCGAGATGCCTACTCATGTTATAACCATCGTGTGTCTTGGACACCCTCAGGTTACAAGTCTTCGGACATCAATTCACGGAAAATAAAACAAGTTCATTAAGTTAAACTTTTCAGAACTCAGATAAGTCTCATAGCCCCTATTTTATGGTTTTCATCTAGGGTGTGATTACATTGCTCGTTTTATTTTACAATATGAACGCAAGTACAATACAAATCAAATACTACATGAGTTGTTTTCACTAATCATTTCAAAGCCCTCCACAATATAGTTTGGTAATACATCTGTAGCGTGAATGTTAGTATATGATATCATATAGGATTGACAATCCTCGTCCGGGTTAGCACGCGCTAACTGGTCAAACGGACGTATTAGCATTTGGGAAGACGAGTGTAGATTAGGCACTCGTAGGAGGCAACTCAGTTTGTAGAGACAAAAGTTGATTAATACTTAATTTTGTCTAAAGTATTTTAATCCGTGAATAATCTTTGTATCCGTGAATGTCTTGTGCGTGAATGCTTTGTGAGAATGTCTATCCGACAATGCTTATTCGACAATACTTTGGATCCGTGAATGATGAAGTCAGTGAATGTTAAATGGTTCGACAATACTCATCCGTGATTAGCCTGGATTCACGGATAGTATAATTCCGTGAATGTTTATTCACGGATTATACTTGAATTGTCGTAGGCTTACACTTAGAATTGTCGTAGGACTTGTCTATAAATAGAAGTAGATGAAGTCAGTTTAACTACTTCTGCGTATGTAATATTGACGCTTCTTGATGTAATTTTGAGATCACTTGTACATCTCTTGTATATGAAAATATAATCAATATTTTCTTGTTAATTCTTTCATCTCATTCTTCTTTTATTACAATTGTATTTGTGTGTATTTGTATTCCGCACAAATAGACACAAGTTCTAGTTTGCGTTTCCTGATCCAGGACTCTCACAAGTGGTATCAGAGCCAAAGGATAAGAAATTAGAACGATTTTGTGATTTAGTTTGCAAAGATGAAGAGTTGAAGAAGTTATGTGATGACTACGGTTACGGTTATTTGAGACAGTGTCAAATATCATTCTGAGATCGTAAACAAGTGATTCCTGATAAAGAAGCTCTCCTGAATTCATTCATATCTTGTATATGATGACGAATTGATCAAAAGTTCCACAAACAGTTTACGTTTCTACGTCTCTTTTATGCATGTTTGGAATTTTGACGATCAAAGCTCAAATTGATCGTTTCTGAGTGTCGGAAATCAAATTCCGAGCTCATTGCAACAAGTTTCATCAAAAACAAGCTTGTTTTGAAGAATCTGCATCACTTTGAAAATTCTGGAAATCATATTCCGTGAATAAACATTCTCCGTGAATACATATTTCCGTGAATATATATATACTCCGTGAATATCACTATTGTCGTATAAACAGTATCCGTGAATTATACTATTGTCGCATAAACAGTGGTATATATTCACGGATTAACATTTTTCAAAAATTTTATCAACTGTTTTTTTTAATATTCACGGATAACTGTATTAACTAATACTCTTATTCACGGATACAGTATTATCGGATATTGTATTCACAAATAATTGTATTAACATATACTCTTATTCACGAAACTCAGTATTATCGGATATTAATATTCACGGATACTAATATCTGGTTAGTATTCACGGATCTTGTATTCAAAAAGAAAGATTAAAGAATTTTTAGTGTGATTCACGATTCTTCATCTTGGAAAGATGGCTCATGTTAATTGGCAAACGATGATGAAGAATGATCAAGAGACCGGAACAACTACAAAACCACCCAAGTTTCTTTGTCAAAATGATTACGATGACTGGAGATATCGTTTTGAATCATTTATTGCTTTGTATGATCCTGATTTGATGATTCCAATATTGGAACAATATATACATCCAAGAGCAGAAGGCATTTATCGAGATAATCCTCCACCTAAATCATTAAAGATGATGAATTCGGAAGAACGAAAAGAACATGATCGTGATAAGAAGGCTAAATCCATCATTTCAATGAGTCTTCCAAGTGATGTTTTAGCGGGGTGGAAAGATTTATCTACTGCTTTTGAATTGTACAAAGCAATGGAAAAGCGGTTTGCTGGTAATGATAAATTGAAAAAGAGCAAACGTGATTTACTAAAGAAACAATGGGATGTTTTCACCTGTATTCCCAATGAGTCTTTTAACGATTTGATCGTTAGGTACTCACAGCTTATCAGTGAGTTAAAAAGACATGGAATGATTCTTGAGCGTCTTGAAATCAATGAAAAATTGATTGAAGCTTTGCCTTCTCGATGGGACATCAAAGCAAATATATTAATGGAAGATGAGTCATTAGGGGAATATGCTTTTGAGGATTTAATCAATAAGCTTCAGGTGTATGATGTGTCTCTTCAGAAAAAGGAGACAGGAAAAATGATGCAGTTTACTCAATTTG
The DNA here is from genome assembly GCA_963422505.1 of Pseudognaphalium luteoalbum. Lineage (NCBI taxonomy): Eukaryota > Viridiplantae > Streptophyta > Magnoliopsida > Asterales > Asteraceae > Pseudognaphalium > Pseudognaphalium luteoalbum. Next base: position 75,876,490 of record OY730195.1, read on the forward strand.
GTATTACTAAATCTTCTGATACAACTGCATTATATTCAGGTTCTGAAACTTATTCTGGTGGAAATCCAAGTGGAACCACATCTGGTGGTTATTCAGGTTTTGGTTTTTATGGTTCTGGAAGTTCTTCCACTTCAAGTCATCAACAGAATTCTAATCCACAAGTTTCAAGAGTGACTGAAGACCATGCAAATGTTGTTACTGCATTCTTGTCTTCATATGAAGCTTTTATTTCTGGAAGAGTTGGAAATGTTGAGTTAGTTGAAGAGGATTATGATCAATTGCATCCGGATGACCTAGAAGAAATGGATTTGCAATGGAATATGGCTATGCTTACCAGGCGGGTTAAAAGATTTTTACAAAGAACTGGTAAAAATAAACTGGGAGGTAAACCAGGTTTTGACAAATCAAGAGTTCGCTGTTACAATTGTCAAAACCTTGGTCACTTTGCAAGAGAATGTGAGAAGAATAAAGCTCCTACCTCTGGTTTTACCAAGCCATCAACTTCCAAGACATATTCTTCATCTGCTCAACCTCAAACAAAGGAAACATCTGCTACTCCCACATCTTCTGCACTCATTTCTACTTCTGATGAGTTTTATGATTGGAGCGCACACGTGGATGAGTATTCCCATAATCAAGCATTTATGGTGAATGTTTCTGAGGTCGATTCTTCCTTTGCTGATCAAATTTGCTTAAATTGCACTGATTTGAATAATCAAATCAGCATGTATCAAACTCAAAATGCTAAACTTTTAACTGACAATGAAAAGTTAAAAATACAGAACAAGGAATTGGTTGAAAATAATGATCTTTTAAATAAACGTTTTGAGTCAACAAATGTTGAAACACATGATTTAAAAGCAAAAATCTTCAATCAGCAATCCATTATTAATAGTTATTTGGTTGAAATGGACTTATTAAAAAAGGAAAAATCTGATGCTGATTCTCTGCTTTTAGATCTTGAAAGAAAATTGCTAAATGTTTCAACACCTGCTGTTGTTTTTGATGAGATAATCAATAACCAACGTTTAGATACTAAATCTAAATCTGGTATTGGATATCAAAATGATTCAAAAACAAAAGATTCAAAAGTTGAATATCATTTTGTTCCTCCACCAACTACCTATTCTGCATTGCCAGTTAAAAATGAAGCAAACGTTGAGTTTGCTTATGGAAAAGGAAAGCTTGATGTGAAAGACACACTTCAAAAGGTGTCTTCAAGTGAGACTTTAGAATCATCTTCTAAAGATGATTCCAAAGTTGATGATTCACCAACTGATGAATCCAAAGTTGATGCTTTTAAAATGAAGAAGCATGATTGTGAGTGTAGTGACAAGATTAAAGATTGTGTTTTGAAAAATTTAAAAGAAAAATCGAAAGCTTGTGACACACCAACACAAGTTAAAAAGATTTTAAAACAATCTTCTTCACCACAAAAATCACAATCATCAACTTCTTCATCAAAAGCTAAACTTTCTTCTTCTCACTTTGTTTCTAAAAGTGAAGTGTCTACAAGTAGAAAATCACATTCTAAATGTGAGGCTTCTACAAGTAAGACTTCATTTCCTGTTTCTGATAAAAGAGTTACTTCTCGGAAACAATATGAAACAAGAAAATGTTTCTATTGTAATGTTCGTGGACATCTTATCAATGAGTGCCACAAGCTTGCTAAAAAACGTTCAAGAGATAATTCGAAGCAAGCTAAACATTCTGAAATCAAAGATGATTTAAAAATTGTCCACGAAAAATCATCAAAACCGAAAGTAACACCTTCTGTTTCTTCAAAGAAGAAAACAAAATCTCATGATGCGTCAATCAAAAGGAATTTCAAAAAGAACTTGAAGCAAATTGACGTTTTCATCATGGATGTCATTACTGGACGACCCATAGCCTCAAAGGCTTGGGTCTCCATTAGCAACTAATCCGTTTTTGATCAAATGTCTTACAGCCTTCACGAGCTATTGATAACATATGGTACATCGTGTATCACCCGTCAAATTAGGACTAGTAATTAGTGCCTAATCAATTAATAATACATGTAATTAGTTCTGTGTTAGGCTAATTAATGTACCGATATATATATTATTGAATATATACAATTATGCGGTTTGATTTAAATCGTACAAGTTTCAAATCGAATGTAATTCGATTCAATTAAATACGAACGTTGGTGAACAATTTTATTAAATAATATAACATTATTTAATGACAATACCTTTTTCAAAATATTATTTTGATAATAATACTTTGTAAGTAATTCGTATCGTACAAACAACAGTTACGCGATTTAAAATCCGTACAACGAACGAGCAAATCGAGATCCCTAGATTAACGAATCATCTATATAATGTTTTTCCAAGTATTTAGAAAGAACACTTCAAATGAAAGTATTGAAATTTAAATCGTTACTTAAAAACGCGTATTAAACGTTTAACACCAAACCGAACGAGAAAACGAACACCGCACGAAGCACAAATCAAATAAATAAGAAAAATGACCAAAATACCCTTTGTGGGCCCCCCATGGCCGGCCCCCCCCATGCCCCCATGAGCCACATGCCCACCTCCCATCTCACCCTCTCAATTTTCATGCACACCACTTGCAACTTCCATACATGCAACAATGCAAGACCATTTCCACTAACTCTCTTTCTCTCATTTTCTCCACCTTCTCTCTATCACTTCTCTCTCTAAAAACTCCAGAGAAACTCAGTCTTTACACCACCACCAACAACCACCACAACCACCATTACCACCACCACTAAATCACCATCAACCACCACCATTGCAAGGGTTTTTCAAGCTCAAGAACATCATCCTCTTCATCATCACTTGTTCTTTGTAAGGATTCTCAAGAACTTTCACTTATTTTACTTTAATACTACTGATTTCAATGTTATAAAGCTCATCTAACAAGATTATGTCCAAATATAAACTTAAAATACGTTTTTATGAATTTTACACATGAACACATAATCTGTCTCAGAAAAGTCAGTTTAGTAAATCGACCATAACTTGAGTTCTACAAAGAATTAGAAGATGAATTTTTTTTTAAAAGTTGCGTATTGAAAATATCTACAAAAAGTTCTTCTGTGACTCCTTCCAGAAATCCACGGATTTTCTTATAAATACGAATCTATGTGACTGACCTGCATGTACAGGAAAACTGAGTATGATTCCATCCATAAATTTTACACCTATCAAGATGGACACTATAATTACTGGGAAAATTAAGTTAAGCTCTTGACACATGGTGGAACAGCTGGTAAAAATTGTGGACTCTAACTCGGAATATAACTAGTTAAGAAAAATAAAGGAAGTGAACCGACAAAACCGAAAAACATAGGTGTGGACTGTTTTTGGACTTTTATAAAAACCAAGACTTTTGGTGAACTCCGGCATGAACCGACAACATAATTAGAACCGATAAACTGATATTTGGGTTGGGTGAAAGTTTCGGGTCAAACCAAGTAAGTTTGACCAAGTCAACAAAAGTGGCTAGTTTTCGAAAAACTTACTATTTTTGGAAAGTGGTAACAAAAATGGGTTTGGTTGACTTAATTAAGTAACTTGGACCAAAAACTAATTTTAGAAAGTTTCCCGAACGAAAACCGACACTTGAAAACACTTGAACTAAAAATTGAATTTTTGGACAGACCCTTAGTGTCGCATGGTTGTGCGACACTACCCCTAGTGTCGCATAACAAACAGTGGAAACTACAAAATACACTAACAGTGGTAACTATGCGACACTACCTGCGACACTTGCCTAAGTGTCGCATAACAAACAGTGGTAACCTTGCGACACTAACAGTGGCTATCTTGCGACACTCACTGTGACACTTACCCTAGTGTCGCATGACATGCGACACTGATACTAGTGTCGCTAATGACAGAATGTTTTAAATTTGTTTTTCACTAAGTATTGAACATGAGTAATAACTTATAACCGCACATGATACATAATGTACCAACATATACAATGATACAAACATAATAATAATGTCTTAAAAGAATTATTATTACAATCTTTCACCAACAGGTCGTACACGCTTTTGATAAACAAAGTTGAACAAATCAAACATTTGGACATAACTAATTGTTGGACAACAAACATAGATAGGATGTTGAGACATCTACTCACTCATATAACGTTGTGCGTTTTGAACGCCCGACAGGTTACAAGTCTTCGGACATCAATTCACAGCTAATCAATTCAAGTTTATTTTAATAAACACTCAAGGCTCAGGTGAGTCTCATGGCCCCTATTTTACTGCTTTTCAATCAGGGGTGTGATATTATTGCTCGTTTTATTTTACAAGTAGAACGCAAGTACAATTCAATCAAATACTACATGAGTTGTTTTCAACTAATCAATAAAGCCCTCCATAGCATAGTCTGGTAATACATCTGTAGCGTGAATGTTAGTATATGATATCATATAGGATTGACAATCCTCGTCCGGGTTAGCACGCACTAACTGGTCAAACGGACGTATTAGCATTTGGGAAGACGAGTGTGGATTAGGCACTCGTAGGAGGCATTCAAGTTGGGTTTCCTTAATTGGACCTGACACTCAAGTTAAGCTCAGACTATGTGCTCATGGCTGTATAACTTTTATTTTGCTTAATTGCATTTTAAATTCAATTATAAAAATCTTGCGGTTCATACAAATATATGTTGATATACAAACCTATGAGCTCACCAGCGTTTCGCTGACCTATTTTAGCATGTATCACAGGTGACCAGCAGTAGGTTGGACTGCTTAATCAAGATCCATTAGCTCGAGTCAGCATGCAAACAATCAGAGATTTAGCTGCATTATTACATTTTGTATAGTTTAAGTATGTACTTAAATCTCTCAATTTCAAAAGGAGCTAATGTAAACAATATTTGATGTAAACTTTTATTTTATCAATTTCAAATGTAAAACGACGCATATAGTGGTCGTTCATTATTAATCTCTGTGCTTTGATTATTGATTAGTAACACCCAAATCCTGCTTCCGCTAAACGACATATTTGGGGGTGTTACACATCGATAGTGGCTGTTCAAGACATATGACAGGGAATCTCTCTCTGCTTGAGGATGTTAAGGTTAAAAACGGCGGTTTTGTTGCATTTGCCGGAGACAAGGGTGGCATGATTTCTGGTGAGGGAACCGTTACAAACGGGGAAATTAGCTTTGATAAAGTAAATTATGTTGAACAACTTCTTCATCAAAAGCTAAACTTTCTTCTTCTCACTTTGTTTCTAAAAGTGAAGTGTCTACAAGTAGAAAATCACATTCTAAATGTGAGGCTTCTACAAGTAAGACTTCATTTCCTGTTTCTGATAAAAGAGTTACTTCTCGGAAACAATATGAAACAAGAAAATGTTTCTATTGTAATGTTCGTGGACATCTTATCAATGAGTGCCACAAGCTTGCTAAAAAACGTTCAAGAGATAATTCGAAGCAAGCTAAACATTCTGAAATCAAAGATGATTTAAAAACTGTCCACGAAAAATCATCAAAACCGAAAGTAACACCTTCTGTTTCTTCAAAGAAGAAAACAAAATCTCATGATGCGTCAATCAAAAGGAATTTCAAAAAGAACTTGAAACAAATTGACGTTTTCATCATGGATGTCATTACTGGACGACCCATAGCCTCAAAGGCTTGGGTCTCCATTAGCAACTAATCCGTTTTTGATCAAATGTCTTACAGCCTTCACGAGCTATTGATAACATATGGTACATCGATAGTGGCTGTTCAAGACATATGACAGGGAATCTCTCTCTGCTTGAGGATGTTAAGGTTAAAAACGGCGGTTTTGTTGCATTTGCCGGAGACAAGGGTGGCATGATTTCTGGTGAGGGAACCGTTACAAACGGGGAAATTAGCTTTGATAAAGTAAATTATGTTGAACAACTTCAACATAATCTACTCAGTGTTTCCCAAGTTTGTGACAAGAAACTTTCAACTTGGTTTAACGATGAAGAGTGCTTAATTCTTAAACCGGGATTTGTGGTACCTCAAGAGTGGATTCTTATGCGAGCTCCAAGGGTAAAGAATATGTATGTTTTAGACATGCGTACCATTACTCGATCTACAGAGCATACTTGCTTATTGTCAAAAGCTACAGAAAAGGAATCAATCTTGTGGCACAGAAGAATGGGTCACATTAATTTTAGAAAAATGAACTTCTTAGTTAAGAATGATTTAGTGATTGGGGTTCCCAAACAAACCTTTTCACTAAATGATCACTGTATTTCCTGTAAAAAGGGAAAACAAACTAAGAAGTCTCATAAACCTAAATTGATGAATTCGATTAACATTCCTTTGGAACTTCTCCATATGGATTTGTTTGGACCCGTAAGTGTTCGGAGTATTGGGGGTAAATCCTATTGTTTAGTAATCACTGATGATTATTCCAGATTTTCATGGGTTTACTTCCTTAGTACAAAAGATGAGGCTGCTGAGAAAATTAAGTATCTAATTCTGAGATTAGAGACTTTGTTTTCTCTCAAAGTGAAAATTTTGAGAAGTGATAATGGCACGGAATTCAAGAACTACTTAATGGAAATGTTTTGTCTTCAGCACGGAATTACTCAACAATTTAGTGCTCCTCGAACTCCACAACAAAATGGAGTTGCTGAAAGGAAGAACAGAACTTTGATTGAAGCTGCAAGAACAATGCTCTCAGATGCAAAGTTGCCAACAACTTTTTGGGCAGAAGCAGTTAATACGGCTTGTTTCGTATTAAATAGAGTTCTTGTAGTCAAAGATAAGCAGAAAACGAGCTATGAATTATTGAATAATCGGAAACCGAATATTCAATTTTTGGAACCTTTTGGATGTCCGTGTTTGTTGTTGAAAACTAAGGATCGCATTCCTAAGTTTGCTGAAAAATCTGAATCTGGGTTTTTCTTGGGTTATTCTGCAAATTCTCACAACAAGAGAGTTTATAACACAGCATCACATCGAATAGAGGAATGCTATGAAGTTGAATTTCTTCGGCATTCTTCTTCCTCTAATGGCATAGGTCCAAAATGGTTATTTGATTACGACACATTCTTTAATTCTCTTGCTTCTTTTCAGCATGATGTGTCTTCTTCTTCTGCTACCGATTTGGATGACTTTGTTATTCCAGTTACATCTGTTCCAGCTGAGCCAATTATTACTTCAGCTCCACCTGTTTCTACTTCTCATCTTACTCCACCACGATCTTCTGATGACTCAATTGCTCATGAGATTTCTTCACCTTTGACAACTGTTGAAGAAGAAACCACTTCCAATCCTGATGATACTGACAATTTTCAGGAACCTTCTACTGAACTAGAAGAACCAATTCTTGATGATTCTAGTGATGAATTACTTAGTAATCCTGAAGATTCTAACTTAGGAAATAATTTGCATGTAGATTCGGTTTCTACATTGCGAATTCATTCTAAGTATCGACATCCTCTAAAGAATGTGATTGGAGATGTGTCAGAAGGCATTAAGACACGGCAGCAACTCAAATCTGATTCTTCTTCTTGTTTTTTATCACAAATTGAACCAAAAAATGTTCAAATTGCTTTGACTGAATCCTCTTGGGTTCAAGCAATGCAAGAAGAATTACAACAGTTTGTGAAATTGCAAGTTTGGACTTTAGTGAAACCACCTAAAGATGTGCATCCGATTGGCACTCGATGGGTTTTTCGTAATAAGAAAGATGATCGAGGAATCGTGGTCCGAAATAAGGCCCGATTAGTCGTTCAAGGTTTTACTCAGATCGAAGGTTTAGATTATGATGAAGTGTTTGCACCGGTTGCTAGACTTGAATCAATTCGAATTTTTCTAGCTTATGCTTCCTTCATGAGGTTTAAAGTATACCAATTGGACGTCAAGTGCGCATTTTTATATGGGAAAGTGCATGAAGAAGTATTTGTCAAACAACCACCGGGTTTTGAGGACTCTAAATTCCCAGATTATGTGTATCGGTTGGATAAAGCTTTGTATGGTTTACATCAAGCTCCTCGAGCTTGGTATGAAACTTTATCTCAACATCTCCTTGCAAATGGGTTTTCTAGAGGTCAAATTGACAGTACTCTTTTCATCAGAAAAATAAAAGGGAATTTGTTGCTTGTTCAAGTGTATGTAGATGACATCATATTTGGATCGACAAATGAAAGCTTATGCAGAGAGTTCGAGCAGATTATGAAATCAAAATTTGAAATGAGTTCAATGGGTAAAATGGCATTTTTTCTTGGGTTGCAAGTCCAGCAACTTGATTCAGGCATTTTCATACATCAAACAAAGTATGTTACTGAAATCTTAAAGAAATTTCTGATGACTGATGTCAAATCCATTTCTACACCCATTGATCTTGTTGAAAAGATTGGTCCTGCTCTTGATGATCAATCAACCGATGAAAAGGAATATCGATCCATGATTGGGTCTCTTATGTATTTGACAGCTTCGCGTCCAGATATTATGTTTGCTGTTTCCATTTGTTCAAGATATCAGGCAAATCCTAAAGTTTCTCATCTGAAGGCCGTTCAACGTATTTTTCGATACCTGAAAGGAAAGCCTAATTTAGGCATTTGGTATTCACATGATGATGACTTTTCTCTTTCTGCATATTCTGATTCAGACTATGGTGGATGTGGTATTGACTTCAAATCCACATCGGGTGGATGTCAATTTCTAGGAGAACGTCTTGTGACATGGCAGTGTAAGAAACAGGATACCGTTTCTACCTCTGCTGCAGAGGCAGAATATATTTCTGCTGCAAGTTGTTGTTCCCAAATTCTTTGGATTCAACAACAACTCCGAGATTATGGGTTTCTTCTAAACCACACTCCTTTGCATATAGATAATACTGCTGCCATAAGTATCATACGTAATCCCGTACAGCATTCTAAAACGAAACACATCGAAATTCGTTTTCATTTTATACGGGATTGCTATGAGAAACACTTGATTAATTTAGTCCACATTGATACTTTGAAACAACGAGCTGATTTGTTTACAAAAGCGTTTTCTAAACCTCGTTTTGAAGAATTAATCTTGATGCTCGGAATGAAGCATTTAGATCAAATTAAATAAACTTTGGATATTTTTGCATTTTCTTTGTTGTTTTAATTTTTACTTTGTCTTTATTATTTAAAAAAACATATGACAAATAAAAATTAGGGGGAGTTTTTGTGTAAAAGTTGGGAAATGATAGTACATTGGGAATTGTATTTACATATAACTCTGAAAAAGGAATGTTATGTACTATTTTTGATATACTAATAGGTTTATATAGCATTTTTTAAAATCAAATTTTCTACTAAATGTAATTTTAAATATGGTTTATTGGTAGGCATTTGTGGGTCTATCATATCTAGTCTAAGAAATGTCTAAATATTTTTGCATATTATTCTATATCTTCCAAAATATTAGTATATGACAATAAAGTTATCAAAAAGATAATAAAAGTCTTAAATTTTGAAGGATTAATATATTATGATTCATGATTTAGGGTCTTTATATTATGATATCTGGGAAAAATGTATTGACTATTTGTTGTACGGTGTACAGACCTTAGTCGGTATATTTTTTATAAAACGGACATACAAATATTGATAAAGATATAAATATCTATCATAATAAACTCTATCACTTTGTTATACGATGTATAGACCTGTGATACAGTTTATTAGTCCAACCCGAAGTATGACATATGTGACTAAAAGTCATTCCAACATATGTATGTACTTCTAAAGATATCATCATATTTTCACTCTCTATATGAAAATATTAATATATTATGAATTTGAAAGTATATTTTTATTTTGGTTATGTAAAATGATATGCATATTAATAATAAAAAGAAAAAGATATTTTAGATACCAAAATGTTTAAGTGTATAACACATACCAAAAATCATATATAAAATGATTTTTTAGAAAGTATGCTTTATTAAATGCTATGTAAATTTAAAATTGGTCAAAAATATTAGTAATCAAAATAGACTTTCATTTCTAAAAATTATAAAGTTAAATACACTCATTTATCCCAATATGATCCCAAGTCACAAAAATTACTCTAACAAAAAGATTTTATTTTTGTACATATTTAGTTTATTAAATTTTCATTTTTTAAATAGGTTACAAAATTTTATCCAAAGTTAGTTTAATTTGATAAAAATGTTTGATCTGTAAATTTTTAACATTGTCGGATGAATATATATTTTTATTCACGGATAAAGATATATATATATTCACGGAATGCTTAAATATTCACGGACAAAAAGAAATAGTATAAGTATTTTCAAAATTTGAAAAACTCACACTTTTCTTTTCCGTGATTATTACTCCGACAATCTCAAATATTCCGACAATCATTTTTTCTTTGATTTCTTCCTGATTACTTGGTTTTATTAAAAACCAATTTGACAGACTTACTCGTTTTTGTATTCCGATTCGACTGGTATAAATTTCTTTCATTTTTGTTAAAGATTTCTTGATTAATCGATCACTTCAAATAACACTTGATACTGTTCAAAATAATCGTCCGACAATTCGAATTGTCGGACCATCCGACAATGCAATATTGTCGGATGAACAGTGTAATGGTTATCCGTGAATATTGAATTCTCGGATAAACAGTACTCCGTGATTAATTCTTATGTTTGACTTTATTAAACTTGTTTGACTATTTGACTACGACAATCATATTGTCGTATAAACAGTACTTATTCACGGATGAATAGTACTTCGACAATATTATTCACGGATGAATAATGTTACGACAATATGAATCACGGATAAAATTTATGACATTATTTTTAATTTTGAATTGTCGCATGAATTTTATTCACGGACAATATGATTCACGGATAAATATATGATTGTCGTATGAATAGTATATCTCTAAGTCATATTGTCGCATAAAATTAATCATTGTCGCATGAACAGTACTCAGTGTGTTATTGTCGGATACCTGAACATTTGAAAATTTTTCTAAGTGTTGAAAAATTTTTAATAAACTTTCTGTTGAGTTTGTGTGTCTAATAAACTCTTGGTGCAGTTTTTATTTCCAAATGGCAGATTTAGATCCTATCGCTGCTATTCAACCCGAAGTTCAACGTCGAGCAGTCGTGTTTGAAAAACGACATAATGCAACTGCATATCTTTTGGAGCAACCGGATAAACCCGAAAATAGGAAATTTTTCCCTATGATAAGGTTTCTTTTACGATCTCGCATATCATATGCCTTGACTGTAGCTGTTCCTAATCTTTATGAAGATCACATGATAGAATTCTGGACTTCAGCTGAATATCAAACAGATGTCAATCCTCCTTGTATTACATCTATGGTTGATGGAAAACCATTGCTGCTGACTGAAGAGCTGATTCGTCATACTCTCCAATTTGGAGATACTTTGAATGCATCAAATGATATTCCTCGAAATGTCATTGATCAGTGTCTTCATCAAATGGGGTGTACTAAAGGACCTCATGATGTTCAAATCTTGAAGAATCACTTCTGTCCACACTGGAAGTTTTTAGCACATATGCTAATTGGATGCATCTCTCCAAGGAAAGCTGGTTTTGATTCGATGAGTTATCAGCTTGCAGGAATTATGACAGCTCTTGTCTTAAATATTCCATTTAACTTCTCGAGATACATTTTTGAGAATCTGGCTGGAAATATTAATAATGATGGATTCTTCATGTATCCTAGGTTTCTTCAGCACATCTTTGATAATCATGTCAACGGGATTACTTATCATGGAAGCATTCTACACTACACTCCTATTCCAAAAAGAGTGTTTGCAGATTGTAATGGATATAGGGGCAAACCGGTGCCGCCTACTGTTGATTTATTTGGACATGTTATTGATGTTGATTTCCAACCGCCACAATTTGCATTACCACAAATTGTACAACCTGCTGATTCTACTACTGATAGTGAATCATCTGAGGGGGAGCAGGAGATGCCTTTAATTGATCATGAAGAAGTAGAATCTTCTAGTTCTGAAGAAGATCAATCATTTCGTCTACAATCTGTCAAAGAATCTTTAGTTCCTCAAAGAATTATTGCTGAAAATATTGAAAAGGAACGACAGGATTTGAGACGTCAACGTGAAGAGGCACAAGATCCTGAATATATACCTGATATTCAGCCATCTCAACGTCGCAGAATTTCTAAACCTAGTTCATCTGCTGATATCGCTTCTACTTCTATGCCGGTTGAGACATCACATGGTATTTCTGTCTCTATTCCAGCATCTTCTACAATACCTGTTGATGTTTCTGTTGCAGCTGGCACATCTTCTTCATTACCTGGACCAAGTGTTAGCATGGCTAACCTTGATGCATCTTTACAACGTGCTGTAAAACCATTGATGACACTTGTTGAGAAGCTTCAAATGGATTTACTTAATGCTGTACAAAGAATTAATACTCAAGACATTCTTCTCGAGGAACAACGACAACAAATTCTATCTCAGAATGATCGAATAGAAGAATTGGAGCTTGACGTCTTCCTTCTTAAAGAAATGTTGGTTGATCAGGGGGAGAATAATGTTAATGATGATGATGGTGATGGTGGTGATGATGATGGTAATGGTGGTGATGATGGTAATGATGATGGTGATCATGGTAATGATGAGGGTGATCATGGTAATGATGGTGATGATGGTGATCATAATGATGATATGACTGAAAATGTTGACGATACTGGAAATGAAAGTGATCAACCAAATTTCTCACAAGCGTTGGTTGTTTTTCAACTAACTGAACCATTAGAAGTTGATCCAATTAATGCAATACATGAGTCTAGAGTGTTTGAGCTTGGAGAATCATCTCATATCTTTGAACAGGAGGAATTATTGGATAGCATTGAAGATGAAGAGGTGCTTTGTCCAACTCCTTTGAGTGTGATCATTGAAGACTTGATACCATTTGTTGAACTTTGCAATGATGGCGATTATGATTTTGAAGATTTCGATCCAGAATATCCTCCGGGATTTGAACCTGATTTTGATTATGTTCACGTTGAAGACTGGGAAGATTCTGAAGATGAACTTCATCCGGAGAATATTCAGTCAGATATGTGTTCACAAGAAGGGTTATGGAAAGACTCTGATGATGATAAAGAGCCTGAGCAAAAAGTCTCTTGGTGGTTTCCCAAACAACCAAGTCCAGTGATTACAGTTCGTAAGTTCTTCAAGATACCAAGATATGAATGCGTTGGTAGAATTATCAGATGGAAATATGATAATGACAACAAAGTATTCATTATTAAGAGAACTGATGGACTTCAATATTTTCACTCAACGTTCAAAGCCTTAGGAAAATTACCTAAGTGTGAAATCAACCATTTAGCTTCTGTGGATATAATTAATCGTTCAAGACATGGTTTGATAAATTGGATGGCTGATACGTTATCAAGAGAAAGTAATAATGGAAAATTCACATGGGTTAAGGAAACTTTCCCATTGAGGACCGTTGATTATTTTGATATCGATCCGATTTCTAATCAACCAAGAGTTACTTTGAAATATCCTCGAGTTAAATGCATGACGAAGATTCCTCTTGAGAAATTGCCTGTAAATTTTTCTAAGTTTGTGAGTCATTGGAGGTATAACGGATCAACCGGAGAAGCAGAAATCGCCTGTTATGATAGAGACTTAAATGGAGAAGTGATGTGGAATAGAGAGTCGATTGTATATGTCTTTGATCCTCTGAGCTTAATTAATCTGTCAAAAGATGATCTTGAAGTCTTGCTCGAGAATCCAATTGTGTATGATGATGCCTATGATGATGAAAAGATGGCATTGAAATTTCAACGGGTTGTAGAAGTGTGCTGCTCTAAAGGTATTTTTGCTGGATGCAATCTTCCTGAATATGCTTGAAGATTTGAAGAAAAGAATCAAGTATTATCAAAGGGGGAGTTTGTAGAGACAAAAGTTGATTAATACTTAATTTTGTCTAAAGTATTTTAATCCGTGAATAATCTTTGTATCCGTGAATGTCTTGTGCGTGAATGCTTTGTGAGAATGTCTATCCGACAATGCTTATTCGACAATACTTTGGATCCGTGAATGATGAAGTCAGTGAATGTTAAATGGTTCGACAATACTCATCCGTGATTAGCCTGGATTCACGGATAGTATAATTCCGTGAATGTTTATTCACGGATTATACTTGAATTGTCGTAGGCTTACACTTAGAATTGTCGTAGGACTTGTCTATAAATAGAAGTAGATGAAGTCAGTTTAACTACTTCTGCGTATGTAATATTGACGCTTCTTGATGTAATTTTGAGATCACTTGTACATCTCTTGTATATGAAAATATAATCAATATTTTCTTGTTAATTCTTTCATCTCATTCTTCTTTTATTACAATTGTATTTGTGTGTATTTGTATTCCGCACAAATAGACACAAGTTCTAGTTTGCGTTTCCTGATCCAGGACTCTCACACAGTTAGGTTTTCTTAATTGGACCTAACGCTCAAGTTAAGATTAGACTATGTGCTCATGGCTGTATAACTTTTATTTTGCTTAATTGCATTTTAAATTCAATTAAATCCTGCGGTTCATACAAATATGTGTTGACATACAAACCTGTGAGCTCACCAACGTTTCGCTGACCCCTTTTAGCATGTATCACAGGTACTCAGCAGTAGGTTGGCTGCCCAAAACATGAATCATTAGCTCGAGTCTGCATTCAAACAAATCAGAGATTTAATTGCATTATTATATTTTGTATAGATTAATTATGAAATGTAAATCTCTCAATTTCAAGTAACTGAGCTAATGTAAATAGTATTTGATGTAAACTTTGGTTTTATCAATACAATGTAAAATGACGTATTTAGTGGCCGTTCATTATATCTTATGTGCTGTGTATATTGATTAGTCACGCCCCGATCCGATTCGCTTCCGCAACCTGAATTTGGGGGTGCGACAAAAACGTCTTTTAAAGATTCGTGTCTTCCTTTTGCCTAAATGTTCATAGTGTAAATACTAACACCCTACTATTTGATTGCTCAGACAGTATGTCACTGGGTTGCTAGGTTGTGGTATTTCCAATTAGAGGAGGCCACATAACTCTTCAACACTTTCCATATAATGGAGTAGTGACCCTTCTTGGAATATGATTCCTGAGCGTATGTGTGACACCCGTCAAATTAGGACTAGTTATTAGGTTCTAATCATTTTGTTAATATATGTAATTAGTTCTGTGTTAGGTTAATTGTGTGTATCACTACATATATTATTGCATATATACGCATTTACATGATTAATGAAATCGTGTCACATTATATCGGCCAAATTCCGATTCATTTATATGGACGTTGGTGAACCTATTTTATTAAATAATATGAATTTATTTAATATACATATTTGTTTCTAAATATTATTTCCATAATATTTCATAAGTTTTTTGTATCGTACAAATAAGTTATACGTGACGAAGATGCGCAGATCGCGCCTGATCATTGAACAAAAGTCAAAATATATTTTAGTTGGTAAAATATATAATTTTAAATAAAAAGTTTCATTTAAAACATTTTGTTATAAACTGATAACAAAACGTTTAGTTAAAATGTCATAAAGTTTAATAATTACGACACTTTGCCAAACATTTCATAAATGTTTCCGAGTATTATTTGAGTAATACTACAATCAAAAATATCGAAAACCATTCGTTATTTATAACTCGTACGTATGACATTCAAACGTCTAATTATACGTTTATACGACCGGAGAAACGAACACCGCACGGAGCGCAAACTCGAGGAACAAATTTGAGACAACCACCACCTTGTGGGACCCACCCACAACCGATTTTTCAAAGCTTCCCAAATAAGATCCACAAAATGTGGATCTTGTTGTTGAAACCTCAAGACCAAAAACAATAATTCTTCTCATTTTATCATTTATCACATCTCATTTTCTCTCTACTCTCAATCTCATTCTTGGCTCTCTCTCTCTACATCCATAACCACCACACCAAATCATCATTTACTTGAAGAAACACAAAGGAAAAAGGAGGTGGAAGCAAAATTGAAACATTACCATCTTTCAATCCATCTTTAGATCAGCGATTTCTCTTGTAAGCAACACTTCTACCTCACTAGTTTCACTTACTTTATGTTTATATACATGTTATTAAGTTCATTTAACAAGATAATGTCCAAAACAAAACATGAAAAACGTTTTTATAAAACATGTACATATATGTATAAATCTGTCCAGTTTTTATGCATTACGAGAAAAATCATATAAAATCGTATACTCAACGAAAATACATGAATCTTATGTCCAAATTTACGTATGGATGTTAGCTACAACTTTTGTGTTTGTCACTTGGACTAGATCCTCACGGATCTGAGTGTAGAAGGGGATCTTTGAGTGTTACACGATTTTGTAGCAAATCTGACCACACCTCATTTCTATTTTTAGTTAAAATAGTAAATGAACCCCTAAAATCATGATAAAATGCATATTTAAGCTAGACATATTGATGATTATGTTTGATTTTTGGTTGGGCTTGATTCGGCTTAAAAGTGTAGAAAACGAAGGATTCCTTTTATCAAAAAACCGAAAAACATAAGTATAAGGACTGTTTTGGTATAATTTTGAATCTGACACTTCGAGAGATCCGCGGAAGATAACGAAAATTTTTATAAATTTATTTTACCATTTTAAGGGTTTGGTAAAAATGTCAGGTCAAACCGAGATCGTTAACCATGTTTCCGACAAAGGCCGGACCTGATCAGTGGCGAGTGTCGCATGGACCATAAATAGTCAGCGACACTTAGCCAAGTGATGCATATATATTTGATAAACATTATTGGCGACACTTAACCTAAATTGTCGCCAAATTTAAATGACGTATACCTCCGACACTTAACCCTAGTGATGCCTAAATTGATTTTCAATTCTCATCCGACACTGACCATAATTGTCGCCACCAAGTGACGCCACCTCATGCGACACTTCATCTAGTGACGCCAAAAACGATAAACTTCATATTATATGCGACACTACCCTTAGTGTCGCCAAAAACTATTAAGTGTCTCCAGAGAGTGTCGCCAAATATGGAATACTTATAACTTATTTTCACACTAAGTGTCAAATGACATAATACCTTCAATAGTTATACGATACGAATATTAAACACTTCAAATATACTTTATAAGTATATCATTTCAATATTCTAATAATAATGTTTTGAGATTATTACTACAATTAATCACCAACGGACCATACATACTTTTTTTTCAATAATATCTAATCAAACCAAATCATTGGACATTACTGGTTGGATGAACAACTAGCATAGATGATCTGCTAAGACATCTAATCATTATTATAACCTTGCGCATCTAAGACGTCCATCAGGTTTCAGTCGTTGGAGACGACGTCATTCCTTGTATACCATCATTGTTGCTTGATAGCATCTCATCAGACTCAGGTGATTCCCATAGCCCCACATTTTACTGTTTTCAACCCAGGGGTGGATACATGCTCAATTTTCATTTACATGTGAATACAAGTACAAAACATCGATATATTGATTGTTTGAGTTTGTTTTACCTAATCATGAAGCCCTCCATCACATAGTTTTTTAGTATTGCGATAGCGTGAATGTTAGTGTATGGTACCATATAGGATTGACAATCCTCGTCCAGGATAGGTCCGCTACCAGGATTGCGGTCAAACGGACGCATTATCATTTATTCATACGTGTGTTGATTAGGCATACGCAGGAGGCACCCTCGCTCATGCACTTAATTGTGATCCTGACATCCTCAGTTAATCTTAAACTATGGCCTCATGGCAGTAATATACAATCATTATTTTATTTGCTTAATGGAAAATCATCATACTTAAATCTTGTGGTTCATAACTCATATTTCATCATTATACAAACCTGTGAGCTCACCAGCTTTTAGCTGACCTTTTAGCATGTATTCTCAGGTACACAGTAGTAGTCAGACTGGTCAGGATTAGCTAGCTCGAGTCGCATTCAGACATAAGGAGATTCACATGCTTTTCTACATTTTGTATAATTAGATATGCCTTAGAATCTCTAACATTTAGCTTGCGAGCTTTTGTAAATAGTATAACATTGTAAAACTTTTATATTATCAATGTAATGGTTTAAACAACGCATATAGAGTCGTTCACTTTATCTTATGTGCTATTGATATTTGATTATTCGCGCCCCGACCCGAATTGCTTCCGCAACCCGATTTTGGGGGTGCGACAGATTGGTATAAAAGCCTAAGGTTATAGTGAACTAGGTTGCATTTAGTGGGCCTAGACTATGACCGTTAGGCTGTATTCCTTATTAGGTATAACTGGTTCAGTGATTACATCATAAGAGTTTAATTTAACATAGCCTGATCAACTATGTAAAATTAAATGAAGATGATGTAAGATCTGAAAGGGGGTTATGGCTTAACAGGAATGCACTAGTTGACTCTGACCATGAGAGAAACGGGACTCTTACTTATTATGTGCTAGAAACATACTAGGCTATTATGTGATATACGAGTATATACATACATAGGCCTCACTTTTCTTACGCTTTGTCACAGAAATAGCAAACACACCTACCGAAACATCGCCTGCTTCTTCACACTCTTAATCGGGATCACGTAACTCGTGGGTAGAAAGGAGGACTAATGGTTCACCTCGAGCTAACCCCTATCCCCCTCATGATACCCACACTAACCGAGCCCGTTGACTGGTTGATGCCCGTCGATAGAATTGGTTACCCGACAAAATCACAATATGGAGAAATGAGGAAGGAATAAAACTTCCCAACGAAACCGGGGAATTTTCCAACATGAAAATCTCTCCCTACACTCGAGAACCTGCTCACTTCATTGTGCCATTTTTAGCTGTTAACTTAAGCCGCCACGAGCAACAACTTCGCGATATGGACATGGAATAACAGGAGACTCGCGAGAACTGGAGACTCACAGATATGGAGCGTATCAACTAAGTCTCTGAGATCATGAAAATACCGTTAGTAACATGGACATTCTCCATAACCAACGGGAGGAAACTGCTGAGACCATGAAGATCGTCCACAATCAAGTAAACAATAACCGACATGAGATCTCCGTCTTACAATCAAGGCTGAATGAATGTGAAACACGCCTGCGGGAAACCGAAGAGGTACTCAGGGTGGTTAGCATACTTGCAGAGTCCATTGACCGTATCACTTCCCTGAGCCACAACTCAGTCTACACCAAGATTAGTGTAGTATCTATCTTGTAGCCTGTTAAGATATCTATGTAAACTCATTCGGCCGGATGTAATATTCCCGACATCTTTTGTGAAACAACTAAGCTTGTAACTTTTTGGAACTCAGATTATCAATCAAAAATCTACTTCTATTATCTTATTGTGATGTTATGTATTTACCGCATTTATATATACATCCATAGTAACCATCATCCTGGTGCAAATTCTAATGTACCTATTATTTCTTTTCTTGAAGAATCATGCCACATAAGAGGAAGAGTTTCACTGATGCTGAGATTTTTGCGCTCATTTCTCGAGGTGTGGCCGAAGCCTTGGCTACAAGAGAGTCACCGCGGAACACTCGTAGAAGTGATGAGACTGTGAACAATACCTCTCTCATCCAACCCTTCTCCTATAAGGACTTTCTTAACTACAAGCCTTTTTACTTCGAGGGCACGGAAGGTGCTATTGGCTTGATCTGATGGATCAAGAAAATGGAGTCTGTTTTTCGCATCAGCAATTGTACTGAAGAAGACCGAGTCAAGTTTGCCACCTGAACTTTCCTGGAAGGTTCTCTCACCTGGTGGAATTCTTATGCCACATCTGTGAGCATCGATGTTGCATTCCTAATCCCTTGGGAGGATCTGAAGAAAATGCTGAGGGACGAGTATTGTCCCAATGAGGAACTCCAACGATTGGAAGATGCGGAACTCCAGCGATTGGAAGATGAGTTCTAGCATTTGACGGTTCAGGGAACCGATATCACCAGTTACACCATCCGCTTTCAACAGCTTTCTCTTGTGGACTCCCAGAGAATATTCAGGGGCATATCACCTCATCCAAATCAGGAACCATTCAGGTTGCCATCCATATGGCCTACGAGCTCATGGCTCAGGTTGTTCGCCATGAGACCCCTATTTCATCTTCTGGGAACAACAACAAGAGGAAATCTTCTGGAAACTCCAACAGCCAACTAACCTCCAAAAAGCCTGAGACTGTTAAGGCTTACTCTTCTTGGTTTGGGGACAAGAAGGGTTACACTGGGAACAAACCTCACTGTTCCAAGTGCTACTGCCATCATGAGGGTCCTTGTGGTTTTTGCAACAACTGCAAGAGGTATGGACATACTTCCAAGGACTGCCGAGCACCCAAGGCCAACAACAACAACAACTCCAATCAATCAAAGGCCTGCTATGAATGCGGCAACACGGGGCACTACAGGAATGACTGCCCGAAGCTAAAGAACAAGAACAACGACAACAATTTAAAAGGTAGAGTCTTTTTCTGAACTTAGGGGATGCCCATCAAGACCTGAATGTGGTCACGGGTACGTTCGTCATCAACAACCTAACCGTCTGTATTCTATTTGATACTGGTGCTGATAAGTTTTATTTCAGATGAAGTTTACCCACTGCTTGACATCATCCCTGTTGCATTAGATGTTAAGTACATTATTGAGTTAGCTAATGGTAATCTCATTGAGACCGACAGTATAATACCTAATTACGCTTTAAACCTCGTCAACGAACTCTTCTCCATTGACCTTATACCCGTCGAGATCAAAAGTTTCGACATCATTGTTGGTATGGACAGGTTGTCCAAACATCGCGCTGAAATCATCTGTTCTGAAAAGGTCATCCGCATTCCCCTCGCCACTGGTAGAATTTTGATCATACAAGGGGAGACCGGAGGGATGAGAATGAACATCATATCGTGCATGAAAACCCATAAGTACTTTATAAAGGGTTATCAGGAAATCCTCGCACATGTCATGGAGAAAAAGTCGGAGGAGAAGCGACTTGAGGATGTGCAAATTGTTCGAGACTTTCCTGAAGTCTTTCTCGAAGACCTACCTTGCCTTCTACCACCGAGACAAGTCAAATTTCTATTGATCTCGTGCCCGGTGCAGCACCGGTGGCACGAGCACCGTACCGACTAGCCCCATCCGAACTTCAGGAGTTGTCCACCCAGTTACAGGAACTCCTGGAAAAAGGATTCATTCGACCCAGTTCTTCACCTTTGGGAGCTTCGGTCTTGTTTGTAAAGAAGAAGGATGGTTCTTTCCGCATGTGCATCGATTACCGTGAACTGAACAAGTTAACAGTAAAGAACTGTTATCCGCTACCCTGCATTGATGACCTGTTTGACTAACTTCAAGGGTTGAGTTATTATTCAAAGATCGATCTACGGTCAGGTTATCATCAACTCCGAGTTCGTGATGCTGACATTCCGAAAACTACTTTCCGAACTCGCTATGGGCATTACGAATTCCAAGTGATGTCATTCGATTTAACAAATGCATCGACTGTATTCATGGATCTTATAAATCAAGTGTGTAAACCTTATCTCAACAATTTTGTCATTGTCTTCATCGATGACATTCTTATCTAATCATGCAACAAACAAGAACATGCGCAACATCTGAAAACCATCCTAGAACTACTCAAACACGAGGAGTTATTCGCCAAATTCTCCAAGTGTGAGTTATGGATGCAAACCGTTCAATTCCTTGGATACGTGATTGACATTCAAGGAATTCATGTGGATCAGTCAAAAATGACATTCAACGAAAATAGTGAAAAACCATAAAATACGTGGTCTATTTGCATTAAAACGCTCTTTTTTTTGGGGGGGGGGGGGACCACGGTTTAAAAAAAACACGGAACACGGTTCTTACTTGTGAACCGTGGTCTATTTACTTAAAAAAGGAACACGGTTCTAATTACATAGAAGTGGTCTATTTGTCTAATTATAAAAAAAAGGAACAAGGTTCCTACACTAAGAACCGTGATTATTTTGAATTTTCAAAAGGACCACGGTTCTTATTACATAGGGGTGGTCTACTTGACTAATTATAAAAAAGGAACAAGGTTTCTATATTAAGAACCGTGATTATTTTCAAAAGGACCATGGTTTCTAATGTGGGAACCGTGGTACTTTCTCCAAAAAAAAATTGAAATTTTAAAATTTTCAAAAGGACCACGGTTCTTAATGTGGGAACCTTGGTCCTTCGTCTAAAAATTTAAAAAAATTGAACTTTTCAAGTACCCGCCTTTATATTCTCTTATTCTGCAATATTCTTCCAGACCACCCCACCTCTTATATATTTGCCCTAAAACCTTCCATTTGCTCCATTATCATTAATTCAAATATTTAATTTTTGATTTTATATCTGAAACCCAATTTCATTATGTTTCACAAATATCATCTCCATTAAAATACTACTACTCATTCATATACGATTGGTTGTTCTTCATTCTAGTTTATATACATCTACCTTCGTATTTAAAGTTGTTCTCCCAATTTATTACCCAACGAGATTGTTTAAGGTAATTTGTTACTTGATTCTAATAGTTTTCTATTTGTTACTTCGATTTTGGCTCTACATTTTTCTTGTTTCTTCGATTTGGTTTTAGAGTTTTATCTTTGATATTTTTATATGAAGGTTGTATAGTTTGTACATCTTTAGGTTGTATTTCAAAATTTTACAGATTATACATCTTTTTAGTTCAATATTTGTTTGGTTTAACTTCTTCAATTATTGTTATTTCTTTCCGCTTAGGTACTTGATGTGGCAAATGAGTAATACCTTGCTTCGAAGGAAGAACCCCACGTTATGAAGATGTTAATTTTATTCATATCTGTGTTTGTTATTATTAATTTATACATTGTGTAGTATTAGATATAGTTTGACTTCAAGGGTTGTAATATTTTATTAAGGTTTGATGTAATGATAATCGTTTTCTTATAATAAAGATATACAATATGTTTGCAAATTGTTATTTATGTTTTTGTAAGATCATAAATTTATTATTAGTTGAAATACGTTTTAGAGAATTGAATGAACAAGCTAGAAAATATATATATATATATATATATATATATATATATATATTTTAATTTGTCAAATAAACCACGGTTCTTAGTGTAGGAACCTTGTTCCTTTTTTTCCTAATTAGTCAAATAGTGTAACACCCCCAAATTTTGTGTTTAGCGGAAGCAAGCTTTGGGGTGCTACTAATCAAATATCAACAGCACAAGGATAAAACAAACGACATCTATATGCAACGTTTGAAAAATGGTTACAATTCATAGATACAAAGTTCGAAAACATAGTGTTTTCGGTTACAAAATGTAGTTCCCTAGAGTCCACGCGTGTAGCGGGAGATTCTATTACATAATCATAATGTACAAAAGATAATGCTAAGAATCTCCGTTATATGCAACGTAGAAATCATGCGACTCTAGCTAGTGTCCAGGGGTAATCCTACTCCGTCTGTGTACCTGAGATACAAAGCTAAAAGGGTCAACCAAAAAGGTTGATGAATCTTACAGGTTTAGTAATAAGTAGTTATTATGAACCACAGTATGTACCAGTATTGCTATCAGTAAAATAAGTAAATCAGTAAATCATCACAAGTGCCATGAGCTCACAAGTTGAAGCTTAACAGTGTAATGTGAATGGTACAGTTAAGTACAGCATCACGTACCCCCATGAGTGCTATCCGAACACCCATATATAACAAGTATCAAATGCTCGTTTCTACGGAAGAGTTCGTGTTAGCGCTACTACCCCGGGCGGGGATTGTCAGTCCCGAATGGATCCATCCTACTAATACTCGCGCTTAAGTCTATAACTAACAACTTATGATAGGAGGTTTTCAGTGGATAAACAGTAACTCATGTGTTGTATATAAAAGCAATGAAATCAGTTTAGTACATCATGTTCATACGTAAAACAGTTGCTAAGTATCTCACCCCAAAGTATAAAAACGGTAAAATGGGGCTATAAGACTCACCTGAGCCTAGCGAGTAGGCGAAATCAAGTAAGTAAAGCGGTCGTAAGTCCGTGTATCGGTTCTCAGAACCCTGCAACCTTCTGAGTCCGGAATGCACAAGGTTGTAAGTACATAAGTAAATAAGTTGGTGTCCTGAAAGGTCACCCATGCTAGTTGTCCACTCAACTAGAAAACGTCCAAGTGTTTGTTTGTAATCAATTAGGGCCCGTTGGTGACGGGGTGTAATAATAATTTACATATTATCATTGTGTTGTATTTTGTTATGTTGGTTCTTTGAAAATGTATCTGTAATTCAAAAATCGGGAAAGTTTTACCTAGTCTGGCTGCGGACTAAAAAGTGTTGCGAACTGAGTTCGGCTCGCAAGGCAGTAGGCTGCGAACTGAATTCGGTTCGCAGCGTAAGGTTCGGTTCGTAGAACTCGACTCGCAGGTCGGTTCGCAGGTCAACTCGCAGTTCAATTCGTAGATCAATTTGGTTCACAGGTCAATTCGGTTCGCAGGTCGATTCGCAAAACCCTCAGCTCGCAGATACGGGTTGCGAACTGAGTTGGATCTCAGTTCGCAGATTGAGCTGTTCGTGAATTTTTGTATGGGTTTCGATTTTTAAAGCATTTTCCGTGGAATTTTGGACATAAACTTGTTGTGTGAACATTCTAGCATGTAAATCATAGCTTTACAAGTAATTTAAGAGGGCTTTCAAGTATTCTTACCAAGAAATCGAAGATGGAGGAGATGGGGGAGATGAAGATGAAGTTCTTGATACTCCTTGCTTCCTTGTGATGATGATGGTCGATTTAATGGTGGTGGTGTTGCTGATTTCCTCAGTTTTTAGAGAGAGAGAGGTACGAAATGGGTAGAGAGAGATGAGAGGATTTTTGGTGGAAGTTGTGTGTGAAATGAGGTGAGTGTAGGAGGAGAAAGGAAGAAAAGGGAAAAGGGGTCTCGGGTTGGTTCGCGGGTTAGAGCCGACCCGTTTGCGGGTTTAGGCTCGTGGATTTGTTTCTTAAATTTGCGTTACGTTCGTTAGTCATCTAAAGGTCGTTTCGCGTTATGTGTTAAAGTATATCCGAAATATTTTTAAATGAAGTATTTTATCGAAATACTTAACAATGGGTCATAAAAATATGATTTGATTTATTTTCCTTTGTTGGGCGTGTTTCGTGTGCTTTCGTTGCGTTTAGAGCGTTTTAGAAAAATACGGAATATGTGTAATGTATTTTCTCAATATATTAATCCAAATAATGTTTGTTTGGATAATTCCACGTTATTTTTAAAAGGTTTTGTCACCAACGTCCAAGTTAACTCGTGTCGGACTCATTCAGGTTAAATCGCACTATTTAAATCAAATCGCGTACGGATACATATATGTATATATGTATGTATATATATATATATATATATAAATCTCATTAGATATACAAATAGGGTCTGTAGTTAGTCCTATTACATACTTACCACAAATAGTTACACGTAATTAGGCATAATTAATCATCCTAATTGGGCAGGTGAACATAATAATAATACGATGAATTATTATTACGAAAACTCACCAACGGGCCGTACATGTTTTCAAAACACAAACAAACAATCAAACATTTGGACATAACTAGTTGAATGGACAACTAGTATAGATGGTCTATTGAGACATCTACTTACTCATATAACCTTGCGCTTTTAGGACGCCCTGCAGGTTACAGTCTTCGGACAACATCGGTTTGTGCAACATCATACTTGCTTGATAGCAACATACTAGACTCAGATGAGTCTCATAGCCCCGATTTTTATTGTTTTACCTCGGGGTGAGGATACATGCTCAGTTTTCATTACAATGTGAACATGATAAACGCCAAAATGTACTAGATTATAGTACTAATTACCCCTTCGTTTAATAGATTTCTTATGCATTTTATGTGAATAAGATATTTATTTCGTTCATATTTTTAATTAGGAGTTTAATCGGAGCTTGGATTGAAAAGAAACAGAAAACGAGCTTATTGCGAAGAAAAGTTGCAAAGAGAATAAAACAATGGACAAGAGAAGCTTGAATCAGAAAGAGAACAAAAGATGAGCTGAAAATGATAAAAAGATGGAAAATATTCCTGAAATTCAATCCATACGCCGTATGGAAATCCATACGCCATATGGATTAAAGCGGTGGAGGCCCAATATAACGCGGAGCTGGGCCGGGCTTCTTTGCAATCCATACGCCGTATGGAAATCCATACGCCGTATGGATCAATTCGGCAGAATATGTTAAAAACCTCATTTGCCTTACTTAACCGGTTGGACTATTGTTTTGTCGGACAACGGTTGCTTATTCAATTAAGTTGTAAAATATATATAAAAAATAATAAATAAAAAAAGGTTTTTCGTTAATCACGCACAATTTTATAGGCTCAAGTTGTTAAACAAATATTTTTGTCTTGTCTAGAAGTTGTGATGATTAATGATGTAATTTTGCTGTATATCATTGTTTACTTGTTAATTCTATGTATATGCATGTAGTATAGTTTAATTTTTAATGGAGCGAAGTTTTTGAATTTGGTTTGCACAAATGTTCGATCGGCGGTTTAGTGCACTAGCCGACGGTTGGAAGGACGTTTTTGCGAAAAATTTTTGTTTATGCTCTGTTTGTCATATATTTTATGTACTAATTATTATTGCTTATTTCCTCGTACCTTATTTTATGTAGGTTATTGTTTTTTGAATTGTTAGTTTTAATTTTTAATTAGTTATTTTATATTTTGTTTTCTTGTTAGTTTTGCAGTTTTGAACTTTGTGGGTGTGTTCTCTGGAAACCCTCACGAGACTATAACTCGTTCACTCGGGATACCGAGGGGTTTAAAGGCTTGTTGCATATGAAAAATGCAACCGTGATGCCTATGGAAGTGTGCTGTTGTATATTTTCATAATCTGAATCAAGAAAGCATTTTTCTTCAAGATCAGGGGAGTTTTCTGTTCACTTCTTTTCTATTCCCTATTTTACAATTCCTTGTTTTGCAATGAGGACATTGCTTTATTTTAAGTGGGGGATGGGGAAAAGAAGTTTGCTTGTCCCAAGTTATGAATTGGTAAATATTGGTAAATTTCAAGCTAGAGGGCATTCTATGTTGGTCATTTTTCAGCCCAAAATTTTCTTTTAAAATATATTCCTTTTACGTTTAGCAAATCTTGTAACGAGTCTGGGAAATTCAAGGGATAAATTGAACTTAAATTAGAAAGTTCATCATGTGTTGTATCGATAGGCAATCTATGTATGAGTTGTTGAGCTATTAAATAAAATTAATGTAAGAAGTATGTGATATTCTGAGAGGAACTTTAGCAATTTATGACTTTAGTCTTAATTATTATATATGATAGTGTGCGATATGCCATAATTTTGGAATTCAATTAATATCATTTGGGGATATACTAAGTGTTGTTTCCTCTGTTGTACGTAAGTACAGACCTGGTCTCCATCGGTATATTTAATGAAAAAGAGCAAAAAGAGTTTAAAAGAATTCATGATTTAAAAATGTAGTCAAATTATGTCGCTTTGTTGTACTGAGGTACAGACCTGCCACCAATGGTTTGACTAAAAAGTTATTATACTAAACCAAAGTCAAGTTATGTCGCTTTGTTGTGTTGAGGCATAGACCTGTCACCAATGTCTTGACTTAAAAAATGATCATTTTAATTGGATATCCATAGTATGTGTAATATTAGCACGTTATGTGTATAAGGGTATTTTGCTATTGGGAATCAAGGGTAAAGCTGCTAGAATAATGATAAGTCATGTTCAATTACCTAAGTATAGATTGTTTGGGTGGACAACAATATCGGTAATCCTTGTGAGTTATCTGAACACAAATACAAAACTAGATATATTGACAGCGTGAGTTGTTTTACTAATCATGAAGCCCTCCACCTCATAGTTTGTTAATATGGATTTAGCGTGAATGTTAGTTTATGGTACCATATGGGATTGACAATCCCCTTACAGAGTAGTCGCACTTCCACGACTGCGGTCGAACGGACGCATTATCATTTGTTCATACGTGTGTATGATTAGGCACATGTAGGAGGCAACCTCAATCAGGTACTTGATTGTGATCCTGACACCTCAGTTAAGCTCGAACTATGAGCTCATGGTAGTAATATTGATCGGCCGCTGACGGTCGGTTGTCGTTTCGGATCAACCATCGACGGCGCGATCTGTTTCGAACGTTTTAAATTTATATTTGCTGGGAATCCTAAGCCTTATTACTACCTACTGCTCTAAGGGTATTAGGGTAGTAAGTGGTAAGTCTGACTCAGGTGTCGTTCATAAAATCAGAGCGAATCGAAATGAAGCGGATACCTCAGAGAATAGTAGCTAATAGGATGGGTTTTATAGAGCATGCAGGGTTTGTTTTTGGTTTTTCTAATTCAACTAAAATGCAGGAAAGTAAATTCGAAACTACGGATAGGGTAAGCAGATAGATAGAGATTGTGATTATTGAAGTTTCAATATTCAGGTTTCAGGATGATGTTCATTATAGAGGTGATTGGAGACTTGCCTTAATCAACAGAGGTTTGGTGTAAACACTAGTGTTGGGATCGAAGTTGAAATGACTAAGTGTTGAAGACTGAAGATAAAGTCTCAGCCAATGTTAGAGTAAAAGACTGCAGCTGTTAGAAGAGATGAAGACTAGCCACTGCTAGTATGTTTGTAATAGATAGCCACTGTTGGTAGAATACTTAGTGTTTTGTAAATAACACTCGTAGCCACTGTTAGTATATAATATAGTCACTACCACTGTTGGTATGTTTAATGAAGTTGGTTAGGCAGTTAGAGTTATTTATGAAATAAATTTACATTCTATGATTTGATGACAACTGGAGATTGTATAGGACTCTATGCATTATAAATAGAGATCCGTAGAACCTAGAATAGGTTAACTTTAGCTTCAAGGTGTAAACCCTAATACTCTGTGTATTCGTATTATTGTTCTAATAATATTGAAGCTTTTGATAATATTGTTTACGTATTATTTAAACTTTCTTGAATATTGTTAAGTGTTATTCTGCAACTTCTTAACAAATAAATCAAAGCAAACTTAGTTAGATCGATAATTGGGTTTAACATGTGGTATCAGAGCAGGTTTTCGCTTTGATATTCAAGAAGTTTGAAGGTTTTAAGTTTCTGGAAAGTTATAGAGATGGCAACAGAGTCAAATGATGGAATTCAAGTCACAAAGATTCACATGCTCAAACCAGATGAGTTTGAACTATGGCAGACTCGAATCAAATAATATATGCTGCTCATGGACTATCAGATGTGGGACGTGGTATGCAATGGTCCTGCATATAATGTAGATGGTGATGGTGTATGTTATGTTGCACACCGGTCGTTGGAATTTATAATGGTGATGCAGCACAATAGAGGGTTTTAAATTTGTAAGGCTGGGGCCTAGGGTTACTATTATGCTAATCAAAGGGCTAGCAAATGACAAGTATGACCTAGGATCATTCTTCAAAGCGCGGCAAATTGAAGCTGGGGGATTTAGAAACTTTAATGTATTTAGCTAGGGAGAAAAGAGTTGGTTTTGGTTTTGGTTTTGGTAATGGATTTTCTATTCTAAATTAAATTAAAATAAACTAAAAGGTGGAAGTTACTTCGGGCGTTCAGCAATTCAAGCGATTGTCTACTATGAAGTGGTTTAGGAGTTGTTTGATATGGAGAGTTCTAATGAGGATAAGTTCGTAAGTTAATATGAGCTATCACTGCAATCCTTCTATCGGGCTAACGCAGAGGTGTCCACAATCAGGCAAATAGAATATCACGTGGGTTGCAGCAAATATTAAAGCATACACCAAAAGTTCTCTCAAATGTATACCCATATTATCTGACAGTTAATCTTGAATCCTATTCCCCAATCTCGGTCGTTAGAGATGTCCGAATCATGGCATAGTTTGTTAAATAAACAATATTATGAACGAGGCTTACCCTCACCGGAATAGGTTGGACTAACTGGTCTAGGCGGTCGAATAATATGTCATCACTTATTCGTACGAATTAACAACATTACTCAGGTATGCAAGAATACAGGGATGGTTTGTACTACAAATGGAAACTTAAGTAACACATTTGTTATTTGATTCATAATATAACTACCTTCGGTCATTCTCGACTTCCATACCTTTGTACTCCGCCGTAGGCGTTTCCAGTACTATATCAGAGAATAGTCGAATAGGGGCCATCATATTACTTCACGATATTTAATGCCAATTGTATTTCACTATTATGATGATCCTAAGGCAACAATCAAACAAGAACGTGCAATAAGATGATCAAAGCAACAGTTCAATATAAGCATACAAAGGTATTATTTAAGTCGAGGATATTCCGAAAGTTATCTCGAAAATATCGTTTATATGAATTTAATCTTAATCTACCTCTATTCCCATATTCCGTGTCTCTTGGATCTTATTTTGGTCTAGAGAACACCGGCCATGCCGAGCTCAATGATTCAATCTAACATAGTATAACTAAGTGACCTATATCCTATGAGTTAGCTACGTTCATTTTTGGATAAGGTTTTAGTCACAACATGAGTTGAGCAGATAAACGATAAAGATTTAATTCCTACATCTATTTTATATATAAACCATCCGCAATCTCATAACATACAACACAATTACATATTTAAAACTTTCTAAACGACTATCATAGCAGACAATTGAGTTATCTAGTTAATCATGGCAATTCTAGCATGCATATTTAAATTTATAAAATAAAGAACAAACATATTTAAATATGGAAGATAGATTAAAACCTGGAAAGGTATACAAATAACTCGTAGCTACAATGCGTCCCAGAGCACCTCCGTACAAATATTTCTTAGTTAATTAATTAGCTATTCTAATTAATTAAACTATCCTAAAGGAAGAAATACTAATTTTACAAGAAAGAAAGTGTATGGAGTGTGTTTTTTCAAGATGCGAAGGTATATGAAAGGTGTGTGTTCAAATGAACCATGGGCTCCCTATTTATAGGGGAAAATTGGTGCATTCTAGCAACTTAGGGCACATGTTAGCAAAAGATGGGAAAGTTGCTAGCACATGTACCCTAAAGCGCATAAAGGTCTAGCACGTGTACCCCAAAGTCGCGGAAAAGGCCTAGCACATGTACCCTGCGAGTACGGACGAGGATGAAAAAGCACACGGGGGAAGGGGGTGGCTAGCCGGATCTGACACCATGGTGGCCAGCAGCGGCAGCATGGTGGCCGGCGGCGGCTGCCACCTGCCCGCCCCGGTTCGTCGTCTTTCGCCTCGTTTCTTGATTCGTGTGTATCTCCTTCGTTATGCGTCCGTTTGCGTTGATTCTTTTTGCGTTGGATTCGTTTTTCAAAAACGAAGACTTGATGAAAAGAAATCCCAAAAATATGTCTCTGATCTTTGGATGTCTCATTCGAATCTTTTGAATCTTCCGTCGTACATAGAATCTTCATTCTTTATCCCTTTTTGTTGATTATTCTTCTGTTAGATTCGTATTTTAAAAACGAATATCTTGGATAAGAGAAATCTCAGTGATGGGTAATTTTGCCTTTAAATCTTGTCTTGATGTCTTGAATCTTCAAACGTGTGTGGAATCTTCGTTTTTCGTCCGTTTTGCTTGATTTTTCTCGTGAAACTCTATTTTGACCTTCTTGACAATGTTTCATTGATTTGAACATTATTTGAGTTTATTTGCAAAGTATTGTTCCAGAATGAGAGAGATATCGGTAGTAAAAACGTGACTTTTTACGCGATATCAAGTATCCCATACTTCGAATTTTGCTTGTCCTCAAGCAAATTGTCAGAAAAACTGTTTTGAAATTTTGGAAGGGTGTCTTTGTATCCTGGAGAACTTGATTCCTATAGGCTGGGTGAAAAGATTTCAAATGGGGTACTAACCTTTGATGCTTTCTCAAACTACCGGTTCTAACAAGCTTTCTTTACATGACTAGGGACCTCACAGGTGGTCACTCAATTCACTCAAGTGTATCGGTTTCCTAATTTCTAATTCACTCAGGGGCCAGTCATGTAGCTCTTTTGTTGTTATAAGCTTGGCTGAGAATTGAATCTGTAATACTCAAATGGGGACGGTGCTAATTATCCCTAGACATTTGTAAGAGGGTAAAGATGGATATGGAAGAGGGGTTTTGTAGGTGGTTTAGTGGGGTTTTGATATAGCCTAAGAATTTGTCTGTGATGACTTATCTTTGACGTTTTAGTGATACCTCTTTTTGGATTTCTCTCTTTGAGAGCCTTCTTTTCATGTTTTCATTTTGAGGAACCTTCCCCTTGGCATTAAATGATCCTTGGGTTTTTTAGTTCTTTGGTTCCTCCTGTCAGCTTTGCTAAATTATGCTTTTCTTCGGAGTTCCCCTTCTCTTTTTTTGGATGGTATTTTTATCCTTCGGGGGTTTCAATGTATTTCTTGTAGTACTTCTTTTTGACAGAACAGAAACTTAGGCTATGGCCAAGAGATGTAAAGGAAGGGCTGGTTTCTTTGAGTGAGTTTTTGAAACGAAAAGGCTAAGGCTCAACAGTTTTCTACTTGATCTTCAATGCTGAAAGTGAGCATTGGTTGGGTTAGGCTTGAAAATTGGGGTTTTTATGAGAGGGTTTTATCCTAGGAAATGTCGAGATCTTCTAATTGCACCTTCATCACGTATGACGCTCATCTTTGTAGTTTCGAAATCTATTGCTCAAGCAAGTTCTAACTTAAAAGGCATACATCGGCACACTCTTAATCGAAAAGTGAAGCATTAAAGATAAATGCTTTTATATTGCTCAAGATTCCTCACTTATTTTGGTGGTTTAATGCCTAGTCATGCGATTGCTTGTTTTGAAACTTAGTTTGAAAATTTTTCAAAGAGTTTTACCCATTATTGTCGATTTCCCAAACCTTTGGATTTTCGTTGACCGGAAATACCCTTTTTAGACTTTTAAAAATTTGAAAATTTTGCTGAAAATCTGAGTTTGCTTAAAAGATTGATCAAAATTTGATGTTGCACTTCATTAGTGAATACTACTGTTATGCCACACTTAAAAAAACATTGTCCCTAATGTTCCATTTCTAAGTTAGGTTAATCCCACACTTAGATTTTGAATGAGGGTCAATATTTTCGAAGTCGTTCTCTGTTTTGTGAGTCATAATCCCACACTTTAGAGTTTTTCTTAGAGTTTTAGTGTGTTAATCAAGAAGGGTAGGGTTAGAAGAGGTACTTCCTTTTGTTGCGTGCGTTGCCACTGGATTTTATGGACCAGGTTCAAGTGTGTGAAATTGATGGAAATGGACCAGGCTCATTTGGAAATGGACTTGTTCCATAATTTCCACGTCAAGTTCTGCATAATAAATATCCTTCAGGAAACACAAATGTCAATACACGTTAATACTAAACAGAAATAACATAACTAATAATGACTAATCCATGTCAGCATTGAGCGCCTTCCAGTCAGTGAAGTCATCATCCATAAATATCGTGTTTTCCAGGACCGATGTAGGAGATACTGACTCCATGATGGTATAGACTGGAGACGCAGTGCCATCCTCTGGGTCCTGAATCCAAGCATCTATTGCAGCGATCTCCTCCTCTAGTGGGTCCGTAATAGTGGGGTAGTCCTGCGTAGTCAGGTTCCAAGGTGAAAATAGGTCCCATGGTGGAATGTGCAGAGCGTGATCAGGTCCCATCTGAAAAGGGCACACAGGTGTAGAAGGAAGGCCCAGAGCAGTGTGGATCTCAGTGATGGTAGTGTGCTGGACCCCGAGGGCTCTCAGTATCAACCAAGTGACAGCAGGGTCCGTGGTAGTTACCCCATGATGAAAGGTGGATACTCTGGAGGTCCCTGCGGTCTGTCCCTCGGATTGGTGAGATGATGGTAACCTAGCATGGATGGAATGTAAAAGGAATGTCTCCTGAACGTTCACCTCCACCAAGCCTGCCAAGGTCTCGTCCAATCGAGGGGGCGGTGACTATGATCCCCTGATGGTCCTCATGCTACTACCCAGTGATGAACTCCTGGAGTGATACATGGCACGTGAGCATCTCTGACTGGGGCTCGTGCTCTAGCTAGCTATGAACTCATCCTGCAAAATACAAAAGGTTAATGGTCGAAACATAATCATCAGCCTCTTATAGGGCGAGGTACTGCATAAGAATGGATTAGATCAGAAAAAAAAGAAAAATTAATGCGAAAAAGATAAGATAGGCTTAGGATGCCTCCCAAGAGCGCTTTGTTTATCGAGTCTCGTAGCTTGACTCATTCATACCTACTATTTTATTAGGGTGGTTCATAGTTATAGACTTCCTCAGTTATGGGAAAGTCTTTTACGTAGTGTTATAAACGGTGACCGTTTACTTTGAAATTCCCATCTGTGACCTCGAGTTCGATGGCACCATAAGGAAATACCTTAGAGATTGTGAATGGACCACTCCACCATGTTTTGAATTTGCCAGAAAACTTCTTAAACCGTGAGTTAAAGAGTAGAAATTTATCACCTGGATTGAAGCGTATGGGGCGAAGCTTTGTATCGTGGAGCAACTTGGTTCTTTCTTTGAATTTGTAGGAGATTTCATAAGCTTGATTTCTTAACTCTGCTAGCTCATTCAATTGCATTTTTTGGTGTGTTCCTGTTATCGTCGGATCTAAGCTGTAGTTTTTCAGCGCCTAGTAAGCTTTGTATTCGAGTTCAATCGGGAGATGACATGCTTTTCCATAAATGAGCCTATAGGGGGTTGTTCCTAATGGCATTTTATAAGCTGTACGGAATGCCCATAAAGCATCGTCTAGCTTATCTACCCATCTCTCCTTGTGCTGACCAACTGTTCATTCCAAGATCCTTTTCAGTGCCCTGTTTGTAATTTCTGCTTGCCCATTTGTCTGTGGGTGGTAGGCCGTAGACGTCTTGTGGGTAACACCGTATTTTTGCAATAGTTTCATAAGCTGCGTATTGCAAAAGTGCGTGCCTCGATCACTGATGATCGCCCGAGGGGTTCCAAACCAGCAGAATAGCTGTTTTAAGAACTTGGTTACGACCCTTGAGTCATTTGTTGGAAAGGCTTGAGCTTCAACCCATCTGGATACGTAGTCGACAGCTACTAGAATGTATTCTTTTCTGTATGATTTTGGAAATGGTCCCATGAAATCTAATCCCCATATGTCAAATATTTCACATGCTTGGATATTCCTTAACGGAATTTCGTTACGCGTTGTGATATTTCCAAACCTTTGGCAAATATCGCAGTATTTCACCAAGTCTTGTGCATCTCTGAAAATAGTAGGCCAATAGAATCCTGAGTCGTAAACCTTCTTTGCTGTCAAATTGGTTGTGTGATTTCCTCCGGTAGGTCCGTGATGGCTTTGGTGGAGTATATGTTCGGCTTCTTTCCCATCGACACATCTTCTCACAATTTGGTCGGGATAGACTTTGAACAAATATGGATCATCCCAAAAATAATGTTTGACGTCGTGGAAGAACTTTTGTCTTCGCGATGATATCATCCCCTTTCTTGTGATCCCTCCAACTACGAAATTGGCAATGTCTGCAAACCAAGGATAGTCAGTGAATTACGAACCTTGCACTTGTTCTCCTAAACTCATTAACTGCTCCTCTTAAGATCGATCTTTAATATCTCTTTCTGCAAGTTGTTCGATTGATGGGTTTTCTAGTCGACTTAAATGATCTGCGGTGACATTTTCTGCTCCTTTCTTATCTTTTATTTCGATATCGAATTCTTATAGGAGTAGAATCCATCGTAACAATCTGGGCTTTGCGTCTTGCTTTTTGAAGAGGTATTTTAGAGCCGAGTGATCCATGTATACTATCATTTTGGACAGTATCAGGTAGGATCTGAATTTGTCAAAGGCGAACACTACGGCTAGCAGCTCCTTCTCGGCGGTTGTGTAGTTTTCTTGAGCATCTGTGAGTGTTTTGCTGGCGTAGTAGATTGGTCAAAAGTGATTGTCCTTCCGTTGCCCTAGAACAGCTCCAACTGCGAAATCACTAGTGTCGCACATGATTTCAAATGGTAGACTCCAATCTGGAGCAACCATGATTGGTGCATTAGTTAGCTCCTTTTTCAGGTAATTGAAAGCTTTCATGCAGCATTCATCAAATATGAACTTGATGTCTTTTCCTAGCAGGTGGGTGATGGGTCGCGATATCTTGGAGAAATCCTTGATAAAACGGCGGTAGAACCCAGCGTGTCCTAGAAATCTTCGAATGGCCTTAATGTTGGTGGGTGGTGGTAGTTTGGCAATGGTTTCGACTTTTGCTTTGTCTACTTCGATTCCTGACCTTGATATTCGGTGTCCTAAAACTATACCTTCCTTCACCATAAAGTGACATTTCTCCCAATTCAAGATGAGATTTGATTCTTCAAACTTGGTTAGCATTCTATCGAGGTTGGATAGACATGATGCGAAAGAGTCTCCGAAGACCGAAAAATCATCCATAAAGACCTCCATGCATTGTTCAATCATGTCGTGGAAATTTGCAACCATGCATCTCTGAAATGTTGCAGGTGCGTTGCATAATCCAAACGACATTCGTCGGTATGCAAATGTCCCGTATGGGCATATGAACCTTGTCTTCTCTTGGTCCTTTGGATCGAGTGGGATTTGGAAATACCCAGAGAAACCGTCAAGGAAACAGTAGAATTCATTCCCTAATAGCCTTTCGAGCATTTGGTCAATAAATGGAAGCGGGAACTGTCCGTGTTCGGATAAGTTCATTTTCTTCATTTGTAATGACTGTCATTCCTCCCTTTTTTGGGACGACTTGAACAGGGCTAACCCAAGGTGAGTCGGATATTGGGTAAATCAATCCAGCATCCAAGAGTTTAATAACCTCTTGCTTAACCACGTCCTGAATCTTAGGATTTACCCTCCTCTACCTTTGTACGGATGGTTTGAAATCGTTTTCCATGAGTATTTTGTGTGTGCAATAGTTGGGACTGATTCTTTGTATATCAGAAATTTTCCATGCGATTGCCTTCTTGTGCGATTTCAGAACATCGAGTTGAGCTTTTTCCTTGGGTTTTAACTCTTTTGATATTATTACCGGGAGTTGTGATGTTCCGTGGAGGTAAGCGTACTCAAGGTGGGGTGGTAATTCTTTTAATTCGAGGTTTGGCTGTTCTTCAATAGACGGCTTCATTCTAGCTATCTCGTCTCTATTCAGTTTCTCATATTCAGCTTGGAATGGCGTATCATCTATCTCGGGTTCAGATGTGAAGATTGATGCTATTTCAACCCATTCGGTTTTATTTGAGAATTCTTCCGTCTTTAGCTCGTATTTTTTGACTGATGATGAGGAAACTTCATCATTTCTGGTGAGGATGATCCCTCCGTCATCGGTGAATTGGAATTCTTGAAATTGAGTGGATGAGGATTGGTTTATGGTGATTTCAGGGTTTGGAAATGGTACTGGTTCGGGTTGGCTGGTTAATTGAGGCTCAGTTGGCAGTGGTTCAAGACTCATTCCCTTGAATGAATCTAGGATTTCTTCAATCGAAGGAAATGGGTTTGGTCCGTTGAATATGGGTTTATCTCTTTTTAGCCAAGGTATCGGTGTACCACATCCTAATGGAACAGCGATTGTTTTGCCATCGGTGCAAGGAGATTTCTTTTCACACAGGGGAAATAGTAGTTCGTCGGATGTTGTTGGCGAAGTGATTGCGGATTGTAGCCCAGGGTCCTCGTTATATAACATTCGAACGGAGATTATGGTGTTGGGTATCGGATCCTGGCTAGATAGTGCTAGTACTTCATGGGGATGTTCATCAAAAATATCCTGCATGGTATCACACAAACCAAGGTCCTCTTCCAGAGGTTGCTTCATCAATCGATCGACATTAAAGGTGACCTCCTCTTTCCCAACCCTTAGTTTTAAAGATTTTTCATTAACGTCAATTACAGCTTTGGTAGTATTTAAAAATGGTCTACCTAGGATGAGCGGGATATGGGTGTCCTCCTCTATGTCCATGACAATAAAGTCTACTGGAAAAACGAACTTATCAACTTTGACCATGACATCTTCAGCAATTCCTCGAGGGAGCTTAACTAATCTATCAGCTAATTGTATGGTCATGTGAGTAGGCAGTAGGTCATCTAGTCCTAATTTCTTATAGAGGGAATAAGGCATCAGATTAACACTAGCACCTAGGTCTGCTAAGTCGTTACTAATTTGAATTCCTTGGAGAAAACAGGGTATAGTAAAGCATCCACTGTCGCCTAATTTAGGTGGGACCACATTGAACAATTAAAGAACATTCAGCATTCAAGGGTAAACTAACTATTTGCCTAAGTTTTTCTTTGTTTTGAAAGAAGTTCTTTAAAGAATTTGGCACAAGAGGGTATTTATACTAAAGCATCTAATAATCTAACGTTTAAGTGCAGGCTTATAAATATATTCAGATATTTAGCGAATTAGGCTTCTTGCTTTTCCTTCTTTAGTCTACCAGGATAAGGTATTCTCGTGTGAGTTACATTGTCTGGAGTTTTGGATGGGTCAGATGTTGTGACAGGAATGTCAATTGACACATTTTCACTAGGTGTAGGTGTGGGAAAAGAAGTGTTTTCGGTGGTGTTATCGGGTGGTGGTGGATCAACTTTGGTTACTTTTCCTCCTCTAATCACGATTAACACATCATCACTTGGTAGATGGGTAATGTTATTGGTGATTGTCCACATACTTTCCTCAATAAAACTTAATTTTTTCAAAATAGATTCCAAGTTAGAGATTAATTTTTCTGAAACTTTTATCATAGCGTCAATATTATCTTGAAATCCGGTTACTCTTTTGTTTATAACATTTTGTTCGAACATAAAATTTGATAAAGATTGTTTTGAGGAAGGTAAGTGGTTTGTAGGTGAGAAAACTGCCAAAAGATGGGCTAAAGATTCATTTGGTGTGGGGATAGTTGAGTCAAAATGGGGTGTTGACATGATTGGTTGAAAAGTGGTTAAACAAAATCTAAACTAATTCTAAAGGTAAAAAGGTAACTTTTGATTGATGTTGATCTTCCAAAAGGATCGCTAAACACTAAAGTTGCTAAATTCCTAAAATCGGTTGCTGACGCTCCCCGGCAGCGGTGCCAAAAACTTGTTATGTTGCACACCGGTCGTTGGAATTTCTAATGCTGATGCAGTACAACAGAGGGTTTTAAATTTGTAAGGCTGGGGCCTAGGGTTACTATTATGCTAATCAAAGGGCTAGCAAAGGATAAGTATGACCTATAATCGTTCTTCAAAGCATGACAAATTGAAGCTAGGGGATTTAGAAACTTTTATGTATTTAGCTAGGGAGAAAAGAGTTGGTTTTGGTTTTGATTTTTGATTTTCTATTCTAAATTAAATTAAAATAAACTGAAAGGTGGAGGTTACTTCGGGCGTTCAGAAATTGAAGCGATTGTCTACTATGAAGTGGTTTAGGAGTTGTTTAATATGGAGAGTTCTAATGAGGATAAGTTTGTAAGTTAATGTGAGCTATCACTGCAATCCTTCTATCGGGCTCACGCGGAGGTGTCCACAATCAGGCAAATAGAATGTCACGTGGGTTGCAGCATATATTAAAGCATACACCGAAAGTTCTCTCAAATGTATACCCATATTATCTGACAGTTAATCTTAAATCCTATTCCCCAATCTCGGTCGTCAGAGATGTCCGAATCATGGCATAGTTTGTAGAATAAACAATCTTATGAACGAGGTTTACCCTCACCGGAATAGGTTGGACTAACTGGTCTAGGCGGCCGGATAATATGTCATCACTTATTCGTTCGAATTATCAACATTACTCGGGTATGCAAGAATACAGGGATGGTTTGTACTACAAATGGAAACTTAAGTAATACGTTTGTTATTCGATTCATAATATAATTACCTTATGTCGTTCTCGACTTCCATACATTTGTACTCCGCCGTAGGCCCAGTACTATAGCAGAGAACAATCGAATAGGGGCCGTCATATTACTTCACGATATTTAATGCCAATTGTATTTCACTATTATGAACCTTCGGTCATATTACTGGCCGGCGGCGGCTGGCTGCCACCTGCCCCGGTCCGTCGTCTTTCGTTGCGTTGCTTAATTCGCGGGTATCTTCTTCGTTATGCGTCCGTTTACGTTGATTCTTTTTGCGTTGGATTTGTAATTCAAAAACGAAGAACTTGATGTAAATATATCCCAAAAATATATCTCCTATCTCAAAATATCGCGTACGAATCATTTGGATCTTCCAGCGGGCGTAGAATCTTCATTCTTTATCCGTTTTTGTTGATTCTTCTTCTGTTGGATTCGTAATTTGAAAATGAACATCTTGTATGATATGGATGTTGATGATGGGAACTTTTGTCTTGAAATCTCATTTTGATGCCTTGAATCTTCAAACGTGCGTGGAATCTTCGTTTTTCATCCATTTTGCTTGATTTTTATCGTGCAACCTTGTTTTGACCATCTTGGCATAATATCATTGATTTGTATTGTTTTTGAGTGAGAGATATCGGTAGTAAAAACATGACTTTTTACGCGATATCAATGTCCGTAGCGCTTGCAATTGCCACACGAATTTCCACACGGACCATCATGGTGACGGTTACATTTTGAACAATAGGGTTTGCTTCCGACATACCCTTTCATTTCCCCGGATCCAGATTGTATAAGCCTTAACGGTCTCGGGCTTTTTGTTTGGTTGCTGTTGCTGGTTGTTGTTGTTCCCGGACCATTTCCTTTTGTTGTCCCCGATGGTTTTCTCTGTTGGTGTCCCACGACGGACAATTTGGGCCATGAGTTCATGTGCCATACGGACGGAACTTTGGATGGTCCTGGGTTTTGATGAAATGAAGTTCCCTTGGATTGACTCTGGTAGCCCCTAAAGGTATCTCTCGATACATTTGTATTCGGGGTCCACCATAGAGGGACATAGGACAACTAGATAGTGGAATCGAGTGGTGTAAGTGGTAATGTCATTTCCTTGAACAATAAGTTTCCAAAATTCCTATTCAAGTTGTTGCAGTTGCTCACGGGGACAGTACTCTTCCCTGAGCATTGTCTTGAAGTCTTCCCATGGAAGTTGGTATGCGGTATCAATACCCACAGTTTGGGCATAAGAGTTCCACCAGTTGAGATCTCCGTCAGAAAGGGTGCATGCGAAGAATTTAACCTTGTCTTCCTCAGGCAGTTGCAGATTCGGAAAACAGATTATGTCTTTTCGATCCAGCGTGTCAGACCAATGGCTCCTTCAGAACCTTTAAAGTGTAAGGGTTTGCAGTTCAGAAAGTCTTTGTAGGAACATGGTTTTGGAGTAGATGTATTAGCAGGCGCGCCTCCGCCGCCCGGATTTTGTTGAGAATCAAGGACTTGGGCTACGCTCTGTGCAATGACTTGAGCAATTTCGGCATCGGTGTAAGTATGTCGTCTTGGAGGTATGATGCTGAACAATAATGAAATGAGACATATAAGAGGTTTGCGCGAGGTTATGATATATCACATGTGTATATATAATGAGGTAATATACAACAGCGCTGAGTGATAACTATAACTATAATTCATTAGATAGAAAAGTTGAATACATAGTACGAGTTTCAAAAGACAACAATCATAAGGATTACAAAAGATGCCAGGAATGTTACATCCGGTCTAAATTCGAAAGTTTATGGAACATAATAAAGGATAATAAGTTGAGTACATCCCGCCTAAATAGGTTACAATAAAAGAAATAGATTTAGTTCTGATACAGGTTTACTCGTGACATTAGAGTGACGAGGCAATTTATAGTATCTGCAAGTCTGCTTGTTTGCCTGGCACCATCTTCAGCCAAAGTCAGTCGTTGCTCGAGCGCACAAGCATACTCCTCATCTTCCCATGAGCGTTGTTCACATTCTTCCAACCTTGCTTGTAGGATATTAGTAGCGCTCTTGTTGTCTATAACTTGTTGATGAATCATTTCCAGAGTACGGTTCGTGCCTTCCTGTTCTTGGATAAGTTGTGCTATGCAATCATCAGTTCGGCGTAGCAGGTAGTTCTCTACTATATGATGACCCCGTTCCA
The DNA here is from genome assembly GCA_963422505.1 of Pseudognaphalium luteoalbum. NCBI lineage: Eukaryota > Viridiplantae > Streptophyta > Magnoliopsida > Asterales > Asteraceae > Pseudognaphalium > Pseudognaphalium luteoalbum. The sequence continues at coordinate 75,918,579 of OY730195.1, forward strand.
GGATTTCAAGCCTGTTTTCGTGATGATGAAGTCGGGCTGCTAACACCGGTACCTTATGGTGCGTTGGGTCATGTGTGTACGGGGAGATGTCCATGGGGTCAGCAGGAATCTGTATTGCTTCCTCAGACCTCCAAGTGTTTAGGGTTGTGGGTAGCCAGTCCCACCTACGGGCGTATGCCAGACGGCGGGTATTAGTTATGGTGTTAGCAATGAAGTTTGAGTAAGGGTTTGCTCGGGATGATCTGGCATTCCCTCGGCGTCTTCGTACTACTCGAGCTTCGCCGGTCAGGTAGTAAAGAGGTTCAGGAGAGTTTGGTGTCGTAGAGATAGGTAAGGGAGTGGTAGCCTCAGTGGTGGATAGCGTGTGAGTTTCGTTGTTCAAGCCGATTGATGATATGTTGCCATTTCTGTGGCAAGGAGTTTAGTATACGATAAGTTAAGGTTATATATAAAATATAATAAACCTAGCACATAAGCACGTATAGGGTGGTCCCGTTTCTATCCTTGGTCAAAGTCTTCTAATGTATTCCCATTCACAATAACCATTTCAGGTCTTGCATCAATTCTCCTTTAATTGTACATAGTTGATCAGGCTATGTTAAATTAAATTCAAATGATGCAATCACTGAACCAATCATAACGAACAAGGAATACTAACCTAATGGTTATAGTCTAGGTCACTAATGCAATCCTAGTTCGCTATAACCTTTGGCTCTGATACCAATCTGTCGCACCCCCAAAACACGTGGCAGCGGAAGTATGAGGTGTCGCGGGGGCGCTGACCAAATCAAATATCATCACACAAAGATTACATTGAACGACCTCTAAATGAAATGTTTTAAAAATAGTTACATTTCCATAATTAAAATGTATACATAAGGTTTACAAATCCCATGGAGTTCGCATCCGATAAGTAGAATTACATAACTATCATTACAAAATATAGTAAATGCAATCTAATCCTTGGTTGTTTCAAAATATGCGACTCGAGCTAAATGCTTCCATAAGCATCCTACTGCAGCTGGTTACCTGAGAAATACATACTAAAAGGGTCAACATAAAGTTGGTGAGTTCATAGGTTTGCTAAACAGATGTCAAGATATCGGTATGAAACACAAGATTTAATAATGTTTGAAATCAATCAAATATGTATACTATTGCCATGAGCTCATAGTCCGAAGCTTAACAATGTGTGTCGTGCCTCTTTCGAGTACACGATCGTTGGTGCCCCTGCAAGTGTCAAATCCGATACACTCGTGTGTACAAATATTAATACGTCCGTTTGACAGGTTAGCGCGACTAACCCGGACGGGGATTGTCAGTGTCAAATAGATCTATTTACTAATACTCGCGCTTAGTCCAAATTAACGAAGCTATGATGTGTGAGGACTTTAATGGATTAGTGTGTTAACTCATGCAATCCGTATAGCGTTGTTTGCTTGTACTTGTGTTCATAAAAACAATTGTGTAAAAGCAGTTGTATGTATTCTCACCCCTGGATATAAAACAGTAAAAAGGTGCTATGAAACTCAACAGAGTTAAGCAGGTAGCAAGCAATATCAAATTTTAGAAAGTAGTGGGTGTTCTCGTCCCGTGTGCAACCTCCTAACGCCGTAAACGTATGAGGTTGTATAAGTAGATGTCTCAAAAGACCATCTATAGCGATTGTATAAGTGGGGGTTAATGTCCACTTAAGGCAATTGTGTAGGTGGGGGGTTTATGTCCACCTAAAGCTAGTTCATCAACTAGTATGTCCAAATAAGTTGTTCGAGTTTGTTTATCAAAAACGTATATGGCCCGTTGGTGAAAGTTTGTAATAATAATTCATTTAGACATTATTATTAAGTTTGTTTTGTTGTATACTATACATTAGTATATATTGCGTATTACAAACAGATTATTTAGTTCGTAAAGACCTCTAACCGTAGGTCAAAGTTGGTCAACTCATTGGTCAAAGCTGGTCAAAGTGATCAAGGTTGGTCAAATCTGGTCAAACTGGTCAAGGTTGGTCAAACTGGTCAAGGTTGGTCAAACCTGGTCAAACTGGTCAAGGTTGGTCAAACCTGGTCTATTTATGAGTCACTTCTCAATTTATAAGTCACTTACTGATTTTATGAGTCACTTCTCAATTTATGAGTCAGTTACTGATTATATGAGCCACTTCTCAGTTTATGAGTCACTTATTGATTTTATGAGTCACTTCTCAATTTATGAGTCACTTACTGATTTTATGAGTCACTTCTCAATTTATGTGTCGGTTTCTAATTCGGGAAAATTTTCAAGTCTGATTTTTGGTCCAAGTTACTAACCAAGTCACCCAAACCCATTTTTGTTACCATTTTCCAAATATAGTAAGTTTTTAGAAATCGAGCCGCTTTTGTTGACTTGATCAAACCTACTTGGTTTGACCCGAAACTTTTACCCAACCCATATATCAGTTTATAGAGTCCATAGAATTTGTCGGTTCATGTCGGAGTTCACCAAAAGTGTCGGTTTTACAAAAGTTCCAAAACAGCCCCTAAGTTATGTTTTCGGTTTTGTCAGTTTGTTTCGCCATAGATCTTACTAACTTCTGGTCCAATTTTGAGTCCACAATTTTTACCAACTGGTCACCTATGTATCCAGTCTAACATATAACTTTTACAGCAACTATAGTGTCCATTTACATAGGTAATTAATTTTGCTAAGGAACCGAACTTGGTTTTCGAATATGTGTAGACCAGACTCAAAGATGGGTTTGTTCATAAAAATCCGTACAGATCTGGAAAAGTGTAAAACACAAAAGTTGTAGATCTTTACAATTCTCAACTTTAAAAAAAATTCGCTATCTAATTCTTCCTACAACTCCAGATATGGTTGTTTTAGTGGACTGAGTTTTTGAAGACGGATTATACATCTTTATGTGTACTTTATAAAAATGTATTTTATCAAAGACTTTGGACATAATCAAGTTAGATAAACCATAAAACATGTAATTAAATATAGATGAGAGTAGAGATAAGTTTCCTTACAATGATTTTGATAGAGATGATATGAGTTGATGATGCTAGTGTTCTTGAGCTAATTATTATTACAAATAGTTAATAAATTTGTTGGTGGTTGATGGTGGCCCTTTGGTGGTTTATGGTGGATGAATGGGGCTGAGTTCTTCATTTTTTTAGAGAGAGAATGGTGATGAGAGAAGGAGGAGAGTTTGTGGGTGAAGTGAAGTGTGTTGAATGAGGTTGCATGTATTGAAAATGGTTAAAGGAGGGAATATAATCATTACATTGCATGGAGATTGAGTGCAGAGGTTGGGAGGTGGGCATGTGGCTGGCCAAAGGGGCCCCACACAAGGGTATTTTAGTCATTTCATTATTCCTAATTTAATTTGTTACCTTTCCAGCTCGTTTACCCGATTGTTTAGACGTTTAGTTATACGTTAAACGTTTAGTACACGCGTTTAAGTAACGGTTTAAATTCTGATATTTTCACTTAAAGTATTTTATCTAGATACTTAAAAACAGTTATAAAAATATTCCGTTAATTCGTCGGCCTCGATTTGCGTGTTAGTTCTATGGAGGTTTAAATCGCGTAATATTTTAAATAGACGTTTTAATTGACGAATCATTATACGATGTTTTTAATAATAATTCCATACAAAATAATATATTTTAAATTATAAAAATATATTTCGACTTTCGTACGATTATCGGGTGCGTTCCGCGCGTTTCTGTTGCGTTTGAGATGTTTTAGCCAAAACTCCTAAGTTTTTCATGTATTATTTTATCAAAATAATAATATATGATAAATAACTTCTAAAAATAGGTTCAAGTTGTTTATAGAAATGTTTTCACCAACGTCGTATAATTAGGCGAACTCCGTCCGGTTATTTCGTACAATTTCATCAAATTGCGTAAGTGTAATTACAACTAATTACGTAAGCGTAATATAAATCAATTACGGGAGTGTATATTCACATAAATATACGAATAGTTACAACTAATTACAAGTATTTAGCCTAATACTAAACTAAACACACGTAATTAGGGTTTCTAGCAGGTTAATCAGTAACCCTAAATCGTCGGGTTTCACATATACAGCCTGCACAGACCGTATACGGCCTATGACCAGCCGTATACGGCCCAGGACAGCCGTATACGGTTGGTGTTCACCCGTATTTGCTCCAGGACATCTGTATACGGTCCAGGACAACCATATTGGTGCATTTGGGCAATAAAAATCATATTTTTATACGGTTGTACGATACGGCTGTGCATTTGAGGTTCAGGATACGGTCTACGGATACGGCTGTGCGTTGCCTATAAATACCAAGCTCAACTTCTCATTTCAACACACTTCATACACTTCACTTCTTCACAATTCGTTTTCTTACATTTTCATACACTTTTACTCTCTCTCTAGGTTAGTTTAGTTAGATAATTAGTTTTAGTTTCTCTCTCTAGAGAGATAGATAGTTAGTTGGTTAGCAGTTAGATAGAGAAGGAAGTTGGTATTGTAATCACGGTGTAACGGAGCATTCTTGGTGCAAGACTACGTATTTCTTTTCAGCTATTACTCTGCTTAATTTACTGGTGATATCTATCTTTTCATACTTATACTATGTCCGAATTATTTCTGTCTAATTGTATGATGTATGTTATTGTTATTTCCATGCTTATTGAGCAGTGTGCTGTTGCGGTTATTGAAATGTAGATAATTAGGCGTAGAGATGATGTTGAATTAATCTTTAAAAACATATAATTGGGAATTGTTATATTTGTTATATCTAAACTTATCATGCATCTAGACTTAGCTATGGATCACCCTTTCCAGTCTTTCGCATGACTGCTACTTTAGGCTTAGAACTTGATCATCTTTAGGTACAGTAGGAAGTTATCTATGTTATAGTATGAAGCCGTGTCTGTCACTTTAATCCGGTTGAAATACTGGGCATATGCCCCGGAAAGAGCCGTTTGTGCGTACACTTTGGAAGTTATCTATGTTATAGTATGAAGTTGTGTCTGTCACTTTAATTCGGTTGAAATACTGGGCATATGCCCCGGAAAGAGTCGTTTGTGCCTACACTGTGGATTGCCTAGAAACCCTAGAGTATGCTCTAGGAACCAATATAGCCGTGGAAGTGCTACAGTACATCGTATGCCTACCTCTGGTACTGAAGCTATGGAAACGCTTAGACACTGTACACCGTACCTGTACCTAGGGATAGTATAGTTGTGGAAACATCACAGTACACCGCAAATCTATCCCTGGTTATGAAGGATCTGTGGAACTGTTAGAGTGCAGTACACCGTAAACGGTACCTAGGGTAGCAGGCTGTGGAAGGAGTATGCATTGTACACCGTTGGTGTTCCTAGGGACGAATGACTGATTGCAAAGGAGAGGCTAGATCATAACAGAAGTAATTGAACTAATCAAACGTAAGGAATGAGTCTAGATATGAAAGTCAATCCCAGCAGTGGTTCAGGATTCTTAAACCCCTAGACTCTACAAAACTGAAAGTTTAGAATATCAGGTTAATAATTTGAGCATATTTAGATAATGGCATTTGCATTTAGGTTTTAAGAATGGTCAGGATTACCAGTATGGCAGTCTGTTACCTTATTCCTGCACCCTTCAAGGGTCACTTGTCCAAAAGACAGTGTGGGGGGTTGAGCAGCATGTCATGATCAGAATCACGATAACCTAGGTCTCGTGACATACTTATAGCTAAATAAGTAGGATCCTAGTGTTTACACCCGTAATACATTTGTCTGTTAACTAAAAATGTCCCCAATTATCTTTATAATAAACATCATCCCCACAACTGATTATTGAAGTTTCAACATCCGCAATTCTCTATCTGTCTACCTAGCTACCTATTCTTCTCTATCTTTATTTTCCTATCTTCAGTTAAATTAATTAGAAAACCAAAAGCTCTCAAAACCTACCTATCAACACAACCCCCATCCTAATAGCAAACTTTATCTTTGGCCCAAACTTCATTTCAATTCACTCCGATTGAAGAACGACCTCGAGTTATACTTACTGCTTACTCACCCTGTGTAGTAGGTAGTACTTATAAGTTGAGCCCCAGCTCTTTATAAATTTAAAACCTCACCGATCGGCGCTCGGTACTGTCCGGTCAGTCCTTTGACGACGAGAACGGGTTCTCCCCTTTCACAAGGAGAGAGCCTCGAAAACCTGACTGTTCGGGCAGCATCAATTAACGAAAAACCCTTTTTTCCAACTTAATCGAATAAGAAATCGTTCCCCGGTAGAATAGTTGTCCAACCGGTTAAGTGTTCGCCGGCAGCGGCGCCAAAAACTTGATGCGTGTGAAAGTGTCTAGTTTTATTATTTATAAAGTACATGATATATCAATCAATGCTATCACACAACCTGGCAAGAATACCCGATCGGAATCGTATAGCTATGGTAAGTCCAGGTCGAACACAGGAACACAAGAACAATGTTATTCAATTAAATTGGAATTATTTACTAAACTAATAAAGCAGTAAAATAGGGGTACGTTTTAGTTCCGCACGAACGTTCAAGATGAACTAATTAACTAAACCAAACAACATAAAACAAGATAAGATGAACAGATAAACAATCGGAGATAGACATGTAATTGCTTAGGTTTTTCCGCTCAGATTCATATTATCCAGTTCATGTGTTTTGATTGTCTGATTGTGATTTCTTTTATATTAACTTAGTTACTACTCAAAGAATCCAAGTTAAATGTAATTAGTCTCCGGTTCTGGTTAACTAATTTCTACAATCTAGGGTCCAACATTAAACATCGATCCGACATCGCAAGAATGTTGCTTAATTGCGTGTTTTTTCCTAGATTGTGCATTAAGTGTTCACGACTGATTATGATTAATCCTTGCGATATGACTCAACAATACCTACTAATAATCTCTTATTAGCTTGCTCATTTTAGATTAGTTAGTTACTATTCTCTTAACCTATCAAACTCAATATATTTAGTAATGACTATAAACCTATATTCATAATCATCAATAGTCAATAACATCAAAGGAACTCAATCTCAATGACACTATTAACCACGTTAAGTAATAACTAACAATCACCAATAAACAAGGATTCACGGATAACATAACAATCTTCAATCAACAATTGATACAAAACACAATTACAATCATCAAATAATCACAATCTAAGGTTATTACACTAAACAATATACATAACACCTAATCCATGATTCAATTATAGAAAAATCAGATTCATGAACTCAACCAAAACATGTAGATCATGTTCGAATTGAAATCGGAAAAAGATATGCAAACCGAATCATAAACCAAATGGAGTAGAATTAATAGGAATTGATCCTAGCCTTTTCCGCCTCCGAATCACCATCGATTTGCTCCCAAAATGGGGGGAAAACCCCTCCTGGTCAGCTGATATTCATGGTTTAGAGTTATGTGAAGTTAGGGTTAAAAATGAGGAAAATAGGAATTTATACCTATTCTGCCGAATTGATCCATCCGGCGGATGGAAATTCCATCCGGCGAATGGATTGAAATTAAGCCCAGCCCAGCTTCGCGTAGCCTGGGCCTCCACCGCCTTGATCCATCCGGCGGATGAAACATCCATCCGGCAGATGGATTGATTTTAAGGAATATTTTCCATCTTTTCTTCATTTAATCTTCTTTTACTCCGATCCAATCTTCTCTTGTCCATTGTTTTATTCTCTTAGCAACTTTTCTTCGCAATAAGCTCGTTTTCTGTTACTTTTCGATCCAAGCTCTAAATAAACTCCTAAATGCAAATATGAACGAAATAAGTATCTTATTCACATAAAATGCATAAGAAATCTCTGAACAAAAGAGTAGTTAGTACTATAATCTAGTACATTTTGGCGTTTATCATCTGCAATAGGAGAGTTGAATTTCTTCTTAGGATTACAAGTTGATCAAAAGAAGGATGGGTTCTTTATTCATCAATCTAAATATACTGCTGAATTATTGGAGAGATTTAAGATGGATGAAAGTAGAATTTATCATACTCCTATTCTAGTAAATCATGGACTTGGTCCCGATACATCGAGTGATCAGGATGTGGATCCTACTCAATATAGGGGCATGATTGGATCACTAATGTATTTGAACACATCTAGACCTGACATTATGTTTGCAGTTTGTATTTGTGCAAGATATCAGGCAAATCTGAAAGAGTCACATATGAAGGCTATTAAACGAATCTTTCGTTACCTCAAAAGGAAACCGAAGCTGGGACTTTGGTATCCAACTGATGGAGACTTTAATTTCGTAGCTTATATTGATTCGGATTATGGAGGATGCAATCAAAATAGGAAGTCTACAATCGGAGGATGTCAATTCTTAGGAGGTAGATTAGTATCTTGGAAGTGCAAGAAGCAAAGCTCAGTGACCATTTTAACTTGTGAAGCTGAGTATGTTGCAGCTGGAAGCTGTTGTTCTCAAGTGTTATGGATTCAACAGCAACTGCAAGATTATGGGTTGAATATAACCAATACTCCTATGATGATTGATAACGAATCAACAATGTTGATCACCAACAATCCGGTGAAGCACAGTAAAACTAAGCACAATGATATTAGACATCATTTTATTAGAGACTGTGCTGAAAAGAATTTGATAAAGTTAGTTAAGATTCCATCATTGGATAACTTAGCAGACTTATACACGAAGGCGTTCGACGAAGCAAGATTTGAGACGTTGGTTCAACTGAACGGAAAGAGAAATCCAGAGTGATTAGTCTTCCAAGGGTAAAAAATGTAATAGTTAGGTATTATATTAAAAAAAAAATTAGGTAGGCGTATGGCATTCATTTGCTTGTTACCCGAGGGGAATCACCTTCTTTAAAGAATATAAAAATAATATTCTTTACAACTGTTTAAGTTTTTGTCTGTAAAAACCAAGGGAAATGATAGTATATTAGGAGAATAAGTTTATTAACAATAAACTTAAGTCCTAAGTCTGATGTGTTAGTAGGTTCTCAGAAGCTTCATTCACATTATGATTCTTTTACCAGGTATGTACCTATATTTATATTGTTATACACCTCTTTCCACAAGTAATAATTTGCTATTTTTACTAATGTATAGATAATTTCATCATATGATATACTGGTAGGCAAATTATGCAACAATTTTTAAAGCATTTAAGAAGTATTAATATGCTTGAGTGTTGACTTATGTGACTATTCTGTGATGTATGACAATTGTCTTAATTATTGAAGGATAGTATTTCCATGCACTATGAATATGTAGAAAATGACAAATGGTATGAAAATTATATGGTTATCAACTTAGCTAATGATTTCTCTGTTGTACGTGAGTACAGACCTGAAGCTATTAGCTAGGTCAATAATCTCAAACCTGTAGTGTTCATACTAAGGGATCCTCTGTTGTATGTCAGTACAGACTTGGAACCACTTGTATCTTCACTATGAGTTTGATATTTGTCTAAATTTAAATAACATAAGTGTATTTTATATACCTTAGTTAAAAATTCAGTGTTATGAGTTTTACTTGATTTCACAGTATATCATGTTATGGGTAACATAAGTTAATACTCATACTAACAATAAAATGTTTGCTTAGAAATTTGAGTATAATTTGTTTATATGGATCATAATATCGGTAATCATCTTGAAATGTCTATGTAAAAGTTTCACTTTTGTGACTAATATTTAAATAATTATGTTATGTGGATGAAGGTAAATAAAGTTATAATTTTATAAATATAAGTTAATAAATGGTAAAGTAGGTAATAGTGTGTCTGCAACTTATTAGAATTTTATGAGATATGTATACTAATAATCTGTTTAAACTTTTGATGATATCTAAAATCTCTTATTCTTCCTAATATGATTCCTTAGCAGATAAATTCCTATTCAGTTCATTTTTTATTTTATTTTATTTATCTATGTGCTTTATTTCTAGTGTTTAATAAAATGGTAGCCGATACCACTGTTTGTTTATTTATTTGTGTTCTTTACTTCATTTTAATTTATTCTATTCTTACTTTTATGTTTTAAATAAGATTTTTGTTTGAATAAGTGTTTACCCAATGGAATTAAACTATAGTGAATATTCTCTATTTTGTGTTGAACAATCGTAACAAATACAAGTCAGAAATAAATTTATTTTAGACTTGTACAAATACTGGGTTTTAATATATACTTAGTATTAAATCGCATTTTAAATTAAACTTACGAGTTTGACAAGTCAAACCTGCGAGGTGAGATTAAACTTGCGAGTCGAGTACAGGGCATAAAAGGGATGTGGTCAAACGAGTCAAAACCACCGAACCCACTTTTATTTGCGAGTTCACTTTCACCCGTGCGAGTTGACATTTGGCGAAACGAGGCGAAACTAAATTTTCGTTTGATTTTTGATTTTCGAGTACGGGAACGAGTTTTTGAATCCGTAGAATTTATACATCTCTGAATGCCGAACATTTTTAGGTATATTACAACGGATTTCATTGAGTATACAACTAGAAATCAAAAGTTTTATAAACTTGGGGTTTCGGTTCCAATATCGAACGATTTATGTAGATTAAGTGTGAAAACTAACAAGAATCTATATGGTTAATGTTAAACAAAATTTAGTGAATGTAAATACATCGATAGATTAGGTTAAATTTGTCAAATTAATTGATTTCAGTTTCAACTCGCTGTAGCAGTTCATGTTGCGAGTTGAGTTTCAAACTCAACTCGCAAGATCTAAACTGCGAGTTGAAATTTAATGTTCATTGACTTGTTGACTAGCGGACCGAGTAGGTCTGCGAATCCACTTGCTAGTTGAGTTGCGGATTGACTTTGTTCGCGAGTTGACATGTTTTGCGAATTGAGTTGCGAGTTGAGTTCAGTTTCTGCGAATCCAATACTCCAAAAAAAAAAATTATTTATTTATTTAACTCGTAGCTTGACCTTTTGATGTAATAAGTTATATATAAGTATAATTTTCGACCTCAAAAAGTTATTCTAAGTTTTGATGTGAAAATTATATATTAACACGTAATAACGTATATTCTATATATATACGACTTACGACTACATAGTAATAAGTTTTATATATATGCTTGCGTAACTTACGACTACATAGTAATAATTTAATATATGGTTATATATAACTTGAGACAATAATTGTGACAAGTTATAAATACAATTTAGAACTAAGATATTTGATGAATATTATTATTCTTAATACATTATAGTTTAAAATTTATTATTTGATATTACCGTGTTATAATTATTTTGTCATTTGTTTTTTTATACAGATATGGCTAGACAGATTGACAAAGGTCACAATATACTTATTGATCTAGATCTTGGAGCACGGGGAGCGGATAAAGTCGCTCAAGTACTTACATTTTTGGCACGATCACGTATACGATATGCCATTACCGAGTTGCCACCGATATCTCAGACGATACTTACGACTTCTGGGAAGGTATTCAGTATGATGAGACCGTCAGCCCTCCTGTCATACGCACAACGGTCAACAATCGACCGGTTATTTTTGCTGCATCTGACTTACGTCAGATTTTATACTTGGGTACTATTGATCAGGAAGACGGTCCCACAGAATATTTAATGGACTTTATAGAGGCTGCTCTAGGCCGTATGGGATATACCGATCAAAGACGAGGACGTCAGTTCTTGAAGGTTCTAGTTATTGGCGAGTGGAGATTTTTGTGGCATGTTATCGTCACGATTTTTTGTCTGAAGAAGGGTGGTTTTGATGAGTTAAGCCCTGCTCTATTATCAGCTGTATTGTCCCTGGTTTATAAAAAACCATACAGTTTCTCAGGGTATCTTTTTGGTGAGCTTATACGTCAGATATCGGGGGCTGTTAGATCGAGATTTTTGATCTACCCGAGGTTCTGCATGATGATTATCCGTCATCATATTCCGGATCTTGTTATCCCTGGGCCGCATTTACGCGTAGATACTATTGCGCTCAGAGGATACAACGCCATGTTCTTGTAGACCATCCGAAGGGAAGAGTATGTCAAGCCAGAGGTTCGTGATCTCTTTGGCTTTATTATCAATCCTTTGTATGTGACGCCGCTAAATAATGGCTGGTTGGATGTTAGTGCTGGTGCTGGACCGCTTCTGGAACCTATAGCTAATGTGGTTCAACCTGAAGATCCACAAGAGCTCCTTGAGGAGGTTCTGGAACAGGCTGATAGGAGTGGGGAACAGGTGAACCCAGAGATCGCTACACAGTTGGTACAGGATGTGCTAGGTCATAATGACGACGCAGGAGATCCAGTTTTGAGGGAGATAGATCAGTTTATTGCTCCTACACAGGTATGTATTATATACTTAATATCCTTTATAGTTAATACACTGATGATATAGAAACTTAGATGATAGAGCTTTAAGCTAATCATAAAGTTTTAATATTATTGTAATTAGGAACTGATGGATACAGAACCAGAGGCTGATAGACCTACAGGCTCTATGCCTAAGGTTATACCATCTAAGGTATTATAAATTATTGGCATATAGAACTTGTATGACAGAGCGTTATGCTAATCATGAACGTTTAATATGTTTAATATATAGGATACCGATGTTGGTTCTTCTGGTGGACGTGATGGTGAGACTGCATCAGATTCTGATTCTGATGATGTCGACTAATTTCACCACCTGCTGGTATGATTCTTTATAGATCTCGGCATATCAAGGATCCAACTTTAAAAGGAAAATGAACATCTGATGATTTAGATCCTGATTTTACTGTGATAGACGAGGATCTTGAGGAAGAAGAAGAGTTCTTGGAGCTCGGAGCCGAAAAAGGGCTAGAGCCTCTACCAGACAATTGACTATTGGTCTAGGTTAGTTTATTAGTAGTTAGACATTTTTATCTTGTTAGTTAATCAAGAGTTATAAACTGAGACAGAATTATCTGTAACAATTGCTCGGGATAGACCACAGGATGAGACGGTGTCACAACAGGTGACTGAATCGGTATCTAAACCTACTGAGGTATGAGATACAAGTTAGGTTACGATTTATGATTCCTATTTAAAATTATAGATTGAGACAGACTTGTCTGTAACAATTACTGATTTATTTTGTCTAAATTAAATAGGCGGAGCTGGTTGCGGCTATTGTGCATCCAGGAACTCATCAGACGACAAAGTCAGCCAGAGATGCTGCTAGGCGTGTTCATGACATAGCCTCTGCGGTAGCTGAGCATCTTACTCCACCTATTCCTCCTATTTCTTTGCCATCTACCACAACCACTACTACTTCTACTACTCCACCTATGACTGATACTGAAAGGATTTTATCCTTAGAGTCTAGGCTTCGAGATTTGGAAGCCACTACCACCGCATTATCTTCTCAATTACTCAGTCTTGCACAACAGTTTACCACACAGGGACAATCATATCAGTTGTTGTTGTTAAACACCAACACAACACTGCTTGCTGATGCTGCTGTTAAGAAGAGAGAGATTGATAGACTTGATTGTCTAGTTGCTGATCTGCGAAAGGAAAAGCCATCTCAAGGGGGAGTGGTGATACTAGATGAGTCCTGCAGAGGTGATGAACTAGCGAAGAAGAGAAGAGAAGATACAGACGATGGTCCTACAGCTCTGAAGGATGGTGAGCTGGCTGGTCCTTCGATGACTGGTCAGCAGACTACGCTTCAGGGGAAGTCTGCTGGTGCTGGGGTGAGTGGTTCGGGTGTTGGTACAAGTGCAGATAAGACAGTACATGTTGATACTGAAGTTGGTTAGATAGCTTAGTGTTAAATAGTATTCGTAATAATTTGTACTAAATAATTGTAACTTGATATTATTTTGTAATATATTTGGCTTGAGATTATTATTACAAGTTAAATATATTAGAAATTATTGAGGTTATATATGATTAATATATGTTGAGTAGAATTGTAATTGAAAGACTTCCGACTCATTGAGTAGTCGTGCGGTGTGTTCCGATTTATATCGGCGGTCAAAATTTCCATAATAACATATGCATTTTAGACTTGAGAGTTTGTAAAACTTACAAGTTAATTATGTAATGCTTTTATAACTAGACAAATGATACATAATTTAAGGATATAATTAAAAGTTAAGTTTTGATTATATAACAGTTCAATTAAGTCTTGAAAATTATATAAGTTAATTAATTGTAAACTTAAATGTTTAATGATTATTCACAATATGTTAGAGTTTAAGTTTAATTAATATATGTTAAGTGTTTTATAAAAGACTTAAGAAATTTTAGATTGATTCAGAGTAATCAATAAAAGATTTATAAGTTATATATTACGTTTATATTATGGACTAATTACACAAAAGGATTAATAAAGAAATTCTTAGATTGATTCAGGGAAATCAATGAAGGAATTTAGGTTGTTAATATTTATTTGTGTTTGTGTTTTTCTAGGAATTGAAATGCTTGATCTATCAGATTCAGAAGATGATTTTCTTGAAGAGATAGATGAAGACATTGATTATGATCTGGAGGAAGGAGAGTTCCAACCACCTGAAGATTGGACTACTGTTTCGGAGATAGAGCTAGACATGGGTGTAGATCTAGATGCAAATATAGATGAACACCATGTGAGCCTATCTAGAATAGAGGTTGTGATTGAAGATGAGGAAGGTCCTAAAGTTGTTGATGTAGATAAAGATATCGATGACTCAACTGATTCTGAAGAAGAGATCCCTGATAAACATAAAGAGAATCCAATGTTCAGACCTCTAGAGAAAAAGAAGAAGAAAAAGGTTGGAGTTTCGGAGGTTGACATTACAGGAAAACGCGAAATGCGTAGAGGGATTATCGGTTGGTATTTTGATTCAGACCTGAAGCTTTTCGTGATTAAAAGGTTTGACGGAGTTCAATATTTTGAGCGAAAGCTTTCGGTGTTTAGTTCTTTACTTAGATTTGAGATTCGAGACTTGGCACAATTACCTTTGAAGAACCTGGGTAATGATTTTGTTGGTGGATATGTAGAACATGTAATCAAAACTGAGGTTCGATCAGGGAAGTTTGAGAAGATTAAGCCAAGGAATGGAAAGACTATCAAGTTGAAGGAGAGAAGTCAAAGGACTGGAAGAAGAAGGAGAAAGAAAGTTTATCCAGATGTCAAGTGTGTTCAGCAGATTCCACTGAAGATAATGCCACAGGATATTCTGGGAAATATGAAAAGTTAGCATGTGGATTCAGAGACTGGAGAAGCTGTCATGGTTGAAGTTGATGATGAAGTTGAAGGTGGTGAACGTGAGATCTTCAAAGTCTATGACCATCGTCGCCTAGTGAATATGTCGAAGAAATATTTGTCGAAATTGAATGAGAATAGAATCTTTTGTACTGAAGGATGGGGTGACATAGCACGAGATTATCAAATGATGGTTAAGAATTGCATCAAAATGAAGATACATGCAGGAAGCAAAATTTACAAATGAAGACTGAAGACAAGCGTGAAGATAAAGACGCTAGAGCTATTGTCAAAGGGGAGTCTGTTGATATATATTTTGTGACAACAGATCTAGCTTGAAAATAGGATCGGTGTAATTGTTATTATGTTTGTACATTGGTTTAGCTTTGTAAATAAATGATATTAGTTTTGTTATAAATATTCGTTAAATATGTTAATTATGTTAAAGTGTTAGACGAATATCGAAAATGAAATAAATAAGCTGTGTGAGTCGAAATCTCAAGTCGCAAGACTTGGTCTTGCTAGATGAGATCTGAACTCACAATAAGGACTGCGAAACGAATCGAGTTGGGCTTGGGCCTGGACTGCGAGGTGAGTCAACTCCCGAGCCCACAGGCTGCAAGTTGAGTAGTGATATTTAAATGATTTCCATTTCTGAAATCATTTAACTTTTTCCATTCAAATTTCATACCTGCGAATTGATCCAAAGAGAAAAACTTAATTACTAATGGCTAGGCTTTGACATTTTACGGATAAAGCAAAGTATTAGTTAGTATAAACGGGAACTTATTCGTTATAATAGTAAGATAACGTGTATTAAGGAATTCCGCACCTTAATACTATAGATAACGAAGTTATCGATCCTAGAAAAAGGGACTTACATTTCTGTTAGGCCTATCATATATTGATGAAGTATCAACCCTTTTCTGTATCATAGCATCTGTGAAAACGTAAAATCGTTGAAGCTCTAGACTTTTTAGGTCTTGATCCAGGATACAATGATAACAATGAATTAATCGTAAAGTGCGGAATAACAATAAGAACATCAATGTTATCTCAAGCCTCAATTTTATTTGATCAGAATAAAACGGTTATACAAATATAACAGGATCAAGAAACCTTGATCTTGAGGCTAAACAAAAACTCTTAGACGTCTACATTATGTGTGCACACCTTTTCCTACGTCCCTATATCTCTTTATATACTAGAGATATTAGGGTTACAAGAAAACCTAACTTGCATAGGAATTAAAGTTAATATTACACATTAAGTCCTTATAGTTTCATCATTCTTTATTTATGCATATTTTGTTTTGTAATCATCAAATCTAGAATCCCTACAATTTTCCCCTATTTGATATTACAAAACAATCTCGATAAATGAAACCATCTTCAATGCTTCCCCTTGACTTAATATCTTCTTGAACATGTCACCACCCATACTAAGCTGCAAAATCACTAAACAATATACTTCTTCCCCTTTTTGTAATAATCAAATATGAATCTTTTGCAACTTGTAAACACTTCCCCTCAAGTGGTACATGTAGATGATGAAACTTTAAACAGTAAGCTTCCCCTAAAATATATTCACCATCTCTTGAATCTCAAATTCTATCGGCTCTATGTAATAATCACGGATGAAGAAAATAGAGTATAACAAACTTGATGAAGAAGTCGAATCTTCCAAACCTGTACCTTATATCTTGTACTATTCACGACGTCGAACTTATATTCCATGTATAAGTAGATCACAATCTCCCCTTAAGATCTCTTTGACAAAAATCCTTATTCTCCATAATAAGTCACCGAGCCCACCATAACTCTTTCAAGTGATAGCAAATGTGAGCATTGAGCATCCTAAGTTTAATCTCACACGTTTGCTAGATTTTGTCAAGTCTTCGTCGTCACCATACAAACCAAACAAGTTATCTTCAAAGCTCTTCATCCTCCACTTTGAGATATGATAAGATACAAATCTGTCAAACTCAACTACAATATCAAATAAGCTATAATCGATCTTTTTCGTAATCACATCTTCAAATAATCTTCAAAAACGAGCCATAAAATCAATACGAATAAATTGTTATGAAAACAATTCCAATCGAGATTCAACGCTATCAGTGGTAACTGTTTTGCACTAACTACCATTGTTTTGCACTAACAGTTTTAACCACATACCACTAACAGTGGATTAACTCCAACAGTAATAACCACTTTAAAAATTTCGAACAGTGGTAATCTTCACAACAGTGGTAATCGCATGACTAACAGTGGTAATTTCTCCCAAAAACAAATAAACAGTGGTAATCGCCAACACCTTTACAAACAGTGGTAACAATTATCCACTAACAGTGTTAATCATCTTGGAGTACTAGCAGCAACAAACAGTGATAATCTTGAACCTAACAGTAGTAATCTAAGTAATCACTGCACATGTCTTCGTTTTTACTCCTTTACCACCAAAATCGCCATCAACTTTTCTGTAGCAGAATTCAAACAATTATGTATCTCCTCTTACACAGCTCCGATCATTCTCAAATTTGTACACATTGTAAATATATGTGTCGTGAACCATATATCCAAAAATCAAGTCGATCCAACGGTTAACGAATATAGAACAATTAATTTACAGCAGATGCGCAAACAGAAACCAAAAACGTACTGCAGCAGATTCGAATTTCAATATCTCTTTGTATAGACATCCGATCATGATAAAATTTTTACACACTGTAGAAATATATGTCTTCTATAACATATCCAAAAATCATAAACTTTCGTTAGATAACGAAGACACAGTGACCGTTTTACTTCTGCCGTTCTGAAAAACCCTAAACTTTCAGCAACCAATTTCGACAATGAATATCTCTCAATCAAAAGCTCAGATCAAAAATTCCTCTGGTCAGAATGTGAGCCAATATGTTAAAAAGCTTCAGTTCAAATTTCACGATGATCTAACGGTTAACGAAGGAGATCCGAATTTTTTACCATGGCTGTGCAGAAAGTGACGAATTACGAGTTTTTCTTGCAATCTTCTAGGGTTTCTTCGATATGGCTTCTCTTGCTTGTAAAACTTGTAGATCCTAGATAACGAGCCACCTTGCTCTGATACCAATTGTGAAAACGTAAAATCGTTGAAGCTCTAGACTTTTTAGGTCTTGATCTAGGATACAATGATAACAATGAATTAATCGTAAAGTGCGGAATAACAATAAGAACATCAATGTTATCTCAAGCCTCAATTTTATTTGATCAGAATAAAATGGTTATACAAATATAACAGGATCAAGAAACCTTGATCTTGAGGCTAAACAAAAACTCTTAGACGTCTACATTATGTGTGCACACCTTTTCCTACGTCCCTATATCTCTTTATATACTAGAGATATTAGGGTTACAAGAAAACCTAACTTGCATAGGAATTAAACTTAATATTACACATTAAGTCCTTATAGTTTCATCATTCTTTATTTATGCATATTTTGTTTTGTAATCATCAAATCTAGAATCCCTACAGCATCCTCTTCTAGCTTGATGAATCTTAAAGCTCTATTCCTGACTTCGTCAAGGTTCCTGCATGGATTCATAACAAGATCCTCATAGAATGGGGAATCCCTTTTGATCCCCATTTAAAGGCTTGTACAGCAGTAGCCATGTACAAATTAGGTATATTCAAGGATTCTATCCAAATATCCCTACAAAATCTCGAAGAGATTCATTAGCCCTTTGAACAATTCTGTATAAATCAGTGGTTAGCTTTTCAATTGTTCTACCGCAAGAGAATTGATTATTAAATAAATTAACCAAATGAGCAAATGAAGTTATAGAGTAAGGGGGAACGTTTAATAGCCATTTTAGTGTGGATCCTGTAAGAGTAGAGCCAAAGCCCTTGCATAAGCATGCTTCTTTAAGATTAAAAGGAATTGGAGTGATCTCCATCCTCTCTCTATATTATGCAATATGCTCCTCATGATCCGTCGTTCCATCATAAGATTTCATATTTGGAGTATGAAATCTTTTCGGGATCTCAGCGTCACTGATAGGTGGTGCAAATCTTGAGATCCTATGCGCCGTTGGAGCAACCTCAGGAATAGGTTGCACAACTCCAGGAACACTCGATATCATATCTTTTAATTTTTGTAATTCTCTTGCCATTACGAGGCTAACCCCGGGATCCTAAAAATCGTTAGTTCCAACAGTATTATTAGAAGTATAATTGTTAAACACGTTACCACTGTCAGGAGTCCTATATAAGGATCCTGGGTGAGATTGTTGACCCCTTGAAATAGAGACTCCTGTAGCATATATTGGATCTGGGATCCTAGTGCTCCCTTTGCATAGATACGAAATCTCCTTGATGTCCTGCAGATTGCGGGGTATCAAAATCAAGGATCCTGCTCCGGATAGGAGTAGTAATTTGAGTAGCAGGAGTATTGTTCCTTGTCCTCAAATTTTCCATATCCTTCTTCAGGATTTCGTTGCTCCTTTCCACTCGTTGAAGCTGCTCCTTAACCTGTGTAAACATGGACACAATATCCTGGTTAGAAATCATAACATGGTTTGGATTCGCTAAAAATCCAGCCCCTGAAGAAGTGGATCCGGCCGACGAGAGTCTTCCATAGACATTTTGTGATCGTTGCTGAGATGATGTAAGGGGTGGAGCAGGAGGAAGAGTGGTTGGTACAGATGATGTACATGGCATGGTAGATGATGTAGACCATCATTGGCTCGACATTTTCAACAAAAATTTCTGAAAAAGATGACTCAATAAGGATTTTAATAAGAGTTTAATCAAACAAAACACCAATTGCCCCACGGTGGGCGCCAAATTGTTTTGGTAAAAAATTACACTAAGCAATTAAGTGATCAAATTTAGAAAAGTGAGGTTTAGTGCTTGAAGTTACTTTCAAGATAATTACGTAGAAACACGATTATCTATATTAGGAAATAACAATTTTAAATGAAAAATGTACTTTGTATATTTTTATATGTTGATCCTTGTTAAAAATAAGATTAATGATTAAAATAAGTGTTAAGGACGAGTTCTATGAAATGATTTATATGAATAACGTTGACATATTAAGGATAACAATCAAAGAATCTATCAAACACAATAAAAGTAAAAATGAAAGACTATCGACACATTGATGTACGAGGAAAGCCCTTGATCGAGGTTGATCGCCAGCACAAAACCTCGGGAAGGATCAAACGATCCCTGCCTTTGTTAATCTTATTAAACTAAAAGTAATGAATTACAAGCTAAGAGCACAAGGATGATCGGTTAAGTGATTATGGGTGAATTAATGAAATTAACTAAGTGTTAGTGAGATGATTTTGAACGAGAGTAAATGAAATCAGAGTGTGAGTGTTTTGCAGGTGAAAAATAGTAAGTATGTGTTGGCCTATCCGATCATCCATGCCTCGTTTATATTCTAAG
This sequence comes from Pseudognaphalium luteoalbum, assembly GCA_963422505.1. NCBI lineage: Eukaryota > Viridiplantae > Streptophyta > Magnoliopsida > Asterales > Asteraceae > Pseudognaphalium > Pseudognaphalium luteoalbum. Next base: position 75,939,192 of record OY730195.1, read on the forward strand.
AGCGTATAACAACTAATCCGAGAATCTCGGGATCCTCCGGTAAACGGTGAAGACTTCTAACATTCACTTTGACTCCATTTCCACACATGCATTAGACTTCGTCTTCATAAAATCGTATCAAAGTCTTGCCATACAATCCGGAGTATATATCATATAACGCGTTCCATTCATGACCTGGTCAATATTCAAGAAAAATGAACACGTTATACAACGCATGATCCTGAACTATTATAGGTCCAGGATCCTGAATAATGCATAATCCCGAACAAGAATAAGATCCTTGATTAATTATCTTCCTGATCCCATATCCTGCATAATTATGTTAAATAAATATATCCTAAATAGGATCCTGCAAGATAAATGGTTAGAACGATTCCAAAATCCTTCAATATAACCGTTATCCTGAAAATATACTTACAAATTATCGTTATCCTTCTATGCAAATATTAAATGTAAATACTTTCCATACCTGGTAGACGCGACTACAATGCTAATCAGGATCCTGTAACGTTAGATAAAAGTTCACCCACAACATTAATTTGGGCCACTGATTTGCTAAATCTAATGGCTTAAATTCATTCTCACATTCTCACTCTTAGTTGAGGTAATCATTAGAACCCTACTCAACATTTTCATTAATTAAATGTTAACAGTATTTTAATGTTTCATTTGTAGGAATTATCCTAGACATCAAAGGCTTGTAACAAGGATAATAGCTATTATATTAGTATTTAACGTATTTTGGGTCATTTTCTATTTAACTTTGTTAAATATTTCGGATATTACACCATCTCTCTCTAAAACAATATGTTCTCTTCCGTTCAACCCTAAAAATGGCCGTTCCTTCTCTGATCAAAACTTTCCTTACATCATCAGAACCACTCGATCACTTTCCAGTATCCCAAGAGCAAAGCAATAAATTGTAGTCTTCCACACGTTCTAACACTCAAGTGTTTGCTAACAAAAGAAAAAGTATGACAAGTGCTGAATTCTGAAGAACCATCACCCGCTGGCAACAAATCCGTTCTATGATTTTGCTATTATATTAATTTTAAAATGTCCAATATCGCTATTAAAAACACGTATAAATTAGACTATATAAAAAAAAAGGATTATGAGTATAACATGTTTCGAAATAACAATCTGTTTTTGTAATCAAATATCTTAAAAGGACAAAAAGTAGAAATTTAGAGTAAGGGGCGGTTGGGATTGCTTAAATAAGTATTTATCTGCTTATATTGACGGCAAATAAGAAGATTCAAACACGTCTTCAAAAACTGTTTATCTCCTTATTTACTAAGCAATGAACACTTATTAAAAATGAGTAAGAGATCACGTACTATTTTTTTAAGTATAATGCTTAAAAATAAGCAAATGATAATCAAACACCAACTAAAGTGGTGAAGTGTAAATTGAAGTTGTAAAGTAAAATGATAAAACTAATTAAAATGGCATAAAATGTACTAATGAACTGCTGCAATATTCAATCTATATATATCATGAAAAAGTAAATCACTCTAGAAATTCACTAATTCATTCGATCACGCCTGCTTCCTTAAAAATCAAAATCAAAACTTGATACAAATCACAATCACCATCTTCAAGCTTTCAAACCCCCATCAATATACCCACTGCATCATCTCGTTCTTCAAAAAGCTAGGGTTTCAAATCACAAACATATTCATCCGATCTGTGGTAAGATTATACGATCTTTTTAGAATTAATGTTCTGGTTCATATGTTCTTGTTGATAAATCGTTTGATTTATATTTTGGGAATTTAATTTAAAATTGAGTTTTTTAGGGTTAGTGAAAATGGGGGCCTTCATGTCGAGATTTTGGTTCATGATGTTTCCTGCAAAAGAGTATAAGATCGTAGTTGTTGGATTGGATAATGCTGGTAAAACGACGACGCTTTATAAGTTACATTTAGGTGAGGTTGTTACTACACATCCTACAGTTGGTAGTAATGTTGAGGAGCTTGTTTATAAAAACATTCGCTTTGAGGTAAATCGTTTTTTCCTTCTTATATTGTTATATTTTTGATTGGTTCGTTTCTTATTATGAAGTATGATATGACACAAATCTGCCACTAATGATAATGGGTTAGTGTTTTATATCTTTGTGAAATGTGTATCTTTGTTGTTCATAGACCTTCGATTGATGATAATATGTTTTTATGGATTTGCTTTTTGAAACATGGGATAAGATGCACTATGGGATTAAGTAAACGGATGGTGCACGATTGGAATGGTTATACTCGAATAGTTGACTGTTTATCATATGAATACTATTAATGACAAAAGTGAAGTTCAATGATAGATAGGTAACTGTTCTTTATGTTTAAGAATTTGGAAAAACATTTGGCGGTACAGGGATCCTTAGATTTCATATCATTAGCCTATAAGAGTTTAGGTAAAGCCTTGGGGTGTTTTTTTCCCCTTTTTTCTTACTAAATAGGGTTATCATGTTGATCAAGATATGAAGAAGATGAGTGTTTGATCAGTTGTAGGCTTGTAGCTCCATGCCACTATTAAGTAATGAGTGGGTTGGAGTTTAAGTTGCCAACTTCAGCTATGGAGATTGCCTTTTAGCCTAAGTAGGTGGGACAAGAAACGGGTAACATCTGAGGAACAGTGATAATTCTACGTGTTTTAACTAAAGCGTGTTTGATACATTAAATGGTATACATATTATAAGGCTGCAGAAGCTATTGAGTTATGCTGAATATGCACGGCAATACTGGCTTAAGATGGTAAATGACAATGTATTGAATAAACAAAATACTCAAGTAAATAGTCAGTCATGTGAGACAGTGGGACTGTGGGAGTTCATAGTCATTCTTGCTACTATGCTATGCTAAAAGTCATGGTTCGCATATTTGGTGCACTACGCACACCTCCTGATATATGTGTGAGAACCTCTCAAACTTTTTTGTGTTTCTTGCATCATGAGTTTCTAAAGGGGTACAGTATGGAGTTTATGTGGTATGCCTCAACTCATTAGCCGGAGTTGCTAGGTTTCTTTGCATTGCAATGTTTCATTTGACAATTGACTTGCTTTTCTGTATACATTGGTTTATATAGCTAGATGGATTCACAGACGTTCTCTTTTCTTTTATGACACAGTGCAGTCCTCTTAGAGGAATTGTATTTCGTGTTTGTTTTTTGTCTTAGGTGCAACCCATTTATGACCTTTTTATATAAGACTATAACTTTGGTAATGGCTCACTCAGTTTATGTTACCAACTGTCAGTTGGAAGGAAAAAATAAGTATGATGATGTAGCGGCATAAGATGGTGCTCAGATTATTGAACCTTGTATTGGTTGTACTGGCAAAGAGGTTGTGTAGGATTACATATGAGTTTTTTGATGGTTCATATTTGTGGTGTTTGAGATGTGTGATGCTTAGGGGGTTTTTGGTTGAAACTTAATAGCATGATTCAGCACTGAATGCCAATTGGGCAGCATCCAGGCATTTGATAAAATAATTAAAACACCTGTGAAGTTTAATATGCTGAACGAGCACTATAGGATCCATGAGCCTGGAGGAAGCTTAACCGTTCAGCAGCCCCACTTTACCCTTTTCTTTTCAAAAGCCTCTTTCCTCTCTCTCCATAACCTCTAATATTTTTCTCCATCTTAACGAGTCGTTCTTCTTCGTCTTCTTTATCTTGAAAACCCTTACTCACCAATATTGTAGATTGTATGCCGTCTAAACAAATTTAGTTCAAATCTCTTCCTCGTCGTATGTCGTCATTTTTTATATGTAGCAAGTGCAATAGGAACAAAATCAGATTGTAAAAATCCCTCCTTAAAGTTGTGTAATGTACACAAATGATTTTCTTTGATGAATTGGATGTTTTGATTGAAATTAGTTTGTTTTATCAGCTATTGGTATGGATATTTTAATTAAACTACTAGGCCAAAATGTAGTTTGATACCCTAAACTATCAAAGGTGTAGGTAGGTACCCTCAACTTGGAAAATTGTTTCCTATACTACCTTGACTCAGTAAAATCGCTCATGTGACTCTCACATGACCTGTTCCGGAAATGTTTTGACGGTAGAAGCTCCAGAAAAATGTTACTCGATTATTGCGATCACTGTACAACCAAAAGTACACACTCTCTCTCAACCTTTTGTGACTGTACAAAAGCTTCAATTTATTGATGTTAAATCGGAGGTTAAATCTGGCAAAGGTGTGAGCTTTGTAAACTATTTATTATTTGATCTTGATTTTGTTTTCTTTTGTTTAGTTTCTTAAGATAAATAATTGCAATCTTAAAAGTTGGGTTTTTTTCTTCTTCTTCTTCTTCTTCTTCTTTTTTTTTTCCTTCTTATAATAACAAATTCCCCCATACCCCACCCTCGGTGGGATTGGGTAGTGTTGTGTTAATGTTAGTGTCTTATTATAATAAACGAAGATGAAGTATATATATGATGAAGATTTAACCTCAGAAAAAAAGATGATTTGAAGATGGTGATGCAAGCATAGAAAGGGATGAAAATGGAATGATTGAAGTGTGAATCTGGTGATGCCACTTTTGGTGTTTATAGGATTGAAATCAGAATTAAATGGGAATGAATGATCACCATTTGTTCTTCATCATACGATTGATATTCAAATGAGTCTACAACCCTTCTTCTTAAACAAGATACTGCGTAACTAATATCATTTTGTTCACTCGTTTCAGGCCAGAAATTTCAGGGGAATGATATATGTTGGGCTTTTGTATTTCCTTTTATCAGTTTTAAGTTTTAACAAACGATAACACGAGCTTATAAATCATAATGATGACGTCTCAATTTTAACGGAACAGGTCACGTGAGAGTCACATAAGCGATTTTACTGAGTCAAGGTAGTATAAGAACCAATTTTCCAAGTTGAGGGTACCTTCCTACACCTTTGATAGTTTAGGGTAGTGTCGGACCTAGTTAGCCAAGTCCAGGGTACTAAACTACATTTTGGCCAAACTACCATGCAGTTACACATGCTAAAATGGACCAGCTTATATATTTTGCTTATACAAATGCTAAACTACTTAGTTTATATGATATACTTTCTTGGGTATGCACTTATGATATGGTTTTAGTTTGTTTTTCGGTTTTTCCTGATATTTGACTTATAAATGAGATTTGTATTAGTACTTGGTAGATTAGTAGGGTAATTCTGTACAAGATTGAAATGATAAAAGTTCTCATTAAGATTGTCTATTCAGAATAGATATTAAACACTATCTTTTTGTTTAAAACCATATATTGCGGAGCCTTTGGACCATTCAGGCTTTAAAATCATGCAGTGCTAGACAGCTCTGTTTTATCAAACAACCCTTTAGCTCTTGTGTACATCTTAAAATAGCTACATACAGGTTTACATTGTATGATTGTCTTCATGTCCAAGTCTCATTTATTAAATCTTAGTTTTTTGTGTTTCTTATCCATCTGTAAGAAAGCCCAAGATGAAGCTAATGAATGAAATTCATTTGGCAAACGTTTTTTTTATTTGCAAAAAGTTTTTGGTCGAACTAAATCCTTAAAAATGCTGGCAGGCATCTTATTTGTTCTGCCCTAAAAATTTAGAATCACTGTTTATGAACATAAAAATATTAATAATTTTCATATTATACTTATTTATGTGCATTAATTTTGTATCATTGAATTAAGAAAAATGTCAAGTTTTTTTGAGAAAGGTGAAAAATACTACCATCAATCATTTATACGAAACAACGCAAACAAGTGACACTTTAACAATAATCTCGTGACTTCCAATGAATGGAACAGTGGCCATATCAAAATTCATGGGGGCATTTGTGTAATTATAGTTGCGAAAAGCATTCAACAATATACAACGCTCGTCCCATAGTCCCATGAGTGTTTAGATTGTCAGATTCTGAAAAAACTTATTGGAAAAAGTCAAAAAACTAAAAGTTCCAGCGTCACAATTCCCAACACGAGCTTTTCTGTTTATAAAGAAGAAGCTTAAAGCTCTATTGAACTTTGGAAAGATCATTGCCAGACATGCCCATTATGTTGTTGGGTTGTGGCAAAAATCCATGTGTAGGCGTTGTTTCTCTTAAGTTTGTCTAGGTGATGCAGTACCATACCGTGGTGTATGGGCTCATATCTGCTTCATGGCTGTTGAAATTAATTGAGTGAAGGTCGTCTGTGTGTGTAAAATTAAACCACTTTTAAGCATGGTCCTCACTATGAGTTTGCTCATTAAGACCCTATATTGAACATCTTATTTGTTAACATTGGCTAATCACTATGTGTGTGAAATGTGATGCATATCTACTCTAAAATGGGGCACTCTTTAGATAAGATCATGAAACTTAGTACAAAAGGAAACCAACAATGTTTGATATTCATGGTTTTAGATCACTTAACATGTCAAATTTATTACATGTCCTGATCTTGAAAGATTTTTGTGACAATTTTTTCTTCTGAACTAATGAATTACTTATTTACTCGAAACAGGTGTGGGATCTTGGTGGGCAAGATCGACTGAGAACATCATGGGCTACTTACTATCGTGGAACCCATGCAGTGATTGCAGTTATAGACAGTACAGACAGAGATAGGATCTCAATCATGAAGGAAGAACTTTTCATGCTCCTCCCAAATGAAGATCTTCAAAGTGCAGTGATCCTCATATTTGCAAACAAACAGGACCTTAAGGATGCAATGACTGCTGTTGAGATAACAGATGCACTTTCCCTTCACAGTATCAAGAATCATGATTGGCACATTCAACCATGTTCCGCCCTTACTGGTGACGGCCTTTATGATGGGCTCGGGTGGATCGCTCAAAGAGTCACCGGAAAAGCAACAAGCTAAAAAAACCCCATCTAAAACGCACATGTTGGGTTGTGAGCGAAAATTTTACGAAAAAACATATAGCTTGTTATGTACAATTTCCTGTTTTATTTAAAAACGATTGTGGCGACGGTTGATTTGATTCGATAAGGTTACTGTTTTCCGTGGAGATTTGTTTGTTATAATTGACTGGAAAACTAACATATAAAAGAAACCACTGAATATCTTTTACATGTGCAATTTGAGTATATCTTATGGGTTCTTTTAGTTAGTGTTACCCTTTGTTGCAGTTAATTTGAAACTATGGACGAAAGTATTAGGACTAGTTCTGTTTAAACTTTACTAATGGTGAATTTGTTATATTTTCCACATGAATAAGTAACTCATGAATTCCTTTGTGGGCTGATCAATCGATGAGTTCGGGTCAGCCCAATGTTAAATCTAAATCTAAATGATGATAAAGTAAGATTAAGATAACTAATTAAACAAAGCAGAGAAAAGGCTTATAATATCTCTTGATTTCTGAGTCCACCCAACTCGTAATAGCTTAGGTGGTTCGTCACTAAATAGTGAAAGGTCTCAAGTTCAAATCTCGTTAGGTGCAAATATTTTGAAGTGATCACCCCAACCTCTTGAAAAGTGAGCACTTTATTCTATGGGTGATCATAAAACCGTTTAATCGAACCGTAACCGTATTAACCGTTAAAACCGCTCCATTATAACCGATCCACCTCACAACCGATGGCTATAGTTATGGAAAATGAATTAACCGCCTATCACGTTTCGGTTACGATTAATATCCATAACCGATCTACCATTAACCGCCCCGCCTCAAATATTTATATATTTTTATTTATTTTACCACTATCAATTTATTAAACCTTAAATGTGTTTTTTGACTTATAATTCTTAAGTATGTAAACATAAATAATTAAATACATGTCACGTAGACAATTAGTGACATTATATCTAACATCTTAATCGATTTTGAGCAAACAACTTAGTGTGTGGAATCATCAAGTAATCAGTTTTGTGTTAATATAGATTTATTTAGATGTTAATATTGTATGTATTTGTACATGGAAGCAACAAACATGGGTAATGAAAAATTAATAAATCGATTATCACTAATAATTGTTTGGGTGAAGTTACAAATTCAAATATTTTGTGATTAACTGTTTTTTTACTGCAAAAAATAATCGTAATCATCCAGTTAACCGTAACCGATCTGCCATTTAACCGTCATCCAACGATTGTTAATATCAATAACCGCCATATTCAGTTACAGTTACGGTTTGGAGTCATAACCGTCCCAAATCGAACCGTGCACACCCCTACTTTATTCTGGTTGAGTTTGTATGACGGTGAGCTCAAACTCTATGTATTAGTAGGCCAAAGTCGGAACTATGGTTAAGAAAAAAAAAAGTTGTGATCGATTGTGACTTGTAAAGGCTTCCAAATAAATTGATTTTCATACAAATAAAATTTGTTTTCTTGTGGGGTCGTTGTGTACATAATTAATCCACGAAGTAGAGTTTCAACCAATCATTTTCTTCACTCACACTTTCGGGAATAAGGAGAAAAAAATGAATTTTTCTTTGTCCTTTGGTTATTCATTCCCTTTCTTGTTAACTTGTATACATAATCATTAAATTTTAATGTATCAAGTATAATAGAAAATAATTATGATTGGTTCACCTTATAATGTACAAAGATAATAAATTCTTTTATTAAAAATTTGTAACTGCCGTGTTTTGCATTTTAGGTGATATCATTGTGAAATTGACTAGAAAATTATTATATAATTGAGCAATTATCAATGGTTTTGGGACTTTTTATTTTGTTGTTCATGTGTGTAGCTTTTATAAATGAAGCTTTGAAAACAAACATAAATTCTACTTAATAGAAACAGTTAGAAGAAGAAGATATTTATCGGGCATGTACAGAAATTAAAAAACAAATATAAATATGACGTAACCCTTGTACAACTATAATTAATATGCGGAAAAAGTAGTGTAAGATAAAAAGGTTTTGTTAATAAGAGCTCTAAGGGCTTTGGTTAAGTTATTTAAACATGCATAATACAATTGTATTTTAATAAAAAAATTCAGGGGGACAAATTGAAAATTCATGAGATAAATTTTAATGTACATATTTTTATACATGTTAAAAGAAGCTCTTAGAGCTCTTTTTATTAATTTCCAAGATGAAATAACCACCCTAAAATTTTTTAACTGTAACTAACCTGTAATAAAACTAACTTGTATTAAATGCATGTTAACCATGATATTAAGATTACGTTTGAAAAAGAAAAAAAAAAGTTACTCCTTCGACTCATTAGTGGCTGTCCACAATCTGTTTGGATATATATTTATTTAAAATTTTTAAAACAAATTAAAATGAACGCGTAAAGTGTTATTTTGGGACTTATGAGTAATGAAAAATTCATAAACATTGTATTTTCTAAATGAAATTCTATATATAGCCTCAGAATAAAAAATTCATACTTTAATAATAATCATCCGCATTATGTTAAGTTATATTAAGTGGCTGAAGAACCCTTTATGTTAGTTATATTAAGTTTATCTTTGTTATCCAGGGATTCGTGTCTTTATTTCTTGTTGCGGAAAATATCGAACACCTCAAAAGGGATTGGATTTATGATATCATGTTCCCTTTTTGATATTTTTTTTCCTGTATATTCCCTGGGATTTGTATGGGACTGCATTAAAAACACTACGGAGTGAAAACCGGTGGCTCGGCCTCCGTGGATGGGGGTTTTTCTCTTGTCTTGGTTTCCGTAATTGACAAGAGTTTTTTTTATCCCTTTTACAATCTTAGCGGTTAAAGTCTCGGGAAGTATCTAGAATTTGTAATTTTATGTATTTTCTAGGTTTGTAATTGTATACTTTCTCTACTAGCTTCTTGCTAGTAGTTTTTTATTTTATATATCTGCCGTTCAAAAAAAATAATAATAATCATCCGCATTCTCTCAATAACAATTTGAGATACCACCTCCTCATACATATTTAACTCTTAAACATCGCTGTTATAGAGCTTTAAATAGCAAAATTCTTTTCTAAATTATATATATTTTATTGTAAATTGTAAATTATACTCGCATTATACTCGTGCAATGCAACAGTGAAAATGATGATGATGGGTAGATGTGTAAATGAATGTTTTAAAATAAAAATATATTATACTCTGTCCGTCCCATTTTAAAATGTCCCCGTTACTATTTTGGGATGTCCCGTTATAAGTGTCAAAAAGATCTTAATAACTAGATTTAATATTTGATCGATGAAAAATGTAATTTAGCACAAAATAAGCAGTCTTAAAAAAAATTTTAGGAGGGGTGTTAAATGTATTTTACTACTATATATTTTCGTGGTTACTTTCCCTCTCGGGTAAATAAATCGAGAGAAGATAGAGAGATACAGCGAAAGAAAGCTGAAGTCATATCTATGGCTATGGCAACCATACCTTTAGCAGCAGCAGCTTCATCATGCGCCTGCATCAACAACAAAATCGAATTCAATGGACGACACACAATCTTCACCAAAACAATTAGCAGCAGCAGCAGAAGTAGAATCTGTGTAACAAGAATTAGGGCGATTAAAGAGAAAACGGATTCCACTTCTAATTCGAGTTCTAAATCTTCTTCAGCAGCAGCGGATGAAGTAACTCAGAAATACGGCCTCGAAGCTGGTTTATGGAAGGTACTTACTACTTACCAATTCAAATTATGTGGACTTGTAAAAGTTCATACATAACTGCTTACTTTACCCTAAATAGGTCTCTAAATCAACATTAATGCTTACTTTACCCTAAATAGTTAGATTAACATGCACGGACTAGAGTTTATGTTTACATAGTATTTTAAATTATCTATTTGCATCATGTTTTGTTACTTGTTTAAACTATATAATATATATATATATATATAGAGAGAGAGAGAGTTTGGATCAAATGAGAATACTTCAAAAATAAGAACGGTGAGAATACCTCATAAATGCACAACTAGCCTACAAAAATCATTAGATTAACAGTCATACATCTCAAATATGCAAAGAAAAACAAAGGCACACTTTTAAAAATGCACAAAAATCGAAAATAATGATTGATGCACGATTATCTCTATAATTGTGCATCAATCGTTTTTTCAATTTTTGTATATTTTTGAAAGTTCAAATTTATTCTAATCAATTTTTCTACATATATTTGAGATGTATGAGTGTGAATCTAATGATTTTGTTCACTAATTGTGCATTTATAAAGTGTTCTTGCCGTTCTTATTTTTGAAGTGTTCTCATTGGAACCTTACCCTATATATATATGGATATGATTATTAGGGGAGGTTTATAAGTTCAATTGGTATTCAAATTTATGTTTGTGCATTGAACTACTCCGTATTTGTTTGCATTTGTTTCACGTCTTAACGAACGAATATAAAACGTCATTTACAAATTTTGTAACCTTATATACGAAATCAGTGTAGAGAATTAATTTAAGCCAGCTAATACATTTTATTAACATACGGCTTTGTGGAATTTGAATGCGGAATGAGATTTGATAGTTTACATGTCTATTTTGATCCTGCTCCTTTTCAAACAAAACATAGCGCTTCCTACTTATTCATCATTCACAACTTTTGACTTCTAAATGATAACACGTTTATAAGTTGGGATTCATATAGCAGTTAAGCTTTACAGATTACACGCATAAAATACTACAGACATACAGATCTCTGTCTTTCTCTTGCAAAGTGATCTGTGCAATTCTGCTAAAAAGACTACAAGAATTGAACTTTTTGTACATTCTTTAAGAAAGCATACAACTTTGCAGTCGAGAGCATGTTAGAAACGACACAAGACTGATGATAAATTATGTGAATTTTGGTAGATATTTAGCTCAAAGGAAGAAGGCAACAATGTTGCGAAATCAAAAGGAGATCAAGCCAAAGAGCTCTTGACCAAATATGGTGGAGCCTATTTAGCCACCTCAATAACTCTCTCTTTGATCTCATTTTCCCTATGCTATGCTCTCATTAGTGCTGGTGTTGATGTCCCATCTTTGTTGCAAAAGGTAATATCATTTTTTTATGCAGTCTGCCCTGATGTTACTCGTCGGTATAAGTTTACGAACAATCACACTAGTGCATCAACCATACAAGAAAGTAAGAAACTCATATTGTATGTTTATTTTGGTATGTAGGTGGGGATTTCACCTAATGAAACTGGAGAAAAAGTGGGGACTTTTGCATTGGCATATGCTGCACATAAAGCTGCATCACCCATAAGATTTCCGCCTACGGTAGCTCTCACACCAATTGTTGCTAATTGGATAGGCAAGAAAGTCGAAAAGGATAACTAGGAGAATCATCAGTGATTTGTTGTTCAAGTACTGCGGTGTTCTGATAAGTATGTATATATATATATACACTTGTTTTTGCAGTCTATGTAAATGTGCATTTGCTACCGGCTTAGCAATGTAAATCAAATGGATTCAGATGTAACACAAAATCCATAGTGAGCCTTCATATATGCTAAATATGAATCTAGACATTAACAACGATACTACTTCAAGTTACTAGAGTGCAAAATATGCATATGTTACTATGATACAAAACCTATTCGATGAAGGCTAAGAAACTCAAGTATATACAAAATACCACCTAAAGACGAAATGCCTACTTTATTAACCAGCAAGGAGCCAGGATGCATATACATTTACTTTACATTTGGGTCATCGGTTCTTCATTCTCTCTCATATTATCTTTCTAGCTTGGATAATTCCAGGCGGGTGATGAAGATTATGAAATCTTACCTTCTGTGTTCAACCTACACAGTTTGTCCCTGTAGGGTTTGCCTCAGATTGCACTTGTAGAGTATCTGAATTTGGTGTTTGGGGATGTGGGGAGGTGACACCTGGCATGGTGTAGTCATCATGAAGCATACCCATATCATTCCATTCAACACTAGCTATTGACTCATTAGTCAAGAAAATTGTATGTCTATTAGAAACAAAGGTGAAAGTTTTTACCATTCAAGTTGTCTAATCTTCAACAAATGAAAAAGAAAACTAAAGAGAAAACGAGTCAAAATTAGTGTAGAATGTATTTGTAATGCATAAAACATCCTCAATCATTTTTATTCAAAGAACTAGATTATCATAACTCTACTTTTAGGAAATCAGACGTTAACTAAATCTTAATAAATAGAAAAATTGAATATGAAGATTTTGTGATGGCCCAACCTGATCCGACAGGTTTCTACCCATACTATATATATCCAGTTTTCACCCAAGATGCAACCTGTCCAACCCGCCGACTTGGTTACCACCAATCAGAATAGAGAGTCAGTGACTGATAGGTAAAAGAGTAGAAAGAATAAAAAAAGACATAAAAGTATACAAGGATACATTCTGTCCTCCATATGTCAGTGATACTAACATCGGCATCTGATAAAAGCCAGTAGTCTGCATCACTCTGCAAAGACCAACGTAACCCTTGGTAATCTTAAAAAATGTTATGCATGCCTTAGTTTTGAATGCAGTGCGAATTTGATGTGGTTTTAAGGGACAAGTATGCTGTATTCACTGGCTTTAAAATGAAATGAGTGAAGACGTTAAACTTACATCAATGTCTGGAACTATCTTCATGATCCCACTAACAAAGTCCTCTGATGCATTAACATCTGAACATGTTTGAGTGTCTGTTCTTTGCATCCCGCTCTCATGACCATGACATGCTTCCGTTACTATTTTTGTAGTTGGATTCTCAATCATCTCTGATGTTGAAGGAATGCTTGAATTCACCTCAGCACGATTAATCTCCTCAATCTTTTCTTCAAATTGACTGAAAAAAATACAATGGTGATTAGACCAATGTAGAATGTTAAGCAGTTATTATGAGAAAACAGAAGGGCACTCAAGTCTAGAAGTTGATTAACGCTTTTATCCACACTTCCGGATATTCATTAAGGCATCATGTTTTCTACTAGAGGTGGCATCTTTAATCCATGTACCTATAAATGGACTGATTTGAGTTGTGTTCTATTTTTTAAAGTGTCAAACGAGTTTGAGTTAAAAAAATTAAACATAAAGAGAGCAGGTCAAACGAGTCGAAGTCACCAAAAATATATTATTCAAATGAATAAAACCTTCCTAACTTGTTTGTTGGACTATTACTGTTAATATTGCTGTTATCATCATATAGCTTTTGTGACCATATTTAACATGTCAATTTTCCCCGTTCAATAAACAAGGTAATGACATGGAGGGATAGGTCAATTTGAACGCAGTGTGCAACAGTAAAACATTAGCTGTATGAATGCAGCTATTCATAATCAACTCCTTAAAAGAATACAGCTGAGAATCAGAAGGCTTGAAAGTTGCAGGACCATGAAAGAGAGCATTTATGTAAATCTTGTGTCTCTAAGATGCCACCACAATTACCATAAAAAAGGAATAAACGATGGTACCTGACAAGATAAACATCTATAGGACCCATTGTGCTCCTTAGGACTATTCTGTATCTTCTTTGAGGAGAGTCAACAGCCTGATGTCAAGAAACCAGTAAGCTCCATGCAGTGTCATAAACTCATAATCATATCATATCCTTGTACACTCAAATTACCTCATCAGGATCTGGGACTTCTAGAGTGGTGCCATGTGGGGCTTTAATTGCAATTAAGGTTTCGTCCTGAACAACCAAAGAAAACAGTATACTTACTACATGTGCAAGGAAAATAAAAAACTTCCAAAACAGATAAATATAGATAGCGATATGGGTGGATCGGTCACTCGGTCAAAACAGGTAAATATGGTCACTCGGTCAAAACACTGGATGAAGTAATAGAGCATACCTGGAAGCAGGGCAGGCTCTTAATATCTTCTTCAGTGACGAAAAGCCACCTAGAAAATATATGCATAGTTGGTGAGCATAACACAGACATACAGATCGCAAGATCTCTTTTACGTGAGATAATCAGAGCATAATATTGTCTTTGGACTATCATGCCTAATTTAGATGCATCTAAATGAGTTATGATGAGTCTACAGTTGATGTATTATGTATGAAATGAAATCAGAAATGCAAAAGATGATCGTAATAAAAGAAACCTTTTTTTAAATGATATGTAATAAAAGAAACCTTACTTTTGATTATTTTCGTCTTCACTCAATTCCCTTAGCCTCTCTTGCATTTCTCTGTGGCAATTCAACAAAGAAACATTAGCATTACCAAAGTTGAAGTAAAGGCAACAACTTTACCATTGTATCATTATCTTTTATATAACCTTGTTTTCTCATCTAATCTAAGCTCCTCCACAGAGAGATTTTCAACTTCCGCCTGTTATTTAGGAAGAAATTTAATTAGAAATAGGGTCAGAATAAACAATCGAAAAGATAACTTGATAGATGATAAATCGCATCACGTAGAGGTGGTAAAATGGGCAGGGTGGCCGGGGTGGGTGATGTAACTTTTGGTAGGAGTCACGTCAGGTTATGTTACCCAGAACAGCTTTGTCTGACGGATTATAGTTTTATAATTTAATCAAATTATTAAGATAACTATATCTTATTGAAGGAAAAATTTATATGTATTAAGAGCATCAACTCATTACCAAGATGGACATGGGGGCACCAGATACCACAATAAATGATTTGGAATATTTTATGCATAACAAAACATTTTAGCCAATATTTGACCCGTTCAACCCATTTAATTCTTTTAAGCATACTATTATTTGCCCGTTAACGATATAGCATAACCTGAATCAACCTATATATAAGTCAATGGGTTAGATTACCATATGTTGGTATGAGTAAAGCAGAGGATATGGATAAATGTCTGATTACAAATAAGGAACCAATATCAACATATTAATAAGATGATGAATATTATTAATAGCAAATAACCATTCATGGGTGTCGGTGCTGTTTAGCTAGTTACTAAATAAGTCAACAAACAAAAATCCTACAAAAGATTACCTGTAAACTAGTAACACTCTTATCAATCTCTCCTGTTGATGCATCAAGTCCCCTAGTTCATCAATCATATTGTCAGATACAGAGTTGTAACAAGCCAGAATGGATAAGGAATACAACGACATTAATGTACATATTATATTAGTCATAACAATAGAAATTTCGTACTTCCACTGAATCCTATTCTTCAGCTTTTTCTCTATAAGACCAATTCCCTCTAACACGTTTGTTATATCATAGATCCGCCTTTTTTGTACCTGTAGCAGAAAGAAAAGTTCTGTTAGCAGAACTTAAAGAAATACTCGAAAAGATGGAAAGAGGGGATAGTGACTACCTCTAGTGTTTCTGCTGCTTTATTTAGATCAAGAATACCATCTTCGGCATGCTTGATAAGGTTGATAAACTTCTTTGTTAAAAGGCCTGATTATAAAAGTCAGGGTAAAAGTTCATATACACAAAGATAAAAGAAGATGCTCTCTGCTATGAGAATAATATTATATGTACATGTATATACATATATGTAGACATCATAGAGAGAAAATCAGAGCACTTGTGTTACCTAGAGAGCTATCATAACGACAGGGACCAGCCGGAGTAAGATTATGTCCAGATGGCGAATCTGCATTAATCACAACATTTCTCAGAGCTACTATTTGAAACAAGTGATTACAAATTGTTGTGAATATTCAACTTGAGTCAGAATAAGGGCTTTGTGCACATAATTCTCACCAGCATTGTATGCAGGAGCTTGAGATCCAGCCCTGTTACACTTCCCTACTCTTGGAACCTTTTGTGCTTTTGAGACTTTTCCAGAGACGGGGGTCTGTAGAGGAGTGTAAACAGATATAGTATTTCCAGAAGTGGGATTCAGCTCATTAGATTCCTCTTCAAAGCCTGCTGCATCTCCCTTCCTCTTTAATGGCTGACAATTTAAATCAATTTATGACAGTCATCAGCTTGACTAAAGTTTGCATCATACTTGTGAGAAAGAGAGTATATTTTTATTGATGATGCAACCACAGAATTACCAACTGTCCCAATTTGAAAAAGAATGAGCAAATGAAGCATTTGTGCATTAGATGATTCAATTAGATTATGATAAGCAAGTTGAAGCATATGTGTGTATGGCTGGCTAACAGTTCAGCCACGGAGGAAGAGGGTATAAAACTAATTGTTAGCTGAAGGTTACTTTGCAAGTGCAAATGATTGACAGAAAAAGAAACTAAACTTTTCATTACATGGGGTCACCAATGCCAGATTCCATGCAACTTAAACAGACATTTCACTAATTAACGATAGTTCTGTCTCATAAGTTAAGAACAAAAAAGACTAGAATAAACTTCTATCGTGAACACGCCTCCCTACAATGGCCATGATATATCACATACACCTCTTGTCTTGTGAATCCAGAAATGTTAATATTCTACTAAAGCCAGTCCATTAATATTTTAAACAAACACTAATAGATTTTAATTCTCTTTCACTAACTATACAAGTATACATACTCCAATAAGCCAGTCCATTAGTAAACTTTTATACCAGAGTATCACCAATAAGCCTAGCCAAAATCACACAGCTGATTGACTTCAACATTTCAGCTCATCAAAGAGACTACAAACAACTAACCCTACTTAAGCACTTTGTTTCTTATTGTAAGATCAAAATTCCCTCAAAAAAACCCTAAAATCACCAGCTTTCAGATATAAAAATAGAAATTAAAAATTTTACGTAATAATCACACAAGTAAACAGATCGGATCTCCAAGTGTAAAATTAATATATGATACTAGTACCACTCCGGAATAAAGTATAGATGCAAACGAGAGATATATAAAAAAAACACATACAGAAGGTTTCACAACTATGCCTTCCGATTGATGATTAGCAACAGCAGTTGAATGAAACTGATGATAATCACCACCTGACGGCGGCTTCATTGAGGTGAAAGGAAGCTGACGTCTGAGAAATTGGTGATTTTGATTCATGATCCCGTTCAATTCGTGACCTAATTGAACTGATTCGAGATGAAATTGAAGTGTAATTGTGAATTATGGTGATGGGTGATACTAACCCTATTTTTTGGGGGGGAAGAAGAAGTATTGTGTTGGTGATTGATGTGAAATTGAAATAGGCGGGAAAGAAAAAGGGGTTGATCTGTGAGATCTGGAGGTTGTATGTATAGGTTGATGATTTTGGGGAGATGAAGAAAGTGAAGGAAAGACTGGAAAAAGCGGGAAGAGAGAGAAAGAAAGACGGGAAGGGAGGAAGGAGGGAATTTGGTTCGGATATGGATGTGGAGGGAAGAAAAGGCTTTTACATTTTGTTGCTATTTCATTTCATTTGGGATTTGGGATTAAATTAAATTAATTTATATAGTAGTAATAATTTTAATTATTAAATTATTAAATGGAATGATAAAGGGTCAAATTGTTATTTTAAATAGTGTATTTTGGAATTAAAATAGGAACTTTGTTAGTTTCTTTTTTATATATTTTATTTTTATATTCTACTTCAATCATCAATCAATTATCATTTATTGTATTCATATTTATTTTTTATATATACTATATACATATACATGTAATATGTATAATGCATTTTTAAATATGTTAAATTTAGACTAAAAAATATTTATGAGGTTTCATATGTTCCTAATGATGATGTTGGGTCATGATTGACTTGGGTGTTACAATCCGTGTATGCAAAAATAGATGATAGTTCAAGTGTATTATCGAATGATATGATGGATCCGTTATTCGTTTGAATATATATCAACAGGCAAAGAGAAATGTTTATATTACCCTTATATAATTACTTCGATATTTCAATCAACCTATGTTTTTATTTATATATATTAATTATAAGTTATTACTATATATAAACTTCATTACAAAACACATATAAAAGAATCTTTGAGCATACACATATATTTCATCCTTTCATCAATCTTGCACCATTATTACAATCTACATACACATATATTTCATCCTTTCATCAATCTTGCACCATTATTACAATCTGCTACCACCACATCTGTTTACTATTATTGTATTACATGATTACCATTCTTGTATTAAATAACAATGCTAGTGTTGGATACGAGTTGATTATTTTATGATTTTGTGCTCATATTGTTATCTTAAAATTGTTGATTAATAGACAAAAGTTGATTCTATGACGTTTGATTGAAAACACCATGTTGGGAAATAAGATTTCTACTGTTACTACTGTTGATTACAGAATGCACAAGGCATTAACACTGTTAGTGTTAATGTTACTACTGGTATTAACACTGTTAGTGTTAAGGACTACCACTGTCTTCACAAGTTACAACTGTTAGTTCAAGGCTTCAAAGATTATCACTGTTAGTGATGATTACCACTGTTATCAGAAGATTACGACTGTTATTGAAGATTGAAGTGAAGACAAGAGTTTCAACTGTTAGTAATTGTTTCAACTGTTAGAGTGTTATTACTGTTAGCTTGTTTACAACAGTTAACAATGCTCAGGCTAGTTACCACTGTTGGTATATTAGTCTAGTAAATTGTACAAGTGTTAACACTGTTATAGGAATTACCACTGTTTGTATAGTTGTGGTAGTTAACACTGTTTATATATAGAATAGGCGGAAAAGTAAAGTTTGAATAATTATGGAATGTAACTGTTTCCATGATTATAGGAGATTGTTTAGCAGGACTCTATGAGATATAAATAGAGATTCTAAACCTAGATTAGTTTAAGTTTTTGCGCAGCTTCAAGGTTTTGTAACCTTAATACAACTCAGTGTATTCGTCTTATATCATTAATAAGATTGAAGCTTTTTATTATTATTCTGTTGTTGATATATTGTTATTGATCTTCATTTTATTACTAAGTGTTATTCCGCAAACTTCTTAGTAATCATTCAAAACTGCATTTATCTAATAGTTTATTAGATAGATCTTGGTTTATCAAGTGGTATCAGAGCAGGTTTAGTTTTGAATCCAGGAAGATCAATTTTCACTGTTTTATTGATCATTTTTTTTATCAACAAATCAAATCAATGGCAGAAGGTAGTGAAGGAATTCAGGTCACTAAGATCCCTATGCTTAGACCAGATGAGTTTGATTTGTGGAAAAACAGAATCAGACAATATATGCTTCTCACAGATTATCAGATGTGGGAAGTAGTGGTTAATGGTCCTCCAGTGACACTAAACAGTGATGGTGTTCCCCAGGCAAGATCACCACCAACTTCTGAGGCAGAAAGGAAGATCAGATCAATAGAGTACAAAGCTTTAAGTACTCTATTACTAGCTATACCAAATGAATATCAGAGGCGGTTTGAGGCATGTCAAGATGCTAAAGTGTTAATGGAAGCAATTGAAAAAAGGTTTGGTGGTAATGATAACACCAAAAAGAATAAAAGATCTCTACTTAAGCAACAGTATGAGAATTTTAATTCTACAAGGTCAGAAACGTTGACCCAAACCTTTGATAGGTTTTCTAAACTGGTTGGAGATCTGGAAAATCATCAAGTGAAGATAGATAGAGATGATTTAAACAGGAAGTTTTTGAGGTCCTTGGGTGATGAATGGACCATGTACACTGTTGGGTTAAGACAGAGTGCAGATCTGGAATCAAAAGAGCTAGAAGACATATATAATGATCTGAGAAACTTTGAAGCTGAAGTGGAGAACAAGAAGATTGGATCAGGAAGTAACAACAACAATTCTGCTTTTATGTCAATGGTTGGAACAAAAGCAGAATCAAGTCTGAAAGGTTTTTCTTGTGGGTCTGGTGGAGTTGGATCATCATCAAATAATTCTAATGATCAAATCTTAGAATCTTTCTTTGCTAGTAATGTGAACTCTTCACTTACTAATGAAGACTTAGATCAATTTGAGTCAGATGATCTAGAAGAAATGGATATCAAGTTACAAATTGCTCTGATCACACAAAGAACAAAAAGGTTTATGCAAAGAACTGGTAGAAATAACTTTGCACAGAAGAGAAGTGATGCTAGCTGGTTTGACAAGAGCGAAGTTGAATGTTTCAACTGTCACAAGTTGGGACATTTTGCTAGGGAATGCAGAAGCCCAAAGGTTGATCAGAATGAGAGAGGAAATGGTCAGAGAAGTGGAGGAAATGAGGGACAAAAGAAGAATGTTCCAATCCAAGATACTTCATCAAATGCACTGGTATCTGTTGATGGATGTGGATGGGATTGGAGTGATCAGGAAGAGCATGCAGTGAAGAATCAATGCTTCATGGCAACAGCTGAATCAGATAAGCAATCTGAGGTACCTTATGAGGTACAAATAAAATTGTGCTCAACTGTGTGTAAACAAACTGTGAAACATTATAGGGATCATAACCAGAAAGTGTGTGATGAGTTAAAACAATGTGAAATCAAAAGTAGACACATAATCTCTGTAATAGAAAATCTTGAAAAACAGATTCAAGCATTTGAAGAAAATGCAACACAGTTTAAGTATGACATTGAGTATGCTAGGTGGGAGAGAGATACTCTTAAGGATAAGGTAGAAGAATTAACTAAGAAACTTGCTGAGGTCACTTGTGAAAGAGATAGCATAAGACTTAATGTAAGTAATTTAGAAAATGCATCTAAGAGTGTCCATAAACTTATCAATTCACAGATTCATGATAAACTTAAGACTGGGTTAGGATACAGTAATGTACCTCCTCCTTATAACAACAACTACTTTCCTTCAAAAACTGAAATTGATTTAAATTTATTAAAAGAAGGATTGAATGATGATGTTAAAAAGGTTGACCCAGTTAACAGTTTAAAAGAAGATGTGAACCTTGATGGAGTTGAAATTCATGAGTGGAGTGAGGAAGATGATGAAGAGTGTGTTACATCTGAATGTGAGGGTAATGTAATGAATAAATCTGTTACAACACCTAATGAGTGTAGCAATCAAGTTACTGGTCTAGCTTCAGATCTTAAGGATAAAAAGCTAGAAGAGGGTAAAAGAATGTTCATTGAAAAGGAGAAATATAAGATAAAAAATGTAAGAGCCACACCTAATACTCCTAGGAATGTTCAAAGGAAGATTAGAAATGTAGTGAAATCATCTGTTTCTGTGAATCATGTATCTGCATTGAATAAATGTGATCATTGCAAATGTAAGGATAACTCTTCTACTTCACAAAATTTTCAAAAACATATTCCCAGAGGTAATCAAAGAAATTGGAATCAAATGGTAACTCAAAAACTGGGAAATAATGTAACAGTGATAAGAGAAAAGTTATGTCTTATATGTGGCAGAAATAATCATCTTCAACATGACTGTTATCATAATCCAAAATCTGTTCAACAGAAGGTGATACAGCCATGGACAGCAGCTAATATGATTAACAAACAAAATTTTAAATCTAAAGTTAATCATAAAACTGCTGCAATAAAGATGAACAATAAGGCAAATCAAGCTAAAGTTACTGCAAAGGTTTCCACTGCAGGAACAAAAGTTACAGATTTAGCCAACAACAAAAAGGCTAAAACAATGGAAAAAGAGTATAATGTAAACAGTGATAAATCTTTTAAAACTGTTAGAACAGTTAATTCAACTGTTACCACTGGTAGAGTAAATAACACTGTGAGGAATACTAACAATGTTAATTATTGTACCACTGCTAGACATAATAACAGTTATAACAGGTTTAACACTGTTAGGCATTATAACTATGGTTATTCAGTTAACACTATTAGACCAAAACCCACTGCTAGGTCTAAAATTAGTTGGATTTGGACACCTATTCAGAATAATTTATCCAGAGGTTCAAAATCCAACAATGTATCAAAATCAATGATCTTCAAGAAAGTTGATTACTTTGATACATATGGGAAACCCAAAGCCAAATTGGTTTGGGTTCCCAAGAGAAATTAATTTGTGAGGCTACACCAGATATGTTCTCAGAAAAGAATAAAGAGTCTTTGGAGTACATTATCTTTCCAATCTGGACTCCTGATCCTCCAGAGGTATTTTCTTCTGATCTGCCACAGTCATCACAGCATTTGGAGACAGAAGAACCACCAGAAACATCATCTCAGATTATGGAGGATTCAGAACAAATTGAAACACCATCCAATGAAAGTTCTGAGCAGAATGGTAATCTTACCAATTTGGAGGAAATCATTCCAGAGACATCAACATCTAATTTTCATGTGAACAAAAATCATCCTCTGGAACAGGTGATTGGGGATGTTAACAGTGGTGTACAAACAAGACAACAAACTACTGTCACTGAAGAAGATATACATACATCTCTATATGTGTGTTTTCTTTCTCAAGTTGAACCTAAAAAGGTAGTAGAAGCTCTTAAACACCCTAGTTGGATTGAGGCAATGCAAGAGGAGTTGTTACAGTTCAAGATTCAGAATGTGTGGACACTAGTAGATCTGCCAAAGGGAAAAAGGGCAATTGGCACCAAATGGATCTTCAAGAACAAGAAGGATGAAAGAGGGATTGTAATCAAGAATAAGGCAAGGCTGGTGGCACAAGGTTATACACAGGAAGAAGGGATTGATTATGATGATATCTTTGCTCCTGTTGCAAGGATAGAAGCCATTAGACTATTCCTAGCATATGCTACATTTAAAGGTTTCACAGTCTATCAAATGGATGTCAAAAGTGCTTTTCTGTATGGCATGATTGATGATGAGGTGTATGTGTGTCAACCACCTGGATTTGAAGATCCTAGCTATCCAGATAGAGTTTGCAGATTGGATAAGGCATTATATGGTCTGCATCAAGCCCCCAGGGCTTGGTATGAGACTTTATCTGTGTATCTATTAGAGAATGGGTTCAAAAGAGGCACTATTGATAAGACTCTGTTCACCAAAAGGAATCAAAGTGATATTTTACTGGTGCAAGTCTATGTTGATGATATCATTTTTGGGTCTACAAATGATGGTATGTGCAAGGAGTTTGAAAAATTAATGCATCAAAAGTTTCAGATGAGTTCAATGGGGGAACTCACTTTCTTTTTGGGACTTCAAGTCAAGCAGAGTTCAGATGGTACTTTCATAAATCAGAGTAAATATGTCAAAGACATACTTACTAAATTTGGATATTCTGAATCAAAAGTGGCTAGTACACCAATGGAGACACACAAGCCACTATCTGCAGACCCTGAGGGGGAGGAAGTTGATGTACATCTGTACAGATCAATGATTGGATCATTGATGTATTTAACTTCTTCTAGGCCAGATATAATGTTTGCTGTTTGTATCTGTGCCAGATTTCAAACCTGTCCAAAACAATCACATCTGTATGCTGTCAAGAGAATCTTTAGATACTTAAAAGGACATTCTGATCTAGGTCTTTGGTATCCAAAAGATTCCCCTTTTGACCTAAAAGCATATTCAGATAGTGACTATTGGGGAGCTAGCATGGATAGAAAGTCAACATCAGGAGGATGTCAATTTCTAGGAGAAAGGTTAATCTCATGGCAATGCAAGAAACAGACAACTGTATCAACATCTACTGCTGAAGCTGAGTATGTAGCTGCTGCAAGTTGCTGTGCTCAAGTCTTATGGATTCAGAATCAGATGCTTGATTATGGTTTAACTTTCTTACATACTCCTATTTATATTGATAATACTTCTGCTATCAGCATCATCAATAATCCTGTTAAACATTCTAAAACTAAGCATATAGAGATTCGTTATCATTTTATCAGAGATTGTAATGAAAAATGACTTATTCAGATTATAAAAGTCCATACTGACAATCAACTTGCAGATCTGTTCACCAAAGCCTTTGATGTGGGCAGATTTACATTTCTGATTACAAGTATTGGTCTGATTAAATCTCTTTAAGTTGTTTTTCCATAACTATTTTATAAAACATCTCTATAATGCTTAAGGATTAGATGCTGGTAGTTGTAATTGATACTAACAGCGATAATAGTCTTACAACTGTTTGGCTTTCCTAATTATCACTGTTATTATTCAATTGCCACTGTATATGTTAGTTATTTTATTTTCACTGTTAGTTATTTTGTTTTCACTGTTAGTTCTATTGTTATCACTGTTTGGGTTGAACTAACTCTTTGTAGGTTATCACTGTCAGCAGAAGCAATTATAACTGTTAGTGTAAACAGTTTCCACTGTTTTCACTATTCAGTTATAACTGCTAGTGTAAACAGTTTCCACTGTTTCCACTATGTCCACTGTTAGTGTAAATCTTAACACTGTTAGTATAATCAGTTAGCACTGTTTATACTATCAAGTTGAAATTTCACTATCAGTGTTTATCTTTCTGTTCTTTTTATAAAAAAAAAAAAAAACTAAAAAAAAAAAAAAAATTACTAACAGATAATAATACTTATGCAGTCACTAGTGTTGAGTTATAATTCCTTTGGTCAGGGGTTATTTCCATTCACCAAGTGTACCACTGTTAGTATTATTATCACATGTATAATACTGTTAGTTCTTTTTGTTTCCACTGTTTTAAAATGGTTTCCACTGTTTTAAAATGGTTTCCACTGTTAGTGTTCAAATTAGGATTTTTATTTCAAAATTAGGTCTTTGAAACTAACAGTATAAATACTCCCAACACTTGTTCATATTCTCCTACGCTCTCATAAACACTGCTTTCATAAACCATATAACCACTGCTATCGCAAATCATACACTTATTCTTCATGGATTCTTCTTCATCAACCACACCTCAACTTGCACTAGGTAAGGATCACAACATGATCGCTTATCTGGTAAAACCCTCCATAGCCAATGATTACATTGAAATCATTGATTTTCTGCGTAACTCTACCATTCACCATGCGCTATCTGTCGCACCCAGAATTTCACATGATCATATCAATGAGTTCTGGGTTAAAGCCAAGATTGAGGAAGAAGCAGATGTTACTCAGATTGTTTCCACTGTTGCTGGGCACCAAGTGGTGATTACTGAAGCATCCATTCGTTCTTCTCTTCATCTTCAGGATGAAGAAGGTATAACTTCAATTTCTGATGAAGATTTATACTCTAATTTACAACGAATGGGATATGAGGGTAACTTGGGTGGGTATGTTTTTCAGAAAATAATGTTTTCATACCAATGGAGATTTTTAATTCATACATTACTGCACTGCTTATCATCAAAACGTTCATCTTTTGAACAATTCAGCAGTAATGTAGCATATGCCTTGGTATGCTTAGCTACTGGTCAAAGTTTTAATTTTTCCAACTTTATTTTTGCTGGTATGCTAAGAAACATTAACCAACCTAAAATTAAATTTTTAATGTATCCAAGGTTTGTGCAATGCTTTCTAAATGAACAAATATCTGATTTGCCAGCCTTGGATAAGATAATAGGTATCTCTTCTTTTAAACCAAAAGTATTTTCAAATATGAAGAGAGATACCTTTATCAAAGGTGTTATGTTTTCTGGGAGGGTAACATCATTGTTTCCAACAATACTTCCTGCACCCTCCACCACAGCATCTGTACCACCAACAGAAGCTGAACCAGTTGTTGAAAGAATGGAACAACCCATTCCTTCTTATCCCACAACATCTGGGGGTAATAATGAACAACAAGGGAACATATTCACTACAACCTATACCAGAAAAGCCAAAAGGGCTACACACCAGGTGACTGAGGATCATGCTGCTCAGTCATCTCAGTCCAATGACAGGGGTCATGAACAGCATGTGGTCCATAAGGAGAGGGGTGACCATTCTGTAAGGGCTACTTCTACTGCTTCTAGCCCATTGGCAGAGCAGGACAGAAGTAACATCAATAAGACCCAAGCAGAGGCAACACCAAAACATGATTCTATTCCTGTAGATGATTTTGGTGGTCCCAGTACCAATAACCAAGGGGAATCTGTTGATCATACTAGGTATGATACAGGTTTTGATGCACCTGTCAATGATTCACCTAGGAAGTCACATTCTGATGGTGATGAGGCTAGAACTAACCTGGAATTGACAAGAATGATAGACTATGTGTGGGAGAAATTTAGATTGGAAAGGAGAAACAACAAAAAGAAGGATGAACAAATTGCAAATCTACAGCAGAGGGTTGCTCAACTGGAGTACATTGTTGTAAAGGTTTTGAAAGAAGGGAAGAAATATGTTATAGCTGAAGGTGAGTCTGCAGAGACTGCTTTCAAAAAGGGGGAGAAGTTTTGGACTAATAAAGGTGATGATTGTCATGATGATAAGAATGGTGTTGATGAATCAAGTTCTGAAAAAGTTGAGCAGGAAATAGAGATGGAACCACCAACTAGTAATGATCCTGAAATTGTCAAAGAAAAAGCTGATGACCAAGAGAAAGAAACAACTCCAAAGGCTAAAAGGCAGAAATCTATTCCTGTGGTGTCTCTTAAAGCAAAGAAACTCAAATCAACAACCTTACCACCTGTTCAGATTAGAGAACCAACTGCACCTGCTACTGCACAGAATATGCCCAAGATTGATCCTAAGGATAAGGGTAAGGGTGTCTTGGAGGAAGAGCCCAAAGTGAAAAAGCAGAAAACCATGCCTCCAGAAGCTACAATGAATGATGATGAATATGCACAGAGGTTATTTGCTGAGATTAATGCAGATGTGCTAGCAGAGGAATTGATTGATGTTGAGGTGGAACCAGGTAAATATGTGAAAATGACTAAGGCCCAGGTTGAGGAGTGGGATGAAGCACAGCTGAGAGAGCAAAAACAAGATGATATTGAATATCTGGTGGAACAGCTTAAGAAAAAGAAGGCAGCAGAAATGAAAAAGACTAGAGCTGCCAAAGCTGCTGCTAAAAGGAATAAACCATTGACAAAGGCTCAACAGAAAAGAAATCTGATTTTGAAGTTAAGAGGTGGCAACATTTCAACTGCAAGACTAAATGCCATGTCTCTTGAGAGTCTACAAAGAATCTGGGATAGGGATACATTTCTAAATCCTGAGGCTGCTAAGAGAGCAGAAGAAGCTAAGAAAGCTAAGGATAAAGCAGAAAGGGAAAAGAAAAAGAAAGTAAAATTTGATAAATAGATTGAAGATGAAAAGGAATGGGAAAGGATGAGTACTGAGCTTAAACAGAAGAGGAGACAAGAACTTGCATCAATTCCAGATTTGCCTAAGAATAAGTTGAAGTTGGATGATTTGATTGTGGTGCAACCTCTACAACATCTTCCACCTGATAACTCTCCAGGAATCATAGATTGGTCTGTTGAAAAATTTTCATTTCCAATTAAGTGTGAGAAAATTAGACTTGAAAGAGCAGATTCTTCTGTTTCATTTTGGAGATCATTTAAAGAGTTGATCAGGGTGCTTGTTAGAGAAGATTTGAACAGAATGTATGTATGAGATTGGATCTGAGAAAGGACTGAGCACCAAGAAGTTTGATAGTGTTTATGAATTGGGTGTTTGGTCTGGGATTTCAATGATGTATGAACCAGAAAGATTTCGATTTGAGTTCAATACTTTCAGAAATGTCAAGCAGTGGATCTATCTCAGCAATCCTAGTGTTCATTAGGTTATTTTGATGATGCTACTATTATTTGGATGCTCACTGACAGAGAATATGATATGAGTTTGAGTTTGTTAAGAAGCTTAAGGCATGCCAAATTATCTGTGTCATTCAACAATGATTTGGCAGAGGATTTGGTATATATGATCTTGAATCAGATTTATAAGAAAGAAGAGTATGAGAGAAGACACAGAGATCAAAGATAGTTATTCTGAAAGATTGTTGGAAAGAGGTCAACTTGAAGAATCAAGAGAAACTTAATTCTGTTGGGGACAGATTAAGTTTAGGGGGAGATTGTTGGGAAATAAGATTTCTACTGTTACTACTGTTGATTACAGAATGCACAAGGCATTAACACTGTTAGTGTTAATGTTACTACTGGTATTAACACTGTTAGTGTTAAGGACTACCACTGTCTTCACAAGTTACAACTGTTAGTTCAAGGCTTCAAAGATTATCACTGTTAGTGATGATTACCACTGTTATCAGAAGATTACGACTGTTATTGAAGATTGAAGTGAAGACAAGAGTTTCAACTGTTAGTAATTGTTTCAACTGTTAGAGTGTTATTACTGTTAGCTTGTTTACAACAGTTAACACTGCTCAGGCTAGTTACCACTGTTGGTATATTAGTCTAGTAAATTGTACAACCCCGTTGGTGATGGTTTGTAATAATAATTCGAAAGTGTTATTGTTATTATATGTATCATTGTATTGTATACCTATCAAAGTATAACTGTTATAGGAATTACCACTGTTTGTATAGTTGTGGTAGTTAACACTGTTTATATATAGAATATGCGGAAAAGTAAAGTTTGAATAATTATGGAATGTAACTGTTTCCATGATTATAGGAGATTGTTTAGCAGGACTCTATGAGATATAAATAGAGATTCTAAACCTAGATTAGTTTAAGTTTTTGCGCAGCTTCAAGGTTTTGTAACCCTAATACAACTCAGTGTATTCGTCTTATATCATTAATAAGATTGAAGCTTTTTATTATTATTCTGTTGTTGATATATTGTTATTGATCTTCATTTTATTACTAAGTGTTATTTCGCAAACTTCTTAGTAATCATTCAAAACTGCATTTATCTAATAGTTTATTAGATAGATCTTGGTTTATCACACCAATATAAATGTTAACGTTGTAATACGGAAATTATTATGGAAAATTGAGAACTGTTGTGATGTAAGATATGTATTTTGAATAGAAAGGTTAAAGTTTGAAAATACCAATGATCTTGTTCCCCTGTGTACAAATAAATACGTAATCATTGTTGTATCAAAAGAGCCTGATTTCAACGAAATTTCTTTCTGATTAAAATAAAATTTATGACAAAGCAATATACTTGTACTATTGATGTAAGAGTCCCATCTAGCAACATACCAATATGTATTTGACCAAAACCAACAACAAAACAAGGAACAAAAATTGGTATAATAGTTCCATCTAGCATCCACAATCCTTAATATATAACGAATAATAATTTATGCTTTCTTCATGTGTTTATATATATATATATATATATATATATATATATATATATATATAATAGGGAGAATTGCATATATGCCATTCATAAGCTTCAAAATATCAATTTATGTCCAACTAAATTTGATAATATCATATATGCCATTCTTAAGTTTAGAAAATATCATATTTGCCCAAATGATTAATTTAATAATAATAAAAACTCTACGGTTTATAAAAATTACCATTAAATTTATTATTGACTATTATAGCCTTTCATCTTCTTCCAATCCTCAAAAGAGAGACCGATACTTTTCAACCCTCTATCTTCTCGTTCATGTCATCTTCAATTTTTGTTGTCAAAGATGGATATCCATATTCACTTCTTATAATATGGATAAATCTATTTTTCTTAAATTTTTTGAGGATTAGATTTTTGATTTTCTTTATTTAAATAAAAAGGACGAAAATTTTGATTTGCAAGATTACTGCTTATTTATATGGTATCCAACGTAGATTTTATAATTTGTGACTGCATATTTGTTTGGAAGATTGCTGCTTGTATCGGTTTCTATGCTTAAACTTGCTGGTGATTTATGAATGTATCTAAACGGAGTTTTTTTGTTTCATAAGTCTTGTATTCTTGTATGTCCTTTTGGTGTCCTTTTCTCTTATACATATCTCATATTAGAGTATAAGTATTTTTTTATTTTAATTGTAAAGGTTTGTTGTATATTTTGTTTAACTTGTCAAGTGGGGGTGAGAGACATAAAATAACTTCAAACCATCTATACAAAATATTTATGGTTTCGTAAAATATGTTTGGATATCAAATTTTGACAACAATAATAGTCAATAGTATGATCATACGAATGAGTAAATAAAGGGTTGGGAAGGATAAGTATGATGTTTTAGAGATATAAAAATGATGAAGGGTATAATAGTCAATGATGAATTTATTGATAATTTATAAGAATTTAAGAGTACTTATTATTTTTTAATTATATAATTGGGCAAATATGATATTTTCTAAGCTTAAGAATGGCATATATGATATTATCAAATTCAGTTGGGCATATTTGATATTTTGAAGCTTACCAGTGGCATATATGCAATTTTTCCATAATAATGAATGCTTTATTTATCTGTTTATATATTTATACACCAAATTTATATATATCTTTTCTTTATTGGTTATTATATATTGTAACACCCCAATATTCAAAGTTATTATTTTAGTGCACGAGGGTATAATTATTGTAAAGTGTTACTATTTTAAGTGATATAAAATGATAGACAACGTGAATGGTTTCTCAGTTCCAAACAATAGGGTTTAAAGGGAATGAAATTAAATAGATATATACATACGCACGCTTGCACAGACATATGTTTATCCAGTTTTCATTCCAAAACATTCCAGAAGAAGAAGGAAATTGTGAGAAGAGCAGGAGCAAAACTCAAACACCACAACTAAATCTCTAATCTTCAAATTAAGCAAGAAGATTCAAATTAATCATCTCCCTTCTATTCCTAATCATCTATTAAGTTGAATTCCTTGATTCTTAGAACCTAGGGTTTGAGTTTTATGGGTTTTGGGTAACTAGTGAATGTAATCCAAAAATTAGGGTTTAGAAACATGAAATTGATGCTAGATAATGGTTTAATAGTTGTTATTAACCTTTGTATAAGTTGAAAGTAATAAATTATAAAAAGGTGTTCATGGTCATTCTTATGAATTATGCTAAAATTGTATGAAATTACGATAATAAGCTTAAAAATGGAATTAGTGATGTTAATAGAGTATAATTATGATGATGGAATACGAATTGAAGTAGAAAGTTTGATAAATAGATATTTGAGTTGTTATGTTTTTCAAAGTTGGTTTTGGTTTGGTTAGTAAAAGAATTGAATCAAGTTCACTTAAAGTGAGGAAGGGATTGAATATGATTGATAGTAGAAATTGATGATTATTAGTGCCTAAATGTGTTGTTATGTTGTTATATATGATGTTTAGGTGTCAAAGACGTGGAAAGCTTTCGTTGATCCCTTATTGTAAAGAAATCATCTAAAACACCAAGGTGAGTGATATATGGGTTAAATGGGTAATGGTTGTGTATATACAAGATTGCTTCTGAGTAAGAGGTTTGCACATGTAACACCCCCAAATTTAATGTTTTGCGGAAGCATAATTTGGGTGTTACTAATCAATAATCAAAGCACACAGATATATAGCAAACGACTCTATATGCGTCGTTTTAACAAAACATATTGATATTAAAAGGTTTACTATAGTTTGAACCCGTACATAGCTCGTGTTTGTAATATGAGAGATTTAAGTACATAATTAGTTATACAAAATCTAATAATGCAATGAAATCTCTGAAGTTTGCATGGAACTCGAGCTAAGATGCATCCTGATGGGCAGTCCAAATCTACTGCTGAGTACCTGTGATACATGCTAAAATGGGTCAGCTAACATTGGTGAGCTCACAGGTTTAGATGTCAAATAATATTGTGTGAACCGCAAGATTTAAATGTTTATTTGCATCCAGCAAATGATAATGATAGGGTATACAACCATGAGCGCATAGTCTGAGCTTAACTCGAGGGTCGGGTACCATATAGAGAATTCCGAGCGAGGTGCCTCCACGAGTGCCTAATCTACACTCTTCTTCCCAAATATTAGTACGTCCGTTGCAGAGGTTAGCGCGACTAACCCGGACGAGGTGGGTCAATCCTATATGGTACCATATACTAATATTCACGCTACTTTCGTATTACCAGACTATACTGATGGAGGACTTTGGTTTGATTAGTTGAAAACAACTCATGTAGTATATTGAAATATGTACTCGCGTTCATGTGTTTAAAACAGAGCAATGTATCACACCCCTAGTAAAACAGTAAAAAGAGGGGCCATGAGACTCACCTGAGCCTGAAGAGTTTATCTTAATAAACTGAGATTGATTAGCCAATAATCGAAGTCCAAAGACTTGTAACCTGAGGGTGTCGACGACATGCGATGGTTATAAACATGAGAAGGTATCTAATAAGGCTACCTTGTAGTTGTTTGTCCAACTAGAATGTCCAAATGATTACAACTTGGTTGGTTGTTTAAGTGTTTAAAAATGTGTACAGCCCGTTGGTGATCGTTTGTAATAATATTATTATTATTATGTCGAAGTGTTATACTTAAAAAGTATTTACAAACTTAAGGTGACGGGGGTCCGGGGGCAGCGCCCCTGGTTAGCGGGGTCCCAGGGGTGGCAACCCCTGGCGGGGTCCAAGGGGCTGGCCCCTGGCTGGGGTCGAGATGCCATATTGTTATTTCTACCATATTGTTATAGGGAAAAACACATCTAAGATTTGAATTTGGGTAAAATCAAGTGATAAAATTTCAGGTCTCGACCCTTAGTAAAAATCTGGGTTCTGTTTCATGCGACACTTATAGCGTCACTTGGGGCTTAGGCGTCACTTAGGAAGTGACGCATGAAATGGCAGAATCTGAGTGAGGGCGTCACTTATGGAAGTGACGCATAGTGAGGCGTCACTAAGGTAGTGTCGGGTGTAAGTGTCGGGTAAGGGTTCTAGGTGTCACTAGACAAGTGACGGAGGTAAGTGTCGGGAAAAAGGGGTTTTATGCGGCACTTATGCAAGTGACGCAAGATTAGGGCTTTTAGCGACACTCAATGCGTCACTTAAGTGAGGCACGAAGTGACACTATACTGCAGTCATCGTTGCGACACTTAAGGATGTTGACGGATTTTTGAGTCAAAAATGAGTTTTCCGGTTTCCGTTTGGTCTGATTCTTTTACCCAACCCTTATATGGACATTTTAAGCTTAAAGAAACAACTAAAACTTAAAAACACTTGAAATCGAACGGTTTCGAGTTTTTGTCAGAAACTTACAAGTTAACGCGTGAGAAATCCGGAAAGATGGGAATGTAGATCGTGACGCGGTGGTTCTTTTCTTCCAAACTAGTAAAACGATTTGAGCGAGTTTGGTGGTGTTATTTTGTAAATTATGGTGATGGTGGTTTAGTGGTAAGATGAGAGAAAAAAGAGAGTAAGAGAGAGAGTGTGAGATGGTGGGAAATGAGGGGGAAAGGAGAAAGGGAGGGGTTTTTGGTGGAGCCTCCTCCACTCAGTCTCCGTCACTATACTCCCCGTGGTGTTCGTTTCCCCGGTCGTTTAGACGTTAAATAATTATTTAAAATATTTAATCGTACACTTTTAAAAAGCAATTAATTACTCGATATTTATGTTGAAGTATTTTATCAAAATACTTAATACTTGGATTATAAATCATGACTTTAATTTATTTTGTTTTGTTTGCGTGTTTATGTTTTAATCGTGTAAGTTGTTAATTATACGAAATGAATATGAAATATTATCAGAATAACATTTTGGATATAAGGTCGTTATTAAATAATGTTTTCTTATTCAATAAAATTGTTCACCAACGTCCGTATTTAATTGAGCCGAATTACATTCGATTTAGAAACGCGTGCGATTTAATCAAATCGCATATTCATATATATTCGACAATATATATTTCGATACATTAATTAGCCTAATACAGAACTAATTACATGTATTAACAGTTAATTAGGAACTAATTACTAGTCCTAATTTGGCGGGTGTTACAGCACAATCGAGTAGTAGTTACTTGTATTTTAGTTGTTTATAAATAGTGGATTAGACTTGTTTCTTATGTTTGTATCGATTGTGTGTGTTTCCGGACTGCTTCCAAGCAAGATGATCATACAATCGGGTGGAAGATTACTTAATTCTGGAGCCTTGTTTCATATACTTGTATTTTATGTGAATAATTAGTGTTGACCGTTGTGTTGATTGTTGAATTATGTGGACTACATGGAATGAGCATATGTAGAGATCCAATGTTGATCAGAGCGCTAAATATGGTTAGCATAGTGTTTACTAATACGTGCTTGCATGTTATGTTGATCTTGGTATGCATATCGAGGTGATATGGTGCCAAGTGTACTTGTTTTTATTGGCCGCGGATCCACATAGAGTTCAGTGTTTAGTGATATCTCTACATTGCTCAGTGGTTGCTCAGTGGATGCTCAGTGTTTGCTTAGTAGTTATTATGTGATTGTTAGCATAAGTGTATCTATAATGTTGATAATTAATATGTGTTGTGGATTATTCATTTAATTGCTGATCACCTCCCAACGGTCGGTCAAGGAATTGCTTCCTTGTCGTTGCTGACTGTCCAGTCGGGTTGCAGATCAGAGGGTTTTAAAAATTTATATTTTGTTGGGAAGCCTAAGTTACACCACTGCTTGTATAAGCGGTAGGTATGACTCATGTGTCGTTCTTAAACCACAACGGGCATGGGATCTTAGGAGGATTAATTATCTTTGGTAATTTAGCTGAGATTTAAAACTTTGTGAGGGGTTTTGTTTTCTATTCTACTTTAAACTAAAAACAGAAAAGTAAATGAGGAGTGTAGTCGCTGAGAGATCTATAGATTACGTGAGTGTTTGTTATGATGTCAGTATATGCTATTTAGGGGTAGTTATGAGGATTGTGGCTCTAATTATAATGAATCCTAGCAGTGCTGATTTGGGGTCTCTGAACGATGTTCAACATAGTACTGTACCTACGGCCTTTTCGTGGCTTCCACGCATTTGTACTTCACCAGAGGTGGTTCCAGCGCTATACCAAGTACTGAGCCGTTTTACGATATTTCCGATGCCTCGCCCAGAGATCCCGTATCTTTACTGTATATGTCCTAATGGGCCATAAATCCTATCCTATTACTTAACGTAGAGTTGTCCACAATCAAATAAATAACATGTCACATAGATAACAGATATGGAGTGTAAGCTACACCGGAAGTTCTCCCAAATGTAGTACCAATTTAACCGACAAATAACCTCGAATCCTATTCCCCAGTCTTGGTCATCTGAGACGTCCGTATCGTGGCACGAATTGTTAAATAAACAATAAAGTGAACAGGAGTGACCCCGCGGAATAAGTTGTGAAAGTCTGTCTAACGATCGGTTAAATTGTTCGACATTATTTCAAACATATCATTGTAATTATTCTAGCATGTTAAACTGTCGTATGTAATTATTCTATGTTTGAAAACCTAATCATAAACCCAATAACCGCAGTGGATAAACAGATACTAGCATGTAAACCCTAGAGCAACAATCAAACAAGAACATGCAGTAGTGTAACATGGATAAATATCAGTTTATTTCAGGCAGAGTTTCTGGATAAATGTTTAAGTCACGGATGCTCCGAAAGTTCTTTCAAAAGCATCCGATATATGGGATTAATTCTAATTTATCTCTAATCCTATGCTCCATGTCTCCTCTGATTTATTTCAATCAGGAGAACAGCGGCCATGCCGAGTTCATCGAATCATTCAGACACAGAATAGTTAAGGGACCTATTTCTACAATTGGCCGGATTATATCAATAGGTTTCAAATCACAGCATAAGTTGGGTAAATAAAACATTAGAGAATTAATTCATAAATTCAAAAACATATCCTAATTTCATACAAGCAGAGTAACAACATTGTTTAAAGCATAACTACCCTAGCATAACGTTTATCATAGCAAACACATATTGTCTAGCCTAACATAGCAATTACCATAGCATGCATTCTTAAATAATCATGAAAATAGCACAACATATTTAAAAATAACAAGAAAGGATAATATAATAGAACCTGTTAGGCGTTACAACAAATCTACGCAACCGTAGTCTCGGAGCGACTCCGTACAAAGCTCGTAAGCTTGCTACTCCACTCCTACTAACTAACTAACTACTAATACTATTCTAGAGAGAGAAAGTGTGTGTGGAATGAGAGATTTTGATGGATGGTGAGGGATATGGAAATGAGGAGGTTAAGCCTCTATTTATAGGCTTCAAGAACTAAATTTACATACAACACCCCTCACCCGTTATTTACATTGAAATACACCCTTGTGACACCCCGCAAATTCGAACACAATTACAAACGCTAAATACTTGAATTATTAGGCTAATTCCCTACTTGAGTGAATTCACAACACATTTTAGAGGTAAGTCTAGCAAAGTCCAACTAGTTAATACGCGTAGTATTACGTTTTGTAATTAGTTGTAATTACGTACGAAACAATTGGAACAAACGTGACAAAAATATACGACTGTTGGTGAACATAAATTATTTAATAAAACGAAAGTATTAAATAACACTATTGTTTATTAAATAATATGTTGATAATATTTACAAAGTATTTTATAACGTATAAACGTTTATTTCGTAAACTGAAACAAAACAAAGTTAAAATTTTATTAACTCAACTAAATTATTTCTATAAAATATCTCAACTAAAAGTATAACCAAATACATATTGAATAATCTAACAATTAAAAATATGAAGACATATAACAATCGGGGAAATGAACACCACACGGGACGCAACTACAGGGGATGAAAAAAGGGAGACAATGTAACACCTGCCTAATTAGGATGATTAGTTATGCCTAATTATGTGTAGCTGTCTGTGGTTAGTATGTAATAGGACTAATTACAGAACCTATTGTATATATATATCCGTACGCGACTTGGTTTAAATAGTGCAATTTAACCGAAATGAGTCCGACACGAGTTAACTTGGACGTTGGTGACAAAACCTTTTAAAAATAACGTAGAATTATCCAAACAAACATTATTTGGATTAATATATTGAGGAAATACATTACACATATTCCGTATTTTTCTAAAACGCTCTAAACGCAACGAAAGCACATGAAACACGCCCAACAAAGGAAAATAAATCAAATCATATTTTTATGACCAATTATTAAGTATTTCGATAAAATACTTCATTTAAAGATATTCCGGATATACTTTAACACATACGCGAAACGACCTTTAGACGACTAACGAACGTAACGCAAATTTAAGAAACGAATCCACGAGCCTAAACCCGCAAACGGGTCGGCTCTAACCCGTGAACCAACCTGAGACCCCTTTTTCCCTTTTCTTCCTTTCTCCTCCTACACTCACCTCATTTCACACACAAATTCCACCAAAAATCTTCTCATCTCTCTCTCTCTACCCATTCTCGTGCCTCTCTCTCTAAAAAATGAGGAAATCAGCAACACCACCACCATTAAATCGACCATCATCATCACAAGGAAGCAAGGAGTATCAAGATCTTCATCTTCATCTCCCCCATCTCTTCCATTTTCGATTTCTTGGTAAGAATACTTGAAAGCCCTTTTAAATTACTTGTAAAGCTATGATTTACATGCTAGAGTGTTCACACAACAAGTTTATGTCCAAAATCCCACGGAAAACGCTTTAAAAATTGAAACCCATATAAAAATTCACGTACAGCTCGATCCGCGAACTGAGATCCAACTCAGTTCGCAACCCATATCTGCGAGTCGAACTCGACTTGCGAGCTGAGGGTTCTGCGGATGGACCTGTGAACCAAATTGACCTGCGAATTGAACTGCGAGTTCTGCGAACCGACCTGCGAGTCAAGTTCTGCGAACCGAACCTTGCGCCGCGAACCGAATTCAGTTCGCAGCCTACTGCCTTGCGAGCCGAACTCAGTTCGCACCGTGAACTCAGTTCGCAACACTTTTTAGCCCGCAACAGACTAGGTAAAAGTTTCCCGATTTTCAAATTGCAGATGCGACTTTTAATAAATGATGCATTATGATGACAGAATTACAGATACATTTTCAAAGAAACAACATAACGAAATACAACACAATGATAATACGTAAATTATTATTACACCTCGTCACCAACGGGCCCTAATTGATTACAAATGAACACTTGGACGTCTTCTAGTTGAGTGGACACTAGCATGGGTGACCTTTCAGGACACCAAATTATTTATTTATGTACATACAACCTTGTGCGTTCCGGACGTCAGGAGGTTGCGGGGTTCTGAGAACCGGTACACGGACTTACGACCGCTTTACTTACTTGATTTTGCCTACTCGCTAGGCTTAGGTGAGTCGTACAGCCTCATTTTTACTGTTTTTATACTTTGGGGTGAGATACTTAGCAACTGTTTTACGTATGAACACGATGTACTAAACTGATTTCATTGCTTCTTACATACAACGCATGAGTTACTGTTTATCCACTGAAAACCTCCTATCATAAGTTGTTAGTTATCGGGTTAAGCGCGAGTATTAGTAGGATGGATCCATTCGGGACTGACAATCCCCGCCCGGGGTAGTAGCGCTACCACGAACTCTTCCGTAGAAACGGGCGTTTGATACTTGTTATATATGAGTGTTCGGATAGCACTCACGGGGGTACGTGATGCTGTACTTAACTGTACCTTTCACATTACACCGTTAAGCTTCAACTTGTGAGCTCATGGCACTTGTGATGATTTACTGATTTACTTATTTTACTGATAGCAATATTGGTACATATCGTGGTTCATAATAACTATTTATTACTAAACCTGTAAGATTCACCAACCTTTTTGGTTGACCTTTTTAGCTTTGTATCTCAGGTACACAGACGGAGTAGGATTACCCCTGGACACTAGCTAGAGTCGCATGATTTCTACATTGCATATAACGGAGATTCTTGGCATTATCTTTTGTATATTATGATTATGTAATAGAATCTTCTGCTACACGCGTGGACTCTAGGGAACTACATTTTGTAACTGAAAACACTATGTTTTCAAACTCTGTATCTATGAATTGTAACTATTTTTAAAACATTGCATATAGATGTCGTTTGCTTTATCTTTGTGCTGTTGATATTGGATTAGTAGCACCCCAAAGCTTGCTTCCGCTAAACATATAAATTTTGGGGTGTTACAGATTGGTATCAGAGCCTAAGGTTATTGCGAACTAGGTTGCATTTAGTGGGCCTAGACTATGACCGTTAGGCAGTATTTCCTTATTAGGTATGACTGGTTCGGGAATTGCATCATACGACGTTAATTTAACATAGCCTAATCAACTATGTACAATTAAGGAAAGATGATGTGAAGCCTGAAAGGGGTTATATTGAATAGGAATACACTAGTTAACTCTGACCACGAGATATATACACTCAATAGGCCTCATTCTCTCTATGAATACACCAGTTGATCTCTCTATGAATTCTAGACACTCAATAGGCTATTATGTGATATATAGATATATACACAAGTTGATCTCTCTATGAATTCTAGACTATGTTATATGTACAAATATAGACCTCATTCTCTCTAACGCCTTGTCTCAGAATGGCAAACACACCACCCAACTCGTCACGCTCTCATCTGCATGGATCGCGAAGCCCAAGGGTGGCTAGGAGGAACACCAGGTCGCCTCGAGCCGACCCATACCCCACTCACTCCACCTTGTCAGACTTAGCCACTAGGCTACACCAACACGAGCAACGAATTAACACTATGGATATTGAACTCTAAGAAACCAATGAAAACTGGAGACTCACATCACTCGAGCGTATCAATCAAGTCTCCAATGATCACGAAAATACCGTCAACCGCATGGACACCCTTGACAATCGTCTGGGTGAAACCGTCGAAACTATGGAGGTTGTCCATAACCAAGTGATTGGCAACCGAAATGAAATCTCCGTCCTACAATCAAGGCTAAATCAGTGCTAGACGCGTCTAAGGGAGACCGAGGATGCCCTCCGAATGGTTAGCAGACTTGTAGAATCTGTAGACCGTCTCACCGCACTGCTGCCACAACTCAATTTACGCCAGGATTAGCTTAGGATAAATTTGTACTTTATCATGCTTTCGTAGGACCTAGGTAATTCGACCGGATGTAACAATTCCCGACACTTTTGTGAAAATCTCTAAGTCTGTAAACTTTTGAAACTCGTACTCGAGATTGTCTGTAATCATTTAACATCGTAATATCAATCGAAAATTTCTCTCAACTATCTTGCATTTTTAATTTTCACCTTGTGATGTTGTATATTACTGTTTTAATATATGTACATCTATCGAATTTTCATTCTGGTACAACTTCTTAGGTGCCTCTTGTTCTTTCTTGAAGAATCATGCCGCCAAAGAAGAAAAGTTACAGCGATGCTGAAATCGCTGCTCTCGTTTCCCGAGCTGTGGCCGAAGCCCTGGCTACCCGGGAATCACCACGAACATCTAGGAGAAGTGATGACACCGCTGACACTACTCCTGTCATCAAACCTTGCTCTTACAAGGACTTTCTCAGCTGCAAACCATTGTACTTTAAGGGCACGGAAGGCGCCATTGGCCTGATCCGATGGATAGAACGTATGCAATCTGTCTTCAGTCTCTGCAACTATATTGAGGGTAACAAGGTTAAATTCGCTGCTTACACCTTTCAAGAAGGTGCACTTACGTGGGGGAATACCCACGCCAACTCTGTGGGCATTGAGATTGCAAACCAGCTTCCCTGGACTGAACTAAAGAATAAATTAAGGGAGAAGTATTACCCTGAAGAAGAACTGCACCGTCTAGAGGAAGAGTTCTGGCACTTGACAGTGCAGGGAACTGATATTGATGGATACACCACCAAGTTTCAGCAGTTCTCATTGTTATGCCCAAGATTGGTTGATCCGGAGGTAAAAGGCATCAAGAGATACATCCGCGGCCTCCCCGAGAACATTCAGGGAAATGTCGCCTCGTCAAAACCAACCACGGTTGAAAGTGCAATTCGGCTAGCTCATGAACTCATGGCAATGGTTGTCAGCCGTGAGACATCCAACACACCTAACTCCAACCACAAACGCAAATCCTCTGATCACCAAAACCAACAACTCAACAAAAGGCCTATGACTGTTAAGGCCTATGCCACCGGCTCTGAGGATAGGAAGGAGTATAAGGGGAACAAGCCCTATTGCTCTAGGTGCCAACGACACCATGATGGTTCTTGCCCCTGTGGCAAGTGTAAGAGATTTGGACACTTGGCCAAAGACTGTAAATCCAACACCACTGACACCAATACCTCTGCACCAAAGAACTGTTATGAGTGTAACGGCACTGGGCATTTCAGAAAAGATTGCTCGAAACTAAAGAACAACAACAATGCTCGAGGAAGAGCTTTCGTGCTGTGGCAAGTGTAAGAGATTTGGACACTTGGCCAAAGACTGTAAATCCAACACCACTGACACCAATACCTCTGCACCAAAGAACTGTTATGAGTGTAACGGCACTGGGCATTTCAGAAAAGATTGCTCGAAACTGAAGAACAACAACAATGCTCGAGGAAGAGCTTTCGTGCTGAAGTCTGGAGAAGCCCGTCAAGACCCGAATGTGGTCACGGGTACGTTCCTTCTCAACAACTTGACTGCTTTTGTATTATTTGATATTGGGGCTGATAAGAGCTTCATTTCTGATGAGTTTTGTCCATTACTTGACACTACGCCTGTTACCTTAGACTCTAAGTACACAGTAGAATTAGCGAACGGAAAACTTATTGAGGCCGACAGTGTGATACCTAATTGCACTTTAAACTTAGCTAGTGAGCTCTTCTCCATTGATTTGATACTCGTAGAGATCGGCAGCTTTGACATTATCGTCGGTATGGATTGGTTATCCAAGTACCGAGCTGAAATCGTCTGCTATGACAAACTCGTTCGCATACCTCTCGTCTCCGGTGGAACCTTAGTCCTACAAGGGGAGACCGGTAGACAAAATCTGAATATTGTATCGTGCATGAAAACTAGAAAATACCTACGAAAGGGGTATCAAGCCATCCTTGCGCATGTCACCGGGAAGAAGTCGGAGGAGAAGAGACTTGAGGATGTGCCTATCGTGCGGGATTTCCCGGAAGTCTTCCCTAAGGACTTGCTTGGACTTCCGACGC
This sequence comes from Pseudognaphalium luteoalbum, assembly GCA_963422505.1. Lineage (NCBI taxonomy): Eukaryota > Viridiplantae > Streptophyta > Magnoliopsida > Asterales > Asteraceae > Pseudognaphalium > Pseudognaphalium luteoalbum. Next base: position 75,981,767 of record OY730195.1, read on the forward strand.
CCAGACAAATCGAATTCCAAATCGAACTTGTGCCGGGAGCTGCGCCCGTGGCACGAGCTCCGTATCGTTTAGCACCCTCCGAAATGCAGGAGTTGTCTAACCAATTACAGGAACTCCTGGAAAGAGGGTTCATTCGACCTAGTTCCTCGCCTTGGGGAGCTCCGGGCTTATTCGTGAAAAAGAAAGATGGATCATTCCGTATGTGTATCGCTTACCGAGAGTTGAATAAGCTAACCATAAAGAATCGGTATCCAATTCCTAGAATCGATGACCTATTCGACCAACTTCAGGGATCGAGTGTTTATTCGAAGATTGACCTACGGTCAGGTTATCACCAACTCCGAGTTCGTGACGATGATATTCCAAAGACAGCTTTTCGAACACGCTATGGGCATTACGAATTCCAAGTGATGTCGTTCGGTTTAACCAATGCACCTGCAGTATTCATGGACCTTATGAATCGGGTGTACAAACCGTATCTTGACAAGTTTGTCATTGTGTTCATTGATGACATTTTGATCTACTCTCGCGACGAGCAAGAACATGCCCAGCATCTGAAAACCGTCCTAGAACTCCTCAAAAACGAAGAGTTATATGCCAAATTCTCTAAGTGTGAGTTCTGGATTCGAACCGTTAAATTCCTTGGACACGTCATTGACAGCCAGGGAATCCATGTTGATCCCGCCAAGATTGAAGCAATCAAGGGCTGGGGGTCACCGACCACTCCGACCGAAGTGAGACAATTCTTAGGTCTCCTTGGGTATTACCGTCGATTCATTGAGAACTTCTCGAAAATAGCTATTCCTCTAACGAAACTGACTCGGAAGGATAAGAAATTCAATTGGACCGTCAAACAAGATTCAGCCTTCCAACTGTTGAAGCACAAACTCTGCAGTGCACCAATCCTGTACTTACCCGAAGGCACTGATGACTTCGTGGTTTACTGCGATGCCTCGCACCAAGGACTTGGTTGCGTGCTAATGCAACGGGAGAAAGTCATTGCCTATGCCTCACGACAACTGAAAATTCATGAGAAAAACTATACGACACACGATCTAGAGTTAGGTGCCGTGGTATTCGCGCTGAAGATCTGGAGACATTACCTTTACGTTACGAAAAGTACTATCTTTACCGATCACAAAAGCCTCCAACACATATTCGATCAAAAGGATCTAAACATGAGGCAATGACGTTGGGTTGAGTTACTTAGTGACTACGACTGTGAAATCAAATACCACCCATGCAAGGCGAACGTAGTTGCCGATGACTTAAGCCGAAAAGAGCGAGTGAAACCCCTTCGAGTCCGAGCCCTCAGTATTACCATCCACAACGATTTCATCAACCAAATTCTTGCCGCTCAACTCGAAGCACTCAAACCCGAAAACATCGTCAATGAAGCATTGGGAGGCATGGATAAACAATTTGAAATCAAGCCTAGTGGAACTCGATACTTCTCTAACCGGGCATGGTTACCCAAACTCGGAAACTTGCGAGATTTGGTGATGGATGAAGCTCACAAATATCGATACTCTATACATCCTGGTTCTGACAAGATGTATCACGACATCAAAGGATTGTATTGGTAGCCTAACCTGAAAGCTGATATCGCCATATACGTCAGTAAATGCTTAACTTGTTCCAAGGTCAAGGATGAACACCAAAAACCCTCAGGATTGCTCTGACAACCTGAAATTCCCCAATGGAAATGGGAACAGATTTCCATGGACTTTATCACCAAACTACCGAAAACTTCAAACGGTTACGATACCATTTAGGTGATTGTAGACCGTCTCACGAAATCTGCCCATTTTCTAGCCATCAAGGAGACTGACAAAATGGAGCGTTTAGCTCGCATCTACATCAAGGAAATTGTATCGTGACACGGTGTACCTACCTCGATCATCTCGGATAGGGACAATCTCTTTACTTCCAACTTTTGTCAATCATTACAAAAATCCCTCGGTACTCATCTGGATATGAGTACTGCTTATCACCCGCAGACTGATGTCCAAAGCGAACGAACTATTCAAACACTGGAGGACATGTTACGCGCCTGCGTAGTTGACTTCGGTATTTCTTGAGAAAATCACTTACCATTGTGTGAGTTTTCATACAACAACAACTACCATACCAGCATTAAGGCTGCACCTTTCGAGGCACTCTACGAACGAAAGTGCCGATCACCTATCTGTTGGACTGAGGTAGGGGATACCCAACTCACTGGTCCATAAATCATTCATGAAACCACCGAGAAGATCGTTGGTATCCAAAACCGACTGAAAGCCACACGTGATCGTCAGAAAAGTTATGCTGACGTGAGACGTAAACACCTTGAGTTCCAGGTTGGGGACAAGGTACTCCTTAAGGTAGCACCATGGAAAGGTGTCATTCGATTCGGAAAGAGAGGAAAACTGAACCCTAGGTACATTGGACCATTTGAAATTCTTGAAAGAATTGGTCCAGTGGCATATCGACTGCAACTACCTCCCGAACTTAGTAGCGTGCATCCTACCTTTCACATTTCTAACTTGAAGAAATGCCTGTCTGATGAGACACTGATTGTACCGCTCGACGAAATACAAGTCGATGATAAACTTCACTTTGTTGAGGAACCCGCGGAAATAACGGACTGGGAGGTCAAATGTTTAAAACAAAGTCGTATTCCCATCGTAAAGGTCAGGTGGAATTCGAGGCGTGGTCCTGAATTCACTTGGGAACGGGAAGACCAAATGCGACTGAAATACCCACATCTCTTCCCAGATAACGTACCGATCCCGAACTCGAGCTAAATTTCGGGACGGAATTTATTTAACAAGGGGAGAATGTAACACCTGCCTAATTAGGATGATTAGTTATGCCTAATTATGTGTAGCTATCTGTGGTTAGTATGTAATAGGACTAATTACAGAACCTATTGTATATATATATCCGTACGCGACTTGGTTTAAATAGTGCAATTTAAACGAAATGAGTCCGACACGAGTTAACTTGGACGTTGGTGACAAAATCTTTTAAAAATAACGTAGAATTATCCAAACAAACATTATTTGGATTAATATATTGAGGAAATACATTACATATATTCCGTATTTTTCTAAAACGCTCTAAAAGCAACGAAAGCACACGAAACACGCCCAACAAAGGAAAATAAATCAAATCATATTTTTATGACCCATTATTAAGTATTTCGATAAAATACTTCATTTAAAGATATTCCGGATATACTTTAACACATAACGCGAAACGACCTTTAGACGACTAACGAACGTAACGTAAATTTAAGAAACGAATCCACGAGCCTAAACCCGCAAACGGGTTGGCTCTAACCCGCGAACCGACCCGAGACCCCTTTTTCCCTTTTCTTCATTTCTCCTCCTACACTTACCTCATTTCACACACAAATTCCACCAAAAATCTTCTCATCTCTCTCTCTACCCATTCTCGTGCCTCTCTCTCTAAAAACCGAGGAAATCAGCAACACCACCACCATTAAATCGACCATCATCATCACAAGGAATCAAGGAGTATCAAGATCTTCATCTTCATCTCCCCCATCTCTTCCATTTTCGATTTCTTGGTAAGAATACTTGAAAGCCCTTTTAAATTACTTGTAAAGCTATGATTTACATGCTAGAGTGTTCACACAACAAGTTTATGTCCAAAATCCCACGGAAAACGCTTTAAAAATTGAAACCTATACAAAAATTCACGAACAGCTTGATCAGCAAACTGAGATCCAACTCAGTTCGCAACCCATATCTGCGAGTCGAACTCGACTTGCGAGCTGAGGGTTCTGCGAATCGACCTGCGAACCAAATTGACCTGCGAATTGAACTGCGAGTTCTGCGAACCGACCTGCGAGTCGAGTTCTGCGAACCGAACCTTGCGCCGCAAACCGAATTCAGTTCGCAACCTACTGCCTTGCAAGCCGAACTCAGTTCGCACCGTGAACTCAGTGCGCAACACTTTTTAGCCCGCAGCAGACTAGGTAAAAGTTTCCTGATTTTTAAATTGCAGATGCGACTTTTAATAAACGATGCGTTATGATGACAGAATTACAAATACATTTTGAAAGAAACAACATAACGAAATACAACACAATGATAATACGTAAATTATTATTACACCCCGTCACCAACGGGCCCTAATTGATTACAAACGAACACTTGGACGTCTTCTAGTTGAGTGGACACTAGCATGGGTGACCTTTTAGGATACCAAATTATTTACTTATGTACTTACAACCTTGTGTGTTTCGAAAGTCAGGAGGTTGCGGGGTTCTGAGAACTGATACACGGACTTACGACCGCTTTACTTACTTGATTTTGCCTACTCGCTAGGCTCAGGTGAGTCTTACAGCCCCATTTTTACTGTTTTTATACTTTGGGGTGAGATACTTAGCAACTGTTTTACGTATGAACACGATGTACTAAACTGATTTCATTGCTTCTTACATACAACGCATGAGTTACTGTTTATCCACTGAAAACCTCCTATCATAAGTTGTTAGGTATAGGCTTAAGCGCGAGTATTAGTAGGATGGATCCATTTGGGACTGACAATCTCCACCACGAACTCTTCCGTAGAAACGGGCGTTTGATACTTGTTATATATGAGTGTTCGGATAGCACTCACGGGGGTACGTGATGCTGTACTTAACTGTACCTTTCACATTACACTGTCAAGCTTCAACTTGTGAGCTCATGGCACTTGTGATGATTTACTGATTTACTTATTTTACTGATAGCAATATTGGTACATATCGTGGTTCATAATAACTATTTATTACTAAACCTGTAAGATTCACCAACCTTTTTGGTTGACCTTTTTAGCTTTGTATCTCAGGTACACAAACGGAGTAGGATTATCCCTGGACACTAGCTAGAGTCGCATGATTTGTACATTGCATATAACGGAGATTCTTGGCATTATCTTTTGTATATTATGATTATGTAATAGAATCTTCCGCTACACGTATGGACTCTAGGGAACTACATTTTGTAACCGAAAACACTATGTTTTCAAACTCTGTATCTATGAATTGTAACTATTTTTAAAACGTTGCATATAGATGTCGTTTGCTTTATCTTTGTGCTGTTGATATTGGATTAGTAGCACCCCAAAGCTTGCTTCCACTAAACATATAAATTTGGGGGTGTTACAGACAAACCCCCTTTTTCCTTTTCTTTTTTTCCCCTCATTTCCACCATCTCACTTCTCTCTCTTTACTCTCTTTTCTCTCATCTTTCTTTCTCTAACATACTTTTTCTCTAACATACTTCCACCACCACACCACCACCACCTTTGACTACCGAAAATCACCACGAAATGGCCTCAAATGACATAACTCATTTAGGGAAAAACAATCACGGGGTCGAGCTCTACCTCCCTATCTTCTCGGATTTTCACGGAAACAACTTTGTAAGAACCCGATAATCTCGTAAATTCTTAGATTTCGAAGTTTTTTTTTTGATATTTCTTGTTTATGATACTTAATACAACATGTTTTAGTGTTATATCAACTTACTATGTCCAAAAACTGACTTAAAAATGCATTTTTAAAGTTAAAAATACGATCAGCTCGTTCTGCGAGCTGAGATCTGTTCTTCCTGCGAACTGAACGAGCAGCGAACCGAGCCGAGCTACGAACCGAGCCGAGATGCGAACCGAGCCGAGCTGCGAACTGAGTTGAGATACGAACCGAACTGAGCTGCGAATCGAACCATGCGAACTGAACCATTGCGAACCGAACTCGCGAGCCGAGCTAGCGAGTCGAACGAGCGAGCCGAACTGACCTGGTTTGCGAACTGAGGTTCTGCCCTGCGAACTGAGTTTTACCCAACGATTCGACATTCGCATAATGACAACTATACTTTTTACAATAATGATTAACATACAAAGATATATACTTTTGCTAAGCGTAAAACGAAACGAATATAATAATGTTTTCAGAAATTATTATTTCAAACCACTACCAACGAGTCGTATACATTTCTAAAGCTACAAACTTAAATGACAAACAAACGCTTTGGACATAATTTGGTTGAACGAACACTAGCATGGATGGTCAAACTAAGACATCCACATACTTATCAAATCTCATACGTTTTGGGCGTTAGGAGATTCCGGACTATACTTGGGCTTTAGGCTTTGCTAGCACTCGCACATTACTTAACTCAATAGGTGAGTTCACAGCCCCTACATTTTAACTGTTTTACTGCTTTCAACTAGGGGTGGAAACTAGGGGTGGAAAACATAGTCAAACGTTTGAAATACATGATTGTATACTGATCTACTCGAACAATTAGAGTACGTTGAACTGTTAAACTGTTACACAAACTCACGTTTATGAATGAACGTTTTCATACTACAAACACTGTAAACGTATTAAACTTGTTTTGGAAACGCTGAAGAACGACCAGCAATGCTTCTACGAAACTGACTAGGTAACTAATGGGTCCTTCTGACATGGACCAGATCCTACTGACATGGATCAAGGGACACTGACACTCCCTTCTATTTGAACCCTACTGACATGGGTACTAGATCCTACTGACATGGATTTATTATACTTATTGAACATGGGACACTGACACTCCCTACTACTTGAACCCTACTGACATGGGTACTAGATCCTTCTGACATGGATCCGTTATACTTGTAGAACAGGGGACACTGACACTCCCCACTAGGTGAACCCTACTGACATGGGTACTCGATCCTACTGACATGGATCCATTAACAACTATTAGGATACTGACATTCCTACGAATAACTATTAGGATACTGACATTCCTACGAACAACCATTATGATACTTACATTCCTACAAATACTAATAGGATACCGCTTTCCTACGAAACTTAAACTATATTTGGGTAACATCCCCCGCAACTACATCTTTGGGCTACATCCCACTAAAGGTACACTTTGGATAATATTCCACGAAACTTTGTTAGATCGTGATGACAATAACTATTTGTAAACGCTTTGAAACAAATAACTAATATTGTGAAATAAAACCTGTGAATTCACTCAGCCTCTTTGTTGACTTTTTACTATGTTTTTCAGGGAATTAGCTGCGCATGTAAGAACCGCCTACACATACGGAACTAGGACGATCCGCGAAGCTTTAGGATGCCAACTTTTGAAACTTTTGGATTTCGTTTGTATAACTAAAGTGATTTTAGTCATAATTACGAAATCTACTTTTGTAACTTAATTACTTTTCAACTTATACGGTTCGATGAATCGTAAATTTTGTAACTATTACTTTTGGCATCTTAATATATTATGTTCTGTTGTAATCATAAGCTCTAATACGTATGCATGTACTGTGTATTGTGGCACTCCCCATACTTAATTAAATGCTTCCGCTAAACTCAATCAACGAATTTTGGGGGTGTTACAACCCTCGAGCTATGAAATTTGATACCAAGTAGGGCGTATTCGGTAGCAAATAGGGCGTATTCGGTAGCAAACAGGGCGTATCCAGCACCAAAGAGGGCGTATACCACCCCTTAGAGGGGGTATACGGCCCCAATAGGGGGTATACGGCCTCTATAGGGGCGTATACGGCCCCTAGAGGGTGGTATACGGCCCCTGTGGGGGTGGTGTACCCTGGTTCGTGGTCTTGTGTGCTGGATCGTAAGTCTTGTGCACTGGTCGTAGTTCTTGTGATATTCGGTTGGCTCTAACTTCTTCGTTACTTGTCAGATTCGAATGATTCTTGCGCCCACGGTTTTGTATTTTCCTGAAGATCAATATGACACAAATTAGGCTAGTTTAGCTTAATTATACGTCAGAATCGCAAGTGGATCATTTTAGCTCTGATTTGTTCGTCATTTGAGCATTTTAAGTGATTTTTCGAAAGGAAGTCTAAGTTTTAGTTCAGTTTACATTTTAAGCATAAGACATTAATTATTTGATGTTTATTAAAAGATTTGAACCAAAATGGACTTGAAAAGATGCAAAAAAATGTGACTTTTTGCGTCAAATCAATTGCCTATATGCTTACTAAGCAGTGCACTTACCCCTTCCGATGTTTCATGTTTTAGGTGAATGGTTCGGTTGAACCAAGTGGATGAATAGTGCATACAAGAAGGTAGCATGGATATGGTGTGTCACACACGCTAAATTAGGACTAGTAATTAGTGCCAAATCATTGTATTAATACATGTAATACATGTAATTAGTTATTATTAGGGCTAATTATGTGTATCATTTTGTATATTGTTATATATACACGCGTACCGGGTTTTATTTAAATCGTGCATTTCATTATCCGATGGAATCTGACGCAATCACAATACGGACGTTGGTGAACAAGTTATTACTATATTTGAAATCATTTATTTAACTCAATTTAATTATATATTATTTGGATAATATATATACAAACGTATTTCGTATCATCTAAAATGAATCGTATGTGACAGAAACGCGCGAAACGCGCCCGACAAATGAAATAAACCCAAACTATATTTTATAATTCATTATTCAAAATACTTCGAATAAAAATATTACGATTACACGCGCACGAATAAAACGTTTAAAAACGTTACACTAGTTAATTAAACGTTCAAATACGTAACGAACGCACAAACCGAGACCCGACAACATTTTAATAACTTAAAATAAAGTATTTAGAATAATACTTTCAATAAAAATAACACGATATAAACTGTTAACGAAACACACGTATTAAAATGCATAATGATAATTAAACGTTCAAACGATCGGGTAAACGAGCACCGTACAAAACACAAACGTAGGGAACAAAAATTGGTGAGCCAACACCCTTATGGGGCCCACCAAAACCGGTCATCTCATGAGGGGGATGGCCTCCGCTTCTTCCTTGCTTCCTTGACTTTACAAACACCACCATACCCATTTCATTTCATTCAACCAACCTTTCTCTCTCTCCCTCTCTTTAAAGTCGTTCCTCTCTCTCTCTAAAAACCCCCCAAGAAATCACCATAAAACACCATCAAATAATATTCTTTATCCAAGACTCCTTCAAGATAAAACGATCACCACGACACGAGGAACACTTCCATCTTTTCAGATTCTTCATGACAATTTGTAAGATCCCGACACTTTTGAAAATACTTGTATTTTGTTTATTTGCGTGTTTAGTTATTTATTTATCAAGATTATGTCCAAATAACATGTTAAAAATCGTTTTCGAAACATTGTCAGAAAATGTCAGTTTTGACCAATTTATAGATCCGTCACTTCAGGTTACTCCAGACACAAACCAATAATTTCTGCAATATCTATAAACTCATCTAAGACTTTTGTAAAAGTTTCGGGTCAAACTGAGGTCGTTTGACCACAAACCCGACACTCGAAAACCCAAACAACCAGTTATGTCGTAGAAAGGCTAGGCCTTCTGCGACACAAGCCTTTATGTCGCTAAAAATAGATTATGTCGCACCTAGCGACACAGGTCCTTATGTCGCAAATACCTCCCAACGTCGCACATAGCGATGCAATGATTTATGTCGCATTAAATTTCGGATGTCGTAGTAGCGACACAACACTTTATGTCGCATTAAATTGCGGATGTCGCACATAGCGACACAAAGACCTATGTCGCAGTCATGACCTGCAACACAATAGCCTATGTCGCACTAGATCCACAATGTCGCATATAGCGACACAAAGCCTTATGTCGCACCCAGTGTCGCACAAATCAGAACCTTGAAAACACAGATTTTTACTAAGTGTCAAGACTTGAAATTTTATCACTTGCGTTACCCAAATTCATTTTAGGTGCGTTTTTCACTAATGCAGTATAGTAGAAATAAAAAAATTTCGAGCTGACCTGGCACCTCGACCCCAGCCAGGGGCTCTGCCCCATCGACCCCGCCAGGGGTTGCCACCCTTGGAACCCCGCTAACCAGGGGCGCTGCCCCCGGAACCCCGTCATTAAAGTTTGAAAATACTTTATACACTGTGTGTCAAACATTTACAACAACCAAACCACATACGATGTACTTGTACACGATACACATATACTTCAACACTTATATACGATACAACACATAATAATAAGGATGTAAGATTATTATTACAAACCATCACCAACGGGCCGTACATGTTTTCAAAACACAAACAAATAGTCAAACAAATCAATGTATTTGGACATAAGTAGTTGGATGAACAACTAGCATAGGTGATCTTTTGAGATACCTACTCATGTATTAACCAACGCGCGTCTTGAACGTCCTCAGGTTACAGTCTTCGGACATCACTTCTTGGTTTAGCAATGCACGTTTATTGAGATAAACACATCAGACTCAGGTGAGTCTCATAGCCCCGCATTTTTACTGTTTTTACTCCCGGGGTGGGAATACATGCTCAGATTTATTTTACACGTGAACACAAGTACAAAACTCGATATATTGATTGCATGAGTTGTTTTACTAATCATAAAGTCCTCCACCACATAGTTTGTTAATATGGATTTAGCATGAATGTTAGTGTATGGTACCATATGGGATTGACAATCCCTATCCGGGGTAGTCGCTCTACCTTGATTATGATGTCAAACGGACACATTATCATTTGTTCACACGAATGTAGATTAGGCACTCGCTCGGAGGCACCTCGCTCAGGTCCTTAAAGGCGGATCCTGAACCCTCAGTTAAGCTCGAACTATGGGTTCATGGTAGTAATGTACACATTTATTTTATTAATTTCAAACATATCATTAAATCTTGTGGTTCATACATTGTGGTATAATCATTTACACCTGTGAGCTCACCAGCTTTTAGTTGACCTTTTAGCATGTATTCTCAGGTACTCAGCAGTAGGTTGGACTGCCCATCAGGATATTTTTAGCTCGAGTCATCATGCAAACCTCAGAGATTTTCTTGCATTATTATTTTTTGTAAAAGTAATTATGTATTGAAATCTCTCATTTTCAGAACACGAGCTATGGTAATAGCTTCAAACGTTGTAAACAATTATCTAATCAATGTATTTTGCTAAATGACGCATATAGTGGTCGTTCATTATACCTTGTGTGTTTTGATTATTGATTAGTAGCACCCCAAAGTATGCTTCCGCCAAACAGTAAATTTGGGGGTGTTACAGATTGGTATCAGAGCCTAAGGTTATAGTGAACTAGGTTGCATTTAGTGGGCCTAGACTATGACCGTTAGGCAGTATTTCTTTATTAGGTGTGATTGGTTCAGGGATTACATCATACGAGTTTAATTTAACATAGCTTGATCAACTATGTACAATTAAATAAAAATGATCTAAGTGCTGAAATGGTTATTTTGAAAAAGAATACACTAGTTGACTCTGACCACGAGAGAAACTGGGACTTATACTTGTTTATGCTAGACACTTTCTAGGCTATATTATATGATATGATATGATATGAATATAGGCCTCACTTGTTAAACATTCTGACCACAGAAATGGCAGACTCATCGTCTAGACAAACTACACGTACACCATAATCTCTCTCTCGCTCACGTTGCAGCCACTCAGAACCACTCGTGGATAGATGCACCGGTAGCTCACACCTAGCTAGACCTTACCACAATCCTGCCATCGCGGGTAATGTCTCTACTATAGCTCGCCATTGGGCAATCGCCTACCAATGGAGCTGGTTACCCACGTTTATGGCCACCTGGAGGATTGAGGAAGATATAGAAGTCTATGCTGATGATGGAGAATATTCAGCAATGGATCTCTCCCCATACACCCAAGAACCAACACATCTCACTGTTCCCATGTTAGCTGCTCGAGTGCACCATCACGAACGCCAGCTATACGACATGGAAACCGAACAACGTAATGTTCGCTCTAACTGGATGGAATAAACCCAAGATGGTATCGCACAGTTGTACATAGGTCAGGCAGATATCTCTGAAACTTTGAACCGAACTCATGACCAAATGGAAGATACCATGCAAACCATGGAAATCGTTCATAACCAAGTAATCAGTAACCGAAACGAGATATCCGTTTTACAATCAAGGCTACAACAATGTGAGACGCGCCTACGGGAAACCGAGGATGCTATCTGAATGGTCAGCAGACTTGCAGAGTCTGTGGACCTTACCTCTTTGCTTCCACAACTGAATCTACACCGAGAATAGTAATCTCTTTTTTGTAATTCGTAAACTGTCTATGTAGAAATCTATGTAATTCGACCGGATGTAACAATTCCCGGCATCTTTTGTGACTTTAGGTCCCGTAACCTTTTGTAAACACTGAATCCTGTAATCATTTGAACTTTATATCTTGAAATGATTCCGCAACATATCAAAACCATCTTAGAGCTACTTAGACACGAAGAGTTGTACACTAAATTTTCTAAGTGTGAGTTCTGGATGCAAACCGTTCAATTCTTGGACACATCATCGATAGTCAAGGAATCCATATTGATCCATCGAAAATCAAGGCTATCAAGTGCTGGCAAGCACCACCAACTCCAACCAAAGTACGACAATTCCTAGGTCTTGCTGGGTACTATCGGCGATTCATTGAAAACTTCTCGAAAATAGCCCAACCACTCACGACACTAACTCAAAAGGACAAAAAGTTCGATTGGACTGATAAACAAGAGTCAGCATTTCAACTTCTGAAACAAAAGCTTTGCAGTGCTCCTATTCTATCTTTACTCAAAGGCACCGATGACTTCGTGGTATACTGCGATGCTTCTCATCAAGGTCTCGGTTGCGTGTTGATGCAATGGGACAAAGTCATTGCTTACGCCTCACGACAACTCAAAGTTCACGAAAAGAATTACACAACTCATGATCTCGAACTTGGAGCTGTTGTTTTTGCCCTCAAAATCTAGAGATATTATCACCACAGCACTAGGTGCACAATATTTACCGACCACAAAAGTCTCCAACATATCTTCGATCAGAAAGATCTCAATATGAGGCAACGTCGATGGGTGGAGTTGCTCACCTATTACGATTGTGAAATCAAATACCATCCAGGGAAGGCAAATGTTGTCACCGATGCCCTCAGTCGAAAAGAACGATCAAAACCGCTTTGAGTCCGAGCCCTCAGTATGACCATTCACAATGATCTAAACATTCAGATCCTCGCTGCTCAATTCGAAGCTCTGAAAACCGATAACATAAAAAACGAACCTTTGCGAGGCATGGATAAACAATTCGAAATCAAACCTAATGGAGTTAGGCACCTCTCAAACCGAATCTGGTTGCCTAGTTTTGGGAACCTGCGAAACTTGGTAATGGATGAAGCTCACAAGTCCAAATACTTTATCCATCCGGGATCCGACAAAATGTACCACGACATCAATGAATTTTATTGGTGGCCGAATATGAAAGATGAAATTGCCACATATGTCAGCAAGTGTCTTACTTGCTCAAAAGTCAAAGCCGAGTATTAGAAACCTTTCGGCTTACTCCAACAACCCGAAATCCCTGAGTGGAAATGGGAACAAATCGCCATGGATTTCATAACCAAATACCAAAGTCATCGAGCGGTTGCGATACCATTTGTGTGATCGTCGACCGTCTTACAAAATCTGCTCATTTCCTTGCGATCAAGGAAACCGATAAAATGGAACGCCTCACACGAATCTACATCAAAGAAATTGTTTCTCGACACGGTGTTCCAATCTCGATTATCTCAGATAGGGATAGTCACTTCACATCTCACTTTTTGCAATCACTTCAGAAATCATTGTGTACCCGTCTCGATATGAGTACCGCATACCACCCTCAAACCGACGGCCAAAGTGAATGAACGATTCAAACACTAGAAGACATACTACGAGCTTGTGTAGTTGACTTCGGTGTAAATTGGGAAAAACATCTACCGTTGTGCGAGTTCTCGTACAACAACAGTTATCACTCCAGCATTAGGGCTGCACCTTTCGAGGCACTGTATAGTCGTAAGTGCCGATCACCTATCTGTGGGACCGAAGTGGGGGACAGTTAACTCACTGGTCCCAAACTCATTCACGAAACAACCGAAAAGATCTTCGAGATTCAAAATAAATTCAAAGCCGCACGTGATCGTCAGAAAAGTTATGCTAATGTGAGATGCAAACCACTCGAGTTCCAGGTTCGGGATCAAGTACTACTCAAGGTTTCACCTTCGAAAGGTTTCATTCGTTTTGGTAAATGCAAAAAACTGAACCCTAGATACATTGGACCATTTCAGATCCTCGAGAGGACAGGTCCAGTGGCATATCGATTGCAACTGCCGCCCGAGCTCAGCAGCGTGCACCTCACTTTTCACATTTCTAACTTGAAGAAATGCCTGTCTGATGAGACACTTGTTATTCCACTCGATGAAATTTGTACGGACGACAAGCTTCATTTAGTTGAAGAACCCGCCGAAATCAAGGACCGTGAGGTCAAACAACTCAAACAAAGTCGTATTCTCATCGTCAAGGTCAGGTGGAATTCACGGCGTATGTCATACCCCCAAATTCATTAATTAAGTTTATCAGAAGTTTGCGGAAGCATTTGATCGAGTGGGGTTGTCGACGTATACATAGTACATGCATACATATCAGAGCATATGATTACAACAGAACATATATATTAAGATGCAAAGAGTAATAGTAACAAAGTTTACGATTCATCGAATCGTACAAGAGTAAAAGTTGTTAAGTTTACAAAAGTAAATTTCATAAATATGACTAAAACATATTAGTTATATAAAAGAAATCCCATTGTCAAAAGTTGGCATCCTATTTGCTTCGTGGGTCGCCTATGTTCCATATATGCAGGCGGATCTTACGTGCAACTAATTCCCTAAAAAACATAGTAAAAATCAACAACGAGGTTGAGTGAATTCACAAGTTTTAAGTTTGCGTGTAAAGTTTGGTAACCGGATATGTTTGTAACGTTTTGCCAAAACCAGTAAAGTTCATCAACATGAAGTTTCGTGGGGATGTCACCCAAAAGTATAGTTAGAAAAGCTTGTCCAAGAAGTAGGACCTTTCAAATGTTGCCCAAGTAGTAGGGACTAAAACGTTTGTCCAAGAAGTAGGACTTAATAATATCTTCCTAAGAAGTAGGGACTTTCTATGTGCCCAAGACGTAGGGACTTTTTAAGTTGTGTCCAAGAAGTAGGACTGGCATCTAAGACGTAGGACCCACTGCTTAAGAAGTAGAACCTTCACCCAAGTCGTAGGATGGAACCTTGCCCAAGAAGTAGGGACTTATTGTACGTGTGCCCAAGACGTAGGGACTTTCCGTATGTGTGCCCAAGACGTAGGGACTTTTCAAGTATTTATGAAAATATTGTTTCATAAAAGATAATTAGCAAAAATGTGTAGCTGGTCGTTCTCCAGCGAGTTCCAATTTAGTTTTCGTATGAAATACCATTTCATAAACAAGAGTTATAACAGTTCGATCGCAATCATAAACAGTTTGTATAGTATACATCCAATCAGTTTTAATAAAAGTTTACACATGTAGCAAAAGAGCTGACTATGTATTACACCCCTGTTCAAAAGTAGTAAAACAGTAAAAGTAGGGGCTGTGAACTCACTTGGTGAGCTAAGTATGTTCGAGTGCTAGCAAAGCCTAAAGCCCAAGTCTAGTATGAATCTCCTAACGCCCTAAACATATGAGATTTTATAAGTATGTGGATGTCTAAGTTAACCATCCATGCTAGTGCTCACACAACTAGATTATGTCCAAAGTGTTTGTTTAGTATCTCGTTTGAAAATTGAAAACAAGTATGGCCCGTTGGTGACATTTGTTGAGACACGTTTTGTGACAACAAAATTAGCTAGTAATAGTACTTTTATTATTGAGATCAAGTTTTTATATCATTTTTAAACTTAAATTTCAAAGTATTATCTTTTGGGTAAACATTTACATTATATTATAAAGTGCTGAAAAATGTTGACCAAGGTTGACTGCGAACTGAGACTGCTATGCGAATCGAGACTGCTCTGCGAAGCGAGACTGCTCTGCGAAGCGAGACTGCTCTGTGAACCGAGATCCGCTGTTCGTGATTTTTGAGTAGATTTTGATTTTAAAGCATTTTTAATGGGGTTTTTGGACATAATCTTGTTGGGAAAACATTCTAGCTTGTAAATAAAAGCTTTACAAGTATTTTAAAAGACTTTTAAAGCTTTTTACCACTAAATCTAAATGAAGAAGATGAAGATGGTGATGAGAATGGAGATCTTGAGCTAAAATCCTTTGATGAAGATGATGATGATGTCGGTTTTGATGATGATTCCGAAAATAATGGTGAAGATGGTGGTGTTTTTGGTGGTTTTTAGAGAGAAATTTGAGAGAAAAGTAGGTGTATGTGTGTGTGAGATGAGATGAAATGAGAAAGAAAATGAAAGAAAAGGGGAAATGGGTGGGTCAGTTTGGGTTCGCGGGTTTGGGCCGACCCGTTCGGGTCTTGGGCTCGTGTGTTCCCGTTTTCGTTTGCCCGATCGTATAAATTGCGTAACATCTTTAACTAAATTATTTTATCAAAATACTTTATTTGAGTTATAAAAATATAGCTTGGTTTTAATTCATTTTTCGGGTTCATTTCAGTATTGGTGATTGCGGAGAATGCTCTGGCGTTTTCCGGATTTCGGTTTTGTTGACCCTGACGGTCATTATCCTCACTGTTCCATTTTCGTTTGTTTTGCCCGGAATCACTAGCTTCGGTACGGGCGGGTTCACTTTTCCCAGTGACAGCTTTCAAAGTTCCAATCAGGACCGCATCATCGGTCAAGCTTTGAGCTAGGTCAACTGTGCTCCTAAAGGTAGTCGGTTTGGAGGACATCACCATGCCTCTATCTG
The DNA here is from genome assembly GCA_963422505.1 of Pseudognaphalium luteoalbum. Classification (NCBI taxonomy): domain Eukaryota; kingdom Viridiplantae; phylum Streptophyta; class Magnoliopsida; order Asterales; family Asteraceae; genus Pseudognaphalium; species Pseudognaphalium luteoalbum. The sequence continues at coordinate 75,998,544 of OY730195.1, forward strand.
GGGTGCCAACCCCTGGTGTATCGCTCGATGCGTTTGCTTTCGGGGGTCACCATGTGGGGTACAAGTTGTGCAAGTTCCTGGAACCTTGTAGTGTATCCGGTGATGTTAGCACTGATTATCTGGATGTTCCATAGCTCGGTTTCGAGTTTCTGATGCTCACTGTGAGAGCAAAACTCTTCCACCATCATTTGCTTCAAAGTCTCCCACGAGATGGAGTAGGCGGTTGTGCATCCAAGAATTTGAATCTGAGCATTCCACCAAATCAACGCTTTGTTAGCTAGGGTACACGTGGCGTATTTCACTATCTTGTCAGTGGCGCAGTCGCTGATGTCGATTTCTGACTTCATCTTTTCAATCCAGTGGACTAGGCCAATGGCCTCTTCGGTCCCGGTGTTGGAAAGTTTTGTATGAACACCCTTGTTGGGTATTCGCATGTGTCTCACTGTTGACAGCTGTGGTTCCACTGTTGTGCACCACATTATCACGATTTTGGCTTGCCTCGTATTGGGCAATAGTTTCGGCCACCGACGCTCGATGATTTGCTCGGTGGTTTCAACGACAGGAGGTGTATCCGTTCGGCGACTGTTTCGGGTATTTCGTAAATATGTATAAAACATATTAGTTATATAAAACGTGTTACACAATGTCTTTTATCTCAATAATATAAAGTAAATAATGTTCGTTTAGATAAAATCCTCATTATTTATAAAAGTGGTCACCAACGCCCAAAATTAAGTGTGTCGGACTCGATCCAATAGTTTGACGCGTAATTATACTAACTACGAAAATAGTAATACGTCACGTATTAAATAGTTGGGCTTTCCTAGACTTATCTCATAAAGATAGTGTGAATTCACTCAAGCAGGGAATTAGCCTAAAATGCGTGCAATTAACGTTTATAATTACGTCAAAATTGCGGGGCGTTATAGCATGGGCCGGAATTCACTTGGGAACGGGAAGTCCAAATGCGACTCAAGTATCCTCTGTTATTCACTGAAGCTACTTTAAACATGACTTCGAACTAAATTTCGGGACAAAATTCTTCTAACAGGGGGAGAATGTGACACCCGTTAAATTAGGACTAGTGATCAGTGCCTAATCAACTGTTAAAACATGTAATTAGTTCCGTGTTAGGCTAATTAATGTATCGTAATATAGATTGATGAATATATACAATCATGCGATTTGATTAAATCATACTCATTTTAAATCGAATGGAATTCGGTTCAATTAAGACGGACGTTGGTGAACAATTCTATTAATTAATATAATATTATTTAATACAACCATTATATCTAAAATATTATTTTGATAATATTTCGTAATTATTTCGTACCGTACAAATAAATGTCTACGCGATTAAAATGTTAAACACGCAAACAAACGAAACAATATAAGATATATTTTACAACTCAACTACAAGTATTTGGTTAAATACTTCAACAAAAATATTGATTAAACATTCGTATTTTAAAATGTATATTTGAACGTATAAAATAATTAAATTAACGTTTAAACAATCGGGGAAACGAACACCGCACGGAACGCAAATGCGGGGAATTAAAATGTGTGAGATCCCTCCCCTTTTATTTGATTTTCACTTTCTCCTTAAATCACCAAAAACCACCATCAAACGGCCTCAAATCACCAAGCACCTTTGGAGAAAAACGTTCACTGCATCATGATCTACATTTCTACATTTTCGGTTTCTCCCGGCGTTAACATGTAGATTCCCAACTAATCCCGACAACTCTTAGATTTCATTTATATTACTTTAAAGTTGTTTATTTAAGATTAAAACGTCCAAATATGGGTTAGGTAAAAGAATCGGACCAAACGGAAACCGGAAAACTCATTTTTGGGCTCAAAAATCATGACCAGTCGGGAGTGTCGCACGGGCCAAAGCAGTAATGCTTCACTTCCTTAAGTGACGCATTAAGTGTCGCCTAAAACCCTAATCTTGCTTCACTTGCGTAACTGCCGCATAAAACCCCTTTTTCCCGACACTTGCCTAAGTGTCGCAAATTCAATACCCGACACTCCTAACCGACACTTCTAGCGACACTTGTCTAAGTGTCACCTATAATTGAAATCCGATTTCATCCGACACTAGCCCTAATGACGCATGACCCTGATACCGACACTTACACCCGACACTTCCTTAAGTGTCGCCCCCTATGCGTCACTCCCACAAGTGACGCCACTAATTCAGAATTTACCATTTTATGCGACACTTCCTGAGTGTCGCCTAAACCACTAAGTGTCGCTATAAGTGACGCTTAAAACTGAATGTTTACAAACTATTTTCATACTAAGTGTCAAACTTGTATAACCTCAAACACTTATACGATACGACTTCTAAAACACATTGAGACATACTTTTAAGTATAACACTTCAAAACCATAATGATAATGTTGAGATTATTATTACAAACAATCACCAACGAGCCGCACACATTTTCAAAACATAATCAAATCAACCAAGTCGTAGTAACTTGGACAAGTTAATCAACCAAATCGTAAAAATTTGGACATTCTAGTTGGACAAACAACTACAAAGGTATTCTTTATAGATACCTACTCACATTTATAACCATCGCGTGTCGTAGCCCCTATTCTATTGTTTTACTCAGGGGTGTGATATACTGCTCGTTTCGTTTTACTATATGAACGCAAGTACGAAATAAATCAAATACTACATGAGTTATTTCACTAATCATTTCAAAGCCCTCCTCAGCATAGTTTGGTAATATGTTGTAGCGTGAATATTAGTATATGGTACCATATAGGATTGACCATCCTCATCCGGGTTAGCACGCACTAACTGGTTAAACGGATGTATTAATATTTGTTTAGATGAATGTAGATTAGGCACTCGTGGGAGGCACCTCGATCAGGATACCTTAAATGTGGACCTGACACCTCGACTTAAACTCAGACTATGTGCTCATGGCTGTATAACTTTTAATTTGCTTAATTGCACTTTAAATTCAATTAAAGGGAGATGATGTGAGACCTGAAACGTTTATGTTGAACAGGGATACACTAGTTGACTCTGATCTCGAGAAAACCGGGACCCAAAACATGTATGTGATAGACACTCAATAGGCTATTATGTGATATACATAGATATACATAGATAGACCTCTCTACAAATCCTAAGCTATACTATATACGAATATAGGCCTCATTCGTTCTAATGCTTTGTCTCAAAAATGGCAAACACACCACCTAATTCATCACGCTCTCATCCGTATGGATCACGAAACTCAAGGGTAGCTAGGAGGAACATTGGGTTGCCTCGAGCTAGCCCATATCCCACTCAAGACCAACTCCATAACCAGCCCCAAAGTCAAACAACAACTAGCCAATGGCAGTGGTTATCAAACCAACTTAACACCTGGAGGGATGAGGAAGAAATCCAACTCCCCACATCAGATGGAGGATATTCCAACATGGAAGTCTCTCTCTATACCCAAGAACCCGCTCACTTCACTGTCCCTGTGTTAGCTGCTTGAGTGCACCGTCATGAAAGCAGACTACACGACATGGAAATCGAACAACGTAACATTCGTTCTAATTGGATGGAGCAAATCAAGATGGTATCACCCAGTTATACATAGGTCAGGCGGACATCTCTGAAACCTTGACCCGAACTCACAACGAAATGGAAGATACCAGACAAACCATGGAGATCGTTCATAACCAAGTAATCAGTAACTGAAACGAGATCTCCGTCTTACAATCAAGGTTGCAAGAATGTGATACACGCCTGCGGGAAACCGAGGATGCTCTCAGAATGGTTAGCAGACTTGCAGAGTCTGTGGACCATCTCACCTCACTGCTTCCACAACTCAATCTACACCGAGATTAGTGTGGTAACTATCTAGTAATCTATCGTGCTTCCGTAGGATCTATGTAATTCGTTCGGATGTAACAATTCCCGACATCTTTTTCAAACTACCTAAGTCTGTAACTTTTGAAACTCGTGACTCAAAATTGTCTGTAATCAATTAACTCTGTAATATCAATTGACAATTCATCTCTATTACTCTACCTTATTGGTCTTTACATTGTGATGTGTATATTACCACTCTTATATATACCTCTATCTCATTTATCATCCTGGTACAATCTTTCATGTACCTCTTGTTTCTTTGTTGAAGAATCATGCCGCCAAAGAAGAAAAGTTACAGCGAGGCTGAAATTTGAGAGTGCCCCTTGTCGTGGACCTAGATGTCAATTGACAGCAATCGTAAGGCGGAATCAAACAATTGCCTGTATGGCTAACAAATCACAAACCGAACACAAGAAGTTTTTCAATGTAAACGTGTATATTAGCTTGTATAACTGTTTGGAACGATTACAATAAGGTTTAGTCGACAAATGGTGCTAGGGTTTCGTCAACCCTAGCCGAAAACCCGTAGGTTTCTATTTATACTAAAAAGTCAGCCGACATGCGTCACTTGTGGAAGTGTCGCATGTGGCCGCCTTCATGCGTCACTTACCTAAGTGACGCTATGCGTCACTAAGGCAAGTGACGCCTAACCTAAAACACGAGTGTCGCATATAATAAAAACTATATTTCTATTAAGTAACTAACGACACTTATTACAACTCGATAGACCAACTGACAGACACCTAATATGTATCAACAAACTCCCCCGTGTCTTCATCTTGGTCTTCAAAAATCTTCAAGTCTTCACTTCCAGCCAGCTGGAAATACACCACCAGCGTGTACTCCATTGGCAACGCAAATATCCACGATCTTCTGAAATTTTAACGCTTCAGCTCTATCTTTCGTCTTGAACTCAATTCTATTTTCATGTAATCTTTTCATATCTTGAGCAGAAAGATTGATCAAACTTAATGGGTCAAAAACACAAAACATTTTCCTCTTGAGACCCCATAACGACCTCTTAGTAGGCTGAACAACATCCCAAGTTGTTATCTCGTTATTTCCTATATCTGCAATAGAAGACTCCGGGTCTGTAGCTGGTTCAGAATTTGGAATGAATACAATCACAGCTTCACCCGTAACATCATCATATTCCCAATAAACCAACCTATTCAAAAAATCTAGCGGGATGATCTCCAAAGGTATCTTCTGTAGACACTTTGCTGGTGGATAGATCATCTTCACAATAGGTTGTCGGGTAACCGGATCTAGCTTCTTCTTAAATTTATACCTCATACCCAACGTCGGCTTTATCAAGTTATACTTTTTACTATTCATCTCACGACGTATGATCACCTGAAAGAAATCTGCTCTTGAATCTCGTGATCGGTTGATCAAGGGTATCTGAGCTAACCTTTGAAGCTCACACTTCGGCAAAGTACTTATTTTATAAAACTTCATATTGAAGTACTGAATGCCGTCACTTCTCTTTATCATAAAAACAGAGTTGTTCTCATCAAATTTCCAACTCTTAATCAACCCCGTGTAATCAGATCTAACTTTGTAGCATTTACACGTAACCGGTACCTCGATAATCGGTTTAAGCACAATATCCGGTTTTGTTGTAGAAGTTGATGGCTCGTTCGTCTCTTTTTCCGATTCATCTTTAGAAGAGTCCGATTCTATAATGGGAGCATCATCATAACATTCATCACTGTGCAATTGCTCCCCCTCAACCTCAACTTCGTCATTTTCTTCAAAGAAATAATCCTCTGCTACAGGATCATTCATTACCTCTTCCTCAGGCATCGCGTTATTATCATTCATCAAGTTTTGCAAATATGTGAGATCTACGAATGAATAATCAACCGCAATAGGTCTTGCCTGACCTTGAACCTCAACAAAATAATCCAAACTGATATTTTCATTTATAGTATCTGAAGGTTGTACATTTTCAGGTTCAGGGGAAGGAGTTACATTTGTTTCTATTTCCCTAGGATTATCCTCCCCCGAAACAAGTGTGACTGACTCCAATACTAACAACCTAGAAGACATAGTCGTTATTTGTTGCTGGAGAGAGTCCACTGTAGCAGCTTTAACCTCTAAATCTTTAATCTGTGAAGCTTGAGCTGCAATGATCGCCTGTTGATCATCAAAACGCTTGGATAAAAGCTCCAGTTGAGCTAAAACCTGCTGAATAGAAGCAGTTGCAGGCTGAGGAGAAGTCTGTCGAGTTGGCTCCTCAAGGACAATCGAAGTCCGCTGGCGTCGACGTAAAGGTAAATCGGCATAAGAAGGCGACGACCCAGCAGGACGCTTGCCAGGATTCCGCGGGATATGAACCCGACCAGCAGAAATCCGGCTCATAATACGCTTAAAGCGTTGGGGATCAGCCAATTGAATCCCATCTAAAGCTGATTGAGGTGGCACGTCACCCTCAGAATCAGAAGGGGTGGGCCCACCATCGTCAGAATCAGGCTCAACTCGATCAACGCGATCGATATCCTCTAAATCTTGAGCTATATTGGTATCAACCAAGTCGTCCTCGTTGACCGGAGGCACGACGTCATCCAAAAATCCGTGATCACGCGGCGCAACATAGTTTTCGTTCACTATGTGCCCGAATAACTCCCGGTCAGCCAAAATTTGTTCACCTTTCGGTGCCAGCTTACAGTCATTAAAGACTCGTAAAAGCATCGGTGTTGGCACCAAAAGAGAACGCTGGTCAGGTGCTATATCCAAGTTCAAATCATTTAACAATAACTGAACAAAACGAGGATACTGCAACCATTTGTCCTTCCCAGCCCTGATGTTTTCCACCAAATTCCCAAAAATATAGCCGCTAAAGTTATAGGGCTTATACACTAGGGCTAACATAAGCGATAAAGTCAAATGACTTGCCGCATCATACCCCCCTTTCCTTGGTGATAGGCAAACAATAATAATGTGGCAGAGATACCTCCAAACACGGCACAGAAACTGCTTTCGAAAATCCGACAGCTGATTAGCTGGATATCCCATTCTCTGAAGTCCCCCGTAGATGAATGTAGTGGGGAAGATAGTGGGTATCGTATCATTGTCATTGAAACGGAGAACCCGACGAATAGAGTTCTCGGTGATCTCTATCTCCTCACCGAACATGTTTGAAACAATCCTCGGGACGTCACCCTGAACTCTGATCACCGCATGATCATAAAATTCCTCAACTTGGTTCAAATAAACCGGAGTCGATGCGGTGATGGCGTAATAAATCCTTGATCGGCGAAGAAAGTCGATCATCGGCCTAAAGGGCGCCGAATTCGCATGCGTGGATTCCAGAAACGCCGTGATATTGTGACGTGTGTTCGTGCGGCGGTAATAGTTCTGTAACTCAGCCATCTGTAAGCTAAAATACAAAGAAAAAATAACCGAAAGCGTTATAAAGTTAGCCCGAACACAAAAGGGTAAGAAAACGAATTTTGATCTTAGGCGTCACTTATGGTAAGTGACGCATGGCCACTACCGTCACTTAGGAGTGTCGTATTGCACAGTAACTAAAATTAAAATTCAATTATAGCGTCACTTGTTGGAAGTGACGCTATCATGCGTCACTGATGTAAGTGACGTTTGTATTTTGTGATTTAATTTATACGACACTTGCAAAGTGACGGGTGAAGAACATGCGACATTTAATGTAGTGACGTTATCCTAAGACAGTCACTTAAGAAGTGACGGTATAAGTGACATTTAGAAATAAGCGGCACTTATACAGTCACTTGGGTAGTGACGCATGTAAAGGCGTCACTGGGAGGAGTGACGGTCTGAACAAGTAAAGCAATTGTATGCATCACTACACGAGTCACTTAAGAAGTGACGCAAAATCAAGCGTCACTTAATAAGTGACGGTATAAGTTTTCAAAATTACCAAACATCGTCACTTGAGGTAAGTGACGCACTAAGTGACGCAACGATGAAGATCATCGTGTCACTGTTCATACCCAGATTTCAAATTTGGGGGTTTTTGAAATCAAAGGTACCAGGGTGTGCGCAATGTAAAAACGAGTATAACACACCCTTTAGTACATGAAAACATTAACTAAACATGCATTAAAACGAACGAATTAAAGTTTAAAATCTAATCCGTAACCCTAATTTAAATTACAGCATGAATATCGAAGTAAAGAGAGTAAGGTTAGTACCAAATGGGTCGTGTGAATGAGTAGAACAAGAATATGGTACTGGAATGCTCGAAGAAACCACAGAAAGCACGAATCAATCGAAGAAAAACGCACAGCCGTAAGTGACGCAAAGACAGTTTGAGTGTCGGTGTGTCAGAGCAAGTGACGCTATAGTAGTTTGAGAAGTGGTAAGGTGAGTGTCGTGGGGAAGGGATATTTATACACCGACCCTAGTATGCGTCACTCAACCCGACACTTATAGCGAAGCTTACCCCGACACTCAATGCGTCACTCAAGGAAGTGACGCAATATCATTTGCGTCACTGGCAGCGTCACTTATGAAAGTGACGCGCAGTACACAAACAATGAAAAATTTGTGATTTTATCGATTGTCGTGTTGTGAGGTCGGTACTCAACTTTGAAAAAAAAATGTAACTGTAACTTGGATAATAACTAAAATTACACTAACTTAGAGAAAATAAGAATGTAAATTTATAACGAGAAAAATATTAACACATTCTTGTTGGGGACGGAGTTGATATAGTCTGGTTAGGGATCATATCGGAATAACATGCATTTATTAGGAACAGTAAGTGTTATTTCGATCATCAGTATAGTTGTCCTCGTGAAATTTACTTGACATACTAAAAGCATTTTTTATAAAAATTATTTCAAAACGAATATTAGTATGTTTATCCACATAAACATGTTATACTCACATCTAGGAAGTATTTTATTATTATTGGTATGTGCATTTCGCTGTAGTTCCCACCATAGATATACATCTTAACTTAAGACAAAGACCATGCTTCCATTTACAGATAGAATATAAGAAAATCAATTTTAAGAATCAAGTCAGCGGTGACAGGTCTGTACTTACGTACAACAGAGCGACATAGCTTGATTCAGGTTTAAGCAAAAACCAGACTTGGTCAAACCATTTTGGCGACCTTGTAAGGTATCTTTATTTTTTAAAGACATTGCAAGTTCTTTGACTTGAGTTTGCTTAAGTTTAAAATATATATTAATAGAAGCCAGGTCTATACTTACGTATAACAGAGGAAACTATCAATATATACCCCCAAATGATATCAAATAAACATCTTTCACGAAAGCATATCTCGTATAAGTAAGAAATTAAGACTTTTGTCATACATCTAATGGTGTTTTACCACTTGAAATAGACAGTTAATGATTAAGCTTCTTAAGACTTCTCTAAGACTTTTGTATACCATGCCTACTAATACATCGTATGATGAAGACAATGTTTATAAAAACTGTTTTCAATACGTCAGATAAATCTACTAACACATCCAAGATAAACCTTAAAGTTCCATTTTTATGCATGTCACCCAATGTACTATCATATCCCAAGTTGTTTACAGACACAACTTCAATGTCTATTTTAAAATGTCGCAACCTTGCTTTTCATTAATACTAGAAAGTATAATGAGTGGCAGTTGCGTAGGTTGCATGTTTTTTTTTTTTTTTTTTAACATTATTATAAAAACAATCCAAGTCACGAATTACTTTTTAGCAAGAAAGAATCTTAAACCAATCATGTTGATTAGTTCGTCAAATCGAGTACGCATAAAGGCTTTAGTGAAAAGGTCGGCATTCTGCTTTAAGGTGTCTATCTGGACAAGGTCAATTATGTGTTTTTCATAGCAATCCCGTATAAAGTGGAACCTAAGTTAAATGTGTTTAGTTTTAGAGTGCTGTACGGGATTGCGCGTGATAGATATAGCAGCAGTATTATCAATATGAATAGGAGTCATAGAAAGAAGTAACCCGTAATCACGCAGTTGATGTTGTATCCATAGAACCTGAGAGCAGCAACTTGCAGCAGCAACGTACTCAGCTTCCGCAGTTGAAAGAGAAACTGTAGTCTGTTTCTTGCACTGCCATGACACTAGGCGAGTTCCTAGGAATTGACATCCACCGGTGGTTGACTTCTTATCTATGCTGCAGCCGCCATGATCTGAATCCGAGTAGGCAGAGAGAGCGAAGGATTTCTCATTTGAATACCATAGACCAAGATTGGGTCTATGTTTGAGATAACCAAAGATTCGCTTTACTGCCCTCATATGAGACACCTTTGGTTTGGCTTGAAAGCGAGAGCATACGGATACCGCAAAGACAATATCCGGTCGAGAAGCTGTCAAGTACATCAAAGAACCTATCATTGATCGATAGTCCTTTTCTTTGCAATCTTCTTCATCCTCAGCAAGTCGGAGATTGTGATTAAGCTCGATGGGAGTCCCATAGGTTTTACAATTGAGCAGATCATATCGAGTCAACATGTCTTTGACATACTTTGACTGATGAATATAAATACCTTTTGAAGACTGCTCAACTTGCACACCTAAAAAGAATTTTAGCTCCCCCATCGCACTCATCTCAAACTCATCTTTCATGATTTCCTCAAAATGCTTGCACATTGCTTCATTGGTAGAGCCAAAAATAATGTCGTCCACATACACTTGCACAAGTAGCATATCCTCGCGATCGCCAGACCGTTCTTTGCGAATGAACAAAGTACTATCAATATTTCCACGAACAAATCCATGCTTGACTAAATGATTAGATAACCTCTCGTACCATAATCGTGGGGCTTGATGAAGACCATATAACGCCTTGTTCAACTTGCAGACGTATTCTGGATGCTCAGGGTCTTCAAAGCCAGGAGGCTGTTTCACGTAGACATCAGTGTCCATATTCTGCACTCTTGACATCGAGTTGGTGAACGCGAAACTCTTTGTAAGACGCAAATGAGAGAAAGATCCGAATGGACTCAAGTCTTGCCATAGGAGCGAAGACTTCATCATAATCCAAGCCCTCAATTTGACTAAATCCTTGAACGACCAATCGGGCTTTATTCCGAATGACAATACCCCTATCATCCATCTTATTACGAAACACCCATCGAGTGCCAGTTAAATGAGCACCTTTGGGTAATGGAACTATATCCCACACGTGCAGCTTGTTGAACTGCTGCAACTCTTCTTGCATAGCCTCGACCCAAGATGGATCTTTCAAGGCTTCATCAACTTTCTTCGGTTCAATTTGGGATAAATGACAGGAATTTATCCGGGCGATCAAATTCAACATTTCCTGATTTGGATTTTGCTGCACTTGATGCCTTGTTCGAACAGCAGCTTCAGGATCACCGATAATGTTATCAATGGGGTGATCCCTGTGTACACGTGTGACTGGGATTCGATCGGGTGCAAGTACTAACTCCAAATTATTCATGTCCCCTTCAGTGATGGGAACAGTGTTAGATGCAGGAACGGTAGTACTTTCTGGTTGCACTGGAGTTTCCGTATCATCTTCATTAGAGAAAAGATGAGAGTGGACCAAGTCATCATCCTCGTCCTCCTCCAATGGTGGCATGTTGGGGTCATCGGGATATTCTGTTGTTTTAGATGTTCCTGAAGTCGAAGAAACATCCGAAGGTGGAACCGTAGGCAAAGGTGTGGATGTGGTAGATATTGGTGTAGTAGTAGGTGGTGGAGGTGACAGTGTGGGTGTTGCTGTATGTGGAGATGCCGGTGTCAAGGTAGAATTGTCCTGACACAAACTAATACCATGAAGTAGAGTGACAATTTTGTCCTCATCAGAAGTTCCTTCTGGTATGTCGAATGAGTTGAACACATCCTTGTAATTGAATAGCCAATCCGGACCCGTTCCTTGAGGAGGATCCGTGTATCGTAAGCATTTCACCTCAAAATGCTCTTCCACTTGATGAGTCGACTTGATGTAGACTCGTTTATTTGGAGAGTTGACGGAATAACCAAGGAAAATTCCTTCAACTGCTTTAGCTCCAAACTTCGAGACTTTGTCTTTAGAGACCATAATCAGACATGGACACCCGAAAGGTTCCAGAAACTGCAAGGTGGGCTTACGGTTATTAAAGAGTTCATAACATGTCTTATTTTTCTTCTTAACCGTGAGCACTCGGTTCAACACATAGCAAGCAGTACTGACTGCTTCTGCCCAAAAGATTATAGGAAGCTTAGAATCGGCCAGCATAGTCCGAGCTGTCTCAATAATAGTCCTATTTTTACGCTCAGCTACTCCATTCTGTTGAGGAGTTCGAGGGTCACTGAACTGATGATCAATGCCTTTTGTGGCACAGTATAACTCAAGAGTAGAGTTCTTGAATTCAGTCCCGTTATCACTTCGCAGTCTTTTAACCTTTAAGTTGCATAAATTTGCCAACTTATCTAACAGATATACCAGAATGTCTGGTGTTTCACTCTTTGCCCCCAGAAAATACACCCATGAAAATCGTGAGTAGTCATCGGTGACTACTAAGCAGTACGATCTTCCACCAATACTCTTGGTTGAAATAGGACCAAATAGGTCCATATGCAATAATTCCAATGGTGCTGCAATGGAATTCACTAACTTAGGCTTGTGAGGTTTCTTATGAAGTTTCCCTTTATGGCAGGCGACACAGTCATCTTTTAGTGCAAATGACTGTTTAGGAACTCCATTTACCAAATCATTATTTATCAAGAAATTCATTTTTCGAAAATGGATGTGTCCCATTCTTCGATGCCACAATAATGATTCCTTTTCTGAAGCCTTAGATAGGAGACATGTATATTCATCCTTAGTCTCAACAGTACGCATATTCATGATGTAGGTATCATTTCTCCTAGGTGCCCTTAAAAGCACCCATTCCTCGGGGATAACGAAACCCAGCTTCAAAATCACACACTCTGTCTTTGTGAACGCTGTTGTATAATCCTTATCACAGACTTGTGATACACTCAGCAAGTTGTGAGTCAATTGAGCCACGTAGTTTACATTTTCTAAGCTAACTTTCCCGTTAGTTAGCGTACCTTTCCCATAAATGGTTCCTCCTGTATCTCCAGCAAATGCAACATGTCCTCCAGAATGTGGTTTAACATCCGTCAAAAGGGACACATCGCCTGTCATGTGTCGCGAACAGCCACTATCGACAAACCACTCACTGTCTTTAACGCGATCTAACTGCTGCAACACAAAAGTAGGAGATTAGTGAGAAACGGTGACCCAAGCCTTTACAGACTTAGGTCGACCACAGTCATCAACAATAATCACATCAGACAAGACTTTATTTTTAAACAGATCAGATTTTGCATCTGATGTGTTATTATTGATGACATTGGAGTCTGCAGTAGACTCCTTTATTTTCCAAACAGTAGAAGGTTTGGAAATTTGCTTTGGAGTAATGTTGTGCTCTTGTTTTGGCAAAGGTTTTTGCCCAACATTACTTGTTTTAGTAGCAAGTTTGGGAGAGACAGAGTAACGCCTAGGAGGAGGTCTTGAAAGAAAATTGCGATAAACAGAAATCCTAGGCATTTCCCTCCCGTAATTCTGATGAGACAGTTTGGGACAATCACGAATTAGATGTCCCTGTCTCTTGCAGTAAAAGCATGATCGATTTTCAACAACTGGTTGATACTGAGGTTTTACCGCCGGAGTTGAAGAAACATTTCTAGAACATGCACATTTCGTGCATGTCTTAGAATGTTCTTGTTTCGGTTGAGTGGTTGACGTAGAAGGTTTATTACAAACATCATTTGCAGATTTAGATTTGTTTTGCAAAATCTTTACAGGTGACTGTAAAGTTTTAGATTTTGTACTTAAAACCTTATTTTTTTCTTTGTTAGATTGAACTTTAATTGTAGGTTCAACCTTTAACACCTTTTCACATTTTACCTCAACCTTTTTAAACTCAGGATACTCCTCATCGGTAATATCCTCAATCTCAACTATCTCCTCAACATTAACAGGAGATTCACACTTTGATTTAACAAACTAAGGTGAAGGGTACTCTGACCGTTTAGTTTTCTCCTTCACCTGTTTGTTAACCTTATCAACCTTAGATTTGACACCGTATAACAATGCATAATCAACCGGAATCTCTTCGGTGCCTTCCTTAACCGGCATAGGACAGTATTCAGTAGGAGGCGGGACTATGCTATAGCCTAGTCCCGTCTTCGTTTTGTGATCTGTCCTTTGCTTAGTAAGTATATCATTAAAGGCAACAGTAGACGAGGAGGAACTTAAAATCTTACACTTATAGTTGTCATATTCTACTTTAAGATTAGAGAGTTCCTTGTTCAGACGGTCAATTTCTGCAAGATAGCTATCAATAGCATCCTGTTGACTGAAAACTTTTGACTTATACCTAAGTGTGTCCTGTTGATAAGCCTCTATTTTCTTATCATACAATTGTTCATTTGCTTTTAGGTATTTGTTTGAGTCATTAAGTTTTTCGACCTTTCTTCTTAAGTCTACATTGTCTACCTGAAAGCACCTTAAGGATTCGGTTAACTTAATGCATGATACACAGTTTAAGGGTTCTTCAGTTTCATTACATACCTCATTCGAGATGTGAGCCATAAGACACTGCTGATAGTTCTCAGCATATATACTCCAATCCGTATTGGTTGGCTCAAAAACCACTAGTGCATCTGCTGTTGCTTGCTTTATTTGATCCTTCTCCGGAGTTCTAGGAGCATCAGGCTTAGTGAAACCAGACGGAGGAACCTTAGGCTTCTCATATTCTCTTGCAAAGTGTCCCAAATTCTGACAATTGTAACATTTCACTTTGCTTTTATCAAAACCGAAGCTGGTTTTGCCATCTCCCTCCAAACTCTTGCGACCAGTTCATTGCAAGGATTTCTGAACACGCCTGGATATCATAGCAATGTTCCAGTTAAGATCCATCTACTCAAGATCATCATCATCAAGTTGAGCATAGTCTTCCTTGGCCAATTCCAAAGTGGCATTTGGTTGTGAGACCAAATCCTTGTAAGAACTTAGAAAGGCTGTATAGATAGCAGCCTGCTCTTGAATTGCAGGAGAGACGGGGACCTGCTGTTTTGACCCCTGAGAGGGTCCAGAAGCATATACTGGATGAGAAACACCAGTAGAGTACAAAGGAGTCTGAAGTGGAGAGCTTGTAGAAGAAACAAAAGCCATTCCCCCATACGTTTTACCCGTGTTAACCTATCTCTGATACCAGTTAAGAGTGCCCCTTGTCGTGGACCTAGATGTCAATTGACAGCAATCGTAAGGCGGAATCAAACAATTGCTTGTATGGCTAACAAATCACAAACTGAACACAAGAAGTTTTTCAATGTAAACGTGTATATTAGCTTGTATAACTGTTTGGAACGATTACAATAAGGTTTAGTCGACAAATGGTGCTAGGGTTTTGTCAACCCTAGCCGAAAACCCGTAGGTTTCTATTTATACTAAAAAGTCAGCCGACATGCGTCACTTGTGGAAGTGTCGCATGTGGCCGCCTTCATGCGTCACTTACCTAAGTGACGCTATGCGTCACTAAGGCAAGTGACGCCTAACCTAAAACACGAGTGTCGCATATAATAAAAACTATATTTCTATTAAGTAACTAACGACACTTATTACAACTCGATAGACCAACTGACAGACACCTAATATGTATCAACAAAATTGCTGCTCTCGTTTCCCGAGCTGTGGCCGAAGCCCTGGCTACTCGGGAATCACCCTGAACCTCTAGGAGAAGTGATGACACCTCTGACACTACTCCTGTTATCAATCCTTGTTCTTAGAAGGATTTTCTCAGTTGCAAACCGTTGTACTTCAAGGGCACGGAAGGTGCCATTGGTTTGATCCGGTGGATAGAACGTATGGAATCTGTCTTTAGCATATGCGATTGCACTGAATACATCAAAGTCAAGTTTGCCACCTACACCTTTCTAGTGCCGAGGGAATCGAGACCGCTAATCGGTCACCCTGGGCAGATCTGAAGAAAATGTTGAAGGATGAGTATTGCTCGAACGAAGAACTCCAACGTTTGGAAGAAGAATTCTGGCATCTGAAGGTGCAGGGCAATGACATCGCCAGCTACACCACCAAATTCCAACAGCTTGCCCTCCTCTGCCCGTCTATGGTAGACCCAGAGGAGAAACGCATCAAGAGGTTTATCTGTGGACTCCGGGAAAACATCCAGGGGAACATTGCCTCATCTAAACCAACCACCATCCAAAGTGCTATCCGGCTTGCACATGAACTCATGGCGATGATCGTCAGCCGTGAGGCATCCACCACCCATTCCAACAACAAACGCAAATCCTCTGAACATCACGATCAACCCGATAAGAAACCATACACCATTAAAGTTTACAACGCCAACTCTGAACCCAAATGTGGGTATACTGGGAACAAACCTTATTGTTCCAAGTGTAACCACCACCACGATGGTCCGTGTAGTACCCTTTGCAACAACTGTAGGAGGCACGGGCATTTGACCAAAGATTGTCGAGCTCCCAAAATCTAACAAAAACTCCTTCAACAGCAACACCAGACAGCCCAAATCTTGCTATGAATGTGGAGACACTGGGCATTTCAGAAATGAATGTCCTAAACTGAAGAACAAGGGCAACAACAACAAGGCTAGAGGTAGAGCCTTCGTACTCAACTCTGGGGACACCCGTCAGGACCCGAATGTGGTCTCGGATATGTTCCTCCTCAACAACTTAACTGCTTCTGTTCTGTTTGATACTGGTTCCGATAGAAGCTTTATATCTGATGAATTTTATCCATTACTTGACATCACCCCCATTCCTCTAGATGTTAAGTACACTGTAGAACTAGTAAACGGTAAACTCATAGAGACCGATAATGTGATAGCTAATTGCACTTTAAACCTAGCCAACGAAACCTTTTCAATCGATCTTATGCCTGTTGAAATTGGAAGTTTTGACGTCATCATTGGTATGGACTGGTTGTGCAGACACCGAGCGGAAATCATTTGTTATGATAAGGTCGTTTGCATCCCTCTCGCTGCCGGTAGAACTTTGATCATACAGGGGGAGACCGATGGGATGAGACTAAACATCATCTCTTGTTTGACGACCCACAAATTTCTGAGAAAAGGTTATCCGGCAATCCTCGCACAAATCATGGAGAAAAAGTCAGAGGAGAAGCGACTTGAGGACGTGCCCATCATTCGAGACTTTCTAGAAGTCTTTCCCGAAGAACTTCCTGGTCTACCAACGCTAAGACAGGTTGAGTTGTTAATCGATCTCGTGCCAGGTGCTGCACCTGTGGCCCGAGCACCAAACCGCTTAGCCCCATTCGAACTTCAGGAGCTGTCCACCCAGTTACAAGAACTCCAGGATAGAGGATTCATTACACCGAGTTCTTCACCTTGGGGAGCTCTGGTCTTATTCGTGAAAAAGAAAGACGGTTCTTTCAGAATGTGTATCGACTACTGAGAGTTGAACAAGCTCACCGTCAAGAACCGATATCCACTCCCTTGTATCGATGACCTTTTTGACCAACTTCAAGGGTCGAGTTTTTATTCAAAGATCGATCTACGGTCGGGTTATCATCAACTCCGAGTTCACGACACCGATATCCCGAAAACTGATTTCCGAACTCGTTACGGGCATTATGAATTTCAAGTGATGCCATTCGGATTAACTAACGCACCGGCGGTATTCATGGAACTTATGAATCGGGTGTGCGAACCTCACCTCGACAAGTTTGTCATTGTATTTATCAACGACATTCTCATATACTAGTGCAACGAACAAGAACATGCGCAACATCTCAAAACCATCTTAGAGCTACTTAGACACGAAGAGCTGTACACTAAATTTTCTAAGTGTGAATTCTGGATGCAAACCGTTCAATTCCTTGGACACATCATCGATAGTCAAGGAATCCATGTTGATCCATCGAAAATCAAGTCTATCAAGTGCTGGCAAGCACCAACAACTCCAACCGAAGTACGGCAATTCCTAGGTCTTGCTGGGTACTATCGGCGATTCATTAAAAACTTCTCGAAAATAGCCCAACCACTCACGACACTTACTCTAGAGGACAAAAAGTTCGATTAGACTGATAAACAAGAGTCAACATTTCAACTTCTGAAACAAAAGCTTTGCAGTTCTCCTATTCTATCTTTACTCGAAGGCACCAATGACTTCGTGGTATACTGCGATGCTTCTCATTAAGGTCTCGGTTGCGTGTTGATGCAACGGGACAAAGTCATTGCTTACGCCTCACGACAACTCAATGTTCACGAAAAGAATTACACAACTCATGATCTCAAACTTGGAGCTGTTGTTTTTGCTCTCAAAATCTAGAGACATTATCTCTACGGCACTAGGTGCACAATCTTTACCGACCACAAAAGTTTCCAACATATCTTCGATCAGAAAGATCTCAATATGAGGCAACGTCGATGGGTGGAGTTGCTCACCTATTACGATTGTGAAATCAAATACCATCCAGGGAAGGAAAATGTTGTCGCCGATGCCCTCAGTCGAAAAGAACAATCAAAACCACTTTGAGTCCGAGCCCTCAGTATGACCATTCACAATGATCTAAACATTCAGATCCTCGTTGCTCAATTCGAAGCTCTGAAAACCGATAACATAAAAAACGAACCTTTGCGAGGCATGGATAAACAATTCGAAATCAAACCTAATGGAGTTAGGTACCTCTCAAACCAAATCTGGTTGCCTAGTTTTGGGAACCTGTGAAACTTGGTACTGGATGAAGCTCACAAGTCCAAATACTATATCCATCCGGGATCCGAAAAAATGTACCACGGCATAAAAGAATTTTATTGGTGGCCGAATATGAAAGATGAAATTGCCACATACGTCAGCAAGTGTCTTACTTGCTCAAAAGTCAAAGCCGAGTATCAGAAACCTTTCGGCTTACTCCAACAACCCGAAATCCCTGAGTGGAAATGGGAACAAATCGCCATGGATTTCATAACCAAATACCAAAGTCATCAAGCGGTTGCGATACCATTTGTGTGATCGTCGATCGTCTCACAAAATCTGCTCATTTCCTTGTGATCAAGGAAACTGATAAAATGAACGCCTCACACGAATCTACATCAAAGAAATTGTTTCTTGACACGGCGTTCCAATCTCGATTATCTCAGATAGGGATAGTCGCTTCACATCTCACTTTTGGCAATCACTTCATAAATCATTGGGTACCCGTCTCGATATGAGTACCGCATACCACCCTCAAACTGACGGCCAAAGTGAACGAATGATTCAAACACTGGAAGACATGCTACGAGTTTGCGTAGTTGACATTGGTGTAAATTGGGAAAAATATCTACCGTTGTGCGACTTCTGGTACAACAACAGTTATCACTCCAGCATTAGGGTTGCACCTTTCGAGGCACTGTACGGTAGTAAGTGCCGATCACCTATCTGTTGGACCGAAGTGGGGGACAGTCAACTCACTGGTCCCGAACTTATTCACGAAACAACCAAAAAGATCTTCGAGCTTCAAAATAAACTCAAAGCCGCACGTGATCGTCAGAAAAGTTATGCTGATATGAGATGCAAACCACTCTAGTTCCAGGTTGGGGATCGAGTACTACTCAAGGTTTCACCTTGGAAAGGTGTCATTCATTTTGGTAAAGGCAGAAAACTGAACCCTAGATACATTAGACCATTTCAGATCCTCGAGAAGAAAGGTCCAGTGGCATATTGATTGCAACTGCCACTCGAGCTCAGCAGCGTGCACCCCACTTTTCACATTTCTCATTTGAAGAAATGCCTATCTGAGGAGACACTTATTATTCCACTCGATGAAACTTGTATTGACGACAAGCTTCATTTTGTTGAAGAACTCGCCTAAATCATGGACCGTAAGATCAAACAACTCAAACAAAGTCGTAATCCCATCGTCAAGGTCAGGTGGAATTCGTGGCGTATGTCACACCCCCAAATTCGTTAATTAAGTTTATCAGAAGTTTGCGGAAGCATTTGATCGAGTGGGGGTGTTGACGTATACATAGCACATGTATACATATCAGAGCATATGATTACAACAGAACATGTATATTAAGATGCCAAGAGTAATAGTAACAAAGTTTACGATTCATCGAATCGTACAAGAGTAAAAGTTGTTAAGTTTACAAAAGTAGATTTCGTAAATATGACTAAAACATATTAGTTATATAAAATAAATTCCACTGTCAAAAGTTGGCATCCTATTTGCTTCGTGGGTCGCCTATGTTCCATATATGCAGGCAGATCTTACGTGCAACTAATTCCCTGAAGAACATAGTAAAAGTCAACAACGAGGTTGAGTGAATTCACAGGTTTTAAGTATGCGTGTAAAGTTTGGTAACCGAATATGTTAGTAACTTTTTGCCAAAACCAGTAAAGTTCATCAACATGAAGTTTCGTGGGGATGTCGCACAAAATTATAGATAGAAAAGCTTGTCCAAGAAGTAGGACCTTTCAAATGTTGCCCAAGTAGTAGGGACTAAAACGTTTGTCCAAGAAGTAGGACTTAACAATATCTGCCCAAGAAGTAGGGACTTTCTATGTGCCCAAGACGTAGGGACTTTTCAAGTTGTGTTCAAGAAGTAGGACTGGCATCCAAGATGTAGGACCCACTGCTTAAGAAGCAGAGACTTCACCCAAGTCGTAGGATGGAACCTTTCCCAAGAAGTAGGGACTTATTGTACGTGTTCCCAAGACGTAGGGACTTTCTGTATGTATGCCCAAGACGTAGGGACTTTTCAAGTATTTATGAAAATGTTGTTTCATAAAAGATAATTAGCAAAAATGTGTAGCTGGTCGTTCTCCGGCGAGTTCCAATTTAGTTTTTAGCATGAAATACCATTTCATAAACAAGAGTTGTAATAGTTCGACAGCGGTCATAAACAGTTTGTATAGTATACATCCAATCAGTTATATAAAAGTTTCCACCTGTAGCAAAAGAGCTAACTATGTTTTTCACCCCTGTTCAAAAGTAGTAAAGTAGTAAAAGTAGGGGATGTAATCTCACCTGGTGAGCTAAGTATGTTCAAGTGCTAGCAAAGCCTAAAGCCCAAGTCTAGTCTGAATCTCCTAACGCCCTAAACCTATGAAATTATATAAGTATGTATATGTCTAAGTTAACCATCCATGCTAGTGCTCACACAACTAGATTATGTTCAAAGTGTTTGTTTAGTATCTCGTTTGAAAATTGAAAACAAGTATGGTCCGTTGGTGACGTTTGTTGAGACACATTTTGTGACAACAGAATTAGCTAGTAATAGTACTTTTATTATTGAGATCAAGTTTTTATATCATTTTTAAACTTTAATGTCAAAGTATTATCTTTTGGGTAAACATTTACATTATATTATAAAGTGCTGAAAAATGTTGACCAAGGTTGACTGCGAACTGAGACTGCTCTGCGAACCGAGATCCGCTGTTCGCGATTTTTGAGTAGATTTCGATTTTAAAGCATTTTTAATGGGGTTTTTGGACATAATATTGTTGGGTAAACATTCTAGCATGTAAATAAAAGCTTTACAAATAATTTAAAAGAGTTTTAAAGCTTTTTACCACCAAATCTAAATGAAGAAGATGAAGATGGTGATGAGAATAGAGATCTTGAGCTTAAATCCTTTGATGAAGATGTTGATGATGTCGGTTTTGATGATGATTCTGAAAATAATGGTGAAGATGTTTGTGTTTTTGGTGGTTTTTAGAGAGAAATTTGAGAGAAAAGTAGGTGTATGTGTGTGTGAGATGAGATGAATTGAGAAAGAAAATGAAAGAAAAGGGGAAATGGGTGGGTCGGTTTGGGTTCGCGGGTTTGGGCTGACCCGTTCGGGTCTCGGGCTCGCGTGTTCCCGTTTTCGTTTGCCTGGTCGTATAAATTGCGTAACATCTTTAACTAGAGTATTTTATCAAAATACTTTATTTGAGTTATAAAAATATTACTTGGTTTTAATTCATTTGTTGGGTTCATTTTGTATGTTTCGGTCGTGTACGGTTGCGTTTTCTTTAAAACATGTTACACAATGTATTTTATCTCAATAATATAAAGTAAATAATGTTCGTTTAGATAAAATCCTCATTATTTATAAAAGTGGTCACCAATGCCCAAAATTATGTTTGACGGACTCGATCCAATAGTTTCACGCGTAATTATAACTAACTACGAAAATAGTAATACCTCACGTATTAAATAGTTGGGCTTTGCTAGACTTATCTCATAAAGATAGTGTGAATTCACTCAAGCAAGGAATTAGCCTAAAATGCGTGCAATTAACATTTATAATTACGTCGAAATTGCGGGGTGTTACATTCTCCCCCTGTTAGAGAAATCTCATCCCGAGATTTGAAATCAAGTCAGAACGCCCGTCGCGTATGTTTTCCAAAAACTTGTGTTTGCATTTGTCAATAGTATAGCGCTCTAGGTTGCTATATAAGTTCTAACGATTGAGTACACTCGCGGTATAGTTGGGTAAGTCATGCGTTCGAAAACTAGTCAATGTTTACCAAGTGTTAGGTTCAAATCGATATTCGAATAATGTAACGTTAAAGCGTAATAATAGTTTGCTAAAATGTACCAATGTTACCGTAGGTATTCTCAGGTGCATCTCGAGCACGAAGGATGTATGCACGTCCGCGAGCGGTTTTATTGTTGGTGATGCGGTTGTTTTTGTTCTAATTGTTGTTGAGCTGTGGGCACTAATTTCGGTAGTGTCCAGGTTCACCACACTCTTGACAGCCCGTATTTTGTCGCCTAGGGTTTGCTTGAGTGGGAGGATTGTTTCTACATGTATTGGCTCGGTGTCCCCATTGGCTGCACTTACCACATATAGTGTATTCGCCCTTATGATGCCTCTCGTATTTTCCACATTTAGGCCTCTTGCCTAGATAATGTTTCGGTTCAGTGTTGGTGATTGCGGAGTATTCTCTGGCGTTTCCCGGAATTCAGTTTTGTTGACCCTGACGGTCATTACCCTCACTGTTCCATTTTCGTTTGTTTTGCCCGGAATCACCAGCTTTGTTACGGGCGGGTTCAGTTTTCCCAGTGACAACTTTCAAAGTACCAATCAAGACCGCGTCATCAGTCAAGCTTTGAGCCAGGTCAACTGCGCTCCAAAAGCTTGTCGGTTTATAGGACATCACCATGCCTTTGATCTGGGGTGCCAAACCCCTGGTGTATCGCTCGATGCGTTTGCTTTCGGGGGTCACCATGTGGGGTACGAGTCGTGCAAGTTCCTGGAACCTTGTAGTGTATCCAGTGATGTCAGCACCGATCATCTGGATGTTCCATAGCTCGGTTTTGAGTTTCTGATGCTCACTGTGAGAGAAAAACTCTTCCACCATCATTTGCTTCAAAGTCTCCCATGAGATGGAGTAGGCGGTTGTGCATCCAAGAATTTGAATCTGAGCGTTCCACCAAATCAACGCTTTGTTAGCTAGGGTACACGTGGCGTATTTCACTATCTTGTCACTGGCACAGTCGCTGATGTCGATTACTGACTCCATCTTTTCAATCCAGTGGACTAGGCCAATGGCCCCTTCGATCCCGGTGAAGGTACTCGGTTTGCAAGCTTGGAAAGTTTTGTATGAACACACTTGTTGGGTATTCGCCGGTGTCTCACTGTTGACGGATGTGGTTCCACTATTATGCACCACATTATTACGATTCTGGCTTGCCTCGTATTGGGCAATAGCTTCGGCCACCCGACGCTCGATGATTTGCTCGGTGGTTTCAACGACAGGAGGTGTATCCGTTCGGCGACTGTTTCCGATATTTCTTTGTTTAGGCGGCATAATGATGTTCTGCGATGAAGGAAATGCAGAAGTCAATGCCAATGGAAAGGATGTGAAGAATAAAGTTTCACATAGTTTTAGTTATCGAATATTATAAAGGATTGACAAGATCCCCATCACGTATCTTTCGACTATGAAACGCCCATATATACTTAGTATAATATAATCACGTTGGCCAGACGTCATTATATGATGCTAAATACGTACTTCTTTTCATCAACCGCTTAACATGATCAGGTTCACATGAGATCAGAGTGAGAATTGAACGAATCAGACATAGTGAGATTCAATAAATGAATCATGCATGTTGATGTGTTGTATAGATAGTCAGACGTATGCAAATGTGTGTATGCATGTGCGTTCTAGCCAAGGCTATAGTCTAGGTCTCTAAGGTCTCTAAGTCACCTAAGAAATCTAGTTTGCTATAACCAATGACTCTGATACCAATCTGTCATGTAACACAAATTCATTAATAAAGTTTATCAGAAGTTTGCAGAAGCATTTGATCGAGTGGGGGTGTCGACGTATATATAGTACATGCATACATATTAGAGCATATGATTACAACAGAACATATATATTAAGATGCCAAGAGTAATAGTTACAAAGTTTATGATTCCTATCTCGATTATCTCCGACCGGGATAGTCGTTTCGCCTCACACTTTTGGCAATCATTACAGAAATCTTTAGGTACTCGCCTCGATATGAGTACCGCGTATCATCCACAAAACGACAACCAAAGTGAACGAACCATCCAAACACTGGAAGACATGTTACGAGCATGCGTAGTTGACTTCGGTGCAAATTGGGAACACCATTTGCCCTTGTGTGAATTCTCATACAACAACAGCTACCACGCCAATATTGGAGCTACACCATTTGAGGCACTTTACGGTCATAAGTGCCGGTCACCCATCTGTTGGACCGAAGTGGGAGATAGCCAACTCACCGGTCCAGAAATCATTCATGAAACCACCGAGAAAATCGTTGGTATCCAACAACGGCTGAAAGCCGCACATGATCGTCAGAAATGTTATGCTGATGTGAGACGCAAACAACTCGAGTTCCAGGTTGGAGTCCGGGTATTACTCAAAGTATCACCTTGGAAAGGCATCATCCGTTTCGGTAAACGCGGGAAACTAAACCCCAGATACATAGGACCTTTTGAAATCCTGGAAAGGATTGGTCCAGTCGCCTATCGATTGCAACTACCTGACGAGCTCAGTAGTGTGCATCCTACCTTCCACATTTCTAACTTAAAGAAATGCCTATCCAACGAAACACTCATCATTCCCCACACGGAAATCCAAATCGATGATAAACTTCATTTCGTTGAAACACCAGTGGAGATCATGGATCGCGAAATCAAACAGCTTAAACAAAGCCGTATCCCTATCGTCAAAGTCCCGTGGAATTCGCGGCGTGGTCCGGGATTCACCTGGGAGCGAGAGGATTAGATGCGACTCAAATATCCACAACTTTTCTCCGACTCCACTCACACGACTACTCAGACTTAAATTTCGGGATGAAATTCTCCTAACAAGGGGAGAATGTAACACCCGCCAAATTAGGGCTAGTCATTAGGTCCTAATCATTTTGTAATACGTGTCATTAGTGCGGTATTAGGCTAATTGTATGTATCATTATGTGTATTAATATATATACGCATCTACACGATTGAGTTAAATCGTGCATTTTATTATATCGATCGAATTTCGATACACTCATACGGACGTTGGTGAACATCGTTTTATTAAATAATATTAAATTATTTGATAAGCCTAATTATTTCCAAGTATTATTTCAATAATATTCTATAAGTATCTTGTACACATTGAAAGCCCTACGCGACCAAAATGCGTGAAATGCGCTCGACAACCGAATAAAGATCAGAATATATTTTATAAGTTTAAAATATATCATTTTATGTGAGGACATATGTTAATTTGTAGTATTTTAAATTAATAACTAAAACGTTTTATAAAAACGTCACATCTTATTTATAAGCGAAACCCGAACCGGTAAACATGACCAACACATTTTCAAATCATTTTGATAAATGTTTCGAGTATTAACAATTAAGATTTCAAATTAAAAATATTGAAGGGTCATTTTTTATTTAAAAACGTATGTGAAATAAATAATTAACATCACAAATAAACGTTTAAACGACCGGGGAAACGAACACCGCACGGAATGAGGTTTGGGACACACCCACATAGGGGTGGGCCCCAATCAGCCAAAATGGGGGGAAACCCCTCACTCTTTCATTTCATCATCTTCATCACCAACTCACTCCTTCTCTCTTCCTTCTTTCCTCTCAAAACACCCACCACCACCACCATACTTCCACCACCAAAATCCACCATCAAACGACCTCGGATCATCTTGCCTCTTTGAAGACAAACGTTCACCTCGCGACGATCTACCTTCCCATCTTTTCGAAATCTTCACGCGTTAACTTGTAAGTTTCTGACAAAATCTCAAAACTCCTCGATTACAAGTGTTTTTGACATGTTGTTGTTTATTTAAGCTTGAAATGTTCAAATATGGGTTGGATAAAAGTTTCAGGCCAAACGGAATCCGGAAAACACGTTTTCGACTCAAAATCTGGCCATCAGACGTAAGTGTCGCATAGGTCACAGCAGCGTAGCGTCACTTAATGCGTCACTTAAGTGTCGCATAAAACCCTAATCTTGCGTCACTTACCTAAGTGCCGCATAAAACCCCTTTTTCTCGACACTTCATTGCAACTCTTCAGGCTCAGGTGAGTCTCATAGCCCTGACTTTTTACTGTTTTTACTCCCGGGGTGGGAATACATGCTCTAACTGTTTTACACGTGAACACGAGTACAAAACTCGCTAGATTCTGCATGAGCTGTTTTCTAATAATTTTAAGTCCTCTACGATCATAGTTCTGGTAATACTTTATGTAGCGGGAATGTTAGTGTATGGTACCATATAGGAATGACCATCCTCGTCCGGGTCAGCAAGCACTGACTGGTTAAACGGACGCATTAACTTTTTTTCATACGAGTGTAGATTAGACACTCGCCCGAAGGCACCCACGATCAGGCACTTTATTGTGATCCTGACACCTACGTTAAGCGCATACTATGACCTCATGGCGGACATATACATCATTTGATTCATTTCAAACGGTTATCATTAAATCTTTTGGTTCACACTTACATATTTATTATGCAAACCTGTGAGCTCACCAACGTTAGCTGACCTTTTTAGCATGTGTTCTCAGGTACCCAACAGCAGTAGGACCTGTTCACTCAGGATGCCCATAGCTCGAGTCAGCATACACATCAGGAGATTATTTTGCATTTCTACATTTTGTAACTAAGTTATGCCGATTAATGTCTAAACATTGTAATTATTGGGCTTTTGTAAACATTTATACATTGTAAAACTTTATATTATCAATGTAACTATAAAACGATACATATAATGTGGTTCATTATATGCCTTGTGTGTTTTGATTATTGATTAGTGCCACACCAAAGCTTGCTTCCGCTAAACAGTAAATTTGGGGGTGTTACATGTCACACCCCCAAATTCGTTAATTAAATTTATCAGAAGTTTGCGGAAGCATTTGATCGAGTGGGGGTGTCAACGTATACATAGTACATGCATATATATTAGAGCATATGATTACAACAGAACATATATATTAAGATTCCAAGAGTAATAGTAACAAAGTTTACGATTCATCGAATCATACAAGAGTAAAAGTTGTTAAATTTACAAAAATAGATTTTGTAAATATGACTAAAACATATTACTTATATAAAAGAAATCCCATTGTCAAAAGTTGGCATCCTATTTACTTCGTGGGTCACCTATGTTCCATATATGCAAGCGGATCTTACGTGCAGCTAATTCTCTGAAAAACATAGTAAAAGTCAACAACGAGGTTGAGTGAATTCACAGGTTTTAAGTATGCGTGTAAAGTTTGGTAACCGAATATGTTAGTAACTTTTTGCCAAAACCAGTAAAGTTCATCAACATAAAGTTTCGTGGGGATGTCGCACAAAAGTATAGATAGAAAAGCTTGTCCAAGAAGTAGGACCTTTCAAATGTTGCCCAAGTAGTAGGGACTAAAACGTTTGTCCAAGAAGTAGGACTTAACAATATCTGCCCAAGAAGTAGGGACTTTCTATGTGCCCAAGACGTAGGGACTTTTCAAGTTGTGTCCAAGAAGTAGGACTGGCATCCAAGACGTAGGACCCACTGCTTAAGAAGTAGAGACTTCACCCAAGTCGTAGGATGGAACCTTTCCCAAGAAGTAGGGACTTATTGTACGTGTTCCCAAGACGTAGGGACTTTCTGTATGTATGCCCAAGACGTAGGGACTTTTCAAGTATTTATGAAAATGTTGTTTCATAAAAGATAATTAGCAAAAATGTGTAGCTGGTCGTTCTCCGGCGAGTTCCAATTTAGTTTTTAGCATGAAATACCATTTCATAAACAAGAGTTGTAATAGTTCGACAGCGGTCATAAACAGTTTGTATAGTATACATCCAATCAGTTATATAAAAGTTTCCACCTGTAGCAAAAGAGCTAACTATGTTTTTCACCCCTGTTCAAAAGTAGTAAAGCAGTAAAAGTAGGGGATGTAATCTCACCTGGTGAGCTAAATATGTTCAAGTGCTAGCAAAGCCTAAAGCCCAAGTCTAGTCTGAATCTCCTAACGCCCTAAACCTATGAGATTATATAAGTATGTATATGTCTAAGTTAACTATCCATGCTAGTGCTCACACAACTAGATTATGTTCAAAGTGTTTGTTTAGTATCTCGTTTGAAAATTGAAAACAAGTATGGTCCGTTGGTGACGTTTGTTGAGACACATTTTGTGACAACAGAATTAGCTAGTAATAGTACTTTTATTATTTTTAAACTTTAATGTCAAAGTATTATCTTTTGGGTAAACATTTACATTATATTATAAAGTGCTGAAAAATGTTGACCAAGGTTGACTGCGAACTGAGACTGCTCTGCGAACCGAGATCCGCTGTTCGTGATTTTTGAGTAGATTTCGATTTTAATGCATTTTTAATGGGGTTTTTGGACATAATATTGTTGGGTAAACATTCTAGCATGTAAATAAAAGCTTTACAAATAATTTAAAAGAGTTTTAAAGCTTTTTACCACCAAATCTAAATGAAGAAGATGAAGATGGTGATGAGAATAGAGATCTTGAGCTTAAATCCTTTGATGAAGATGTTGATGATGTCGGTTTTGATGATGATTCTGAAAATAATGGTGAAGATGGTTGTGTTTTTGGTGGTTTTTAGAGAGAAATTTGAGAGAAAAGTAGGTGTATGTGTGTGTGAGATGAGATGAATTGAGAAAGAAAATGAAAGAAAAGGGGAAATGGGTGGGTCGGTTTGGGTTCGCGGGTTTGGGCTGACCCGTTCGGGTCTTGGGCTTGCGTGTTCCCGTTTTCGTTTGCCCGGTCGTATATATTGCGTAACATCTTTAACTAGAGTATTTTATCAAAATACTTTATTTGATTTATAAAAATATTACTTGGTTTTAATTCATTTGTTGGGTTCATTTTGTATGTTTCGGTCGTGTACGGTTGCATTTTCTTTAAAACATGTTACACAATGTATTTTATCTCAATAATATAAAGTAAATAATGTTCGTTTAGATAAAATCCTCATTATTTATAAAAGTGGTCACCAACGCCCAAAATTAAGTTTGTCGGACTAGATCCAATAGTTTCACGCGTAATTATAACTAACTACGAAAATAGTAATACCTCACGTATTGAATAGTTGGGCTTTGCTAGACTTATCTCATAAAGATAGTGTAAATTCACTCAAGCAGGTAATTAGCCTAAAATGCGTGCAATTAACGTTTATAATTACGTCAAAATTGCGAGGTGTTACAGCGTGGGCCGGAATTCACTTGGGAACGGGAAGACCAAATGCGACTCAAGTATCCTCAGTTATTCACTGAAGCTACCTCAAACATGACTTCGAACTAAATTTCGGGATGAAATTCTTCTAACAGGGGAAGAATGTGACATCCGTTAAATTAGGACTAGTGATCAGTGCCTAATCAACTGTTAATACATGTAATTAGTTTCGTGTTAGGCTAATTAATGAATCGTAATATATATTGACGAATATATACAATCATGCGATTTGATTAAATCGTACTCATTTTAAATCGAATAGAATTCGGTTCAATTAATACGGACGTTGGTGAACAATTCTATTAAATAATATAATATTATTTAATACAACCATTATATCTAAAATATTATTTTGATAATATTTCCTAATTATTTCGTATCGTACAAATAAATGTCTATGCGATTAAAATGATAAACGCGCAAACAAACGAAAAAATTTAAGATATATTTTTCAACTCAACAAGAAGTATTTGGTAAAATACTTCAACAAAAATATTGATTAAACATTCGTATTTTAAAACGTATATTTAAACGTATAAAATAATTAAATTAACGTTTAAACAATCGGGGAAACGAACACTGCACGGAGCACAAACGCGGGGAATTAAAATTTGGGAGATCCCTCCCCTTTTCCTTCCCCCAAAACTGGATCCCATCCCCACTCCCCTCTTATTTCATTTTCACTTTCTCCTTTCTTCACTCTCTCTCTTTTCTCTCATCTAATTTCACCACCACACCACCTTAAATCACCAAAACCACCGTTAAACGGCCTCGAATCACCAAGCACCTTTGAAGAAAAACGTTCACCGCATCACGATCTACATTTCTACATTTTCGGTTTCTCCCGGCGTTAACTTGTAAGATTCCCGACTAATCCCGACAACTATTAGATTTCCTTTATTTTACTTAAATGTTGTTTATTTATGATTAAAACATCCAAATATGGGTTGGGTAAAAGAATCAGACCAAACGGAAACTGGAAACCTCGTTTTTGGGCTCAAAACACACGACCAGTTGGGAGTGTCGCACGGTCCAAAGCAGTGATGCATCACTTCCTTAAGTGACGCATTAAGTGTCGCCTAAAACCCTAATCTTGCGTTACTTTCCTAAGTGCCGCATAAAACTCCTTTTTCCCGACACTTGCCTAAGTGTCGCAAATTCAATACCCAACACTCCTAACCGACACTTCTAGCAACACTTGTCTAAGTGTCGCCTATAATTGAAATCTGATTTCATCCGACACTAGCCCTATTGACGCATGACCCTGATACCGACAATTACACCCGACACTTCCTTAAGTGTCGCCCCCTATGCGTCACTCCCACAAGTGACGCCACTAATTCAGAATTTTCCATTTTATGCGACACTTCCTGAGTGTCGCCTAAACCCCTAAGTGTCGCTATAAGTGACGCTAAAAACAGATTGTTTACAAACTATTTTCATACTAAGTGTCAAACTTGTATAACCTCAAACACTTATACGATATGACTTCTAAAACACATTGAGACATACTTTTAAGTATAACACTTCAAAACCATAATGATAATGTTGAGATTATTATTACAAACAATCACCAACGGGCCGCACACGTTTTCAAAACATAATCAAATCAACCAAGTCGTAGTAACTTGGACAAGTTAATCATCTAAATCGTAGTAATTTGGACATTCTAGTTGGACGAACAACTACAAAGGTATTCTTTATAGATACCTACTCACATTTATAACCATCGCGTGACGAGGACACCCTCAGGTTACAAGTCTTCGAACATCACTACTCATCTAATCAACTCAAGTTTATTAAGTTAAACTCACGATACTCAGGTGAGTCTCATAGCCCCTATTTTACTGTTTTTTTCAGGGGTGTGATATCTGCTCGTTTCGTTTTACTATATGAACGCAAGTATGAAATCAAACAAATACTACATGAGTTATTTCACTAATCATTTCAAAGCCCTCCTCAGCATAGTTTGGTAATACGTTGTTGCGTGAATATTAGTATATGGTACCATATAATATTGACCATCCTCATCCGGGTTAGCACACACTAACTGGTTAAACAGATGTATTAATATTTGTTTAGATGAGTGTAGATTAGGCACTCGTGGGAGGCACCTCGATCTAGATACCTTAAATGTGGACCTGACACCTCGAGTTAAACTCAGACTATGTGCTCATGGGTGTATAACTTTTTAATTTGCTTAATTGCACTTTAAATTCAATTAAATCTTGCGGTTCACACAATATGTTTTGACATACAAACCTATGAGCTCACCAACGTTTTGCTGAACCATTTTAGCATGTATCACAGGTACTCAGCAGTAGGTTGGATGGCCCAAATCAGGATTCATTAGCTCGTGTTAGCATGCAAACATTCAGAGATTTAGCTGCATTATTATATTTTGTATAAATTAATTATGTATGTAAATCTCTCAATTTCAAACTGAGCTAATGTAAACTATATTTTTGATGTAAACTTTGGTTTTATAAATACAAGTTGTAAAATGACGCATATAGAGTTGTTCATTATATCTTTGTGCTGTGATTATTGATTAGTCACGTTCTGACCCGATTCGCTTCCGCAACCCGAAATTAGGGGTGCGATAGATTGGTATCAGAACCTAAGGTTATAGTGAACTAGGTTGCATTTAGTGGGCCTAGACTATGACCGTTAGGCAGTATCTCCTTATTAGGTATGATTGGTTCAGGAATTACATCATACGAGTTTAATTTAACATAGCCTAATCAACTATGTACAATTAAAGGGAGATGATGTGAGACCTAAAACGTTTATGTTGAACAGTGATACACTAGTTGACTCTGATCTCGAGAAAACAAGGACCCAAAACATGTATGTTCTAGACACTCAATAGGCTATTATGTGATATACATAGATATACATTAATAGACCTCTCTACAAATCCTAAGCTATATTATATACGAATATAGGCCTCAGAAATGGCAAACACACCACCCAATTCGTCATGCTCTCATCCGTATTGATCACGAAACTCAAGGATAGCTAGGAGGAACATTGGGTTGCCTCGAGCTAGCCCATATCCCACTCAAGACCAACTCCATAACCAGTCCTAAAGGCAAACAACAACTAGCCAATGGAAGTGGTTATCAAACCAACTTAACACCAGGAGGGATGAGTAAGGAATCCAACTCCCCACATCAGATGGAGGATATTCCAACATGGAAGTCTCTCACTATACCCAAGAACCCGCTCACTTCACTGCCCCTGTGTTAGCTGCTCGAGTGCACCGTCACGAAAGCAGACTACACGACATGGAAATCGAACAACGTAACATTCGTTCTAATTGGATGGAGTAAATCAAGACGGTATCACCAAGTTATACATAGGTCAGGCGGACATCTCTGAAACCTTGACCCGAACTCACAACCAAATGGAAGATACCACACAAACCATGGAGATCGTTCATAACCAAGTAATCAGTAACTGAAATGAGATCTCCGTCTTACAATCAAGGCTGCAAGAATGTGAGACGCGCCTGCGGGAAACTGAGGATGCTCTCAGAATGGTTAGCAGACTTGCAGAGTCTGTGGACCATCTCACCTCACTTCTTCCACAACTCAATCTACACCGAGATTAGTGTAGTAACTATCTAGTAATCTATTGTGCTTCCGTAGGATCTATGTAATTCGTTCGGATGTAACAATTCCCGACATCTTTTTCAAACTACCTAAGTCTATAACTTTTGAAACTCGTGACTCGAAATTGTCTGTAATCAATTAACTCTGTAATATCAATTGACAATTGATCTCTATTACTCTACATTATTGGTCCTTACATTGTGATGTGTATATTACCACTCTTATATATACCTCTATCTCATTTATCATCCTGGTACAATATTTCATGTACCTTTTGTTTCTTTCTTGAAGAATCATGCCGTCAAAGAAGAAAAGTTACAGCGATGCTGAAATTGCTGCTCTCGTTTCCCGAGCTGTGGCCGAAGCCCTGGCTACTCGGGAATCACCCCGAACCTCTAGGAGAAGTGATGACACCGCTGACACTACTCCTGTCATCAAGCCTTGTTCTTACAAGGATTTTCTCAGTTGGAAATCGTTGTACTTCAATGGCACGGAAGGTGCCATTGGTTTGATCCAGTGGATAGAACGTATGGAATTTGTCTTTAGCCTATGCGATTGTGCTGAAGACATCAAAGTCAAGTTTGCCACCTACACCTTTCAGGAAGGTGTCCTTACTTGGTGGAACACCTATACTAGTGCCGAGGGAATCGAGACCGCTAATCGGTTGCCCTAGGCAGATCTGGAGAAAATGTTGAAGGATGAGTATTGCTCGAACGAAGAACTCCAATGTTTGGAAGAAGAATTCTGGCATCTGAAGGTGCAGGGCACTGACATCGCCAGCTACACCACCAAATTCCAACAGCTTGCCCTTCTCTGCCCGTCTATGGTAGACCCAGAGGAGAAACACATCAAGAGGTATATCCGCGGACTCCCGGAAAACATCCAGGGGAATGTTGCCTCATCTAAACCAACCACCATCCAAAGTGCTATCCGGCTTGCACATTGTGACACCCGTCAAATTAGGACTAGTAATTAGTGCCTAATCAAGTGTAATACATGTAATTAGTTCTGTGTTAGGCTAATTAATGTATCAATATATATATATTGTTTAATATATACAATTATGCGATTTGATTAAATCGTGCAATTTTCAAATCGAATGTAATTCGGTTCAATTAATACGGACGTTGGTGAACAATTTTATTAAATAATATGACATTATTTAATAACTCTATTTAATCCAAAATATTACTTAGGTGGTATTTCAACTCAAATTCGTATCGTTCAAACAACAATTACGCAATTAAAATAATAAACGCGCGTACAACCGAAATAAAGTTAAAGTTACAATTTATAACCCAATTATTAAGTATTTGATGAAATACTTCGTATATAATTTTCAATAAATATCCGTATTTTAAAACATACATTTAAACGTATAAAATAATTATTTAATGTTTAAACGAACGTCGCACGGAGCGCGAATACACGGAGTTAAAAAGTGGAGACCCACACTCCGGTGGGCCCCCACCAAAATCAGCCAAAAGGGAGGGGATCCCACCCCACTCCCCATTTCTATCATCACCATCATCTCTATTCTCTATCTTTTCGGAATTCCCATTCGACACTTCGTAAGTTTCCGGCGAACTCTCGAAATTCATCGATTTCACTTATTTTTACATGTTTATGGTTTCTTTAAGCTTAAAATGTCCAAATATGGGTTGGGTAAAAATCTCAGGTCAAACGGAGGCCAAAAAACACCTTTTTGGGCCATTTTCCGGCCAACAGTCCGTAGTGTCGCAGAGGCTCCAGGCCACCTGCGACACTAGGCTTAATGTCGCAGAAATTGATTAGTGTCGCATATAGCGACACTATGCTTAGTGTCGCATAAACCCTAATGTCGCAGGATAGCGACACTAAACCTAATGTCGCATGAATCTGTAATGTCGCATATAGCGACACTATACCTAGTGTCGCATAAAATCGTAATGTCGCAGGAATAGCGACACAAGCCTTAGTGTCGCAAGAATCAAGCTAGTGTCGCATATAGCGACACAGACCCTAGTGTCGCACTAACTAGTGTCGCAGGTAACGACACTAGCCCAGTGTCGCATGAAACAGATCCAAGAAATCACAGATTTTATTAAGTGTCAAGACCTAAAATTTTTCCACTCGATTTCACCCAAATTCGAGTCCAGATGCGTTTTTCACCAAAGCAATTTAGTAGAAATAAAAATTTTCCAAGCTCGACCCCAGCCAGGGGCTGCCGCCCCTTGGACCCCGCTACCAGGGGCGCTGCCCCCGGACCCCCGTTATTAACGGGCTTCGCCCTTACCCTAGGGTCACGAGTAACAGTGTTACATCTAAACTTTCACACAAAGAGTTAAATTTGTATAACGTCAAACACGAATGTGACATGACCTCCAAAACACATTGGAATTTGTTTTTAAGCATAATACTTCAAAATCATCAAAATAATAATATGGGGTTATTATTACAAACAAATCACCTACGGGCCATACACGTTTTCAAAACACAAGTCAAACAACAAAATCGTAGTAAATTGGACGAACAACTACAAGGGCAGTCTTTCGAGATGCCTACTCATGTTATAACCATTGTGTGTCTTGGACACCCTCAGGTTACAAGTCTTCGGACATCAATCCACCGCTAATCAATTCAAGTTTATTAATTGAAACACTCAAGGCTCAGGTGAGTCTCATGGCCCCTATTTTACTGTTTTCATTAAGGGGTGTGATATTATTGCTCGTTTTATTTTACAAGTTGAACGCAAGTACCAATCAATCAAATACTACATGAGTTGTTTTCAACTAATCACTAAAGCCCTCCATAGCATAGTCTGGTAATACATCTGTAGCGTGAATGTTAGTATATGATATCATATAGGATTGACAATCCTCGTCCGGGTTAGCACGCACTAACTGGTCAAACGGACGTATTAGCATTTGGGGAGACGAGTGTAGATTAGACACTCGTAGGAGGCAACTCAGTTGGGTTTCCTTAATTGGACCTGACACTCAAGTTAAGCTCAGACTATGTGCTCATGGCTGTATAACTTTTATTTTGCTTAATTGCATTTTAAATTCAAGTATAAAATCTTGCGGTTCATACAAATATGTGTTGACATACAAACCTGTGAGCTCACCAGTGTTTCGCTGACCCATTTTAGCATGTATCACAGGTGACCAGCAGTAGGTTGGACTGCTCAATCAAGATCTATTAGCTCGAGTCAGCATGCAAACAAACAGAGATTTTAGCTGCATTATTATATTTTGTATAGATTAATTATGTACTTAAATCTCTTATTTTCAAGCGGAGCTAATGTAAACTATATTTTGATGTGAACTTTTGTTTTATCAATATCAATGTAAAACGACGCATATAGTGGTCGTTCATTATATCTTTTGTGCTGTGTATATTGATTAGTCGCGACCCGACCCGATTCGTTTCCGCAACCCGAATTTGGGGGTGCGACAGATTGGTATCAGAGACTAAGGTTATAGTGAACTAGGTTGCATTTAGTGGGCCTAGACTATGACCGTTAGGCAGTATTCCTTATTAAGTATGATTAGGTTCAGTGACAGCATTGTATTGGTTTAATTTAACATAGCCTGATCAACTATGTACAATTAAAAGAATATGATGTGAGATCTGAAAGGAGTCGTGGCTGAACAGGATACACTAGTTGACTCTGACCTCGAGAGAACCGGGACTCAAACATGTCTGTGTTAGACACTTTAGGCTATTATGTGATATATATATATATCTATATACATAGATAGGCCTCTCTCACGCTCAATATCTTAGGCTATATTATATATGTATTATCTGAATATAGGCCTCATTCTTTCTAACGCTTTGTCTCAGAATGGCAAACACATCACCCAATCCGTCACGCTCTCATCCGTATGGATCGCGAAATCCAAGGGTAGCTAGGAGGAACACCAGGTTGCCTCGAGCTGACCCATACCCCACTCACTTCACTTTGTCAGATTTAGTCACTAGGCTACACCGACATGAGCAACGACTTGATACTATGGATATCGAACTCCAAGAAACCAACGAAAATTAGAGACTCACATCACTCGAACGTATCAATCAAGTCTCCGAAGACCACGAAAATACAATCAACCACATGAACACCCTTGACAACCGTCTGGGTGAAACCATAGAAACTATGGAGGTTGTCCACAACCAAGTGATTGGCAACCGAAATGAAATTTCCGTCCTACAATCAAGGCTGAATCAATGCGAGACACGTCTAAGGGCAACCGAAGACGCCCTCCGAATGGTTAGCAGACTTGCAGAATCCATGGACCATCTCACCACACTACTGCCACAACTCAATTTACGTCAGGATTAGCTTAGGTTGAACCTGTACTTTATTATTCTTTCATAGGACCTATGTAATTCGACCGGATGTAACAATTCCCGGAACTTTTGTAAAACTTCTAAGTCTGTAATTTTTGAAACTCGTGATTCGGAATTGTCTGTAATCACTTAACATCGTAATATCAATCAGCAATTTCTCTCAACTATCTTACATTGTTAAATTTCACTGTGTGATGTTGTATATTACCGCTTAAATATATATACATCTATTGAATCATCATTCTGGCACAACTTCTCATGTACCTCTTGTTTCTTTCTTGAAGAATCATGCCGCCAAAGAAGAAAAGTTACAGTGATGCCGAACTTGCTGCTATCGTATCTCGAGCAGTGGCCGATGCTTTGGGTGCTCGGGATTCACCTCCAAACTCCCAAAGTAATGACGAAACCCCAGTCATTACCCCTGTCATCAAGCCTTGTTCCTACAAGGATTTTCTCAGCTGTAAACCACTGTACTTCAAGGGCACAGAAGGTGCCATTGGTCTGATTAGGTGGATTGAACGTATGGAATCCGTATTCAACCTATGCAACTGTGCTGAAGAAAACAAGGTCAAATTCTCCGCTTACACCTTTAGGAAGGTGCTCTTACATGGTGGAACACCCACGCCAACTCTGTAGGCATCGAAATAGCAAACCAACTCCCCTGGGCTGAATTGAAGAAGAAGCTAAGGGAAAAATACTGCCCTGAAGAAGAACTGCATCGGTTGGAGGAAGAGTTCTGGCACCTGACTGTGCAGGGAACTGACATTGCTGGATATACCACCAAATTCCAGCAATTTGCGCTGTTATGTCCGGGTTTGGTTGATCCGGAGGAGAAGAGCATCAAAAGATACATCCGCGGCCTCCCGGAAAATATCCAAGGGAACGTCGCTTCATCTAAGCCAACCACTACTGAAAGTGCTATCCGGCTAGCACATGAACTCATGGCAATGGTTGTCAGCCGTGAGAAATCCAATACATCCTCCTCCAACAACAACAAATGCAAACCTTCTGAACACCACAACAACCAGAACAAGAAAGCCAACACCATCCAAGTTTACAACACCAACTCTGAACCCAAACGTGCTTACACTGGGGACAGGCCATATTGTTCCAAGTGCAACTACCACCACGACGGTCCATGCAGTACTCCCTGCAACAACTGCAAGAGGTATGGGCACTTGACCCGAGATTGCCGAGCCCCCAAATCCAACAACAACACCTCTCGCAACAATTCCAACCAACCCAAATCCTGCTTTGGGTGTGGAGAAACAGGACACTTCAAGAACAAATGTCCTAAAAACAAAAACAAGGGCAACAACAACAACAGCAACGCAAGGGGAAGAGCGTTTGTACTCAATTCTGGGGATGCCCGTCAGGACCCAAATATGGTCACGGGTATGTTCCTCCTCAACAACTTATCTGCTTCTATTCTGTTTGATACTGGTGCCGATAGAAGTTTTATTTCCGATGAGTTATGCCCTCTACTTGATATTGCACCTATTACTCTAGATGTTAAGTACACCGTAGAACTTGCAAATGGTAAACTCATAGAAACCGATAGGGTGATACCTAATTGCACTTTAAACCTAGCCAACGAAATCTTTTCAATCGATCTTATGCCTGTTGAAATTGGAAGTTTCGACGTCATCATTGGTATGGACTGGTTGTCCAAACATCGCGCTGAAATCATTTGTTATGATAAACTCGTTCGTATTCCTCTCGCCGTCGGTAGAACCTTGGTCATACAGGGGGAGACCGGTGGAACGAGACTAAACATCATATCTTGCTTGAAAACTCTGAAGTTCCTGATAAAAGGTTATCCAGCAATCCTCGCACACATCATGGAGAAAAAGTCGGAGGAGAAGCGACTTGAGGATGTGCCCATCGTTCGAGACTTTCCAGCAGTCTTTCCCGAAGAACTACCTGGTCTACCACCATCAAGACAGGTTGAGTTCTCAATCGAACTTGTGCCGGGTGCCGCACCTGTGGCCCGAGCACCATATCGATTAGCCCCATCCGAACTTCAGGAGCTGTCCACCCAATTACAGGAACTCCTAGAAAGAGGATTCATTCGACCGAGTTCTTCACCTTGGGGAGCTCCGGTCTTATTCGTGAAGAAGAAAGACGGTTCTTTCCGAATGTGCATCGACTACTGAGAGTTGAACAAATTGACCATCAAGAACCGATATCCGCTCCCTAGCATCGATGACCTGTTTGACCAACTACAAGGGTCAAGTATTTATTCAAAAATCGATCTTCGGTCAGGTTATCATCAACTTCGAGTTCGCGACACCGATATCCCGAAAACTGCTTTCCAAACTCGTTATGGGCATTATGAATTTCAAGTAATGCCATTCAGCCTAACCAACGCACCGGCTGTATTCATGGATCTTATGAATCGGGTGTGCAAGCCATATCTCGACAAGTTTGTCAATGTCTTCATTGACGACATTCTCATATACTCGCGAAACAAACAAGAACACGCGCAACACCTCAAAACCATCCTAGAGCTACTTAAACACGAAGAGCTTTACGCCAAATTCTCCAAGTGTGAGTTCTGGATACAATCCATTCAATTCCTTGGACATGTTGTTAATAGTCAAGGAATACATGTCGATCCATCGAAAATCGAGGCAATCAAGTGCTGGCAAGCACCAACATCTCCAACCGAAGTACGTCAATTCTTGGGTCTTGCCGGATACTATCGGCGATTCATTGAAAATTTCTCAAAAATAGCTTAACCACTCACAACCCTGACTCAGAAAGACAAAAAGTTCGATTGGACTAATAAACAAGAGTCAGCATTTCAACTTCTGAAACGAAAGCTTTGCAGTGCTCCGATTCTATCCTTACCCGAAGGCACCGATGACTTCGTGGTATACTGTGATGCTTCTCATCAAGGTCTCGGTTGCGTGCTGATGCAACGAGACAAAGTTATTGCTTATGCTTCACGACAGCTCAAAATTCATGAAAAGAACTACACCACCCACGATCTCGAGCTAGGAGCTGTCGTCTTTGCCCTCAAAATCTGGAGACATTACCTCTATGGCACTAAGTGCACAATCTTTACCGACCACAAGAGTCTCCAACACATATTCGATCAGAAGGATCTCAACATGAGATAACGCCGGTGGGTCGAATTGCTTACCGACTACGATTGTGAGATCAAATACCATCCGGGCAAAGCAAATGTTGTTGCCGATGCCCTCAGTCGAAAAGAACGAACGAAACCACTTCGAGTCCGAGCCCTCAGCATGACTATTCACAATGATCTAAACATTCAGATTCTCACTGCTCAACTCGAAGCTCTGAGACCCGATAACATCAAGAACGAAGCCTTGCGAGGCATGGACAAACAATTCGAAATCAAACCTAACGGGGTTAGGTATTTCTCAAACCGAATCTGGTTACCCAGTTTTGGAAACCTGCGAGACTTGGTGATGGATGAAGCTCACAAGTCCAAATATTCTATCCATCCTGGATCCGACAAAATGTATCACGGCATCAAGGAATTTTATTGGTGGCCGAATATGAAAGCTGAAATCGCTACATACATCAGCAAGTGTCTTACTTGCTCGAAAGTCAAGGCTGAATACCAAAAACCTTCTGGTTTACTCCAACAACCCAGCATTCCTGAATGGAAATGGGAACAAATTGCCATGGATTTCATAACCAAACTACCAAAGTCATCGAGCGGTTGTGATACCATTTGGGTGATTGTCGATCGTCTCACAAAATCTGCTCACTTCCTGGCTATCAAGGAAACCGACATTATGGAACGCCTCACACAAATCTACATCAAAGAGGTTGTTTCTCGACACGGTGTTCCAATCTCGATTATCTCCGATAGGGATATTCGTTTCACATCTCACTTTTAGCAATCACTTCAAAAATCATTGGGTACCCGTCTTGATATGAGTACCGCATACCATCCTCAAACCGATGGCCAAAGTGAACGAACAATTCAAACACTGGAAGACATGCTACGAGCTTGCGTAGTTGACTTCGGTGTAAACTGGGAAAAACATCTACCATTGTGCGAGTTTTCATATAACAATAGTTATCACACCAGCATAAAGGCTGCACCCTTTGAGGCACTCTACGGTCGTAAGTGCCGCTCGCCAATTTGTTGGACCGAAGTGGGAGATAGTCAACTCACTGGTCCTGAACTCATTCACGAAACAACCGAGAAAATCTTCGAGATCCAAAACAAACTCAAAGCCGCACGTGATCGTCGAAAAAGTTATGCTGACGTGAGACGCAAACCACTCGAGTTCCAGGTTGGGGATCGAGTGCTACTCAAAGTTTCACCTTGGAAAGGTGTTATCCGATTCGATAAACGCGGGAAGTTAAATCCCAGATACATTGGACCATTCGAGATCCTCGAGAGGATAGGTCCAGTGGCATATCGATTGCAGCTGCCATCCGAGCTCAGCAGCGTGCATCCCACTTTCCACATTTCAAATTTGAAAAAGTGTCTGTCTGACGAGACCCTTATCATTCCACTCGATGAAATTCGTATTGACGACAAGCTTCACTTTGTTGAAGAACCTGCAGAAATCATGGACCGTGAGGTCAAACAACTCAAACAAAGTCGTATTCCCATTGTCAAAGTCAGGTGGAATTCGCGGCGTGGGCCGGAATTCACCTGGGAATGGGAGGACCAGATGCGACTCAA
The DNA here is from genome assembly GCA_963422505.1 of Pseudognaphalium luteoalbum. Taxonomy (NCBI): domain Eukaryota; kingdom Viridiplantae; phylum Streptophyta; class Magnoliopsida; order Asterales; family Asteraceae; genus Pseudognaphalium; species Pseudognaphalium luteoalbum. The sequence goes on from OY730195.1 coordinate 76,040,764, forward strand.
GTATCCTCAGTTATTTGCTGATGCTACTTCAAACACGACTTCAAACTAAATTTCGGGACGAAATTCTCCTAACAGGGGGAGAATGTGACACCCGTCAAATTAGGACTAGTAATTAGTGCCTAATCAAGTGTAATACATGTAATTAGTTCTGTGTTAGGCTAATTAATGTATCAATATATATATTGTTTACTATTGATACAATTATGCGATTTGATTAAATCGTGCAATTTTCAAATCGAATGTAATTCAGTTCAATTAATACGGACGTTGGTGAACAATTTTATTAAATAATATGACATTATTTAATAACTCTATTTAATCCAAAATATTACTTAGGTGGTATTTCAACTCAAATTCGTATCGTTCAAACAACAATTACGTAATTAAATTAATAAACGCACGTACAACTGAAATAAAGTTAAAGTTACAATTTATAACCCAATTATTAAGTATTTGATGAAATACTTCGGATATAATTTTGAATAAATATCCGTATTTTAAAACATATATTTAAACGTATAAAATAATTATTTAATGTTTAAACGAACGTCGCACGGAGCGCGAATACACGGAGTTAAAAAGTGGAGACCCACACTCCGGTGGGCCCCCACCGAAATCAGCCAAAAGGGAGGGGATCCCACCCCACTCCCCATTTCTATCATCACCATCATCTCTATTCTCTCTCTCTCTCTTTCTTTTTCTCTCCAACCAAACCACCACCATCCACCTTAAATCACTAAATAACACCACAAAACCACCTCAAATCACTTGGAGCTTTTGGAGAAAAACGACCATCACGCAACGATCTACAACTCTATCTTTTCGGAATTCCCATTCGACACTTCGTAAGTTTCCGGCGAACTCTCGAAATTCATCGATTTCACTTATTTTTACATGTTTATGGTTTCTTTAAGCTTAAAATGTCCAAATATGGGTTGGGTAAAAATCTCAGGTCAAACGGAGGCCAAAAAACACCTTTTTGGGCCATTTTCCGGCCAACAGTCCGTAGTGTCGCAGAGGCTCCAGGCCACCTGCGACACTAGGCTTAATGTCGCAGAAATTGATTAGTGTCGCATATAGCGACACTATGCTTAGTGTCGCATAAACCCTAATGTCGCAGGATAGCGACACTAAACCTAATGTCGCATGAATCTGTAATGTCGCATATAGCGACACTATACCTAGTGTCGCATAAAATCGTAATGTCGCAGGAATAGCGACACAAGCCTTAGTGTCGCAAGAATCAAGCTAGTGTCGCATATAGCGACACAGACCCTAGTGTCGCACTAACTAGTGTCGCAGGTAACGACACTAGCCCAGTGTCGCATGAAACAGATCCAAGAAATCACAGATTTTATTAAGTGTCAAGACCTAAAATTTTTCCACTCGATTTCACCCAAATTCGAGTCCAGATGCGTTTTTCACCAAAGCAATTTAGTAGAAATAAAAATTTTCCAAGCTCGACCCCAGCCAGGGGCTGCCGCCCCTTGGACCCCGCTACCAGGGGCGCTGCCCCCGGACCCCCGTTATTAACGGGCTTCGCCCTTACCCTAGGGTCACGAGTAACAGTGTTACATCTAAACTTTCACACAAAGAGTTAAATTTGTATAACGTCAAACACGAATGTGACATGACCTCCAAAACACATTGGAATTTGTTTTTAAGCATAATACTTCAAAATCATCAAAATAATAATATGGGGTTATTATTACAAACAAATCACCTACGGGCCATACACGTTTTCAAAACACAAGTCAAACAACAAAATCGTAGTAAATTGGACGAACAACTACAAGGGCAGTCTTTCGAGATGCCTACTCATGTTATAACCATTGTGTGTCTTGGACACCCTCAGGTTACAAGTCTTCGGACATCAATCCACCGCTAATCAATTCAAGTTTATTAATTGAAACACTCAAGGCTCAGGTGAGTCTCATGGCCCCTATTTTACTGTTTTCATTAAGGGGTGTGATATTATTGCTCGTTTTATTTTACAAGTTGAACGCAAGTACCAATCAATCAAATACTACATGAGTTGTTTTCAACTAATCACTAAAGCCCTCCATAGCATAGTCTGGTAATACATCTGTAGCGTGAATGTTAGTATATGATATCATATAGGATTGACAATCCTCGTCCGGGTTAGCACGCACTAACTGGTCAAACGGACGTATTAGCATTTGGGGAGACGAGTGTAGATTAGACACTCGTAGGAGGCAACTCAGTTGGGTTTCCTTAATTGGACCTGACACTCAAGTTAAGCTCAGACTATGTGCTCATGGCTGTATAACTTTTATTTTGCTTAATTGCATTTTAAATTCAAGTATAAAATCTTGCGGTTCATACAAATATGTGTTGACATACAAACCTGTGAGCTCACCAGTGTTTCGCTGACCCATTTTAGCATGTATCACAGGTGACCAGCAGTAGGTTGGACTGCTCAATCAAGATCTATTAGCTCGAGTCAGCATGCAAACAAACAGAGATTTTAGCTGCATTATTATATTTTGTATAGATTAATTATGTACTTAAATCTCTTATTTTCAAGCGGAGCTAATGTAAACTATATTTTGATGTGAACTTTTGTTTTATCAATATCAATGTAAAACGACGCATATAGTGGTCGTTCATTATATCTTTTGTGCTGTGTATATTGATTAGTCACGCCCCGACCCGATTCGCTTCCGCAACCCGAATTTGGGGGTGCGACACACATGAACTCATGGAGATGATTGTCAGCCGTGAGGCATCCACCGCCCCTTCCAACAACAAACGCAAATCCTCTGAACATCAAGATCAACACGATAAGAAACCCAACACCATCAAAGCTTACAACACCAACTCTGAACCCAAACGTGGGTATACTGGGAACAAACCCTATTGTTCCAAGTGTAACCACCACCATGATGGTCCGTGTAGTACCCTTTGAAACAACTGTAGGAGGCACAGGTATTTGACCAAAGATTCTCGAGCTCCCAAATCTAACTACAACTCCTCCAGCAGCAACACAAGAAAGCCCAAATCTTGCTACGAATGTGGAGACACTGGGCATTTCAGAAATGAATGTCCTAAACTGAAGAACAAGGGCAACAACAACAACGCTAAAAGTAGAGCCTTCGTACTCAACTCTGGGGATGCCCGTCAGGACCCGAATGTGGTCTCGGGTATGTTCCTCCTCAACAACTTAACTGCTTCTGTTCTGTTTGATACTGGTACCGATAGAAGCTTTATATCTGATGAATTTTATCCATTACTTGACATCACCCCCATTCCTCTAGATGTTAAGTACACTGTAGAACTAGCAAATGGTAAACTCATAGAGACCGATAATGTGATACCTAATTGCACTTTAAACCTAGCCAATGAAACCTTTTCAATCGATCTTATGCATGTTGAAATTGGAAGTTTTGACGTCATCATTGGTATGGACTGGTTGTGCAGACACCGAGCGGGAATCATTTGTTATGATAAGGTCATTCGCATCCCTCTCGCCGCCGGTAGAACTTTGATCATACAGGGGGAGACCGGTGGGACGAGACTAAACATCATCTCTTGTTTGACGACCCAAAAATTTCTGAGAAAAGGTTATCCAGCAATTCTCGCACACATCATGGAGAAAAAGTCGGAGGAGAAGCGACTTGAGGATGTGCCCATCGTTCGAGACTTTCCAGAAGTCTTTCCCGAATAACTGCCTGGTCTACCACCGCCAAGACAGGTTGAGTTCTCAATCGATCTCGTGCCAGGTGTTGCACCTGTGGCCCCAGCACCATACCGCTTAGCCCCATCCAAACTTCAGGAGCTGTCCACCCAGTTACAAGAACTCCTAGATAGAGGATTCATTAGACCGAGTTCTTCACCTTGGGGAGCTCCGGTCTTATTCATGAAAAAGAAAGACGGTTCTTTCAGAATGTGTATCGACTACTGAGAGTTGAACAAGCTAACCATCAAGAACCGATATCCACTCCCTCGTATCGATGATCTGTTTGACCAACTTCAAGGGTCGAGTTTTTATTCAAAGATCTATCTACGGTCGGGTTATCATCAACTCCGAGTTCGCGACACCGATATCCCGAAAACTGATTTCCGAACTCATTACGGGCATTATGAATTTCAAGTGATGCCATTCGGCTTAACCAACGCACCGGCGGTATTCATGGACCTTATGAATCGGGTGTGCAAACCTCACCTCGAAAAGTTTGTCATTGTATTTATGAACGACATTCTCATATACTCGTGCAACGAACAAGAACATGCGCAACATCTCAAAACCATCTTAGAGCTACTTAGACATGAAGAGTTGTACACTAAATTTCTAAGTGTGAGTTCTGGATACAAACCATTCAATTCCTTGGACACGTCATCGATAGTCATGGAATCCATGTTGATCCATCAAAAATCAAGGCTATCAAGTGCTGGCAAGCACTAACAACTCCAACTGAAGTACAACAATTCCTAGGTCTTGCTGGGTACTATCAGCGATTCATTGAAAACTTCTCGAAAATAGCCCAACCACTCACGACACTGACTCAAAAGGACAAAAAGTTCGATTGGACTGATAAACAAGAGTCAACATTTCAACTTCTGAAACAAAAGATTTGCAGTGCTCCTATTCTATCTTTACTCGAAGGCACCGATGACTTCGTGGTATACTGCGATGCTTTTCATCAAGGTCTCGGTTGCGTGTTGATGCAATGGGACAAAGTCATTGCTTACGCCTCACGACAACTCAAAGTTCACGAAAAGAATTACACAACTCATGATCTCGAATTTGGAGCTATTGATTTTGCTCTCAAAATCTAGAGACATTATCTCTACGGCACTAGGTGCACAATCTTTACCGACAACAAAAGTCTCCAACATATCTTCGATCAGAAAGATCTCAATATGAGGCAATGTCAATGGGTCGAGTTGCTCACCTATTACGATTGTGAAATCAAATACCATCCAGGGAAGGCAAATGTTGTCGTCGATGCCCTCAGTCGAAAAGAACGATCAAAACCACTTTTAGTCCGAGCCCTCAGTATGACCATTCACAATGATCTAAACATTCAGATCCTCGCTGCTCAACTCGAAGCTTTGAAAAACGATAACATAAAAAATGAACCCTTGTGAGGCATGGATAAACAATTCGAAATCAAACCTAATGGAGTTAGGTACCTCTCAAACCGAATGTGGTTGCCTAGTTTTGGGAACCTGCGAAACTTGGTATTGGATGAAGCTCACAAGTTCAAATACTATATCCATCCGGGATCCGACAACATGTACCACGGCATCAAAGAATTTTATTGGTGGCTGAATATGAAAGATGAAATTGCCACATACGTCAGCAAGTGTCTTACTTGCTCAAAAGTCAAAGCCGAGTATCAGAAACCTTTCAGCTTACTCCAACAACCCGAAATCCCTGAGTGGAAATGGGAACAAATCGCTATGGATTTCATAACCAAATACCAAAGTCATCAAGCGGTTGCGATACCATTTGTGTGATCGTCGATCGTCTCACAAAATCTGCTCATTTTCTTGCGATCAAGGAAACTGATAAAATGGAACACCTCACACGAATCTACATCAAAGAAATTGTTTCTTCACACGGTGTTCCAATCTCGATTAACTCAGATAGGGATAGTCGCTTCACATCTCACTTTTGGCAATCACTTCAGAAATCATTGGGTACTCATCTCGATATGAGTACCGCATACCACCCTCAAACTGACGGCCAAAGTGAACGAACGATTCAAACACTGGAAGACATGCTACGAGCTTGCGTAGTTGACTTTGGTGTAAATTGGGAAAAATATCTACCGTTGTGCGACTTCTGGTACAACAACAGTTATCACTCCAGCATTAGGGCTGCACCTTTCGAGGCACTGTACGGTCGTAAGTGCCGATCTCCTATCTATTGGACCGAAGTACAGTCAACTCACTGGTCCCAAACTCATTCACGAAACAACCGAAAAGATCTTCGAGATTCAAAATAAACTCAAAGCCACACGTGATCGTCAGAAAAGTTATGTTGATGTGAGATGCAAACCACTCGAGTTCCAGGTTGGGGATCGAGTACTACTCAAGGTTTCACCTTGGAAAGGTGTCATTCATTTTGGTAAACGCGGAAAACTAAACCCAAGATACATTGGACCATTTTAGATCCTCGAGAGGACAGGTCCAGTGGCATATCGATTGCAACTGCCGCCCGAGCTCAACAGCGTGCACCCCACTTTTCACATTTCTAACTTGAAGAAATGCCTGTCTGATGAGACACTTATTATTCCACTCGATGAAATTTTTATTGATGACAAGCTTCATTTTGTTGAAGAACCCACCGAAATCATGGACCGTGAGGTCAAACAACTCAAACAAAGTCGTATTCCCATCGTCAAGGTCAGGTGGAATTCGCGGCGTATGTCAAACCCCCAAATTCGTTAATTAAGTTTATCAGAAGTTTGCGGAAACACTTGATCGAGTGGGGGTGTCGAAGTATACATAGTACATGCATACATATCAGAGCATATGATTACAACAAAACATATATATTAAGATGCCAAGAGTAATAGTAACAAAGTTTACGATTCATCGAATCGTACAAGAGTAAAAGTTGTTAAGTTTACAAAAATAGATTTCGTAAATATGACTAAAACATATTACTTATATAAAAGAAATCCCATTGAAAAGTTGGCATCCTATTTACTTCGTGGGTTGCCTATGTTCCATATATGCAGGCGGATCTTACGTGCAGCTAATTCTCTGAAAAACATAGTAAAAGTCAACAACGAGGTTGAGTGAATTCACAGTTTTTAAGTTTGCGTGTAAAGTTTGGTAACCGAATATGTTAGTAACGTTTTGCCAAAACCAGTAAAGTTCATCAACATGAAGTTTCGTGGGGATGTCGCCCAAAAGTATAGTTAGAAAAGCTTGTCCAAGAAGTAGGACCTTTCAAATGTTGCCCAAGTAGTAGGGACTAAAACGTTTGTCCAAGAAGTAGGACTTAACAATATCTGCCTAAGAAGTAGGGACTTTCTATGTGCCCAAGATGTAGGGACTTTTCAAGTTGTGTCCAAGAAGTAGGACTGGCATCCAAGATGTAGGACCCACTGCTTAAGAAGTAGAGACTTCACCCAAGTCGTAGGATGGAACCTTGCCCAAGAAGTAGAGACTTATTGTACGTGTTCCCAAGACATAGGGACTTTCTGTATGCGTGCCCAAGACGTAGGGACTTTTCAAGTATTTATGAAAATGTTGTTTCATAAAAGATAATTAGCAAAAATGTGTAGCTGGTCGTTCTCCAGCGAGTTCCAATTTAGTTTTTGTATGAAATACCATTTCATAAACAAGAGTTGTTATAGTTCGACAGCGGTCATAAACAGTTTGTATAGTATACATCCAATCGGTTGAATAAAAGTTTCCACCTGTAGCAAAAGAGCTGACTATGTTTTCCACCCCTATTTAAAAGTAGTAAAGCTGTAAAAGTAGGGGTTGTGAACTCACCTGGTGAGCTAAGTATGTTCGAGTGCTAGCAAAGCCTAAAGCCCAAGTCTAGTCTGAATCTCCTAACGCCCTAAACTTATGAGATTTTATAAGTATGTAGATGTCTAAGTTAACCATCCATGCTAGTGCTCACACAACTAGATTATGTCCAAAGTGTTTGTTTAGTATGTCGTTTGAAAATTGAAAACAAGTATGGTCCGTTGGTGACGTTTGTTGAGACACATTTTGTGACAACAGAATTAGCTTGTAATAGTACTTTTATTATTGAGATCAAGTTTTTATATCATTTTTAAACTTTAATGCCAAAGTATTATCTTTTGGGTAAACATTTACATTGTATCATAAAGTACTGAAAAATGTTGACCAAGGTTGACTGCAAACTGAGACTGTTGGGTTTTGTATTCCCTAACTAGATTAATATACGCATCGGAATTATAACAAAATAATTAATCTAGGGAAATTAGGAAACTAAACTCTAAGGGATCTTAACTTTAATAAATAAAAGCAATAAAGTAAATAAGATAAATAAGAAATTACTAACCTTTGAGAAAACCAATTTCTCACGCGTAGACGAATTAGCAGAACCTTCTTGATTGGTGGCGAGTGCCCAAACTAGAACACCTATAATGGCTCACACCCACGAACAAAGAGAAATCCCAAGTCTCCTAAGTTCACGACTCAAGGTCGTAAAACTCTTATAAGGAGAAGGAATAAAAGGAGAACTAGAATTGAAACTATTCAATTCAAAAGATGCAAAGAAAACCTAAAGGGTATGCCCCTATTTATAGGGAAGGAGGAGACCCACATTTTGGTCTTCCAGCCGATGTGGGACAAACTGTTTTTCCATCCATACGGCGTATGGAATTCCATGCGACGTATGGATGATATTTCCAGAACTTTCTTCTAGCCGTTCACCACCTTACAAACCCTAGCATCCATACGGCGTATGGAACTTCCATACGACGTATGGATGGAGTTTCCACAATTTCCTTTTTTTTTCTTTTAGTTTCTTATTAATATCCAATCAATAAACTAAATATAATATTAATTCCAATTAATATTATCTCTCATTTATTTCTGTTACTGTTCATTGAGGGCGACCCAAAAAGGACTCCACTTTTAATGATATACTTACCAATTAGTTATGATATTGGACACTATTCCAACAGTCTCCACTTGGATAATTCATCAACTATTATTGGTCTAAGCTTATCCATTAACTAAGCAGAGAGTGCCATCCAATGCAACTGCCGAACTCTGATTCATATCTAGAGACAGCCCTTTAGATAAGTGATCATATATTTCTTTGTTTCTGATATCGTATGAAGCTGGGACATGGATTTTAATCAATCTCCAGATTCAAGATTGTGTTTTCTGATTTCTGATCAATTTGACTATATAGGACTACAAAATTGTATACATCAATTTAGTCCTGGCTTGGCCAAGCACTTTATTAGTCAACATTTAATCATCAGAGGGCCCATGATATCTCTTTTCCCATTAGGCGAAAAGGAACAAATAAATTTCGACTACATAGCACTAGTCAACTCATCATGTCATACCTAGCATACCCTTTATAACTGGCATTTACGCACAGCGTTTGAGTGGACTAAAGTATAACAGACTTGAAAAACTAGAAACTCAATGTATCTCCATTTTAAGAATATAAGATATTATCATCTCAGAGTTACTTGTGATTTCAATCCATGAAGTAACTTCCATGAGTGCGGGTCTCTCCTATACTTAAATCCCCATTAAGTACCCATGAGTGTTGCACTAATCTCCATGCAATGTCTAATCTCCATAGACAATCTACTAACATTCCATGACAGTCTTAATTCACCACATACTTCGTATAGTGTGATCGACTAAGGAGGTTTGAGTAAATCTTATTACTCTGGAAGTGGTGTCTAAACATGCTAAACTTGAAACACAATGACAAACAATAGTAAATGGTAGATTTCCTTCCAATAAATAAATCTCCATTATTTAATCACCAAGTCTATTCATGTTTCCATCATTGTTTGTAACGTTTCAAAATCAAACTAACAACTAAAACTTTATGTTATCTCGTAACTTCACGCTCCTAGCAAGTTTACTGTGTCGGACTCAACCAATGACGTTGCGAACTGATTAGTTGGACTATCCTCTAATCCTCACAATCACGTGTCCTTTATGCTCCTAGCGGTTTTCTTCTGTCTGGACTTGGTGTCTTTGTGAACGGATCAGTCGGACTATCCTCTAGATCTTCACAATCACTTGTTCTTTTCCGAACAAAATGGTATTTCTTTTCAAAACATTTTGAATTTCCATGTCTCCGCTCCTCTATTCAGTAAGATTTTCAAATCAGATTGTGAACGACTATCATCTCTTTCTGCTTGGAAACTTGCGTCACTATGACCTGTTACTCTAATTTCCTTTTCTCCACTAAAAACCTGTCTTCAGTATTTCTCAAATACTTGAGAATGTTCTTTACAGCTGTCAAATAACTTTCACCAGGATTGTGCCGATGTCGACTCACTTTGCTCCAAGCAAATGAGACATCAGTCCTTCTACACGTCATGGCATATATGATCGATCCTATAGCCGGAGCTTATGGGACTCGACTCATTTCGTCCAATTCTTTCTAAGTCTTTTGGACATAGATCCCTTCTAATCTTTTATGCCATGATGTAAGAGTAGATTCCTTTTCTTACAATTCCTGGCTAAGTCCTATAAAACATTTCGACCTATATCGTTTAAATCTTTATACCAAGAATATATGTTGCATCTCCTTAATCTTTCATAGCGAAACTTTTTCCCAACCAATCCTTTACACCTTGTAATGTTGGGATTCCATTTCCTATGAAGTATTATATCATTCACATATAATACTAGGAAGACTACAACACTCCCACTGAACTTGACATATATACAGGACTCATCTTTGCTTCTAGAAAATTCAAACTTTTGGACTTTCTCATGGAAACAGAGCTTCCAGCTATGAGAAGCTTCCATAAACATCCTTATGAAGCTTACACACTCTATTAGAATACTTTACACTTTCAAAACCACCTGATTGTGCCACAAACACATCCTCTGTTAGTTTTCCATTAAGGAAAGCGGTTTTGATATCCATCTGCCAAATTTCACAATAATGAAATGCAGCTATGACTAACATTATCCTAATTGACTTTCTCTTAGCTACTTGTGAGAAGGTTTCCTCATAATCAATCCCGAGGTTTTGAGTATAGCCCTTTTCTACCAACTTAGCTTTTATAAGTGTGTACTTTCCAATCCATGTATGTCTTCTTCTTGAAGATCCACTTACAACCCACTGTCTTAAGACCAGGTGTAGCATCAACCAAAATTCCAAACTTGGTTATCATACATAGACTGAATTTCGCTTGCTTACTTCCACTTAGCAGCCTCAGGGCCCGCCATCGCTTCCTTGCAGTTAGCAAGTTCATCTAATTCACTTAGTGTACTATCACTAATTTTAGCCTCTTCTTCTATATGAAGACCATAATAGAACTGAGGAGGATTGCTAACTCTACAATTGCGAGTGGGTAAGGATATGTCATCAAGTTCAATAGGTGTCATCACCTCTTGTTGAACGTCATTGTTTATCATAATTTCTTCATTGGTAGATCCTTGAATCTTTTCAATATCAATCATACTCCCACTGTCCTCTTTAGATATTGTTTCTCTCTTAAGGAACATTCCTCTTCGAGCTATAAACAAGTATCTAAACGACTCATGTGGATAACCGATGAGAAATACCTTTTAGATCTGGCTTTTGTGCTAAGTTTCTTGTCTAACGATAACTTCACAACTCTATATCTGGATGTGCCTAAGAGAAAACCTTTCCCTTCCACATCTCTTAAGAATGTCTATAATGTCTAACCCCAAAAGTTTATTGGAAGTATTGCCCGACTCATCATAAATTGAACCATGTCTAACAAGGTTCTATTTCTCCTTTTAGCAACTCCATAAGGCTATGGTTTTCTAGGAGGAAACAACTGTGAAACTATTCCACAGTTTCTAAAATGATCAAGAAACTTGATACTAAGGTATTCTCCTCCCCTATAGGATTGGAGTACCTTTATCTTTCTGCCCAGTTGTTTCTCTACTTTGTTCTGATATCCTTTTGAACATTTCAAAATTATCGGACTTATGTTTAATATGATAAACATATCCAAATCTATTGAGTAGTGATTTCCATCTTTTGTAGCGCATCGGAATTGTCCACACACATCCATGTGCACTAAGTCCAATGTTCCTTCACCTCTTTCACACAACCTTGTGAATGGTGATTTAGTCATCTTTCCTGATAAACAAGATTCACATACATCATTCGATTTATGGTCGAATGGTTCCAACACTCCATCCGTTTGGAGTTGGGCGATGCGTTTCTTATTTTGGTGCTCAAAAAGAAAATTCCACAATTTAGATTTATCAGGCTCATTAGACGAACGAACATTTAAATTACTTTGCTGACCTATTTAACATTTTCATACATGCCTTTGCTAGGAGAAGCTCTATCATCATTCTCATTATCAAATGAAAACTGATAACTTTCCTTAAACAATCTTGAAATGAAACTATGTTTCGAATAACAACAATTATTTAAATGTATCATAACTCCGGATTTTAGTATGAACTCAAACTTTCCAATGGGCGTGACTATCTTATCTCCCATGACTAAGTTGAGCTCTTCATGCTTCAAACTCCCACTTTCCTCTGGACCTTGCAATACAGTGCAAATGTGAGTACCGCACCCTGTATCCAAGACCCACGAATTAGAAGTTTTAATAATGCGGAGTACGATTACTTATATACCTGAATCCTTTTTCGACCATTCTGTCTTTAAGGTCTGATGGCACCTGAAAGCGTCGGTGTCGTTGATTGTAACTTAATCGGGTGCCATCAGGGGTTTTAAAATTTATAATTAGTGGGGCTTAAATTATATGTACTACCTACTCTGGTTAGTAAGCGGTAAGTATAACCTAAGATCGTTCTATGAATCCAAACGTGTGGGTAAATTAAAGTTGGCACTTTCGGTAGGGAAGTATCTAGGATGGAACAAAGTAGGTAGGTTTGGGGGTTATAGACAAGTAATTAAAATGCAGGAAATTAAAGTACAGGAAAGCAGATAAAGATAAATATGTGATTGTTGAGATTTTGATAATTAATATTTCGGGATGACAGAATAAATAGGGATGATACTAATGTGGCAACCAAACTACTAGGCGTAAACTCTAGAACCCTACCAACTCAATTTTCCATTGGCATGTCACTAGGAACTAGGTTATCATGATTCTGATCGAAGCAATACGCAAACTTCCAATACTTATCTAGTTGAAAGATAAGAAACCTATTTTGGTTCTATACCAAGTTTCATGAATCAGTAGCGTATCGTCTCATAGGTCCGACCGTTCTTTACTCCTAAGGTAGTTTACTGTTCTATTAGCATGCAGATTAATAACTTTGTATGTTTAGACCACCGATTTTATAAGATTTGGTGTTTTAAAGATTCTAGGTCATTACGACTTTTGATCTTATTTCGAAATCTTGTTATCATTCATTTAAGCTCTAGTTACTTCGAGTTATGATTCAAATCTCTCCTTTTCAAACAGTTATACATCCCCGGATTATTCGCAGTTTGTTAAAACGTGTTTCATATGCGGACCATGCCTTTCAATGATAGACAATGTACTTTACGTAGTAGTTCCACAGTTTCTCACATCAACATGCGGTCGAGAGTAATTGACAGTGAAAATGACACTCTATCTAACTAAATGTAAAGCAGTGCAGAAATGTAAACCTAATATATACAACGAGTGGTTTCAATGTATCTTACTTATTACATGTCATGGGCACAGATAACTACTTACCATAATTAAGGTTGATCAGGTCCTAATTATTAGGTTGTAGTCACGTGGATAACTAGAAAGGGTAATCCATAAATTAAACTTGAATTCATAAAGTTTTGACGCTACAAGGGTTACTAATTCCTATTTTATCTGAACGTATTTCACGAACATCATTTTATAGTGTTTTGACTTTCGTAGGATATACCAGTTAGTTGTGAAGTTGTATTACCCCTTTGGGATTCCAACCATTAAACTAGAGTTGATTCCAGAGATATAACTACCTTCGATCGTTTACCGACTTCCATACATTTGTACTCCGCCTTAAAGCGTTTCCAGTACTATATCGGATAAACAGACAAATAGGGGTCGTCATATCTCTTTACGATTGTCATGCATTAATTATATAATGTCATCCTTACTTATAATTATCTACATCATCAACTACCACAATAATAAACTACTCGCAATTCATGGAAACAAATATATCACATACCAAGCAATAACACATATTTAAAATATGGAATAAAATAAGTATGATAAAGGTTTAGATATCACCCGGAATTAAATGCGTAGCAGCATATTATTATGATTGACAACTCATTTACACGTACAAAGATGAATCTTCAAACCTCCTAACGTTCATTCTAGCCTCTGTACTAATCCGAAGATTAATTACAATAATCCTAGACTATAAGAGAATTTCTAGAGTGAGAAAGTGGAAATGGAAAAGGAGTGTGTGAGTGTATTAGAATGTAGGAGTGTATTTTTGAGTGTGTGTTTAAATGAGGCTTAGGGGCTTCTATTTATAGGAAAAATATGGCTCACATTATCATCCCTAGGCTCACATTAGCAAAAGTAGCGAAAGGTGGTGCACCAGGTACGAAAAAGTAGCGAAAGGTGGTGCACCGGGTACGAAAAAGTAGCGAAAGGTGGTGCACCAGGTACACGCAAGGATGAAAAAGAAAAAAAGAGATGGGGGTGGGGGAGGCGGAACCGCCTTGCTCCTGGCCGGCGGCGGCCGGCTGCCACCCGCCCCGGTCCGTCGTCTTTCATTGCGTTGCTTAATTCGTGTGTATCTTCTTCATTATTCGTCCGTTTGCGTTGATTCTTTTTGTGTTGGATTCGTAATTCAAAAACTAAGAATTTTATGTAAAGATATCCCAAAAATATGTTTCATATCTTCAGATATTGCGTACGAATCATTTGGATCTTCCGGCGAGCGTAGATTCTTCATTCTTTATCCGTTTTTGTTTATTCTTCTTCTGTTGAATTTGTAATTTGAAAACGAACATCTTGGGTGAGATGGATGTTGATGATGGGCACTTTTGTCTTGAAATCTCGTTTTGATGCCTTGAATCTTCAAACGTGTGTGGAATCTTCGTTTTTCACCTGTTTTGCTTGATTTTTATCGTGCAACCTTGTTTTGACCATCTTGGCATAATATCATTGATTTGTTGTGGTTTTGAGTTTGAAATGCCAAGAATCGTTCCAGAATGAGAGAGATATCGGTAGTAAAAACATGACTTTTTACGCGATATCAAGTATCCCACACTTAGAACTTTGCTTATCCTCAAGCAAACTCATTCTTAAAAAGCTTCTGGAAGGATTCTAATCGCATTAGTTTTTAGAGATACCATTTTCCAAAGAATATAAAGTTATAGTTATGAAAGAGTTTTCACCGGAAACTAAGGATTTATAGAATTTGATACCTTCTACGAGCAACATATATGATGATCATGACTAGGCAATCCTCACAAGTGGGCCACTCAAATCACTCAAGTGTTTAGGGTTTCCTACTTACTAGTGTCAATCACTCAGATAGCCTGTCATGCAGCATTCTCGTCATAGGCTTGATCGAGAATCAGATCTCCATCACTTTTGATGAGGACGGTACTAACCTTTCGAGATATCTTGGAAGGAATTGGATGTTTTGGGTTGAAGAAGGTGTGAGGGTTTTCCTTGTATTTTCTCGAAACTTTTCTTGAGAGAGTTTCTTTGGAATTTCTCATATTTTGAAAGGACTACATAGCCTTTTTCTTCTTTTTCTTTGGAATTTTTCTTTTCTTGGCCCTTTTACTTGATCCTTGGGCTTTAAGTTTCTTCTGACAGCTTTGCTTTTGCTGAATTTCTTTTTCTTGGAGCTCCTTTTACGGATGATGCTCATCCTTTGGGGAACGCTCCGATATATTTTATGGCTTTGTATTAGGCTGCAGAAGTCTTGGAAAATCAAGAGTATCTTTGAGAGTTTGTTGGAAAATGAAACTAGTGTAGGTTCGGGACGAATATTAGTTGGTTTTGATTGGGTGTGAAGAGTGAAGGTTGAGTGGGTGGATGTTTGATGGTGGAAGGGCGTTTGGATTCCTTAGAAGTTATCAAGATGGGTTGTACCTATGCCACGTATGGCACTCATCGGTGTGATCTCGAAATGCATTACAAGAGCAAGTTCTAATTCAAATGCATACATCGGCGCACACATGAAACGATAAGTGAAGCACTTTAGAGATGAATGCTAATGATGGGGTCAATCCTCACGAATCGAATGTTTTGGTCAATGTGTGCCTAGCCATGTGTTGCCCTTTTCGTCCGTATCTTATTCTAAAACAGTTTTGTTTCGTTGTCAAAACTCGTTTTTTTGCAGTAATTTATAATTTTGGAAGATAGGATTTCTAAAGAACGATGTTTTTGAATCTAAAATTTTTGAAATTTTATCCATTTTTAGCCTTTTAATGAAAATATTGTTTGATTTACGGACAAGAGGTAAAAACTTGCGGTTGAAGGCCGTATATCCCACACTTAGAGGAACATTGTCCCTAATGTTCGAATCTATTTGTTGAGTACCTCTTGTTGAAGTATCCCACACTTAGAGATTCTACTTATTTTTGGATTGTTTCGTAAGTGTAGTGTGGTTTTGATGATCCCACACTTAGTGTTTGGAATATCGGATGAGATAATCAATTCTTTAAACGGGTAGAGGGTTTTGGAATGGTGTACCGCTTTTGCTGTGCACGTTGTTGGTTATTCGTTAGAAGTCTGCTGGTATGTGGCTTGTAGCTTATGGCTCTCGGCATTCTTCTTTGTGTGGTCCACAGCTTCCCTTGCTTTGGTCTTCTATAGTTTCTCAAATAAACCACTCAATTCAATCAAGTAATAGCTGCTGATAAGAAAAGTAAAGTAATAGCATAATAAAGTAATAACTGGATAGATGTGATATCTATGCATCCACAGTACATCAATTACACACAATAATAATAAGGTCTTGATAGAAAATAGAAAGGAGTCAGAAAGCGGAGCAATCTATTGCTCGGCTGGTGGTAATACTGCAGCTGAAGATACTATAGGTCCAGGAGATGTCTCATCTGATGAAGAATCATCATGATGATAGTGGGTGCCTTTGTCTCATGCATCTCGATCAGTCTCTGCATCTAGTGTACCTATGGTGAATACTCCATACTGTATCAAATGGTCAACAAATTCCTCTGGTGGCATGTCAAAGCTGTCCAGTGGAATCTTAGGTGTCCTCTGCTGAGAGTGTCCTCTGAATAAATCATTCTGTCTATGAGAGGATACTAGATCAATCGGTGCATCTGCAGGGCTGGTGCTCCTGAGAATCCTGTGACTCTGAACAATGGTGGCTCGTGTAGGGGTTTTGGATATCCTACTGCCTCTCGAAGTCTGCCCTCTAGCCGATCTAACAACAGAAGGAATATGCTGTCTCTGAATAGGAACCTGTGCTGGTGGTGATTGTGGCCTAGGTGGAACTGTACAAGGTGGTAAACCATGGCCACGGTCAAGAACTGGATGTCGGTGAGGTGCTAGAGTAGGAACTGTAGGGGGATATAAGTGTGGTGGTGCTCGGCCCAATCCACAGGGTATGTCAGGAAGTGGGCTCACTGGCATCCCTGTTGTTTGCTGTCTCATAGCCTTATAACATCGGACCTGCATCTGCATCATCCAGTACCAATAGTCTGGCCCTGGTGGTGTCCCATAGTGGTATATGTAAGGGGGCACCCGAGATCTAGGAGTTGGGGTGGAAGGTCCTGCTCTAGTAGGCTGTGGCATTACTGGTGGTGGTGCAGCTGGGTCGTCATAATCATCCTTATCTTCGTCTGAATCTGAGTCTGAATCTGAGGTATTTGGCTCTTTTGGTTGATGCCTCTTTCTTCCCTCTCTTGGTAAAATTAGACCTGGTACCAATTCATCCATACTTTCAGTTTCTAATGATCGTGCCCTGATGTAAACGGTGCCATCTCTCATGATCTTGAATATATCCATGCTCCTAAGGAACTCATAATCTATCGGGTGGGCACTCCATACTGGCAGGCTTTTGAATTTTTCTACCTCTGTTGTTTTAAGCAATCCCATTCTACGAATCAGCCTTGTAATTATTGGACCCATATATGATCTCTTTGCACCAAAATCCTTTTCTTCCAGAATCCGCTGGGCAACTAAATGGGCAACCTGAATATTCCTCTTCTCGAGTATGCATGTCATCATAGCAATATCAAATCTGGCAACTCGACCGCTTGTCGTGTATTTTCCATCAAATGAACAAGCTATCAGCTTGTGTAGGATTTGTAAGACTGGATCTCTGAGTTTGGTAGCTTTTATACCCGAGAAATATGTTGTTGATGACAACTTACTCCATGCCTCGGATGGTGTGGTCGAGATGGATATCGAAGTGGCTCCATTAGTGAATAGTGGGGAATGTATCTCCTCAGGTGTGTATAGATCCAAATGTTATGCGAACTGAGCCAATGACAAGGTGAATGAACTTCCCATGTATCGAAATGTGATCGAACTGTCTCCAACTCTACTCCTTGTCTTAAATGTGTATGTGGTCATGAACTCGGTAACCATTTCCATGTATACCGGTTCATCAATGCTGAACAGTTTCTTGAAGGACTCGAACTGCTGACCCTCAACTGGATAACTGAGTAGGTTCTCTAGTCTTTGTCTGAATCCCAATACTTGCAACTTTTCCCAGTCCACATATCTAAAACGCCCGAGCTTCTTTTCTCTCCAAATGCGTGCCATATGGTCGTGATCAGGTGATGCACTAAGATAGGCGAGATATCCTGTAAGTGGTCATGCTGGGTTTAGTTTTTTCTTCTTCAGCGACATAGTACCTGAGAACATGAGAGATTTAAAGTAATGGATTCTCAAGAAGGAGAAAATTTAAAGCACTTATTGAAATTTCTAATGAAAGATTTGAAATGAGGGCTTTAAATTTTTGAGAGTCCAAAGATTACAGTATATATCAAATGTCCCCAAGTAACCAATAATTAGTTTAAACAAATAATAAGGCAATCATTAATAGGTGAAAATATATAGTCATGAAATGGCAATAGCTTTATTGTGAAGTAATGCAATTTACAAGGTTTGGTGTTACCCAAATTTGAAATGTCATTATTTCACAATTTATAATTATTAGTAGGTTTTGACTTTTAAAAGTTCAAGTTGAAGTAAGGTTAAAAAATTCAATTGATTTGTTTTAAGAATGCAATACTTCAAGTTGACTTTTTAGGTCAAAGCTTACTTCAAATAATAACTTCGTATGCCAAAATTATATCCTATGCATGTAAATATGACCTAAACTATTTCAATCATTTCCTATTTGGTAAACAAGCTATGTCATGCAATAAGAGTTATGTCATCCATGTGTTTGATTTTATTCAAGACTTTTATTTTCACAATAATGATTTTCTAGTTATTTTGCCTACTTTGACTAGTCAAGCAAGTACAAGATTCTAGTGAGCAAGAATTGTCAAGTAATCTTAATTTACTATTCTATTCAAGCAAGCTATCTAATCTTTTGTAGATTTTCAAAAATCAACTTGCTAATCCTAATTCGTCCGCATTGTGCAATTAACATAGAGTAATCATTCAAATCACCATGATCATTTAAATACCTAACAACTACACTTAATCATGCAAAATCATAGACTTAATTAATAGATCAAAGTTCTTCCTTTTAATAAAGTCAAACATGTATGGATTAGCATGGGTAAGTGGTAGTAGTATGTAATTTCTAAGCATTCAACCAAGAAAAGTAGCAATTCCTAGTTACTAACTTAGCTAATTTCATAAAATAGGATATTCAAAGTTCAAAGTAGGTTTCTTATGATCATACCTTTATTGTAGTGCGTAAAACTTCAAAATAAATGTACAATCGAGAATAATATGCAACGAGGAGTTCAAAATGACGCAAAGTTATAGAGTTTGATGGAGATTTAACGGTGGTTCATGGTGATGTGGGTGGAGGTGTGGAGTGATGGATGTGGCCGGCCATGGGGTCAAAAGGAGAGGAAGAAAGTGTTTTAATTTTTGAATTATGGGAGTGCATGGAAGTCTTAATGGTCCCCTAGGAATATATGTCCTAACTGCAAGTACCATATTCCTTACATGGTCCCTAATGTACTTCTAGTATTAAGCTAATAATCTAAGTTAACTTCTAATGTCTTATTAATAATGATTACGAATCCCAAGTATATTTATTGTGACTTGTTACTTGTTGGTTTCTTGTCACGTTATAAATAATTGAGGGAACGCGCACATTTTGGCGGGATGATTATAGTTAACCTAAATTATTAAACTTTAGTTATTTATTATATATTTATTATTTCTCTCTTTTTCTTTTTTAACAGAAACTTTCAAAAATTATTAAAAATAAGTTCGTTTAAAGTTGCGAGCCCCGACCTTTTAGGAAGGAATTGTTTTATGATTCGTTCCGATTTCTTTGTAGAGAAAGGGTCGAGATTTGTTCCCTTAGATGAACGTTTTTAGGCACGAAACATTTTGAAAGCTCCCAGATGACGTTATAAATTAAATAATGACTGTTCTCTATGTCCCCTAGGGTTTCTCTTTCTTCATATCCTAAATTGACAAGATCACTAATTAACTTATTATATACCTTTCTTATCTTCTTAGGGTTTGACAATCCGTCGTGAGGTCCTTGATCTTTGTAATTTAGGTCGTGATTGAGTTTATCCATGATTTCCAGGAATGCTTTGTCTTCTTGCGAATTAGGTTCTCCAGTTGTAGAATTGACTATTCTTACGAGTTTACTGATTAGGGCTTTCTGTGTGGAAGTGAAGGGGTATTTGGTGAAAGCGAAGATTTGAACAAGCTTAACGTGAAGGTCTTTCCGTTTAGCGAAGAAAGCGGTGTCATGTCTTTTGGTGGAATCAGGAAAAACGTCTCGCAATTTTGAGATCAAGTAAGAAGCAGGGTCAACAAAGAATGGAATTTTACCAAGGATGATGATAGGAATCATCGGGTCCCGTTCTACCTAGAACTCAAGTTCAATGATCATTGCCGCAACATTATGATTGATTAATATCATAGATATTGGTTGGAAATCCATGTCGGCAAGTGATTCAAAAAGTAGATCCAAATCTGCTATAAACTTTAGTTCTTGGTCTCTGAAATTGGTGGAAGTGCTTTCGCATTCATGATTTGACTGGCGAGATGAGAAATTGAGTTGTTCGTCAAGATTGGTAATCTTTTCTCGTTGGTCATATGAAAAAGGAAGGTCGGAGGAGTCTAATTTCCTAACGAATGCCTTATAAACATCTATTCTACGAGAAGGATTAAAGGATGTGCCGAGGTGGCGTTCTTCAGAACAAGGTTTTTCTGGCTCAACTGATGGAACTTTTTAACCACTCGATAGATGGTGTATTCATGTTCTTGTGAAAGGAATGGAAAGATGCCGTCATTACGAGAATTTGACAGAGTGTTTCCGTACACTGACGTTTCAGGAATGAGGGTGATTAAGTCACATAATTTCAGAGGTTTTTCTTCATAATCTTCTTCGGAAGGACTATCGAAGTGGAAAGAATTTGGTATTTAAGGCGAATGCAAAGTTGCAAAGTGATCTTCTGGAGATGATACCAGGTCAGGCAACTGATCCGTGTTATCAAAGTCCAGGCAATGTTTTGGAATAGAAAGTGAGGTCCTAAATTCTTCTAGGGTTTCGGAGGTTTCTTTAGCTTCAGAGGAAGAGAGTGAAAAGAAATCAGATCCTTGATGGCACCCGAAAGCATCGGTGTCGTTGATTGTAACTTAATCGGGTGCCATCAGGGGTTTTAAAATTTATAATTAGCGGGGCTTAAATTATATGTACTACCTACTCTGGTTAGTAAGAGGTAAGTATAACCTAAAATCGTTCTATGAATCCAAACGTGTGAGTAATTTAAAGTTGGCACTTTCAGTAGGGAAGTATCTAGGATGGAACAAAGTAGGTAGGTTTGGGGGTTAAAGACAAGTAATTAAAATGCAGGAAATTAAAGTACAGGAAAGCAGATAAAGATAAATATGTGATTGTTGAGATTTCGATAATTAATATTTCGGGATGACAGAAAAAAATAGGGATGATACTAATGTGGCAACCAAACTACTAGGCGTAAACTCTAGAACCCTACCAACTCAATTTTCCATTGGCATGTCACTAGGAACTAGGTTATCATGATTCTGATCGAAGCAATACGCAAACTTCCAATACTTATCTAGTTGAAAGATAAGAAACCTATTTTGGTTCTATACCAAGTTTCATGAATCAGTAGCGTATCGTCTCATAGGTCCGACCATTCTTTACTCCTAAGGTAGTTTACTGTTCTATTAGCATGCAGATTAATAACTTTGTATGTTTTGACCCCATATTTTATAAGATTTGGTGTTTTAAAGATTCTAGGTCATTACGACTTTTGATCTTATTTCGGAATCTTGTTATCATTCATTTAAGCTCTAGTTACTTCGACTTATGATTCAAATCTCTCCTTTTCAAACAGTTATACATCCCCGGATTATTCGCAGTTTGTTAAAACGTGTTTCATATTCGGACCATGCCTTTCAATGATAGACAATGTACTTTACGTAGTAGTTCCACGGTTTCTCGCATCAACATGCGGTCGAGAGTAATTGACAGTGAAAATGACACTCTATCTAACTAAATGTAAAGCAGAGCAGAAATGTAAACCTAATATATACAACGAGTGGTTTCAATGTATCTTACTTATTGCATGTCATGGGCACAGATAACTACTTACCATAATTAAGGTTGATCAGGTCCTAATTACTAGGTTGTAGTCACGTGGATAACCAGAAAGGGTAATCCATAAATTAAACTTGAATTCATAAAGTCTTGACGCTACAAGGGTTACTAATTCCTATTTTATCTGAGCGTATTTCACGAACATCATTTTATAGTGTTTTGACTTTCGTAGGATATACCAGTTAGTTGTGAAGTTGTATTACCCCTTTGGGATTCCAACCATTAAACCAGAGCTGATTCCAGAGATATAACTACCTTCAGTCGTTTACCTACTTCCATACATTTGTACTCCGCCTTAAAGCGTTTCCAGTACTATATCGGATAAACAATCGAATAGGGGCCGTCATATCTCTTTACGATTGTCATGCATTAATTATATAATGTCATCCTTACTTATAATTATCTACATCATCAACTACCACAATAATAAACTACTCACAATTCATGGAAACAAATATATCACATACCAAGCAATAACACATATTTAAAATATGGAATAAAATAAGTATGATAAAGGTTTAGATATCACCCGGAATTAAATGCGTAGCAGCGTATTATTATGATTGACAACTCATTTACACGTACAAAGATGAATCTTCAAACCTCCTAACGTTCGTTCTAGCCTCTATACTAATCCGAAGATTAATTACAATAATCCTAGACTATAAGAGAATTTCTAGAGTGAGAAAGTGGAAATGGAAAAGGAGTGTGTGAGTGTATTAGAATGTAGGAGTGTATTTCTGAGTGTGTGTTTAAATGAGGCTTAGGGGCTGCTATTTATAGGGAAAATATGGTTCACATTAGCATCCCTAGGCTCACATTAGCAAAAGTAGCAAAAGGTGGTGCACCAGGTACGAAAAATAGCGAAAGGTGATGCACCGGGTACGAAAAAGTAGCGAAAGGTGGTGCACCAGGTACACGCAAGGACGAAAAAGCGCAAAAGAGACGGGGGTGGGGGAGTTGGCCGGCGGCGGTCGGCTGCCACCCACCCCGGTCCGTCGTCTTTCATTGCGTTGCTTAATTCGTGCGTATCTCCTTTGTTATACCTCCGTTTGCGTTGATTCTTTTTGCGTTGGATTCGTAATTCAAAAAAAAAGAATTTGACGTAAAGATATTCCAAAATATGTTTCCTATCTCCAAATATTGCGTCCGAATCATTTGGATCTTCCGGGGGGCGTAGAATCTTCATTCTTTATCCGTTTTTGTTGATTCTTCTTCTGTTGGATTCGTAATTTGAAAACAAAAATCTTGGGTGAGATGGATGTTGATGATGGGCACTTTTGTCTTGAAATCTCATTTTGATGCCTTGAATCTTCAAACGTGTGTGGAATCTTCGTTTTTCACCCGTTTTGCTTGATATTTATCGTGCAACCTTGTTTTGACCATCTTTGCATGATATCATTGATTTGTAGTGGTTTTGAGTTTAAAATGCCAAGAATCATTCCAGAATGAGAGAGATATCGGTAGTAAAAATGATGTTTGTCCGGTCTACCAACTGTATACAAACTTTTTACGCGATATCAAGGGCCTTCATATATTTTGGGCGGCAACACTTCTAGTGTCCCACTATGTTGCAGTAAACGCACACTGCTTTCCATGGATTACTTGCAGATGCAATCTCAAATTCAATCTTTCTCTTAGCCCCACGATTGGACCTTCCATTCGTAGCTATTTTAGATCTCATCCTTTCTTTGCATCACGACCAATTTTACAACACAGGAGCTGCTGAGCTAGAGGGTAAATCCTTACTGATCCCTCGCTTAGTGGTTTGCAGTAATTTTGGAGTTACATTATTGAGGTGTCTATCTCATTCAAATCTATTTGACATGAGATTACAAACTGTTTGTATACAGTTGGTAGACCGGACAGAACTATGGTGATGGAAAACTCTGTATCGAATATCATATCCAATGATTCCAACTTATCAATGTACCCTTTCATCTCCAAGACGAAAGCACAATTAGAAGTTCCGGGTTTGGGTATGCAAGCCATGAGGGATCTAACCACATTAAGGCGTTCTTTGCTTGCCTTTTTCCTGAACCATTTCTTTTGACTGTTGGTTCGTTTCATAAACCCGAGTATTCTCAAAAGTCTTTTGCAATTGAGGGCTCATGAAGAATACAAGATACTTTATTCGCATCATCATAATGTTTCTGGTGAGATTAAATCTGCTCTTGGGTTGAATCATTATCATTTGTGGGAATCTGTTCATCGAGAACATACTCCTTGTTCTCATACCTTAGGCTAAACCTAAGATTCACATTAGTACATACAATTTGGACTGGTTAGTCTTTCCCTCCCAAGAACTGAGAGTAGTGAGGAATTCGAGTTGTTTGTGGAACAGGAGGATTATTACCATTTTAAGCAGACATCTTTGAGATAACCTAGTTTTAGTTATTTTGAGTATTCCTTAATTAAATCACCCAATTTCAAATTAAGGCTAGGATCCATAATTTAGATTCGTTTTATGAAGAGGTTTGTCGTAATCATATCGCGAATTTATTTTAGATAGACAATGCTCTTGGTGACGAGTGCCAAAACTAGAACACCTCTAATGGCTCACACCTACGAACAAAGAGAAATCCCAAGTCTCCTAAGGTCATGACTCAAGGTCGTAAAACTCTTACAAGGAGAAGGAATAAAAGGAGAACTAGAATTGAAAATATTCAATTCAAAAGATGCAAAGAAAATCTAAGGGGTATGCCCCTATTTATAGGGAAGGAGGAGACCCACATTTTGGTCTTCCAGCCGATGTGGGACAAACTGTTTTTCCATCCATACGGCGTATGGAAGATATTTCCAGAACTTTCTGACAGCCGTCCACCACCTTACAAACCCTAGCATCCATACGGCGTATGGAACTTCCATACGGCGTATGGATGGAGTTTCCAGAATTTCCTTTTTTTTCTTTTAGTTTCTTATTAATATCCAATTAATAAACTAAATATAATATTAATTCCAATTAATATTATCTCTCATTTATTTCTCTTACTGTTCATTGAGGGAGACCCAAAAAGGACTCCACTTTTAATGATGTACTTACCAATTAGTTATGATATTGGACACTATTCCAACAGAGACTGCTCTGCGAACCGAGACTGCTTTGCGAATCGAGACTGCTCTGTGAACCGAGACTGCTCTGCGAAGCGAGACTGCTCTGCGAACCGAGATCTGCTGTTCGTAATTTTTGAGTAAATTTTGATTTTAAAGCATTTTTAATGGGGTTTTTGGATATAATCTTGTCGGGTAAACATTCTAGCATGTAAATAAAAGCTTTACAAGTAATTTAAAAGAGTTTCAAAGCTTTTTACCACTAAATCTAAATGAAGATGATGAAGATGGTGATGAGAATGGAGATCTTGAGCTTAAATCCTTTGATGAAGATGATGATGATGTCGGTTTTGATGATGATTCCGAAAATAATGGTGAGGATGGTGGTGTTTTTGGTGGATTTTAGAGAGAAATTTGAGAGAAAAGTAGGTGTATGTGTGTGTGAGATGAGATGAAATGAGAAAGAAAATGAAAGAAAAGGGGAAATGGGTGGGTCAGTTTGGGTTCACGGGTTTGGGCCGACCCGTTCAGGTCTCGGGTTGGCGTGTTCCCGTTTTCGTTTGCCCGATCGTATAAATTGCGTAACATCTTTAACTAGAGTATTTTATCAAAATACTTTATTTGAGTTATAAAAATATAGCTTGCTTTTAATTCATTTGTCGGGTTCATTTCGTCTGTTTCGGTCGTGTATGGTTGCGTTTTCTTTAAAACGTGTTACACAATGTATTTTATCTCAATAATATAAAGTAACTAATGTTCGTTTGGATAAAATCCTCATTATTTATAAAAGTGGTCACCAACGCCCAAAATTAAGTGTGTCGGACTCGATCCAATAGTTTCACGCGTAATTATAACTAACTACGGAAATAGTAATACCTCACGTATTAAATAGTTGGGCTTTGCTAGACTTATCTCATAAAGATAGTGGGAATTCACTCAAGCAAGGAATTAGCCTAAAATGCGTGCAATTAACGTTTATAATTACGTCGAAATTGCGGGGTGTTACATTCTCCCCCTGTTAGAGAAATCTCGTCCCAAGATTTGAAATCAAGTCGGAACGCCCGTCGCGTATGTTTTTCGAAAACTTGTGTTTGCGTTGGTCAATAGTATAGCGCTCTAGGTTTCTATATAAGTTCAAATGATTGAGTACACTCGCGGTATAGTTGGGTAAGTCATGCGTTCGAAAAGTAGTCAATGTTTACCAAGTGTTAGGTTTGAATCGACATTCGAATAATGTAACGTTAAAGCGTAATAATAGTTTACTAAAACGTACCAATGTTAGCGTAGGGATCCTCTGGTGCATCTCGAGCACGAAGGATGTATGCGCGTCCGTAAGCGGTTTCATTGTTGGCGATGCGGTTGTTGTTGTTCTGATTGTTGTTGGCATTGTTGAGCTGTGGGCACTAATTTCGGTAGTGTCCAGGTTTACCACACTCAAAACAGCCCGTATTTTGTCGCGCAGGGTTTGCTTGAGTGGGAGGATTGTTTCTACATGTATTGGCTCGGTGTCCCCATTGGCTGCACTTACCACATATAGTGTATTCGCCCTCATGATGCCTCTCGTATTTTCCACATTTAGGCCTCTTGCCTAGATAAGGTTTCGGTTCAGTGTTGGTGATTGCGGAGTATGCTCTGGCGTTTCCTGGATTTCGGTTTTGTTGACCCTGACGGTCATTACCCTCACTGTTCCATTTTCGTTTGTTTTTCCTAGAATCACCAGCTTCGGTACGGGCGGGTTCACTTTTCCAAGTGACAGCTTTCAAAGTTCCAATCAGGACCGCGTCATCAATCAAGCTTTGAGCCAGGTCAACTGCGCTCCTAAAGGTAGTCGGTTTGGAGGACATCACCATGCCTCTGATCTGGGGTGCCAAACCCCTGATGTATCGCTTGATGCGTTTGCTTTCAGAGGTCACCATGTGGGGTACGAGTCGTGCAAGTTCCTGGAACCTTGTAGTGTATCCGGTGATGTCAGCACCGATCATCTGGATGTTCCATAGCTCTGTTTCGAGTTTCTGATGCTCACTATGAGAACAAAACACTTCCACCATCATTTGCTTCAAAGTCTCCCACGAGATGGAGTAGGCGGTTGTGCATCCAAGAATTTGAATCTGAGCGTTCCACCAAGTCAACACTTTGGTAGCTAGGGTACACGTGGCGTATTTCACTATCTTGTCGGTGGCGCAATCGCTGATGTCGATTACTGACTCCATATTTTCAATCTAGTGGACTAGGCCAATGGCCCCTTCAGTCCCAGTGAAGGTACTCGATTTGCAAGCTTGGAAAGTTTTGTATGAACACCCTTGTTGGGTATTCGCCGATGTCTCACTGTTGAAGGGTGTGGTTCCACTGTTGTGCACCACATTATCACGATTTTGGCTTTCCTTGTATTGGGCAATAGCTTCGGCCACCCGACGCTCGATGATTTGCTTGGTGGTTTCAACGACAGGAGGTGTATCCGTTCGGCGACTGTTTTGGGTATTTCTTTGTTTAGGCGGCATGATGACGTTCTACGATGAAGGAAATGAAGAAGTCAATGCCAATGGAAAGGATGTGAAGAATAAAGTTTCACATAGTTTTAGTTATCGAATAATATAAAGGATTGACAAGATCCCCATCACGTATCTTTCGACTATGAAACGCCCATATGTACTTAGTATAATATAATCACGTTGGCCAGGCATCATTATATGATGCTAAATACATACTTCTTTTCATCAAACGCTTAACACGATCAGGTTCACATGAGATCAGAGTGAGAATTGAACGAATCGGACGTAGTGAGATTCAATAAATGAATCACGTGTGTTGATGTGTCGTATAGATAGTCAAACGTATGCAAATGTGTTTATGCATGTGCGTTCTAGCCAAGGCTATAGTCTAGGTCTCTAAGGTCTCTAAGTCACCAAAGAAATCTAGTTCGCTATAACCAATGGCTCTGATACCAATCTGTCACACCCCCAAATTCGTTAATTAAGTTTATCAGAAGTTTGCGGAAGCATTTGATCGATTAGGGTGTCGACGTATACATAGTACATGCATACATATCAGAGCATATGATTACAATAGAACATATATATTAAGATGCCAAGAGTAATAGTTACAAAGTTTACGATTCATCGAATCGTACAAGAGTAAAAGTTGTTAAGTTTACAAAAGTAGATTTCATTAATATGACTAAAACATATTAGTTATATAAAAGAAATCCCATTGTCAAAAGTTGGCATCCTATTTACTTCGTGGGTCGCCTATGTTCCATATATGCAGGCGGATCTCACGTGCAACTAATTCCCTGAAAAACATAGTAAAAGTCAACAACGAGGTTGAGTGAATTCACAGGTTTTAAGTTTGCGTGTAAAGTTTGGTAACCGAATATGTTTGTAACATTTTTCCAAAACCAATAAAGTTCATCAACATGAAGTTTCGTGGGGATGTCGCCTAAAAGTATAGTTAGAAAAGCTTGTCCAAGAAGTAGGACTTTTCAAATGTAACCCAAGTAGTAGGAACTAAAATGTTTGTCCAAGAAGTAGGACATAACAATATCTTCCCAAGAAGTAGGGAGTTTCTATATGCCCAAGACGTAGGGACTTTTCAAGTTGTGTCCAAGAAGTAGGACTGACATCCAAGACGTAGGACCCACTGCTCAAGAAGTAGAGCCTTCACCCAAGTCGTCGGATGGAACCTTGCCCAAGAAGTAGGGACTTTCTATACGTGTTCCCAAGACGTAGGGACTTTCTGTATGTGTGCACAAGACGTAGGGACTTTTCAAGTATTTATGAAAATGTTGTTTCATAACAGATAATTAGCAAAAATGTGTACCTGGTCGTTCTCCAGCGAGTTCCAATTTACTTTTCGTATGAAATACCATTTCATAAACAAGAGTTATAACAGTTCGACCGCAGTCATAAACAGTTTGTATAGAATACATCCAATCAGTTGTATAAAAGTTTACACCTGTAGCAAAAGAGATGACTATGTTTTCCACCCCTGTTCAAAAGTAGTAAAGCAGTAAAAGTAGGGGCTGTGAACTCACCTGGTGAGCTAAGTATGTTCGAGTGCTAGCAAAGCCTAAAGCCCAAGTCTAGTCTGAGTCTCCTAACGTCCTAAACGTATGAGATTTTATAAGTATGTGGATGTCTAAGTTAACCATCCATGTTAGTGCTCACACAACTAGATTATGTCCAAAGTGTCTGTTTAGTATCTCGTTTGAAAATTGAAAACAAATATGGCCTGTTGGTGACGTTTGTTGAGACACATTTTGTGACAACGGAATTAGCTAGTAATAGTACTTTTATTATTGAGATCAAGTTTTTATATCATTTTTAAACTTTAATGTCAAAGTATTATCTTTTGGGTAAACATTTACATTATATTATAAAGTGTTGAAAAATGTTGACCAAGGTTGACTGCGAACTGAGACTGCTCTGCGAACCGAGATCCGCTGTTCGTGATTTTTGAGTAGATTTCAATTTTAAAGCATTTTTAGTAGTGTTTTTGGACATAATCTTGTTGGGTAAACATTCTAGCATGTAAATAAAAGCTTTACAAGTAATTTAAAAGAGTTTCAAAGCTTTTTACCACTAAATCTAAATGAAGAAGATGAAGATGGTGATGAGAATGGAGATCTTGAGCTTAAATCCTTTGATGAAGATGTTGATGATGTCGGTTTTGATGATGATTCTCAAAATAATGGTGAAGATGATTGTGTTTTTGGTGGGTTTTACAGAGAAATTTGAGAGAAAAGTAGGTGTATGTGTGTGTGAGATGAGATGAAATAAGATAGAAAATGAAAGAAAAGGGGGAAAGGGTGGGTTAGTTTGGGTTCGCGGGTTTAGGCTGACCCGTTCGGGTCTCGGGCTCGCATGTTCCCATTTTCGTTTGCCTTATCGTATAAATTGCGTAACATCTTTAACTAGAGTATTTTTTCAAAATACTTTATTTGAGTTATAAAAATATTACTTGGTTTTATTTCATTTGTCGGGTTCATTTCGTATATTTCGGTCATGTACGGTTGCGTTTTCTTTAAAACGTGTTACACAATGTATTTTATCTCAATAATATAAAGTAAATAATGTTCTTTTAGATAAAATCCTCATTATTTATAAAAGTGGTTACCAACACCCAAAATTAAGTGTGTCGGACTCGATCCAATAGTTTCATGCGTAATTATAACTAACTACGAAAATAGTAATACCTCACGTATTAAATAGTTGGGCTTTGCTAGACTTATCTCATAAAGATAGTGTGAATTCACTCAAGCAGGGAATTAGCCTAAAATGCGTGCAATTAACGTTTATGATTACGTCAAAATTGCGAGGTGTTACAGCGTGGGTCAGAATTCACTTAGGAACGGGAAGACCAAATGCGACTCAAGTTTCCTCAGTTATTCACTGAAGCTAATTCAAACATGACTTCGAACTAAATTTCGGGACGAAATTCTTCTAACAGGGGGAGAATGTGACATCCGTTAAATTAGGACTAGTGATCAGTTCCTAATCAACTGTTAATACATGTAATTAGTTCCGTGTTAGGCTAACTAATGTATCGTAATATATATTGATGAATATATACAATCATGCGATTTGATTAAATCGTACTCATTTTAAATCGAATGGAATTCAGTTCAATTAATACGGACGTTGGTGAACAATTCTATTAAATAATATAATGTTATTTATTACAATCATTATATCTAAAATATTATTTTGATAATATTTCCTAATTATTTTGTATCGTACAAATAAATGTCTACGCGATTAAAATGTTAAATGCGCAAACAAACAAAACAATTTAAGATATATTTTTCAACTCAACTACAAGTATTTGGTAAAATACTTCAACAAAAATATTGATTAAACATTCGTATTTTAAAACGTATATTTAAACGTATAAAATAATTAAATTAACGTTTAAACAATCGGGGAAACGAACACCGCACGGAGCACAAACGCGAGAAATTAAAATTTGAGAGATCCCACTCATTTTCCTTCCCCCAAAACCGGACCCCAAAACCGGATTCCATCCCCACTCCCCTTTCATTTCATTTTCACTTTCTCCTTTCTTCACTCTCTCTCTTTTCTCTCATCTAATTTCACCACCACACCACCACCACCTTAAATCACCAAAAACCATCGTCAAACGGCCTCGAATCACCAAGCACCTTTGGAGAAAAACATTCACCGCATCACGATCTACATTTCTACATTTTCGGTTTCTCCCGGCGTTAACTTGTAAGATTCCCAACTAATCCCGACAACTCTTAGATTTCATTTATTTTACTTAAAAGTTGTTTATTTAAGATTAAAACGTCCAAATATGGGTTGGGTAAGAAATCGGACCAAACGGAAACCGGAAAACTCGTTTTTGGGCTCAAAAATCACGACCAGTCGGGAGTGTCGCACGGGCCAAAGCAGTGATGTGTCACTTCCTTGAGTGACGCATTAAGTGTCGCCAAAACCCTAATCTTGCGTCACTTGCCTAAGTGCCGCATAAAACCCCTTTTTCCCAACACTTGCCTAAGTGTCGCAAATTCAATACCTGACACTCCTAAACGACACTTCTAACGACACTTGTCTAAGTGTCGCCTATAATTGAAATCTGATTTCATCCGACACTAGCCCTAATGACGCATGACCCTGATACGGACACTTACACCCAACACTTCCTTAAGTGTCGCCCCCTATGCGTCACTCCCACAAGTGACGCCACTAATTCAGAATTTACCATTTTATGCGACACTTCCTGAGTGTCGCCTAAACCCCTAAGTGTCGCTATAAGTGACGCTAAAAACAGAATGTTTACAAACTATTTTCATACTGAGTTTCAAACTTGTATAACCTCAAACACTTATACGATACGACTTCTAAAACACATTGAGACATACTTTTAAGTATAACACTTCAAAACCATAATGATAATGTTGAGATTATTATTACAAACAATCACCAACGGGCCACACACATTTTCAAAACATAATCAAATCAACCAAGTCGTAGTAACTTGGACAAGTTAATCAACCAAATCGTAGTCATTTGGACATTCTAGTTGGACGAGCAACTACAAAGGTAGTCTTTTAAAATACCTAATCAATTAATGACCATCGCGTGTCGTGGACACCCTTAGGTTACAAGTCTTCGGACATCACAATTCGGCTAATCAATTTAAGTTTATTAAATTAAACTCTTAAGACTCAGGTGAGTCTCATAGCCCATATTTTACTGTTTTACTCAGGGGTGTGATATACTACTCATTTTATTTTAACTATATGAACGCAAGTACGAAAACAAACTATTACTACATGAGTTATCTCACTAATCTTTCAAAGCCCTCCTCAGCATAGTTTGGTAATACGTTGTAGCGTGAATATTAGTATATGGTACCATATAGGATTGACCATCCTCATCCGGGTTAGCACGCACTAGCTGGTTAAACGGATGTATTAATATTTGTTCAGATGAGTGTAGATTAGGCACTCATGGGAGGCACCTCGATCAGGATACCTTAAATGTGGACCTGACACCTCGAGTTAAACTCAGACTATGTGCTCATGGCTGTATAACTTGTAATTTCCTTAATTGCACTTTAAATTCAATTAAATCTTATGGTTCACACAATATGTTTTGACATACAAACCTGTGAGCTCACCAACGTTTCGTTGACCTATTTTAGCATGTATCACAAGTACTCAGCAGTAGGTTGGATTGCCCAAATCAGGATTCATTAGCTCGTGTCAGCATGCAAACATTCAGACATTTAGCTGCATTATTATATTTTATATAAATTAATTATGTATCTAAATCTCTCAATTTCAAACTGAGCTAATGTAAACTATATTTTTGATGTAAACTTTGATTTTATCAATACAAGATGTAAAACGATGCATATAGAGTTGTTCATTATATCTTTGTGCTGTGATTATAGATTATTCACGCCCCGACCCGATTCGCTTCCGCAACCCGAAAT
This sequence comes from Pseudognaphalium luteoalbum, assembly GCA_963422505.1. NCBI lineage: Eukaryota > Viridiplantae > Streptophyta > Magnoliopsida > Asterales > Asteraceae > Pseudognaphalium > Pseudognaphalium luteoalbum. The sequence goes on from OY730195.1 coordinate 76,074,157, forward strand.
TGGGGGTGCGACAGATTGGTATCAGAGCCTAAGGTCATAGTGAACTAGGTTGCATTTAGTGGGCCTAGACTATGACCGTTAGGTAGTATATCCTTATTAGGTATGATTGGTTCAAGAATTACATCATACGAGTTTAATTTAACATAGCTTGATCAACTATGTACAATTATAAGGAGATAATGTGAAACCTGAAACGGTTATGTTGAACAGGGATACACTAGTTGACTCTGATCTCGAGAGAACCGGGACCCAAAATATGTATGTGCTAGACACTCAGTAGGCTATTATGTGATATACATAGATATATCTCTCTACAAATCCTAAGCTATATTATATAAGAATATAGACCTCATTCTTTCTAACGCTTTGTCTCAGAAATGGCAAACACACCACCCAATTCGTCATGCTCTCATCCGTATGGATAACGAAACTCAAGGGTAGCTAAGAGGAACACTGGGTTTCCTCGAGCTAGCTCATATCCCACTCAAGACAAACTCTATAACCAGCCCCAAAGGCAAACAACAACTAGTTAATGGCGGTGGTTATCAAACCAACTTAACACCTGGAGGGACGAGGAAGGAATCCAACTCCCCACATCAGATGGAGGAGATTCCAGCATGGAAGTCTCTCTCTATACCCGAGAACCCGCTCACTTCATTGTCCCTGTGTTAGCTGCTCGAGTGCACCGTCACGAAAGCAGACTACACGACATGGAAATCGAGCAACATAACATTCCTTCTAACTTGATGGAGCAAACTCAAGACGGTATCACCTAGTTATACATAGGTCAGGCGGACATCTCTGAAACCATTTCTGAGAGCGTGATGAATTGGGTGGTTCATAGGATCTATGTAATTCGTCCGAATGTAACAATTCCCGGCATCTTTTGCAAACTACCTTGTTGGTGCATCTTAGTGTGTCTGTCAGTTGGTCTAAGTCTGTAATGCGTTAGATATGTAATTATGTTAGTTATGATGTTTGTATTTGAAAAGTAATTACATTTTGTGTTTTGGCGACACAAGGGTTTTGTGTCGCATAAGTCAACTTGGCGACACAACTTGTGTTGCATGAGTCGGCTTGGCGACACATCTTGTGTCACATAGATCAGATTAGGTGTCGAGTATAAATAGATGAGTTTGGCTCATTTGCTAGGGTTGACGAACCTAGGTAAAGTTTCAGTATATTGTACTCGAGTTCTTGCAATTAATCTGATCGGTAATCGTTTGGGTTTTAATACACTTTGTGTTTGTTTTGTTTTTAATCATTTAACGTTTATATTCAATCTTTGGATTCTGCACGTTGATTGAGTATTAGGATTTGATTAGGTCCGACTACAGGGGTCCTACAAGTGGTATCAGAGCCAAAATCTAAGGATTTGGCGTTATTGAATCCGTTTTGATACGTTTCTCGGTTAAAACAACTTGTTTTTGGTTAAAATCTTCATAGAAAGGTGCTATAAACTTGGTTTTTATGTTCTCTAGAAGATTTTGGGTTTCTTGTTCATCCTTCATTCGTGAAAATTCGTTAGGTTTACGAATCTTACGAATTTTAGGGTTTCTTGATTGCTGCTGCAGCCGTTTCTGCAACACAAGCTGCGACACAAAATTTTGTGTCGTGATTATGGTTGGTGCGACATAATCTTTCTGTCGCATTCTGTTCACTGCGACATAAGCCTTTAAGTAGGCGACATAAGCTTGTGATACAAGCCTATTTTGAACTGCGACGTAAGCCTTTAATTAGGCGACACAAGCTTGCGACACAAGCTTGCGACACAAGCTTGCGACATAAAACACGGTTTTCTTCCGTCGCTACTATTTTGCGACACAACCTTTATGTCGCTAGACACTTTGGAATTTAGCAGCTTCTGCGACATAATCTTTGTGTCGCTTGATCTCTTTGCGACACATACTTGTGTCGCATAACAGTTTATTCTTTGTGTGTTTGATTATTTTGCAGGTAATTTAAAATGTCATCTTCTACAGCACATTCTATTCAGTCTGTTGGAGCTATGTTGAAGCAAAATAATGAGGTTAGATCAGGAAATAAGCCTCCTATGTATATGCCAGGAATGAGTTATGCAGATTGGCGTTAACGTTTTGAATCATATGTTGGTCTCAATGATCCGGAAATGATGTTTTACTTAGAAGAAAGATATGAGCGTCCTCTTAGAACCGGAGTGTTTAATGGCCCAGCTCCTGAAAAGTCAATTAAATCCATGACTCCTGAGGAACGTAGGGCATTTGATATGGAATGGAAAACTCATTCTGCAATCACTATGGCATTGCCTCAACCTATCATGAGACAATTAAGGCAACATAAGATTGCTTATGATCTGTTGAAAGCTTTTGAGAAGAAGTGTGGTGGTAGTGACCAATATAAGAAGAAGAAAATAGATTTGATCAAGAAAAAGTATGAAGTCGTTGATATGCTACAAGATGAATCATTGGAAGATCTATGCAGCAGATATTCTCAATTGGTTACTGAGTTATTAGAAGGAGGTATAGCTTTTGAAAGGACAGATGTGAATAAGAAACTTCTTGATTCACTTCCCAAGAAGTGGCATACTCGTGTCCTCTTAATGGAAAGGGATGAGGATATCATGGATATGGAGCTCGAAGATCTTATAGGTCATATTGAGGCAGAGCTTCTTGAAATGCAGAGAAAGGAGACCAAGGCCACTTCTCATCTCCAAAATCCAAAGTTGTATGGTGTAGATGTTCCAGTCTCAGCAAGTAAGGCTACGGGTACCGCATTTATAGCTAGCAAAGCTAGTGGAAATGTAACTACAAATATTCCATCTGGTGGTACCTATTTTCAAAGTTCAGGAATGTCATCTGGTGAAGAGTACTCTTCCACATTTTCAGCATTTCTAGCCTCTGCTGGTGATTTTACTGATGAAGACTTTGGTCAAATTGATCAAGAGGGATTGGAAAGGTTAGATTTGAAGTGGAACATGGCGATGCTGACAAGAAGGGTTAAGAACTTCTTGAAGAAATCTGGCAGAACATCGGTGAATGATCTAAGCGAAAAGGGTTTGGGGTTTAATAAAGGCAAGGTAAAGTGTTACAAGTGTCAAAATTATGGACACTTTGCTCGTGAATGTGAGAATCATAAGACTCCACTTTCGGGTCTGACCAAACCCTCTCCAACTAAGGCTGAAGAGAAAGCTATGGTGTCAGCTGCTTTGATGCTGACTGAAACTCCATGGGACAACAGCTGGCCAGATGCAGCTGAGGATGAAGAAGAAAACACGGCTCTCATGGCCGAAGTTCATGAGGTAGATGAAGAACCTTTAGCTTGTGTTTCATGCATTAAACTCACTAACCAGTTTAACAGGTGTAGAGAGGACAACGAACGCCTCAATGCTACTATCACGCAATTAATAGAAAGTAATGAAATGTTAAAAAAAAGTTATAAGGCTTCAGAAAAGAAATTAAAAGCTGTTTTTGTAGAAAAGAAAGAATTAAATGCCAAAATTTTTGAACAGCAAGATGAAATTGGAAGTTATGTTGATATGCTAACTTCTGTAAAAAAGGATCTTGTTGACTCCCAGGCTAAAATTCTTACTTTAAATCGTAAACTATCAAACTTTTCAACGTCCTCTCTCATCTTTGATGAAATTCTTCAGAAACAAAGGACCGATACTAAAAGTAAGGCAGGACTTGGTTATCACCATGTCCCACCTCCAAAAGACTATCTTCCTATGCCTGAACAGGAAATCATCAAAGATTTTGTGCCTACTGTCACTAAAGTAGACATAAAACCTGTTAAGCCAGTTAGGGTAAAGATAAGTAAGCCTGAGCTTGGTAAAGTAGGACTTAGTTTTCACCATGTCCCACCACCAACAGAGTATCATCCCATGTCTGATCAGGAAGATAAGGCTGAAATTGTTAAAGATGAGTCTCAAAAACCTGTAACTAGTATGCCTGAGCCAGTTAAGGCATCGACTAGTGAGCCTGATAAATTGAAGGCTTAAAAGGTTGACTCTATCAAGAAGCTTGATGTAAGGGCTGAGCCTTTTAAGCCCATGGTTAATGAGTCTGTTAAGAAACCGGAAACTAAGGCTGAGCCTATTAAGCCTATTGCAGTTTCCAAGTCTGAGAAAGTCATTGATAAGTCTACTCCTCCAGCCAGTTTGAAGGAGGAAATTGAGATTGAGGATATAACCGATGAAGAATACGGTTATTTAAAAAGGAAGAATGTAACCAACGACCATCATATCTTCACTAGTGAAGGTTATGATGAGATTTATAAAATGAAAGGTAAAGCCAAGGCTGAACCTACAAAGAAGATTTTTAAACCAGATAATCACAAATCTACTAAAAAAACTTCTAAAAATTACTCGCAAGGTTCAACTTTTGCTTGTACACATCACTGTACATGCTCAGGACATCCATCCTTTGGCTGAGCTCAAAGGTTCATACCTTAATCTCATGACAGTGTTGAGCTACGCTCTTGTTTCTACTGCAAGAAACAAGGTCATCTAATAAGTAAATGCCCATTGCTTGCTAAGAAGTATGATCGTAGGGGAGATACACGAACCTCACAATCTCAAAACTTTTCTAAAAAATCCATGAGAGGTTCTACAGTTCCACCACCTACTTCTGAGATTAACAGTATTGAGCCAAACAAAGTTAATCATGATAAGCTCAATATTGTTAACAAGCAACCATCCAAATCTCAAAAGGTTTGGAAGATCAAGGAGTCATGTTCTGACTCTTCATCTGACAATGATACATCGGGCAATGATTTCGATTTGCTAAAAAATAAAATTCTGACTGATGTAATCATTGTGGATGATGCTACTGGGTTACCCAAGTCTGTAAAGGCTTGTGTCTCCCTTACTAATTGATTTTTATGTTTGTGATGTCGCAGCAATCTGAAGCAGTTCATAATAGTAAATGGTATATAGACAGTGGTTGCTCGTGACATATGACAGGCGACTTATCTCTGCTATCCGAAGTTAAAGATTACAATGGGGGATATGATGCTTTTGTCGGTGATAAAGGAGGAGTTATAACCGGACAGGGTACACTCACTAATGGGCAAGTGAATTTTGAGAAAGTTAATTTTGTGGAACAGCTTACCCACAATCTGCTCAATGTGTCACAAGTGTGCGACAAAGAGTACACTACGACATTTACCAAAATTGAGTGTTGCATTTTAAAATCAGGATACGTTATTCCTAAGGATTGGGTGCTACTGAGGGCACCTCGGCAAAAAGACACGTATATTTTGGATATGAAGACTGTTGAAATAACTCAACATACGTGTCTACTTTCAAGAGCTCCTGAAAAAGAATCACTACTTTGGCACAGACGTATGGGTCACTTGCACTTCCGGAAAATGAATTATCTGGTGAAGAATGATCTTGTGCGTGGAGTTCCGAAGCAATCCTTTGGAATTAATGATCATTGTGTTTCCTGCCAAAAAGTGAAACAGCACAAGAAATCCCATAAGTCAAAAGTGGTGAACTATATTTCAAGTCCATTGGAGCTATTGCATATGGATCTCTTTGGACCAGTAAGTAAGAAGAGTATGGGAGGTTCTAAATATTGCTTGGTAGTAACTGATGATTATTCTCGCTTTTCATGGGTGTATTTCTTATCTACTAAGGATGAAGTTGCCCAAATTCTCACTTATTTGTTTGATAAGCTTGAGAACCTATGCAATTTGTCGATCAAGAAACTGCGATCTGATAACGGGACTAAGTTTAAGAATTCAACAATTGAGTTGTACTGTCTAAGAAAAGGCATTGATCATCAATTCAGTGTTGCTCGTACTCCTCAACAGAATGGAGTTGCTGAACGTAAAAACAAGACACTCATTGAAGCTGCACGAACAATGTTGGTAGACTCCAAGCTGCCTATCTCTTTCTGGACTGAAGCGGTTAATACCGCTTGTTATATTCTTAACAGGGTTTTTGTGGTTAAAAAGCATAATAAAACATCTTATGAGCTGCATAATAATCGGAAACCTTCATTACAGTTTCTTGAACCTTTTGGATGTCCCTGCACAATTATGTACACAAAAGAGAGAGTTGCTAAATTTGGAGCAAAGTCAAGTGAAGGTTTATTTTTGGGTTTTTCAAATAACTCTCCAAATAAACGTGTGTACAATTTGGCAACTAAGCGCATGGAAAAACATTTTGAAGTCACGTGCTTTCGGTATACTGAAAATCCAGAGGGAAAGGGACCCGCACACTTGTTTAATTATGAAGCAATTTTTGACTCATTCAATCTTCCTAACGAAGATGATGAGATTGATCAGGTGGTCACACTGCTCCACGACCTTGATTTGTCTTCAGATACTTCTCCGCCATCAACATCAAAGCCACCGACTGCTTATGCTACTCCACCTCCTTCTCAACCCAATGCTGAGGTTCCTGAATCATCAACAAGAAATCAAGAAACGTATACTGATGTTCCTGAGTTGTCTGATGATGAAGATGAACCGATTGAGAATACTGAGGAGTTTGATTCAGCACAGGAAACCGATTTCAAAAACTTGGACTCTGTCATTGTGCCTGACGAGATTCCAAGTTCTCGTATCAATAAGGACCATCCAGTGGAGAATATTATCGGTCCTTTGAATAAGGGAATTCAGACACGAAGTCAAGTTATTGCTGTTGAAAATCCTGCATCCCCTTCTGATTCTTCTGAGCCTGTTTCTCTTGTATGTCTTGCCGCAGAGGTCAAATCGTATTTTCTATCTCAGGTGGAGCCTAAACGGACAGAGGAAGCTTTGAAAGACCCACACTGGGTTGAAGCAATGCAAGAGGAGTGGCAGCAATTCAAAAAGCTGCATGTTTGGGAATTGGTGCCATTACCTAAGGGTGCACATCCTACCGGCACTCGATGGGTATATAGAATCAAGAAAGATGATCGAGGGGTAGTTATTAGAAATAAAGCACGGCTAGTAGTTCATGGCTTTCATCAAGTAGAGGGTTTGGATTATGATGAGGTTTTCGCTCATGTTGCAAGATTGGAGTCGATTCGTATCTTCTTGGCCTTCGCTTCTTTCAAGGAATTTCGTGTCTATCAGCTTGATGTGAAGAGCGCTTTTCTGTATGGACAAGTTGATATTGATGTTTATGTGAAGTAGCCTCCTGGTTTTGAAGATCCTTTGCATCCGGAATATGTCTGTAAACTCAATAAGGCATTGTATGGTTTGCATCAGGTGCCAAGCCTGTGGTATGAGAGGCTTGCCACTCATCTGATTAAGAATGGATTCGAAAGAGGTAGTATTGATTGAACTCTATTCAAAAAAAGAGACGGAGACGACTTGTTACTGGTACAGGTTTATGTCGATGACATCGTATTCGGTTCTACAAAAGATTCCATGTGTAAAGACTTCAAGCATCTCATGAAGTCTGAATTTGAGAGGAGTGCAATGGGGGAACTTACGTTCTTTCTGGGTGTACAAGTTGAGCAGTCTGCCAAAGGAATCTACATTCATCAGTCTAAATATGTTACTGATATGTTAACTAGGTATGACTTGCTTAACTGTATGACCTATGGCACCCCCATTGAAATTAATCACAATCTCGGGCCGGCCACTGATGAAGAGGATTGTAAAGAAAAGGACTATCGCTCAATGATTGGTTCTCTCATGTATCTGACCGCTTCAAGGCCGGACATCGTATTCGCTGTGTCTATCTGCTCCAGATATCAAGCTAGGCCAAAGGTTTCTCACATGAAAGCAGTAAAGCGCATATTTGGTTACCTCAAAAATAGACCTACTCATGGTCTATGGTACTCCAACGAGAAATCGTTTGCACTCACTGCATACTAGAATTCTGATCATGGCAGCTGTAGCATAGATAAGAAGTCTACAACTGGTGGATGCCAGTTTCTTGGATCGCGTTTGGTCTCGTGGTAGTGCAAAAAGCAAACTATAGTGGCTACTTTCACTATGGAGGTTGAGTATCTTGCCGCGGCTAGTTGTTGTTCCCAGATTCTATGGATTCAGCATCAATTGTGTGATTACGGGTTACTTCTTACTATGACTCCTATTCATATTGATAATACTGCTGCCATTTCTATTACACGCAATCCCGTACAGCATTCTAGGACTAAACACATAGAACTTGAACCACTTCATACGGGATTGCTATGAGAAACATTTAATAGACCTTGTCCACATAGATACCCTTAAGCAAAATGCTGACTTATTCACCAAGGCCTTTTCTCGTGCCCGATTTGATGAACTAGTAAACATGATTGGTTTACGCTTCTTTCAACTTAAGAAGTAATTTTTTGGACTTGGACTATTGGTTTACGCTTCTTCCACTCTTTATACTCTTTAGTATTAAAGAAATGCACGGTTGCAACATTTGTAAAAAGACGTTTAATTGTGTCTGTAAACAACTAGGGAAATGATAGTACATTAGGGTACATGCACAAAATGGAAATTCTAAGCGTTATCCTTGATGTATCAGTAGGTTTATCTAGCATACTTACCACAACGTTCATAAACATTAGCTTCATCATATGATGTACTGGTAGGCATGATACACCGGTCTTTGAGCTATTAAAAAGCAATTTTAATACATGTCTATTATCATGTGCTCAACACCCTTTGATGTATGACTAAATGTCTTAATTCCTTAATATAGCTTGACATACTTCTATTTTAGTTTATAATACGAAATCATTTGCGGGTATATACTAACTGTTTCCTCTGTTGTACGTAAGTACAGACCTGGTCTCAATTTGTATATACTTAAAAGTTAAGCAAACGCAAGTCAATGAACTTGAAAAAGTCTTAAATCATAAGATACCTAACAAGGTCGCCAAAATGGTTTGACCAAGTCTGGTTTTGCTTACACCTGAATCAAGCTATGTCACTTTGTTGTACGTTTGTACAGACCTGTCACCGCTGACTCTATTCTATCTATTTTGGAAGTTATGTTCTTGTCTAAATTATAGGTGTATGTCTATGGTGGGGACCACAGATAACTATTCATACTCACAATAAAAGGTTCGCTCATAGACGCAGATTTAACATGTTTAGGTGGTCAAACAATACCAGTAATCATCTTGAAATAATATTTATAAAAGGTGTTCTAAATATGCTAAGTAAATTTAAAAAGGACAAATATACGGATAATCGAGAGAACACTTACTATTTGCTAATAATTGCATGTTATCCTAATATGATCCCTTAGCAGATAAAATAACTACGTCACCAAAAAGAAAATTAATTTTAGTTTCATTTTAGGTTTAGTAATTAAATTATTTTAGTTTATGTTACTTTCAATTTTTGTATATTTATTTTCACAAGTCCCTAAGTTACTCTTGAATCGGTTTACAAAACTTGAAATTCAAAATCAAGTTTTCTGGGGTATGCGACATAAATAATGTTCAGCGACATAACTTATGTCGCCTTTTATGTCGCTTGTTATGTCGCTAGTTCGAGTTGAGGTAAAAATACCACACTCCAGTCGCTTTCACTGTTACCATTCTTTGCGACATAAATTCAAATATAGCGACACAAAACCTATTTTAGCGACACAATTTCTGCGTTGGTTTTTTCCGATTTGATTGTACTTTCCTGGGTGTTTTCACTACGATCAATCTTGTGTATCTTGTTCCTCGTGCTTTACTCGATCAATAGGTACTAATTTCACCCTTTTTCACCGTATATTTTAGATTTAATTGATGATTCAAGTTACGGGTTGTTGGGATCTGAGTGTATTTGACAAAGTGTTGAAGTCCTACCACTCTGTTTTACTGCTAGCCACTGCTAGTGTAGAAGCAGTGCCACTGCTAGAAGAATTGAAGACCTAGCCACTGCTAGTCTATTTAAGCAGTGTCACTGTTAGTGTAAGTATACATGTGTCTGTAAAGGGAACTTACTACCACTGTTGGTACAAAGTAAGTTGTTCCCACTGTTGGTGTATATAAGTCTGTTAGAGATATTTATGGAATAAATTTGAATTCCATAAATATAGGAGATTGTTTAGCAGGACTCTATGTGATATAAATAGAGATCCAAAACCTAGTTTAGTTTAAGAGTTTTATGTGCCGCTTCAAGGTTTTTGTAACCCTAATACAATTCTGTGTATTCGTCTTATAAATTAATAAGATTGAAGCTTTTGATAGTAATTCTGTTTTCATTGATTCTAGTATTGATCTTCATAGTGTTACTAAGTGTTATTCCGCAAACTTCTTAGTAATTATTCAAAACTGTGTTCATCTAATAACTTTATTAGATCGATCTGGTTTAACAAGTGGTATCAGAGCTTTTGGTTAAGTTTTGAATACAGGAAGATCTAGAATCACTGTTTTATTGATCACTCAAATATTTAACATTCTAATCAATGGTAGAAAGTAATGAAGGAATTCAGGTCACTAAGATTCCAATGCTTAGACCTGATGAGTTTGATCTGTGGAAAAACAGAATCAGACAATATATGCTTCTCACAGACTATCAGATGTGGGAAGTGGTTGTTAATGGTCCACCAGTGACCCTTAATAGTGATGGTGTTCCACAAGCAAGATCACCACCATCCACTGAGGCAGAAAGAAAGGTCAGATCTATTGAGTACAAAGCTTTAAGTACTCTATTATTATCTATTCCAAATGAATATCAGAGACGTTTTGAAGCATGTCAAGATGCTAAAGTTCTCATGGAAGCAATAGAGAAGAGATTTGGTGGTAATGATAACACCAAAAAGAATAAAAGATCTCTGTTGAAACAACAATATGAGAATTTTAATTCTGCAAAGTCAGAAACTTTGACTCAAACATTTGATAGGTTTTCAAAGCTTGTAGGAGATCTGGAAAATCATCAAGTGAAAATAGACAGAGATGGTCTGAATAGGAAATTTCTGAGGTCCTTGGGTGATGAATGGATTATGTATACTGTTGGTTTAAGACAGAGTGCAGATCTGGAAGCAAAGGAACTAGAAGATATATATAATGATCTGAGAAACTTTGAGTCTGAAGTTGAGAACAAGAAGGTGGGATCAGGGAGCAACAATAGTAATTCAGCATTTATGTCTATGGCAGGATCTGGATCAAAAGCTGAATCAAGTCAGAAAGGGTCATCATATGCATTTAGAGAAAGTGGATCATTCTCTAATCATTCTAATGATCAAATTTTAGAATCTTTTTTTGCTAGTAATGTGAATTCATCACTTACTAATGAAGATTTAGATCAACTTGGAGGAGATGATTTAGAAGAGATGGATATTAAACTACAGATTGCTTTGATCACACAGAGAGCAAAAAGATTTATGTAAAGAACTGGTAGGAATAACTTTGCACAGAAGAGGAGTGATGGTAGCTGGTTTGACAAGAGCAAAGTTGAATGTTTCAACTGTCACAAGATGGGACATTTTGCTAGGGAATGCAGAAGCCCAAAGGTTGATCAGAATGAGAGAGGAAATGGCCAGAGAAGTGGAGGAAACGTAGGCCAAACTAAGAATGTGCCAATCCAAGATACTTCATCAAATGCACTGGTATCAGTTGATGGATGTGGATGGGATTGGAGTGATCAGGAAGAGCATGAAGTGAAGAATCAATGCTTCATGGCAACAGCTGAATCAGATAAGCAATCTGAGGTTCCTTATGAGGTACAAATAAAATTGTGTTCAACTGTGTGTAAACAAACTGTGAAACATTATAGAGATCATAACCAGAAAGTGTGTGATGAGTTAAAACTATGTGAAATTAAAAGTAAACACACAATCTCTGTAATAGAAAATTTTGAAAAACAGATTCAAGCATTTGAAGAAAATGCAACACAATTTAAGTATGATATTGAGTATGCTAGGTGGGAGAGAGATACTCTTAAAGATAAGGTAGAAGTATTAACTAAGAAACTTGCTGAGGTCACATGTGAAAGAGATAGCATAAGACTTAATGTAAGTAATTTAGAAAATGCATCTAAGAGTGTCCATAAACTTATCAATTCACAGATTCATGATAAACTTAAGACTGGGTTAGGATACAGTAATGTACCTCCTCCTTATAACAACAACTACTTTCCTTCAAAAACTGAAATTGATTTAAATTTACTTAAAGAAGGATTGAATGATGATGTTAAAAAGGTTGACCCAGTTAAAAGTTTAAAAGTAGATGTGAACATTGATGGAGTTGAAATTCATGATTGGACTGAGGAAGATGAGAGTGATAGTGATAACTCATCTAGTGGTAATTCTATGGATGGTTGTGTTAAGTCAACTTCTGGTCTAGTTTCAGAACTTAAGAGTGATAAACTAGAAGAAGGAAAGAAATTGTTCATAGAGAAAGCTAAGCTTCAGCTTGAACAAGTGAATAGGACTAACAAATCTAGAACTGGTCTAGGTTATGTGAATAACAAGGTTAATCATGAGTCAAATAAAAAGGCTGAATGTGTTAAGTGTGCTTGCAAACATGTTGAAAATTCTGCAAAGAAAATAATCAAACCTACACCTAGAGGGAATCAAAGGAATTGGAATCAATTGGTGTCACAAAGGCTGGGTAATGGGTTTGAATGTGTGAAAAGAAAATCATGTTTTATTTGTGGTAGGTATAATCATCTTCAACTGAACTGTTACCACAATCCTAAAAATAATAGGAACAGTGGTACAGGTCGAGTGTTGAGTAATCAGCCTAACAGAGGCAAGGCTGCAGCCACTGTTAATACTGCAGCAGTGCCACTGTCAGAGGCTAACAGAGGCAAGACAAGAACAGGGGAGGGTTTGACCACTGTCAGGCATGGTACCTCTGCTAGTATTAAGCATTTGCAAAGAATGTTTATACCAAGTAAAACTACCACTGCTAGGGTAATTAATACGAATTTGAAGGTAACCACTGTCAGACCATTAACCCCTGTCAGGTCTAAAACAGATTGTTTTTGGAGACGTAAGAATACATCTACATCAAAAGTGTCCAAAATCAATGAAGCATTGAGATCAATCACCTTTAAGAGGGTTGATATCAAAAATGCTCATGGGAAACCCAAAGCCAGATTGGTTTGGGTTCCCAAGAGAAATTAATTTTTTCTCTGTGTTTGTTTGTGTGCAGGGCAAACCAAGAAGTTTATGGCATATTGATAGTGGTTGCTCAAGGCACATGACTGGAGATAAGGATAAGCTACAGAACTTTAAATCATTTGATGGTGGATATGTAGCATTTGGAAGTAATCCCAAAGGAGGAAAGATCACAGGAAAAGGAACTGTTCAAAGTGCCAAGTTAAGCTTTGAAAATGTTTACTATGTGGAACAGTTGAGGTACAATTTGCTAAGTGTGAGTCAAATCACTGATAAAAAGAACCCTGTTCATTTTACTGACACTGAATGTCTTATTCTGTCTAAGGAGTTCAAAATTCCAGAAAATATGATTTTAATGAGAATTCCTAGGCAAGATAATGTCTATAAGTGTGACTTAGCAAACATGGCACCTCAATCTGATTTAAACTACCTGATTTCTAAAGCAAATTTAAATGAGTCTAATTTGTGGCATAGAAGGATGTGTCACATGAATTACAAAACCATTAATAAACTTGTCAAAAACAAGCTTGTTAGGGGTTTACCTGAGAAGGTCTATTCATGTGATGATCATTGTGTTTCTTGTCTAAAGGGGAAGCAACACAAAACGTCTTTTAAGTCCAAAACAGTGAATTCAAACTGTACTCCTTTATATTTATTGCATATGGACTTATTTGGACCAACAAGTATAAGTAGTATGGGAAAAAGATCTTACTGCCTTGTAGTCATTGATGATTATACTAGATTTACATGGGTTTTCTTTCTTAGAACAAAAGATGAGACAGGTGAAATACTGAGATCATTTATAACTAAGATGGAAAATCAATTAGATAAAAAGGTTAAAATCATCAGGAGTGATAATGGGACAGAGTTTAAAAATCATGATATGGATAAATTCTGTGATGAGAAAGGCATTAAGAGAGAATTTAGTGCTCCTAGGACTCCTCAACAGAATGGAGTAGCTGAAAGAAGGAATAGGACACTAATAGAGGCTGCTAGAACTATGCTAGCTGATGCAAAACTTCCTATGTCCTTTTGGGCAGAAGCAGTTAGCACAACTTGCTATGTTCAGAATAGGGTAACAGTTGTTAAGCCTTACTTCAAAACCCCATATGAGCTAATGTTTAAGAACAAACCACTGGTTAGTTTCTTAAAATCCTTTGGATGTCCATGTACTATTTTGAATACTAAAGACCACCTAGGAAAGTTTGAAAGCAAAGTGGATGAGGGTGTATTTGTAGGTTATTCCATTCAAAGTAAGGCATATAGGGTTTTCAATCAAAGGACCAGGGTAATCGAAGAATCTCTGAACATCACTTTTAATGAGAATATCATTAATCCTGATGGGATAGGTCCAAAGTCATTATTTGATATTGATGCTCTTAATTCTGCTTTTAGATATGCTACTATCAATTCTAGGTCCAAAGTCATTATTTGATATTGATGCTCTTAAGAACAAACCACTGGTTAGTTTCTTAAAATCCTTTGGATGTCCATGTACTATTTTGAATACTAAAGACCACCTAGGAAAGTTTGAAAGCAAAGTGGATGAGGGTGTATTTGTAGGTTATTCCATTCAAAGTAAGGCATATAGGGTTTTCAATCAAAGGACCAGGGTAATCGAAGAATCTCTGAACATCACTTTTAATGAGAATATCATTAATCCTGATGGGATAGGTCCAAAGTCATTATTTGATATTGATGCTCTTAATTCTGCTTTTAGATATGCTACTATCAATTCTAGTACAGGTACAAGTACAGGTACCAACACAGGGACAGCAGGTGGAGCAAGTGAGAAAGAATCAGGAATGTCCACAGAAAGTATTAAAGATTCAATGGAATACATTGTATTTCCTATCTAGACACCTGATCCACCAGAGGTGTTTTCTCTTGATCAAACACAGTCATCTCAGAATATTGAGACAGAAGTACCAACTGAAACACCATCCAATGAAAGTTCTGGGCAGGATGGTAATTTTACCAACATGGAGGAAATCATTCCAGAGACATCCACATCTAACTTTCATGTTCACAAAGATCATCCTCTGGAACAGGTGATTGGGGATATTGATTCTGGTGTACAAACTAGACAGCAAACTAATGTCACTGAAGAAGAAATACATACATCTCTATATGTGTGTTTTCTGTCTCAAGTAGAACCTAAAAAGGCAGTAGAATCTCTTAAACACCCTAGTTGGATTGAGGCAATGCAAGAGGAGTTGCTACAGTTCAAGATTCAGAATGTGTGGACACTAGTTGATCTGCCAAAGGGAAAAAGGGCAATTGGCACCAAATGGATCTTCAAGAACAAGAAGGATGAAAGAGGCATTGTAATCAAGAACAAGGCAAGGCTGGTGGCTCAGGGGTATACACAGGAAGAAGGTATTGATTATGATGATGTATTTGCTCCTGTTGCAAGGATAGAAGCCATCAGACTATTCTTAGCATTTGCTTCATATAAAGGATTCACAGTCTATCAGATGGATGTCAAGAGTGCTTTTCTGTATGGCACAATTGATGATGAGGTATATGTGTGTCAACCTCCTGGATTTGAAGATCCCAACTATCCAGATAGAGTTTGCAGATTGGATAAGGCATTGTATGGTCTACATCAAGCACCCAGAGCTTGGTATGAGACTCTATCAGTTTATCTGTTAGAGAATGGGTTTAAGAGGGGCACCATTGATAAGACACTATTCTCCAAAAGGGATAACAATGACATTTTGTTGGTGCAAATTTATGTTGATGACATCATTTTTGGATCTACAAATGATGGTCTGTGCAAAGAATTTGAGAGGTTAATGCATCAAAAGTTCCAGATGAGTTCAATGGGGGAACTCACTTTCTTCTTGGGACTTCAAGTCAAACAGAATTTAGATGGCATTTTCATTAACCAAAGCAAATATGTCAAAGACATTTTGGACAGATTTGGTTACTCAGAAGCTAAAATAGCTAGCACACCAATGGAGACACACAAAGCCTTACATGCAGATCTTGAGGGGGAGGATGTAGATGTGCATCTCTACAGATCTATGATTGGCTCTCTCATGTATCTCACCTCATCTAGACCAGACATCATGTTTCTGTGTGTGTGTATGCTAGATATCAAGCCAATCCCAAGCAATCACATTTGTATGCAGTAAAGAAGATCTTTAGATATTTAAAGGGTCAACCACAATTAGGTCTTTGGTATCCTAAGAGTTCTTCCTTTGAGCTTATGGCATATACAGATAGTGATTATGGTGGTGAGAATATGGATAGGAAGTCTACATCTGGGGGTTGTCAATTTCTAGGAGAAAGATTGGTGTCATGGCAATGCAAGAAGCAGACCACTGTATCCACTTCAACTGCAGAAGCAGAATATGTTGCTGCATCCAGTTGCTGTGCACAAGTGCTTTGGATTCAAAATCAAATGCTGGATTATGGTTTGATTTTTTTAAATACTCCTATTTATATTGATAATAACTCTGCAATTAGTATCATTAACAATCCTGTTAAGCATTCTACGACCAAACATATTGAAATTCGTTATCATTTCATAAGAGACTGCAATGAAAAGAGATTGATTCAAATCTTTAAAATCCATACTGATAATCAATATGCAGATCTTTTCACAAAGGCTTTTGATGTGGGAAGGTTTACATTTTTGGTCACCAGTATTGGCATGATCAATCTAACTTAACTTATGCTTGGTATTAGAATAGATACTAACAGTGGAACTGTATAAAGAACATGTGTTGTCTGGTCCAAGTATCTACCACT
Organism: Pseudognaphalium luteoalbum; assembly: GCA_963422505.1. Classification (NCBI taxonomy): domain Eukaryota; kingdom Viridiplantae; phylum Streptophyta; class Magnoliopsida; order Asterales; family Asteraceae; genus Pseudognaphalium; species Pseudognaphalium luteoalbum. The sequence goes on from OY730195.1 coordinate 76,090,898, forward strand.
GTTAGAACTTTCTAGCCACTGTTTCTTATACATTTGCCACTGCTTGTAAACATGTATATTACTGCTACTGTTTATTGTTTTCTAGCTAACCACTGCAGGTTCTTAGCTACTGTCAGAAGACATTGTTACTGCTGGAATTAATGTTTCTTAAAAAAAAAAAAAACCATGTTCTGCTTATGAAGCTAAATTCTTGGCACTACTAGTACTAAGTGTTGGTTACCTTGGTCGGTTGCCACTGCTAGTGCTACTAACTGCTGTTAGCTTTCTAAGTATGTGTTTGAAAAATTGAGTCTGCCACTGTTAAGGTATTTTTATACCTTCCCACTGTTAGTTATATCGAGCAGTGCCACTGCTAGTTCATTTTTCTAGGTCATGGCTCTGTTCTTATGACTAACAATATATAAACTTAGAACACTTCAATTTTTCATTACGCTTTCTTATTTTCACAAATAACCACTGCAATTACTCTGCAAATCAAACCCTCACTTCTATTACGATCAATTCAACAGTCATGGCTTCTACATCAACAGATCTTACTTTGAGTGTTTACGAAGAACACAATATGATCACCTTCTTGATGAAACCCTCATCGGCGTAAAACTTCACACAAATTGTGGAGAAGAAGGTGAATAAAGCTCAAGATGCTAAAATTGCAGAGCAGGCTGCTAAGATTGATGAGCAAGGGAAAGTGATTGATGAGCTTAAGGAAAGGCTTGCTGTGTTAGAAGCTTTATTGGTGAGCAACACTTTCAAAAAGGGGGAGAAAAATGCAGATGAGATGGTTGATGAGGATGTGTTTATGTTTGATCATGTGGATGAGGTAGTGGGTGAAACAGATGCTATGTCTAATGCTAACACTGAAGTCTTGGAAGAGGATGTACAGACTGAAATTGTTGAAAGTGTTATGCAAAAGACTGAGGTAGTTGATGGTGACACAGAGGTGATTGTTGAGGTAGATGAAGGTGAAGAAGTGGTACAACCTGTGATGAAAGGTGATGGTGCAGAGGCAGAGGGGGAGTCAATGCCAAGATCAGATCCTAAGCTTACACATGGTAGGAAGAAATCTGTACCAGTGTTTAGCATAAAAGCTAAAAAGATGGATGAAATCAGAAAATCAAAGTCAAGTAGTCCCACTGCTAGAGTGGCTACCACTGCTGCAACTGCTACCACTGCTGCAACTGCTACCACTGCTACTCAAAAACCACCCACCGTTAGACAAATTGAAGTACCTTTCACAATAAGAGAACCAACTGCACCACCTAAGCCAAAATCTAATCCTTCAAAGATTGATCCAAAAGATAAGGGTAAAGGTAAATTGGTAGAAAAACCAAAAATGAAGAAGGTGAAACAGAATGTTGAATATGATCATGAATATGCAATGAGGTTGCAAGCAGAGATGTTAGAACAAGAGAAAATGGAAGCAGAGAAGCAAAATGAATCAGAACTTGATGAAATAGATGTGATGCTTGAGTCTGGTGTGATAGTGAAGATGACCAGGGAGGCTGGTAGGATATACAAAGAGTTGAAGGAAAGGGGAGTACTGGTTGATAATGTGGTTTATAATGCTTATGTTGAAAAGAAAAAGGGAAATCATTTGGAAGAGGCTTTAAAAAGGAAGGTTGAAAGGGAAAAGAAAGAAAAACATGACAGAGAAACTGCTAAGAGGAAAGCAAAGAAACCATCAAAAGCTGAATTGAAAAATGATTTAGTTTGTAAACTTAGAGGAGGTCGGATTCCTACAATGAGACTGAGGAGTATGTCATTGGAACAATTACAGAAGATATATGACAATGATACTCTTGTAAATCCTGTTGCAAGAGAGAGGTTAGAAAAGAAAAAGAAAGATGATGCAGAGATACAGAGGAGACTGCAGGAAAGATATGATCAGATTGATGAGGAGTTGGAAAAAGAAAAAGAGCTGAGATTGAAGGTTGAAGGAGTTAGAAGATCATTTGCAAAATTCCAGGAGTTGGATGATCAGCTTAGTGATTTAGACAGAGATGAAGAAATTTTGGAGAATATGTTGATTGAGAAGGTTGATAGATCTGAGAATGTGAATAGATCTGATGAAGATTTTTCTGAAATAATTAAATGGGAAGGAATTTTGGTAGAGTCAAGTGCAGAAGCACATGAAATCAGAATTGAAAGGAAGAATGGTGTTGTGACATTTCATAAATCAATGCAAGATATTCTAAAAAGGGTGAACAAATTTGATGTGTATGATATGTATAAGCTTGGATTGACAAAGGATGTGAAGGAGATAAAGATTGTTATAGAAAGATACATTTGGGAATGGTTGCAAATGATGTTTGAGCCAGAGTTATATGGAGATATATTTTTAGGTACTGAAGCTGTTGGGTATTGGAGACATTTTGTCAGAGCTGGAGTTCATTGCATATCTTTGAAGAGTGGCAAATATGTTTATATGTTGGATGAAAAAGAATATTTTCTGAGTATAGCTCTGTTGAAGCAACTTATTGAAAGAAAATTATTTGTTGCTGTAAAGTCAAACAAAAGCAAAGACATTGTATACTGGGTGATGAATCAATACAACAAGAGAGATCAATCGAGTAAGAAAAGATAGAAACCTCCTATGAAAGATTGAAGCTGAATGAAGAAACTTAAGTCAATACAGGATTGATTAAGTTTAAGGGGAGATTGTTGGGATCTAAGTGTATTTGACAAAGTGTTGAAGTCCTACCACTCTGTTTTACTGCTAGCCACTGCTAGTGTAGAAGCAGTGCCACTGCTAGAAGAATTGAAGACCTAGCCACTGCTAGTCTATTTAAGCAGTGTCACTGTTAGTGTAAGTATACTTGTGTCTGTAAAGGGAACTTACTACCACTGTTGGTACAAAGTAAGTTGTTCCCACTGTTAGTGTATATAAGTCTGTTAGAGATGTTTATGGAATAAATTTGAATTCCATAAATATAGGAGATTGTTTAGCAGGACTCTATGTGATATAAATAGATATCCAAAACCTAGTTTAGCTTAAGAGTTTTATGTGCCGCTTCAAGGTTTTTGTAACCCTAATACAATTCTGTGTATTCGTCTTATAAATTAATAAGATTGAAGCTTTTGATAGTAATTCTGTTTTCATTGATTCTAGTATTGATCTTCATAGTGTTACTAAGTGTTATTCCGCAAACTTCTTAGTAATTATTCAAAACTGTGTTCATCTAATAACTTTATTAGATCGATCTGGTTTAACACGGGTTTTAGGGTTTTCTGTTATTGGGTTAATTAGACACGAATACATGCCTTTTAGATGTTAATAATTATATTTTCGGGTTATTGTTTTGATGCCATACCCTAGGGTTAGGCTTATTTTCGAAAATCCCAAATTTGGGGTTTAGGGTTTCTGGGTTTGGATTGTTGTTCGTCGTTGCGACACATCCTTCGACCTAAGCTTTTATGTCCCAGGATTCATGGAATTCATTTTTGTCGCAAATGCCTGCGACATATCTTTTATGTCGCTATTTAATGCATCACAAATCCTTATGTCGCTTTACTAAGCGACACAATATATGCACCACAAGAGTTATGTCGCCAAAAGCATAATATTCGATTAAATTCAATTTAATTGCAAAATGCGACACAACTTTTTCTGTCGCATCCGTGATTAGCGACACAATTCCTTGTGTCGCATATCTTTGAAAATCAATTTTAATTCTGCAAGCGACACAAAGCTTTTATGTCGTAGGACTCCTGCGACACAATTCCCAGTGTCGCATAAAACAAAGTTTTAAATTGATTTATTTGTTTCCATTGAATCTGCTTACGCTAACTGTTTTCGAGTTTTATTGTTATATTTTATACAGCAATGGCAGATGGTGATGTTCTTTGGGAACCACGTCACAATATAGTGGCATTTTTGGATGATTCAAAGGAGACGGCGGCTCCGTACAGGAAAATGGTGGCATTCTTACGCCGTATTATACTACTATTACCGCCACCACAACTATTTACAAGGATCATGTGGGTCCGTTTTGGGAGCATGCAGTGATCAATTCTGAGTTGCCGTTTACACGGATTATCTACACGCTTGGCTATCATTAGTTAATCATCTCCGAATAGGTTATCCAGGATTTCTTTCAGTTCGGTGATACTCCAGAGATGCCCACTCTGTTTGGGAATCAGTTCATTGCTGGAGCCATGACTCGCATCGGTTATCCAGGGGTTCCAAATGATCAATACCGAAAGGCGAATCTGCCTAAGGTTTGGAGATACCTGATGCACGTGGTGATTGTCTATTTATTTCATGAGCTATTATACGGCCTCTGCTATGCTTGCGTTCGTTTACAACAAGCCCTTCAACTTTTCAAGGTATATATTCAGGGCGATGGTAGACAACATCAATGCCGGGGACAAGCGTTGGAATCTATATCCACGCATCATTCAGCTTTTTATCGATAATCAGCTTCCCGGCATTCCACAGAACGCTCGAGAACGCCTGCGTCCGACTCCCATGAACGTCCGAATCTGGAGGGTTTGTGCGGCAGGTGAAAATGCAAATGGCAACTTTCCTATGTTTGGGCATATCATTGATGAAGCCTATGTTGCTCCGCCTAACGACGGATTTATGGACATTTTGGCTGCACCCGGGCAGCAAGCTCAGGAGGAGGAACTACATCTCCATGAGGCACAGATACAGCTTGAAGACCTGCTGCAGGAAATTGATAATTTTCCAGTTGTTGTACAGGTTGCTCAGCCTAATCTTGAGGAACCAGCGATTGAGGATTCGGATGGGGGCTCTACTCCCGAGACTTCTCCGAGGGTTGTACCTTCAGAACATGCGTTGATAAATATTCAACGGTTTGATCCACGTCGGTTCAAACGCATTCAGCGACGCATTCATCAGGGCACGACATCCATGCGACTTGATCATGGCCAAAGACCTCGAGATGACGATTTCAATGATGAAGATTGGGTTCCACCCCAGTCTATCCGTCGTACTTCTACTTCTGCTTCGAGGCCACTGGTCGACATTCCCCGTGTTGAGGTTCCAGTTCAACCTTTGCCTTCGGTCATCCAAGAGCTACTAAAAAGGATGGATGCAATGCAGCAGACTATGGATAATCAAGCTCAGCTGATTCAGTCTCAGGCATCAGTTTTGGAGGTTCAAGCTGCGCAGATCAAGGAGTTAGAAGAAAAGGCAGCTTTAGTACCTACTTTGAATACTAGGGTTTTAGAATTAGAATCCCTAGCTGCTGTTCCGGGGGAGTCAGGCCTGCGTGCCATAGAAACAACATCTAGGGCTTCTGCCTGAACACAGACTGATGATGTAAACGATAATGTAAATGTTTCTGATGATAATGAAACTCTTCGTTTGGATTACTTCTCGGTCGATGATATTCCAGGTCAACCAAGACCACTAGCTATAGATTATTCACATGCTAATGTATCTTTTATTCAGCGAATGGTTAATGAGGAAGGTCAGGCATCTGAACCTGAATTTGAGATTAATGATGATGTTGAGATTGAGGAAGAGGAGATGCGTTCTGATGAATTTTATGATGATGCTCCGACAATCGAGAATGATTCTTCAGAAGATGAAGCAGAGCCAGTTGGAACTTCGCAAACTATTCCAGAGACTACACTGGCTTCTGAAACTACTTCTACATCAACTTCTCATAGACCAGTGATAAGCTATATTCCTGGTGAACCTATTCCTGTTACTTGCAAGACATATAAAGTTAGTGGGAATTACACAGGAATTATTAAAAGTTGGAAAACCTACAAAGGTATCTTCATGATTAAAAGAAGTGATGGTATTCAGTACTTTAAAAGGTCATTCAAGAAGCTGAGTACGTTGCCTAAGGGAGAAATAAATCATCTAGCTCAACTGGAATTGATAAATCCATCCAAAGATTCACGAGCTGATTTTGTACAGACGGTTTTGCGTCGTGAAGTGAAGAGTAAACGATATAACTTTATCAAACCGACACTTGGAATGAGATTTATATTCAAGGAGAGACTTGATCCAGTAACAAGACAGACGATCTGTAAAGTACACTATCCACCAGTTTATTGTTTGACAGAGATTCCGCTTGAGACAGTTGCCTTTAACTTTCTTAGAAGATTTCATCATTGGGAACTTGATCCGCATACGGGTGAAGCGGTTTTTATTTTTGTTCCAGAATCTAAGCATCTAGAGATGACTTCGCTGTATGGTTTGAAGAAAGCTCAATTCAAAGTATTTGATCCTATGAGCTTAATTAATATGTCACAGAAGATTTGCGGAAATTGTTTGATAATCCAATTCGCTTCAACGTAAAAAATGTAGTGAATTCGACTCTTGCTAGACAATTTTAGAAAGTTGTGACTGTGTGTGTTACGCATGGGATTCATGCTGGAGGCAGGTTTCCTGAAGGCTGTGTTTAATTGAAGAAATTTTGAAGACCAAGATGAAGACACGGGGGAGTTTGTTGGTGCATCTTAGTGTGTCTGTCAATTGGTCTAAGTCTGTAATGCGTTAGATATGTAATTACGTTAGTTATGATGTCTGTATTTGAAAAGTAATTACATTTTATGTTTTGGCGATACAAGGGTTTTGTGTCGCATAAGTCAACTTGGTGACACAACTTGTGTTGCATGAGTCGGCTTGGCGACACAACTTGTGTCGCATAGATCAGATTAGGTGTCGAGTATAAATAGATGAGTTCGGCTCATTTTCTAGGGTTGACGAACCTAGGTAAAGTTTTAGTATATTGTACTCGAGTTCTTGCAATTAATCTGATCGGTAATCATTTGGGTATTAATATAATTTGTATTTGTTTTGTTTTTAATCGTTTAACGTTTATATTCAATCTTTGGATTCCGCACGTTGATTGAGTATTAGGATTTGATTAGGTCCGACTACAAGGGTCATACATACCTAAGTCTGTAACTTTTGAAATTCGTGACTCGAAATTGTCTGTAATCAATTAACTCCGTAATATCAATTGACAATTCCTCTCTATTACTCTACATTATTGGTCCTTACATTGTGATGTGTATATTACCACTCTTATATATACCTCTATCTCATTTATCATCCAGATACAATCTCTCATGTACCTCTTGTTTCTTTCTTGAAATATCAATTGACAATTCCTCGCTTTTGACAATCACTTCAGAAATCATTGGGTACTCGTCTGGATATGAGTACCACATACCATCCACAAATTGACGGCCAAAGCGAACCAACCATACAAACACTGGAGGACATGCTACGAGCCTACGTAGTTAACTTCGGTGCAAACTGGGAACATCATTTACCATTGTGCGAATTTTTGTACAGCAACAGCTACCATACCAGTATTGGAGCTGCACCTTTCAAGGCACTGTACGGTCGTAAGTGCCGATCACCTATTTCTTGGACCGAGGTGGGAGACAGCCAACTCACTGGTCCATAAATCATTCATTAAAACAACAGAGAAAATCTTTGGTAGGCAAAACCGGCTGAAAGCCGTGTGTCACACCCCCAAAATCGTTTAATTAAGTTTATCAGAAGTTTGCGGAAGCATTAGATCGAGTGGGGGTGTCGACGTATACAAAGTACATGCATACATATCAGAGCATATGATTACAACAGAACATATATATTAAGATGCCAAGAGTAATAGTTACAAAGTTTTACAATTCATCAAATCGTACAAGTATAAAAATAGTTAAGTTGTACAAAAGTGGATTTCATAAATATAACTAAAATAAATTAGTTATACAAAATAAATCCATGTGTTTCAAAGAGTTGGCATCCTAAAGCTTTACGGGTCGCCTAGTTTCCATCTGTGTAGGCGGTAGTCTTACGTGCAGCTAATTCCCTGAAAAACACAGTAAAAGTCAACAACGAGATTGAGTGAATTCACAGGTTTAATGTTCGCGCATAAATTTTGATCAACCAGTATGTTTGTAACGTTTTGCCAAAACCAGTAAAGTTCATCAACATGAAGTTTCGTGGGGATGTCGCCCAAAAGTATAGTTAGAAAAGCTTGTCCAAGAAGTAGGACCTTTCAAATGTTGCCCAAGTAGTAGGGACTAAAACGTTTGTCCAAGAAATAGGACTTAACAATATCTGCCCAAGAAGTAGGGACTTTCTATCTGCCCAAGACGTAGGGACTTTTCAAGTTGTGTCTAAGAAGTAGGACTGGCATCCAAGACGTAGGACCCACCGCTCAAGAAGTAGAGCCTTCACCCAAGTCGTAGGATGGAACCTTGCCCAAGAAGTAGGGACTTCCTGTATGTGTGCCCAAGACGTAGGGACTTTTTGTATGTGTACCCACGACGTAGGGACTTTCTGTATGTGTCCCCAAGACGTAGGGACTTTCTGTATGTGCGCCCAAGACGTAGGGACTTTTCAAGTTGTTATGAACATGTTTTTTCATAAAAGATAGTTAGCGAAAATGTGTAGTTGGTCGTTCTCCAGCGAGTTCCAATTTAGTTTTTGTATGAAATACCATTTCATAAACAAGATTTGTAACAGTTGACTGCAGTCATAAATAATTTATATAGTATACATCAAATCAGTTATATAAAAGTTTGCACCCACAGCAAAAGAGTTGAGTATGTTTTCCACCCCTGTTCAAAAGTAGTAGGGCAGTAAAAGTATGGGCTGTGAACTCACCTGTTGAGCTAAGTAAAGTGCGAGGGCTAGCAAAGCCTAAGGCCCAAGTCTAGTTCGAAACCTCCTAACGTCCTAAACGTATGAGGTTTAATAAGTATGTGGATGTTTAAGTCGACAATCCATGCTAGTGTTTGTACAACCAAGTTATGTCCAAAGCGTTCCTTTAATGTTTACGTTTATATTTTGTAGTTGTGAAAATGTATACGACTCATTGTTGGTGGTTTGAAATCAACATTTTGATAATATAAGTGTGTTCGTAATGTTTGTAAAGTTCGTGTATCGTATCGTATGCGAGTATTCATTTTCAGTTAAGTCCAACACTTAGTGAAAAAGATGTTATAAACCTTCTGGCTTTAGCGACACTTGAGGCGTCACTTGGCTTGGGGTAGCGACGCTTAGGTTAGTGTCGCATTGAGTGACGTTCAGGGTAGAGGGCGATACTTGAGTGAGTGACGCAGGGAGTGTCGGGTGAGGTTGGTTACCGACACTTAACGAAGTGTCGCAAAAGAGGCTTTGTGGCGTCACTTAGGCAAGTGACGCAAAAAGAGGGTTTTATGCGGCACTCGAGCAAGTGACGCAAAAAGAAGGTTTTATGCGACACTTAATGCGTCACTTAAGTGTCGCTATACTGTTTTTGGGCCTGATGCGTCACTTAAGACTGTTCGTGAATCAGTTTAAAAACAATGAATTTTAGCTCGATTTTGGACATAATCAGTTGATAAAAATACTAAAACATGATGTATTAAAAACTATAAACAAGAAATATCAAAAGATATAACAAAATCTAAGAGTTTTCGGTAATGTCGGGATCTTACAAAGTTGTCGTGAAGAAAATACAAAAAGATGGAAATGCTCCTCTTGTTGTCGTGATCATTTGTAACACCCGCCAAATTAGGACTAGTGATTAGTACCTAATCAATTGTTAATACATGTAATTAGTTGGTTTTAGGCTAATTAATGTATCGAAATATATATATTGTTGAATATATACGAATATGTGATTTAATTAAATCGTACAAGTTTCAAATCGAATGTAATTCAGTTCAAGTAAATACGGACGTTGGTGATCAATTTTTACTAAATAATATAAAATCATTTAATAACGATATCATACCAAAAATATTATTTTGATAGTATTTCAATTACATTTCGTATCGTATAATAAACGTCTACGTGACTTAAACATTTAACACACAAACAAACGAAACCATTTAAGTTATTAAGTATTTGGTAAAATACTTCAACAAAAATATTGAATAAACATTCGTATTTTAAAACATATATTTAAACGTATAAAATAATTATTTAACGTTTAAACGATCGAAAAATGAAGGCCGCACGGAGCGCGAATACAGGAATTAAAATTTGGAGCCAACCACACTTGGGTGGGACCCAAGTGGGCCGGCCCCCTCCCCCCTCTCTTTCCCTCCTCTTTCCTTTTTCTTCCTTTTCATTTCTTACATCTCCTCTCTTTCTCCTTCTTCTTTTCTCTCAAAACCAAACACCACCACCATCACAAAAATCCACCAAAAACAACACCAAACTTCATCAATTCATTGAGCTCATTTGGAAGAAAAGAACCACCGCGTCACGATCTACAACCCCATCTTTTCGGATTTTCACGGCGTTAACTTCTTAAGTTTCCGATAAATCCCAACACCTCTCATTTTCTATTGTTTTCAGCTTATAATTGTTTATTTAAGCTTGAAATGTCCAAATATGGGTTGGGTAAAAGTCTCAAGTCAAACGGAGGCCGGAAAACACCTTTTCGGCTCATTTTCCGGCCAACAGCGCGTTATGTCGCAGAGGCTCCAGGCCACCTGCGACATAAGCTTTTATGTCGCTAAATCAGGCCTTATGTCGCATATAGCGACATAAGCCACTATGTCGTACTAATCACGGACGTCGCATATAGCGACAAAAAATACTATGTCGCAAAACTCATTCTCGTCGCATATAGCGACACAACGCCTTACGTCGCATTAACTTTCGGATGTTGCACTTAGCGACACAAGCCTTATATCGCAGACATGATTTGCGACACAACAGACTATGTCGCACCTAGCGACACAAGCCTTATGTCGCACGTAGTGTCGCATGAAACAGAACCAAGAAAGCATAGATTTTACTAAGTGTCGAGACCTAAAATTTTATCACTTGATTTCACCCAAATTCAAGTCCAGATGCGTTTTTCACCAAAACAATTTAGTAGAAATAAAAATTTCGACCCCAACCAGGGGCCAGCCCCTTAGACCCCGCCAGGGGTTGCCACCCCTGGGACCCCGCTAACCAGGGGCGCTGCCCCCGGACCCCCGTCACTTAGAGATTGTAAATACTTTTAAGTATAACACCTTTCAAAAATCAAAATAATAATGTGAGATTATTATTGCAAACAAATTACCAACAGGCCGTACACGCTTTCAAAACACAATCAAGTCAACCAAGTAGTAATAATTTGGACAAGTTAATCACCCAAATCGTAGTAATTTGGACATCATAGTTGAACAAACAACTACAAAGGTAGTCTTTTAAGATACCTATGCAATTAATAACCATCGCGCGTATTGGACGCCCTCAGGTTACAAGTCTTCGGACATCGATTCACAGCTAATCAATCCAAGTTTATTTAAATAAACACTAAAGGCTCAGGTGAGTCTCATGGCCCCTATTTTACTGGTTTTCAATTAGGGGTGTAATTACATTGCTCGTTTTATTTTACACTATGAAAGCAAGTATAATACAAATCAAATACTACATGAGTTATTTTCACTAATCATTTCAAAGCCCTCCACAACATAGTTTGGTAATAAATCTGTAGCGTGAATGTTAGTATATGATATCATATAGGATTGACAATCCTCGTCCGGGTTAGCATGCACTAACTGGTCAAACGGACATATTAGCATTTGGGAAGACGAGTGTAGATTAGGCACTCGTAGGAGGCAACTCAGTTGGGTTTCCATAATTAGACCTGACACCCAAGTTAAGCTCAGACTATATGTTCATGGTTGTATAACTTTTATTTTGCTTAATTGCATTTTAAATTCAATTATAAATCTTGCGGTTCATACAAATATGTGTTGACATACAAACCTGTGAGCTCACCAGCGTTTCGCTGACCAATTTTAGCATGTATCACAGGTGACCAGCAGTAGGTTGGACTGCTCAATCAAGATCCATTAGCTCGAGTCAGCATGCAAACAATCAGAGATTTAGCTGCATTATTATATTTTGTATAGATTAAATATGTACTTAAATCTCTCAATTTCAAACCGAGCTAATGTAAACAATATTTTGATGTAAACTTTGGTTTTATTAATATCAATGTAAAACAACGCATATAGTGGTCGTTTGCTATATATCTGTGTGCTTTGATTATTGATTAGTAACACCAAAATTATGCTTCCGCAAAACATTAAATTTGGGGGTGTTACAGATTGGTATCAGAGCCTAAGGTTATAGTGAACTAGGTTGCATTTAGTGGGCCAGACTATGACTGTTAGGTAGTATTCCTCATTAAGTATGATTACTTTCAGTGACTGCATTGTATTGGTTTAATTTAACATAGCCTGATCAACTATGTACAATTAAAAGAATATGATGTGAGATCTGAAAGGAGTCATGACTGAACAGGATACACTAGTTGACTCTGACCTCGAGAGAACCGGGACTTAAACATGTCTGTGTTAGACACTTTAGGCTATTATGTGATATATATATATATATATATACACACACACACATAGATAGGCCTCTCTCACGCTCAATATCTTAGACTATATTATATATGTATTATATGAATGCAGGCCTCATTCTTTCTAACGCTTTGTCTCAGAATGGCAAACACACCACCCAATTCGTCACGGTCTCATCTGTATGGATCACGAAACCCAAGGGTGGCTAGGAGGAATACTAGGTTGCCTCGAGCGGACCCATACCCCACTCACTTCACTTTGTCGGACTTAGCCACTAGGCTACACCGCCACGAGCAATGACTTAATACTATGGACATCGAACTCCAAGAAACCAACGAAAACTGGAGACTCACCTCACTCGAACGTATCAATCAAGTCTCTGAAGATCACGAAAATACAATCAACCACATGGACACTCTTGACAACCGTTTGGGTGAAACCATCGAAACTATGGAGGTTGTCCACAACCAAGTGATTGGCAACCGAAATGAAATTTCCGTTCTACAATCAAGGCTGAACCAGTGCGAGACATCTAAGGCAAGCCGAGGATGCCCTCCGAATGGTTAGCAGACTTGCAGAATCTGTGGACCACCTCACAGCACTACTGCCACAACTCAATCTACGTCAGGATTAACTTAGGCTGAATCCGTATCCTATTATGTTTTCATAGGACCTATGTAATTGGACCGGATGTAACAATTCTCGGCACTCTTGTAAAACTTCTAAGTATGTAACTTTTGAGACTCCTAACTAGAAATTGTCTGTAATCATTTGACTTTGTATTATGAATTGACAATTTCTCCCGTTATTTTAGCATGTATCACAGGTGACCAGCAGTAGGTTGGACTGCTCAATCAAGATCCATTAGCTCGAGTCAGCATGCAAACAATCAGAGATTTAGCTGCATTATTATATTTTGTATAGATTAAATATGTACATAAATCTCTCAATTTCAAACCGAGCTAATGTAAACAATATTTTGATGTAAACTTTGGTTTTATTAATATCAATGTAAAACGACGCATATAGTGGTCGTTTGCTATATATCTGTGTGCTTTGATTATTGATTAGTAACACCAAAATTATGCTTCCGCAAAACATTAAATTTGGGGGTGTTGCATCATTTTTCTCTAAAGAAGTTAAGTGATTCGAGGTATTTTAATGGTAGAGTTTTGGGTGGTTGGTGGTGTTGGTAATGGTGGTGGTGGGTTTTGAAAGAGAGAGAGATAGTGTGTGTGTTTGGTTAAATGGTGAAAATGAAATGAAGATGGGGTTGGGGTGGGTTTGGGGGCCGGTTTTGGTCTTCCAAAATGGGAGGGAAAGTTGCTAGTTTTTGTCCCCATTTTGTAGTATTTAGCCCGTATTCGTTTACCCGATCGTTAAATGTTAAAATATTTTTAATTGGTAAATTCCTAAATACGTATTCGAATATATTTTTAGTTGAGATATTTTATAGAAGTAATTTAGTTGAATTATACAATTATAACTTGTTTTATTTTAGTTCTACGGATGTGTTTCGAGTTGTTTCAGTTTACAAAACAAATGTTATTTGATACGAAGTACTTTGTAAATATTATCAACATAATATTTAATAAACGTCAACGTTATTTAATAATTTCGTATTTATTAAATAATTTGGTTCGCCAACAGTCGTACATTTTTATCGCGTTTGCTCCAGTTGTTTTATACGTATTCATACAAGTCTCAAAATATGTAATACTACGCGTATTAACTAGTTGGGCTTTGCTAGACTTATCCCTAAAATGTGTTGTGAATTCACTCTAAGTTACGGAATTCGCATAAAATGTATGCAATTAACGTTTATAATATTGTCGAAATTGCAGGGTGTTACATTATCCCCCTGTTAGTGAAATCTCATCCCGAGATTTAAAAGTCGTGTCGGAACGCCCGTCGCGTATGTTTTCCATAAAGATGTGTTCGAAAGTAGCTAAGTTTACCACGCTTTTATGTTCGAATTGACATTCGAGTAGCGTAACATTAGAGCTATATAATAGGTTGCTTAAACGTACCAATGTTAGCATAGGGATCCTCTGGTGCATCCCATGAACGCATGACGTATGCGTGTTTGCGAGCAGTTTCATTGTTGGCGATGCGGTTGCTGTTGTTCTGATTGTTGTTGGCGTTGTTGAGCTGTGGGCACTGATTTCGGTAGCGTCCTGGTTCACCACACTCGAAACAGCCAGTGTTTTGTCACCCAGGATTTGCTTGAGTGAGAGGGTTGTTTCTACATGCGTTGGCTCGGTGTCCCCATTAGCTGCACTTACCACATATAGTGCATTCGCCCTCATGATGCCTCTCGCACTTTCCACATTTAGGCCTCTTGCCTAGATAAGGTTTCGATTCAGTGTTGGTGATTGCGGCGTATGCTCTGGCATTTCCTGGATTTCTGTTTTGTTGACCCTGACGGTAGTTACCCTTACTGTTCCATTTTCGTTTGTTTTTCCCGGAATCACCAGCTTCAGTACGAGCGCGTTCACTTTTCCCAGTGACAGCTTTCAAAGTTCCAATCAGGACCGCGTCATCGGTCAAGCTTTGAGCCAGGTCAACTGAGCTCCTAATGGTAGTCAGTTTGGAGGACATCACCTTGCCTCTAATCTGTGGTGCCAAACCTCTGGTGTATCACTTAATTCGTTCATTCTCGGGAGTCACCATGTGAGGTACGAGGCGTGCGAGCTCTTGGAACCTTGTCGTGTATCCGGTAATGTCAGCACCGATCATCTGGATGTTCCAAGAAGTAGGGACTTCCTGTATGTGTGCCCAAGACGTAGGGACTTTTTGTATGTGTGCCCACGACGTAGGGACTTTCTGTATGTGCGCCCAAGACGTAGGGACTTTCTGTATGTGCGCCCAAGACGTAGGGACTTTTCAAGTTATGAAAATGTTTTTTCATAAAACATAGTTAGCGAAAATGTGTAGTTGGTCGTTCTCCAGCGAGTTCCAATTTATTTTTCGTATGAAACAACATTTCATTAACAAGAGTTGTAACAGTTGACTGCAGTCATAAATAATTTATATAGTATACATCAAATCAGTTATATAAAAGTTTGCACCCGTAGCAAAAGAGTTGACTATGTTTTCCACCCCTGTTCAAAAGTAGTAAAGTAGTAAAAGTAGGGGCTGTGAACTCACCTGTTGAGCTAAGTAAAGTGCAAGGGCTAGCAAAGCCTAAGGCCCAAGTCTAGTTCGAAACCTCCTAACGTCCTAAACGTATGAGGTTTAATAAGTATGTGGATGTTTAAGTCGACAATCCATGCTAGTGTTTGTACAACCAAGTTATGTCCAAAGCGTTCGTTTAATGTTTACGTTTGTATTTCGTAGTTGTGAAAAAGTATACGACTTGTTGGTGGTGGTTTGAAATCAACATTTCGATAATATAAGTGTGTTCGTAATGTTTGTAAAGTTCACGTATCGTATCATATGCGAGTATTCGTTTTTGGTTAAGTCCAACACTTAGTGAAAAAGATGTTGTAACACCCCCAAATTTACTGTTGCGCGGAAGCAAGCTTTGGGTGTTACTAATCAATAATCAAGCACCAAAGTAAAGCAAACAACATCTATATCCAACGTCGTACAATAGTACAAAAGTATTACATTGTTGAATCATAATAACAAGCTTCGAGTTCGAAAATGATTTCCTATAGATTCTACTACATAACCGATATACAAAAAGTAATGCAAAAGAATCTCCACAAGTTTTTATGCATACGACTCGAGCTATCAGTCCTGAGTGTGGTGCAGTCCTACTGCTGTAATGTACCTGAGATAAATGCTAAAAAGTGTCAACCAAAAAGGTTGGTGAATCTCACAGGTTTAGTATAGTAATCCTTTATGAACCGCAAGTAAAGTACCAGTAATGCCTTCGAGCATAAAAAGTAAATCAGTAACTCAGTAAATCAGTAGGTCAACACAATTACCATGAGCTCACAAGCTGAAGCTTAACAGTGTAGTGTGAATGGTACAGTCAAGTACAGCATCACATACCCCCGTGAGTGCTATCCGAACACTCATATGTAACAAGTACTAATATGCCTGTTTCTACGGTGTAATCCGTGGTAGCGCTACAACCCCAGGCAGGGATTGTCAGTCCCGAATGGATCCATTTACTAGTAATCGCGCTTAAGTCCATAACTAACAACTTATGATAGGAGGATTTCAGTGGATAAAAAGTAACTCATGTGATGTACGTAAAAGTAGTGTGTAGCAGTTTAGTACTTGTGTTCATACGTAAAACGGTAGCAAATATCTCACCCCAAGTAGAAAACAGTAAAAACGGGGCTGTAATTATTTTGTAAATAAGTGTGGCCCGTTGGTGACAGAGGTGTAATAATAATTCAAATATTATTATTATGCAATTCATTGTGCTTGTATATCTTGTAAAGCATATACAATAGTTGGTTATTTGTAACGTGATGTGTAACCGTCGTTCGGATGTAAGTCCGTGCGAGTGTAATCTCGTCTTATAAACAATTGGTTCGAGTGTAAGCTCGTGGTAGAGTGGGTGTAATCCCATCCAAGTGTATGTGTAATCTCATATGTAGTTTCGAGTGTAATCTCGTATGCATAGATATTGCCTCGAGTGTAAGCTCGTATGTGTTGAAGTTGTAGCGTATACTTCCAAAAGCATATGTGTATCATGTAAGTGTAGTGTCGTATAAGGTATAGTAGTTGTATGCATTCAATACTTAGTGTAAAAAGTATTTTAAAATTTCCATTTCGTGCGACAATATGTAACCCGACAATGCCATTCACGGACACTGTTCATGCGACAATCGCATGCTCGGACCACTGTTCGTACGACAATATATTCACGGAGTTTTGTTCATACGACAATAGTATTCACGGAATACTATTCATGCGACAATGATGATGGTATTGTCGTAGGTTTGAAGTTTTTTTCCGATTTCGTTTAAGTATTCATTTTCGTTTACTAGGTCGAACGGGTTTGGTTTGATTTCGAGTGTTATCAAGTCCGAAATTATGCATCCGAGTCTCACCCTAAAGTCCGAGAGTCAACCCTCAGTCCGACAGTCAACGAAAGTCAATTTTTACTGTTCATCCGTCAATATTTTCACGGAGTTACTATTCATCCGATAATGTATTCACGGATTTACTGTTCATCCGACAATGTATTCACGGATTCTTTGTGATTTTTATCTAAAATAGTAAACATTATCGAATCATTCTGAAATTTTTACATAAAGTTCCCACATACGTTATGTACTTCCTGAAATTTGTTTATGACTTTTGGAGGTTGTTTGATATTTTATAAAAATTCACAAAGTATCAGTGTTCAGTTTAATCCGAGATTAGACCACTTCTCACAAATCTAATTTTCTGGAGAAATGGGTGTATTTCTGGAATAAGCCAAAGAAGAACCTTTTGTATATAACAAAATTATCAAGATTTACCAAGTGGTCTCATACGTTTTTGAGGTTTAGAACTCGAGATATGGCCTCGAGAAGTAGGCGGTTTTTACTGCTCGTCAGAACAGTAAACCTATGTTACCGGAGAAAAATGTTTTCGAGTAGAAAACGGAGTCAAAAGGTCACGAGACTAATTTTTTTGGAAAGATAACTTCTTTTACTACATTCTAGGCTTAAGAAACGTCCATTTTGGTGTTGTAATAATTTTTATAAAATTCGTGGAATTGGAAACAGAATCTGGACAGGAAGGTTAACTTCCTGTTTTCGAGTTTTAATTTGTGTTTCGACTTATCTTTTGGACATATAATGGTTGAGTGGCCACTAAAACATGATTATAAACTTAAAACAAGTATTTTAGAAGAGTAGAAAAGTTCTCACAATGGTGTATGAAGAAACGGAGACGGTAGGAGTGATGTACACGCGTAGGTGATCGTTTTGGTGTCTTCGGCTTCGTTTTTCCTTCAAGAGTGAGGTGGTGGTCAATGGTGGATGACGGTGGTCTTTGGTGGTGGTAGTACTAACCTCTGGTCGTTCTAGAGAGAGAGGGAAGAGAGAAGGAGGAGAGAAATGAGTGCAATGGTGAGTGAGGGAAGTGATGGGGGTATGGGGAGTGTGTTTGGAGTGTGTAAGTCACCAAGAAGGGAAAGAAAGGGATGATCTCCCTTGTTTGCTGCAGATTTTTGTGGGTGGGGCCCACTAAATGGGTGTGTACATCATTTCCTCGAATTTGCACTCTGGGCGGTGTTCGTTTAGCCGTTCGTTTTACGTTTTAATTAATCGTATAACGTTTTATATAATACGTTTTAATAGTACGCGTGCAATCGCGATACTTTTACTTGAAATATTTTATCAAAATACTTAATAATGAGTTATAAGATATAATTTGACTTTATTTCGTCCATCGGGTGCATTTCGTGCGTTTTCGTTGCGTATGGAGTGTTTTATACGATATTTAATACGTGTAATATATTTTCTAGAGAAATGGGTGTATTTCTGGAATGAGCCAAAGAAGAACCTTTTGTATATAACAAAATTATCAAGATTTACCTAGTGGTCTCATACGTTTTTGAGGTTTAGAAATCGAGATATGGCCTCGAGAAGTAGGCGGTTTTTACTGCTCGTCTGAATAGTAAACCTATGTTACCGGAGAAAAATGTTTTCGAGTAGAAAACGGAGTCGAAAGGTCACGAGACTAATTTTTTTGGAAAGATAACTTCTTGTACTACATTCTAGGCTTAAGAAACGTCCATTGTGGTGTTGTAATGATTTTTATAAAATTCATGGAAGTGGAAACAGAATCTGGACAGGAAGGTTAACTTCCTGTTTTCGAGTTTTAATTTGTGTTTCGACTTATCTTTTGGACATATAATGGTTAAGTGGCCACTAAAATGTGATTATAAACTTAAAACAAGTATTTTAGAAGAGTGGAAAAGTTCTCACAATGGGGTATGTAGAAACGGAGATGGTAGGAGCGATGTACACGCGTAGGTGATCGTTTTGGTATCTTCGGCTTCGTTTTTCCTTCAAGAGTGAGGTGGTGGTCAATGGTGGATGACGGTGGTCTTTGGTGGTGGTAGTACTGACCTCTGGTCGTTCTAGAGAGAGAGGGAAGAGAGAAGGAGGAGAGAAATGAGTGAAATGGTGAGTGAGGGAAGTGATGGGGGTTACATTCTCCCCTTGTTAGGAGAATTTCATCCCGAAATTAACTCGTAGTCGCGGTGTGAGTAGAGTCAGTGAACAGGTATAGATGTTTCAGCCGCATTTGGTCTTCCCGTTCCCAAGTGAATTCAGGACCACGCCTCGAATTCCACCTGACTTTTACAATAGGAATACGACTCTGTTTTAAGCATTTGACCTCACGGTCTATAATTTCCACGGGTTCCTCGACAAAGTGTAGTTTGTCGTCAATGTGTATCTCATCGAGAGGTATAATCAGTGTCTCATCAGACAGACATTTCTTCAAGTTAGAAATGTGAAAGGTAGGGTGCACGCTACTGAGTTCAGGAGGTAGCTGCAGTCTATATGCCACAGGACCAATCCTTTCAAGGATTTTGAACGGTCCAATGTACCTGGGATTCAGTTTCCCACGTTTGCCAAAACGGATGACGCCTTTCCAAGGCGATACTTTCAGAAGTACTCGATCCCCAACCTGGAACTCGAGATATTTGTGTCTCACGTCAGCATAGCTTTTCTGATGGTCACACGCAACTTTCAGTCGGTTTTGTATGCCGACGATCTTTTCGGTTGTTTCGTGTAAGATTTCTGGACCGGTGAGTTGTGTATCCCCCACCTCAGTCCAACAGATAGGTGACCGGCACTTACGACCGTATAGTGCCTCGAAGGGTGCAGCTTTGATGCTGGTGTGGTAGCTGTTGTTGTAGGAAAACTCACACAAAGGTAAGTGATTTTCCCAGTTTTACCCGAAATCAACTACACAGGCTCGTAGCATATCTTCCAGTGTTTGTATGGTTCGTTCACTCTGGTCGTCAGTTTGTGGATGGTAAGCAGTACTCATGTCCAAACGAGTACCGAGAGATTTTGTAGAGATCGCCAAAAGTGAGAAGTAAATCGAGCGTCTCGGTCAGAGATAATCGAGATGGGCACGCTGTGTCTTGACACGATCTCTTTCAGGTAGATCCATGTCAAACGTTCCATCTTGTCAGTTTCCTTGATGGCTAAGAAATGCGCAGATTTAGTAAGTCGGTCTATGATCTCCCAAATGGTATCGCAACCGCTAGGTGTTTTTGGAAGTTTAGTAATGAAATCCATAGTAATCTGCTCCCATTTCCATTCAGGGATTTCCGGTTGGTGTAGCAAACCGGAAGGTTTCTGGAGTTCGGCTTTAACCTTAGAACAAGTAAAACACTTGCCAACGTAGGTAGCAATGTCGGCTTTCATGTTGGGCCACCAGTACAACTCCTTGATGCCATGGTACATTTTGTCGGGACCAGGGTGTATAGAGTACTTAGACTTGTGTGCCTCGTTCATCACCAAGTCTCGTAAGTTCCCGTAGTTGGGTAACCAGAGTTGGTCGGAGAAGTACTTGGCCCCGTTTGATTTGGTTTCAAACTGTTTATCCATGCCTCGCAAGGCCTCGTGTTTCACATTTTCAATTTTGAGTGCTTCGAGTTGAGCGGTAAAAATTTGGATTATCAGGTCGTTGTGTATAGTCATACCAAGTGCTCGGACTCGAAGGGGTTTCACTCGTTCCTTATGACTTAAGGCATCAGCAACAACATTTGCCTTGCCTGGGTGGTAGCGAATTTCATAGTCGTAATCAGTAAGTAGTTCGACCCAACGGCGTTGTCTCATGTTTAGGTCTTTTTGGTCGAAGATGTGTTGGAGACTTTTGTGGTCGGTGAAAACTGTACACTTGGTACCGTATAAGTAGTGTCTCCAGATCTTTAGGGCGAATACCACTGCCCCCAACTCTAGGTCATGAGTTGTGTAATTCTTTTCGTGGACCTTGAGTTGTCAAGAGGCGTAAGCAATGACTTTATCTCGTTGCATCAGCACGCAACCGAGACCTTGGTGTGAAGCATCACAATATACCACAAAGTCATCGTTGCCTTCGGGTAAAGATAAGATAGGTGCACTGCAGAGTTTTTATTTGAGTAGCTGGAAGGCTGACTCTTGTTTGTCAGTCCAATCGAATTTCTTTTCCTTTTGGGTCAGTGCAGTGAGAGGTTGAGCTATTTTCGAAAAATTCTCAATGAATCGCCTATAGTATTCGGTGAGTCCTAAGAACCGTCGTACCCCGATGGGTGTAGTAGGTGCTTGCCAACCCTTGATGGCTTCGATTTTTGAAGGATCAACACGAATTCCTTGACTGTCAATCATGTGTCCAAGGAATTGTACAGTTTGCATCCAGAACTCACACTTGGAGAATTTGGCATATAACTGCTCGTGCTTGAGTAGTTCTAGAATGGTTTTCATGTGTTGCGCGTGTTCTTGTTCATTGCGCGAGTGAATCAGAAGGTCGTCAATGAAAACGATGACAAACTTGTCAAGTTAAGGCTTACACACCCGATTCATAAGGTCCATGAATACTGTTGGTGCGTTGGTCAAGCCGAATGGCATCACTTGGAATTTGTAATGCCCGTAGCGAGTTCGGAAAGCTGTTTTAGGAATTTCGGTGTCACGAACTCGTAGTTGGTGATAACCTGACCTTAGATCGATCTTTGAATAAAAATTCGACCCCTAAAGTTGGTCAAACAGGTCATCAATGCGAGGTAGTGGGTAACGGTTCTTGACGGTTAACTTGTTGAGTTCACGATAGTCAATGCATATGCGGAAAGAACCATCTTTCTTTTTCACAAACAAGACCGGGGCTCCCCAAGGCGAGGAACTTGGTCGAATAAAGCCTTTATCCTGGAGTTCTTGCAGTTGAGTAGACAACTCCTGAAGTTCAGAGGGGGCTAAACGGTACGGTGCTCGTGCCACGGGTGCTGCATCGGGCACAAGGTCAATAGAAAATTCAACTTGTCTAGTTGGCGGTAGGCCATGCAAGTCTTCAGGAAAGACTTTTGGGAAGTCTCGGACAATAGGCACATCCTCAAGTCGCTTCTCCTCCGACTGTTTCTCTATAACGTGTGCGAGGATTGCCTGGTACCCTTTTCTCAAGTATTTCCGGGTTTTCATGCAAGAAATAATGTTAAGTCTCGTCCCACCGGTCTCCCCTTGTACGATTAAAGTTCCACCGGTGACGAGAGGAATACGGACAATTTTCTCAAAACAGATAATCTCGGCGCGGTGTTTGGATAACCAATCCATACCGACGATTATGTCAAAGTTGTCGATCTCGACAGGTATAAGGTCAATAGAGAATAGTTCATCATCTAAGTTCAACGTGCAGTTAGGTATCATACTATTGGCCTCAATGAGTTTGCCGTTTGCCAATTCTACTGTGTACTTAGAATCTAAGGCAACAGGTGTAGTGTTAAGTAGTGGACAAAACTCATCGGATATGAAGCTCCTATCAGTACCAGTACCAAATAACACAGAAGCAGTCAAATTGTTGAGAAGGAACGTACCCGTGACCACATTCGGGTCTTGGCGGGCATCCCTAGCGTTGAGTACAAAAGCTCTGCCCCGAGCATTGTTGTTGTTGTTGTTCCCTTTCTTGTTCTTCAATTTGGGGCAGTCACTTTTGAAATGTCCCGCAACTCCACATTCATAACAGGTTCTGGGAGTGTTGGGTTTGGAGTTGGTATTAGCAGTGTTGGTCCTGCAGTCCCTAGCAAAGTGCCCGAATCGCTTGCACTTGCTACAAGGGCAAGAACCATTATGATGAAGTTGGCACCTAGAACAGTAAGGTTTGTCCCCTTTGTAGTCCTTTCTGTTGTCGGAACTAGAGGTGTAAGTTTGATGGTTTCAGGTTTCTTAGAGGCTTGTTGGTTTTGGTTCTGGTTGCTAGAATTTCCAGACCACTTTCTCTTGTTGTTGCCAGAGGACGAGATAGGTGTTTCACGGCTAACAATCATAGCCATAAGTTCATGAGCCATACGAATGGCACTCTGAATGTCAGCGGGTTTGGATGAGGCCACGTTCCCCTGGATATTCTCCAGGAGTCCGCGTATGTACCTCTAAATGCGCTTGCGCTCAGGATCAACCATGGAAGGACACAGGAGCGCAAGTTGTTGAAATCTAGTAGTATAGCTGGTGATATCGGTACCTTGAACAGATAAATTCCAGAACTCTTCTTCCAATCGTTGGAGTTCTTCGTTTGGACAGTACTCGTCGATGAGCTTTCTCTTCAAATCCTCCCAAGGAATTTGATATGCAATGTCAACAACCACGGCATTGGCATAAGTGTTCCACCAAGTCAGGGCACCTTCAAGGAAAGTGCAGGTGGCGTACTTAACCTTGCAGTCCTCGGGACAGTTGCAAATCTGGAAGACTGATTCCATTTTCTCGGCCCATCGAATTAATCCTATGGCCCCTTCAGTACCCTTAAAGTTCAAGGTTTGCAGTTCAAGAAATCTTTGTAAGAACAGGGCCTAGGTTGGGGCCCGTTTGCAGCTGTATCATCACTGCCAGAACTCGGCTGTTGAATAGCCATGTCTTGAGCCACACTTTGGGCAATGAGTTGAGCGATCTCGGCATCGCTGTACATGTGTCTCTTTGGAGGCATAGTGCTAAATAACAACGTATGAGACATGTATGATATTTGCACAGAGTTATGATATATCACACATGTATATATACATAGGGTAGTAATATACACAACAGCACGACGTGATAATCATATTTCATTAGGTAATTAGTTGAGTTACAAGATACGAGTTTCCAAAAGATTACCAAAAGTGCGGAGTTTACAAAAGATACCGGGAATATTACATCCGGTCGAATTACAAAGATCCTAAGATAGTATAATATATTACAGGATAATTACTACACTAATCTCGGTGTAGATTCAGTCGTGGCAGCAGAGAGGTTAGGTGGTCTACAGATTCTGCAAGTCTGGTGACCATTCTGAGAGCATCCTCGGTTTCCCGCAGGCGCTTCTCGCATTCTCGCAGACTCAATTGTAAGACGGAGATCTCGTTTCGGTTACCGATTATCTGGTTATGTACGATCTCCATAGTTTGTGTGGTATCTTCCATCTGATTTTCAGTACGGTTAATGGTTTCAGACAGATCTTCTTGATCTAAGTACATTTGTGCGATGCGGCCCTGAGCCGTTAGCATCCAGTTTTCTCGAGTTTCTTGAAGTTCAATTTCCATGTCATGTAGCCTGCTCTCGTGTCGGTGTACTCGAGCAGCTAACACTGGGACAGTGTGGTATGTTGGTTCTTGTGTATACGGGGAGAGATCCATAGCAGCATATTCTCCGACATCGACGGGGATCTCAATGTGTTCTTCAATCCTCCAGGTGGCCATAGCCGCAGGTAACCAGCTCCATTGATGAGCGATTGCTCGATGGTGAGCTAAAGTAGATGGGTTACCAGTAGTGGCAGGATTGGCATAGGGGCTAGCTCGGTGTGAGCTACCAGTGCGTCTAGTCACTAGGGATTTCGAGTGGCTACGACGTGAGCGAGAGAAAGATGATGGTGTACGAGCAGTTTGCCTAGATGATGAGTCTGCCATCACTGTGGCAAAAGCGTTAGTGAGTGAGGCCTATCATATACATATATACATATATCATACAATAGCCTAGAGTGTCTAGCACAAACAAGTATAAGTCCCGTTTCTCTCTTAGTCAGAGTCAACTAGTGTATTCCTGTTCAACATAACCCCTTTCAGATTTCACATCATCTTCATTTAATTGTACATAGTTGATCAGGCTATGTTAAATTAAAGTCGTATGATGTAATCTCTGAACCAGTCATACCTAATAAGGAATTACAGCCTAACGGTCATAGTCTAGGCCCACTAATGCAACCTAGTTCGCTATAACCTTAGGCTCTGATACCAATCTGTAACACCCCCAAATTTACTGTTGCGCGGAAGCAAGCTTTGGGTGTTACAAATCAATAATCAAGCACCAAAGTAAAGCAAACGACATCTATATGCAACGTCGTACAATAGTACAAAAGTATTACATTGTTGAATCATAATAACAAGCTTCGAGTTCGAAAATGATTTCCTAGAGATTCTATCACATAACCGATATACAAAAAGTAATGGAAAAGAATCTCCACAAGTTTGTATGCATGCGAATCGAGCTATCAGTCCTGAGTGTGGTGCAGTCCTACTGCTGTAATGTACATGAGATAAATGCTAAAAATTGTTAACCAAAAAGGTTGGTGAATCTCACAGGTTGAGTATAGTAATCCTTTATGAACCATAAGTAAAGTACCAGTAATGCCTTCGAGCATAAAAAGTAAATCAGTAACTCAGTAAACCACTAGGTAAACACAATTACCATGAGCTCACACCCTGTAGCTTAACAGTGTAGCGTGAATGGTACAGTCAAGTACAGCATCACGTACCCCCGTGAGTGCTATCCGGACACTCATATGTAACAAGTACTAATATGCCTGTTTCTACGGTATAATCCGTGGTGGCGCTACTACCCCAGGCAGGGATTGTCAGTCCCAAATGGATCCATTTACTAGTAATCGCGCTTAAGTCCATAACTAACAACTTATGATAGGAGGATTTCAGTGGGTAAAAAGTAACTCATGTAATGTCTGTAAAAGTAGTGTGTAGCAGTTCAGTACTTGTGTTCATACGTAAAACGGTAGCAAATATCTCACCCCAAGTAGAAAACAGTAAAAATAGGGCAGTAAGACTCACCTGAGTCAAGCAAGTATGATACTTTCGTGTAAGTGAATAAGTATCCCAGATGTAAGTCCGTAGTGTCGGATGTAATTCCGTAGTATGGTTCTCCGAACCCTGCAACCTTCTGGCGTCCGAAACGCACAAGGTCGTAAGCAAGTAAGTAAGTTGGTGTCACGAAGGATCACCCATGCTAGTTGTCCACTCAACTAGGAAATGTCCAAGTATTTGTTTGTTCTTTTGTAATTATTTTGTAAATAAGTGTGGCCCGTTGGTGACGGAGGTGTAATAATAATTCACATATTATTATTATTATGTAATTCATTGTGCTTGTATATCTTGTAAAGCATATACAATAGTTGGTTATTTGTAACATGACGTGTAACCGTCGTTCGGATGTAAGTCCGTGCGAGTGTAAGTTCGTCTTATAAACAATTGGTTCGAGTGTAAGCTCATGGTAGAGTGGGTGTAATCCCATCCAAGTGTATGTGTAATCTCATATGTAGTTTCGAGTGTAATCTCGTATGTATATATATTGCCTCGAGTGTAAGCTCGTATGTGTTGAAGTTGTAGCGTATACTTCCAAAAGCATATGTGTATCATGTAAGTGTAGTGTCGTATAAGGTATAGTGGTTGTATGCATTCAATACTTAATGTAAAAAGTATTTTAAAATTTCCATTTCGTGCGACAATATGTAACCCGATAATGCCATTCACGGACACTGTTCATGCGACAATCGCATGCTCGGACCACTGTTCATACGACAATATATTCACGGAGTTTTGTTCATACGACAATAGTATTCACGGAATACTATTCATGCGACAATGATGATGGTATTGTCGTAGGTTTGAAGTTTTTTTCCGATTTCGTTTAAGTATTCATTTTCGTTTACTAGGTCGAACGGGTTTGGTTTGATTTCGAGTGTTATCAGTCCGAAATTATGCATCCGAGTCTCACCCTAAAGTCCGAGAGTCAACCCTCAGTCCGACAGTCAACGAAAGTCAATTTTTACTGTTCATCCGTCAATATTTTCACGGAGTTACTATTCATCCGACAATGTATTCACGGATTTACTGTTCATCCGACAATGTATTCACGGATTCTTTGTGATTTTTATCTAAAATAGTAAACATTATCGAATCATTCTGAAATTTTTACATAAAGTTCCCACATACGTTATGTACTTCCTGAAATTTGTTTATGACTTTTGGAGGTTGTTTGATATTTTATAAAAATTCACAAAGTATCAGTGTTCAATTTAATCCGAGATTAGACCACTTCTCACAAATCTAATTTTCTGGAGAAATGGGTGTATTTCTGGAATAAGCCAAAGAAGAACCTTTTGTATATAACAAAATTATCAAGATTTACCAAGTGGTCT
Source organism: Pseudognaphalium luteoalbum (assembly GCA_963422505.1). Taxonomy (NCBI): domain Eukaryota; kingdom Viridiplantae; phylum Streptophyta; class Magnoliopsida; order Asterales; family Asteraceae; genus Pseudognaphalium; species Pseudognaphalium luteoalbum. The sequence goes on from OY730195.1 coordinate 76,118,249, forward strand.
CATACGTTTTTGAGGTTTAGAACTCGAGATATGGCCTCGAGAAGTAGGCGGTTTTTACTGCTCGTCAGAACAGTAAACCTATGTTACCGGAGAAAAATGTTTTCGAGTAGAAAACGGAGTCAAAAGGTCACGAGACTAATTTTTTTGGAAAGATAACTTCTTTTACTACATTCTAGGCTTAAGAAACGTCCATTTTGGTGTTGTAATAATTTTTATAAAATTCGTGGAATTGGAAACAGAATCTGGACAGGAAGGTTAACTTCCTGTTTTCGAGTTTTAATTTGTGTTTCGACTTATCTTTTGGACATATAATGGTTGAGTGGCCACTAAAACATGATTATAAACTTAAAACAAGTATTTTAGAAGAGTAGAAAAGTTCTCACAATGGTGTATGAAGAAACGGAGACGGTAGGAGTGATGTACACGCGTAGGTGATCGTTTTGGTGTCTTCGGCTTCGTTTTTCCTTCAAGAGTGAGGTGGTGGTCAATGGTGGATGACGGTGGTCTTTGGTGGTGGTAGTACTAACCTCTGGTCGTTCTAGAGAGAGAGGGAAGAGAGAAGGAGGAGAGAAATGAGTGCAATGGTGAGTGAGGGAAGTGATGGGGGTATGGGGAGTGTGTTTGGAGTGTGTAAGTCACCAAGAAGGGAAAGAAAGGGATGATCTCCCTTGTTTGCTGCAGATTTTTGTGGGTGGGGCCCACTAAATGGGTGTGTACATCATTTCCTCGAATTTGCACTCTGGGCGGTGTTCGTTTAGCCGTTCGTTTTACGTTTTAATTAATCGTATAACGTTTTATATAATACGTTTTAATAGTACGCGTGCAATCGCGATACTTTTACTTGAAATATTTTTATCAAAATACTTAATAATGAGTTATAAGATATAATTTGACTTTATTTCGTCCATCGGGCGCATTTCGTGCGTTTTCGTTGCGTATGGAGTGTTTTATACGATATTTAATACGTGTAATATATTTTCGCAATATATTAAGGTAAATAATGTTTGCTTGGATAAATCCACATTATTTTAAATAGTTTGTCACCAACGTCCATTTATAAACAGTGTCGGACCTCGTCCGGTTCATGAGTGTAGGATTTAAACAAATCGTATGAACGTGTATGTAATTACACAAAAGGTTACGTATATTTAGATTAAAATAATACTAAATGCACGTAATTACAAGTAGTTTAGGCACTAATAATAGTCCTAAATTAGCGGGTGTTACAGATGTTATAAACCTTCTGTTTTTAGCGACACTTGAGGCGTCACTTGGCTTGGGGTAGCGACACTTAGGTTAGTGTCGCATTGAGTGACGTTCAGGGTAGAGGGCGACACTTGAGTGAGTGACGCAGGGAGTGTCGGGTGATGTTGGTTACCGACATGTAACACCCCCAAATTTACTGTTGCGCGGAAGCAAGCTTTGGGTGTTACTAATCAATAATCAAGCACCAAAGTAAAGCAAATGACATCTATATGCAACGTCGTACAAGAGTACACAAGTATTACATTGTTGGATCATAATAACAAGCTTCGAGTTCGAAAAATGATTTCCTAGAGATTCTAATACATAACGGATATACAAAAAGTAATGCAAAAGAATCTCCACAAGTTTGTATGCATGCGACTCGAGCTATTAGTCCTGAGTGTGGTGCAGTCCTACTGCTGTAATGTACCTGAGATAAATGCTAAAAAGTGTCAACCAAAAAGGTTGGTGAATCTCACAGGTTTAGTATAGTAATCCTTTCTGAACCACAAGTAAAGTACCAGTAATATCTTCGAGCATAGAAAGTAACTCAGTAAATCAGTAGGTCAACACAATTACCATGAGCTCACAAGCTGAAGCTTAACAGTATAGTGTGAATGGTACAGTCAAGTACAGCATCACGTACCCCCGTGAGTGCTATCCGGACACTCATATGTAACAAGTACTAATATGCCTGTTTCTACGGTGTAATCTGTGGTAGCGCTACTACCCCAGGCAGGGATTGTCAGTCCCAAATGGATCCATTTACTAGTAATCGCGCTTAAGTCCCTAACTAACAACTTATTATAGGAGGATTTCAGTGGATAAAAAGTAACTCATGTAATGTATTTAAAAGTAGTGTGTAGCATTTCAGTACCAGTAATATCTTCGAGCATAGAAAGTAACTCAGTAAATCAGTAGGTCAACACAATTACCATGAGCTCACAAGCTGAAGCTTAACAGTATAGTGTGAATGGTACAGTCAAGTACAACATCACGTACCCCCGTGAGTGCTATCCGGACACTCATATGTAACAAGTACTAATATGCCTGTTTCTACGGTGTAATCTGTGGTAGCGCTACTACCCCAGGCAGGGATTGTCAGTCCCAAATGGATCCATTTACTAGTAATCGCGCTTAAGTCCATAACTAACAACTTATTATAGGAGGATTTCAGTGGATAAAAAGTAACTCATGTAATGTATTTAAAAGTAGTGTGTAGCATTTCAGTACTTGTGTTCATACGTAAAACGGTAGCAAATATCTCACTCCAAGTAAAAAACAGTAAAAATGGGGCAGTAAGACTCACCTGAGTCTAGCAAACAAGTATAGCGGATGTAAGTCTGTAAGTATGTGTCGGATGTAATTCCGTAGTGTGGTTCTCCGAACCCTGCAACCTTCTGGCGTCCGAAACGCACAAGGTCGTAAGCAAGTAAGTAAGTTGGTGTCTCGAAGGATCACCCATGCTAGTTGTCCACTCAACTAGGAAATGTCCAAGTATTTGTTTGTACTTTTGTAATTATTTTGTAAATAAGTGTGGCCCGTTGGTGACGGAGGTGTAATAATAATTCAAATATTATTATTATGTAATTCATTGTGCTTGTATATCTTGTAAAGCATATACAATAGTTGGTTATTTGTAACGTGACGTGTAACCGTCGTTCGGATGTAAGTCCGTGTGAGTGTAAGCTCGTGGTAGAGTGGGTGTAATCCCATCTAGGTGTATGTGTAATCTCATATCTTCATACTTATATGTATAAGTAATAAATGGGTGCGAGTGTAATCTCGTAAGTATAGTTATTGATTCGAGTATAAGCTCGTATGCGTTCAAGTTGTAGCGTATACTTCCAAAGTATATATATATATATCATGTAAGTGTAGTGTTGTATGTATTCAATACTTAGTATAAAAAGTATTTTAAAGTTTCCATTTCGTGCGACAATATGTATCCCGACAATGACATTCACGGACACTGTTCATGCGACAATCGCATTCTCGGACCACTGTTCACACGACAATAGATTCACGAAGTTTTATTCATACGACAATAGCATTCACGGAGTACTATTCATGCGACAATGATGATGGTATTGTCGTAGGTTTGAACTTTTTCCGATTTCGTTTAAGTATTCGTTTTCGTTTACTAGGTCGAACGGGTTTGGTTTGATTTCGAGTGTTATCAAGTCCGAAACTATGCATCCGAGTCTCACCCTAAAGTCCGAGAGTCAACCCTCAGTCCGAAAGTCAACGAAAGTCAATTTTTACTGTTCATCCGTCAATAGATTCACGGAGTTACTGTTCATTCGACAATGTGATTCACGGAGTTACTGTTCATCCGACAATGTGATTCACGGATTCTTTGTGATTTTTATCTAAAATAGTAAACTTCATCGAATCATTCTGAAATTTTTACACAACGTTTCCACATATGTTATGCACTTCCTGTAATTTTTTTATGACTTTCGGAAGTTGTTTGATATTTTATAAAAATTCACAAAGTGTCAGGGTTCAGTTTAATCCGAGATTAGACAACTTCTCACAAATCTAATTTTCTGGAGAAATGGGTGCATTTCTGGAATGAGCCAAAGAAGAACTTTTTGTATATAACAAAATTACCAAGATTTCCCAAGTGGTCTTATACGTTTTTGAGGTCTAGAACTTGAGATATGGCCTCGAGAATTAGGCGGTTTTTACTGCTCGCCGGAACAGTAAACCTATGCTACTGGAGAAAAATGTTTTCGAGTAGCAAACAGAGTCGAAAAGTCACGAGACTAATTTTGTTGGAAAGATAACTTCTTGTAATACACTTTAGGCTTAAGAAACGTCCATTTTAGTGTTGTAATGAGTTTTATAAAATTCATGGAAGTGGGTACAAAATCTGGACAGGAAGGTTAACTTCCTGTTTTCGAGTTTTAATTTATGTTTCGACTTATCTTTTGGACATTAACTAGTTGAATAAGCAACATAACATGATAATATACATTATGTAAGTAAAGTACAAGAGTTTTGAAGTCTCTCAATGGTGTATGAAGAAACGAAGACGGTAGAAGTGATGTACGCGCGTTGGTGATCGTTTTGGTTTCTTCGGCTTCGTTTTTCCTTCAAGAGTGAGGTGGTGGTCAATGGTGGATGACGGTGGTCTGTGGTGGTGGTGTTTTGACTGAGAATTTCATTCAAATGGAGAGGGAGAGAGAGAGTGATACTTGGAGTGTGAAAGAGTGAAAGATTATGAGGGATGGTGGGGAGGTTTGGTTGTCTAAGTCAAGAGGGAAGGGTATGGGGGTATGGCCTCCATAATCAGCAGATTTTTGTGGGTGGGGGCTCACCCATGGGTGTGTAAATCATTTCCTCAAAGTTGTGTCCCGTGTGGTGTTCGTTTACCCGATCATTTCGCGTTTTAATTAATCGTATAACGTTTTATTCAACACGTTTTGTTAACGATTTAAAACACGATATTTTTACTTGAAGTATTTTATTAAAATACTTAATAATGAGTTATAAGATATAATTTAACTTTATTTCGTCCGTCGGGCGCGTTTCGTGCATTTTCGTCGCGGATATTTAATCCGTGTAATATATTAAAGTAAATAATGTTTGTTTGGATAAATCCACATTATTTTTAACAGTTTGTCACCAACGTCCATAGTAAATAGTGTCGGACCTCGTCCAGTTCAAGTGTGTATGATTTAAAAAAATCATATAACGTGTATGAAATTACACAGAAAGTTACATATATTTAGATTAATATAATACTAAATACATGTAATTACAAGTAGTTAGGCACTAATTAAAGTCCTAAATTAGTGGGTGTTACACGACACTTAACGAAGTGTCGCACAAGAGGCTTTGTGGCGTCACTTAGGCAAGTGACGCAAAAAGAGCGTTTTATGCGGCACTCGAGCAAGTGATGCAAAAATAGGGTTTTATGTGACACTTAATGTGTCACTTAAGTGTCGCTATACTGTTTTTAAGCCTGATGCGTCACTTAAGACTGTTCCTGAATCAGTTTAAAAACAACGAATTTTAGCTCGATTTTGGACATAATCAGTTGATAAAAACACTAAAACATGATGTATTAAGTACTATAAACAAGAAATATCAAAAGATATAATAAAATCTAAGAGTTTTCGGTAATGTCGGGATCTTACAAAGTTGTCGCGAAGAAAATACGAAAAGATGGAAATGCTCCTCTTGTTTTCGTGATCATTTTTCTCTAAAGAAGCTAAGTGATTCAAGGTGTTTTAATGGTAGATTTTTGGGTGGTTGGTGGTGTTGGTAATGGTGGTGGTGGGTTTTGAAAGAGAGAGAGATAGTGTGTGTGTTTGGTTAAATGGTGAAAATGAAATGAAGATGGGGTTGGGGTGGGTTTGGGGGCCGGTTTTGGTCTTCCAAAATGGGAGGGAAATTTGCTAGTTTTTGTCCCCATTTTGTAGTATTTAGCCCGTGTTCGTTTACCCGATCGTTAAATGTTAAAATATTTTTAATTGGTAAATTCTTAAAAACGTATTCAAATATATTTTTAGTTGAGATATTTTATAGAAGTAATTTAGTTGAATTATAAAATTATAACTTGTTTTATAATAGTTCTACGGATGTGTTTCGAGTTGTTTCAGTTTACGAAATAAATGTTATTTGATACGAAGTACTTTGTAAATATTATCAACATAAAATTTAATAAACGTCAACGTTATTTAATAATTTCGTATTTATTAAATAATTTGGTTCGTCAACAGTCGTATATTTTTATCGCGTTTGCTCCAGTTGTTTTATACGTGTTCATACAAGTCTCAAAATATGTAATACTATGCGTATTAACTAGTTGGGCTTTTCTAGACTTAACCCTAATATGTGTTGTGAATTCACTCTAAGTTACGGAATTCGCCTAAAATGCGTGCAATTAACGTTTATAATATTGTCGAAATTGCGGGGTGTTACATTATCCCCCTGTTAGTGAAATCTCGTCCCGATATTTAAAAGTCATGTCGGAACGCTCGTCGCGTATGTTTTCCGAAAAGATGTGTTCGAAAGTGGCTAAAGTTTACCACGCTTTTATGTTCGAATTGACATTCGAGTAGCGTAACATTAGAGCTATATAATAGGTTGCTAAAACGTACCAATGTTAGCGTAGGGAACCTCTGGTGCATCCCGTGCACGAATGACGTATGCGCGTCTGCGAGCGGTTTCGTTGTTGGCGATGCGGTTGCTGTTGTTCTGATTGTTGTTGGCGTTGTTGAGCTGTGGGCACTGATTTCGGTAGCGTCCTGGTTCACCACACTCAAAACAGCCAGTGTTTTGTCACCCAGGATTTGCTTGAGTGGGAGGGTTGTTTATACATGCGTTGGCTCGGTGTCCCCATTGGCTGCACTTACCACATATAGTACATTCGCCCCCATGATGCCTCTCGCGCTTTCCACATTTAGGCCTCTTGCCTAGATGAGGTTTCGGTTCAATGTTGGTGATTGCGGCGTATGCTCTGGCGTTTCCCGGATTTCTGTTTTGTTGACCCTGACGGTCGTTACCCTTACTGTTCCATTTTCGTTTGTTTTGCCTGGAATCACCAGCTTCAGTACGAGCGGGTTCACTTTTCCCAGTGATAGCTTTCAAAGTTCCAATCAGGACCGCGTCATCGGTCAAGCTTTGAGCCAGGTCAACTGCGCTCCTAAAGGTAGTCGGTTTGGAGGACATCACCATGCCTCTAATCTGTGGTGCCAAACCTCTGGTGTATCACTTAATGCGTTCGTTCTCGGGAGTCACCATGTGAGGTACGAGGTGTGCGAGCTCTTGGAACCTTGTCGTGTATCCGGTAATGTCAGCACCGATTATCTGGATGTTCCATAGCTCAGTTTCGAGTTTCTGAAGCTCACTAGGAGAGCGAAACTCTTCCATCGTCATCTGTTTTAAAGTCTCCCACGAGATGGAGTAAGCAGTTGTGCGTCTAAAGAATTGGACTTGGGCGTTTCACCATGTCAACGCTTTGTAGGTGAGAGTACACATGGCGTATTTCACCATGTTCTCGGTTGCGCAGTCGCTGATGTCGAGGACCGATTCCATTTTCTCGATCCAGTGGACTAGGCCGATGGCCCCTTCAGTCCCAGTGAAGGTGCTGGGTTTGCAAGTTTGGAAGGTTTTGTATGAACACCCTCGTTGGGTATTTGGCGGTGTTTCACTGTTGACGGGAGTGGTTCCACTGTTGTGCACCACATTATCACGATTGCGGCTTCCTCATACTGGGCAATTGCTTCTGCCACACGTCGTTCGATGATCTGTTCAGTGGTTTCAACGACAGGAGGTGTAGGTGCTTGGTGACCGTTTCGGGTCTTTCTTTGTTTAGGCGGCATGATGATGTTTTGCGATGAAGGAAATGCAGAAGTCAACGCCAATGAAAAGGATGTGAAGAATAAAGTTTCACTTAGTTTTAGTTATCGAATATTAAGAAAGATTGACAAGATCCCCATCACGTATCTTACGACTATGAAATGCCCATATGTACTTAGTATAATATAATCACGTTGGCCAGGCGTCATTATATGATGCTAAATACATACTTCTTTTCATCAACCGCTTAATACGATCAGGTTCACACGAGATCAGAGTGAGTTTGAATGAATCAGATGCAGCACGGTTCAATTAATGGATTACGCGTATCGATGAGTTGTAACGATAGTTAAACGTATGCAAATGTGTGTTTGCATGTGCGTTCTAGCGAAGGCTATAGTCTAGGTATCTAAGGTCTCTAAGTCACCTAAGAAATCTAGTTCGCCATAACTAATGGCTCTGATACCAATCTGTCACACCCCCAAAATCATTTAATTAAGTTTATCAGAAGTTTGCAGAAGCATTAGATCGAGTGGGGGTGTCGACGTATACAAAGTACATGCATACATATCAGAGCATATGATTACAACCGAACATATATATTAAGATGCCAAGAGTAATAGTTACAAAGTTTTACGATTCATCAAATCCTACAAGTATAAAAATAGTTAAGTTGTACAAAAGTGGATTTCGTAAATATGACTAAAATAAATTAGTTATACAAAAGAAATCCATGTGTTTCAAAGAGTTGGCATCCTAAAGCTTTACGGGTTGCCTAGTTTCCATCTGTGTAGGCGGTAGTCTTATGTGCAGCTAATTCCCTGAAAAACATAGTAAAAGTCAACAACGAGGTTGAGTGAATTCACAGGTTTTATGTTCGCGTATAAAGTTTGATCAACCAGTATGTTTGTAACGTTTTGCCAAAAACCAGTAAAGTTCATCAACATGAAGTTTCGTGGGGATGTCACCCAAAAGTATAGTTAGAAAAGCTTGTCTAAGAAGTAGGACCTTTCAAATGTTGCCCAAGTAGTAGGCACTAAAACATTTGTCCAAGAAATAGGACTTAACAATATCTGCCTAAGAAGTAGGGACTTTCTATGTGCCCAAGACGTAGGGACTTTTTCGTATGAAATACCATTTCATAAACAAGAGTTGTAACAGTTGACCGCAGTCATAAACAATTTATACAGTATACATCAAATCAGTTATATAAAAGTTTGCACCCGTAGCAAAAGAGTTGACTATGTTTGCAACCCCTGTTCAAAAGTAGTAAAGCATTAAAAGTAGGGGCTGTGAACTCACATGTTGAGCTAAGTAAAGTGTGAGTGCTAGCAAAGCCTAAGGCCCAAGTCTAGTGCGAAACCTCCTAACGTCCTAAACGTATGAGATTTAATAAGTATGTGGATGTCTAAGTCGACCATCCATGCTAGTGTTTGTATAACTAAGCTATGTCCAAAGCGTTCGTTTAATGTTTACGTTTGTATTTCGTAGTTGTGAAAATGTATACGACTCGTTGGTGGTGGTTTGAAATCAACATTTCGATAATGTAAGTGTGTTCGTAATGTTTGTAAAGTTCACGTATCGTATCATATGCGAGTATTCATTTTCGGTTAAGTCCAACACTTAGTGAAAAAGATGTTATAAACCTTCTGTTTTTAGCGACACTTGAGGTGTCACTTGGCTTGGGGTAGCGACACTTAGGTTAGTGTCGCATTGAGTGACGTTCAGGGTAGAGGGCGACACTTGAGTGAGTGATGCAGGGAGTGTCGGGTGAGGTTGGTTACCGACACTTAACGAAGTGTCGTAAATGAGGCTTTGTGGCGTCACTTAGGCAAGTGACACAAAAAGAGGGTTTTATGCGACACTTAATGCGTCACTTAAGTGTCGCTATATTGTTTTTGGGCCTGACGCGTCACTTAAGACTGTTCGTGAATCAGTTTAAAAACAACGAATTTTAGCTCGATTTTGGACATAATCAGTTGATAAAAACACTAAAACATGATGTATTAAGTACTATAAACAAGAAATATCAAAAGATATAACAAAATCTAAGAGATTTCGGTAATGTCGGGATATTACAAAGTTATCGCGGAGAAAATACGAAAAGATGGAAATGCTCCTCTTGTTGTTGTGATCATTTTTCTCTAAAGAAGCTAAGTGATTCGAGGTGTTTTAATGGTAGATTTTTGGGTGGTTGGTGGTGTTGGTAATGGTGGTGGTGGGTTTTGAAAGAGAGAGAGATAGTGTGTGTGTTTGGTTAAATGGTGAAAATGAAATGAAGATGGGGTTGGGGTGGGTTTGGGGGCCGGTTTTGGTCTTCCAAAATGGGAGGGAAATTTACTAGTTTTTGTCCCCATTTTGTAGTATTTAGCCCGTGTTCGTTTACCCGATCGTTAAATGTTAAAATACTTTTAATTGGTAAATTTTTAAATACGTATTCGAATATATTTTTAGTTGAGATATTTTATAGAAGTAATTTAGTTGAATTATAAAATTATAACTTGTTTTATTTTAGTTCTACGGATGTGTTTCGAGTTGTTTCAATTTACGAAATAAATGTTATTTGATATGAAGTACTTTGTAAATATTATCAACATAAAATTTAATAAACGTCAACGTTATTTAATAATTTCGTATTTATTAAATAATTTGGTTCGCCCACAGTCGTATATTTTTATCGCGTTTGCTCCAATTGTTTTATACGTGTTCATACAAGTCTCAAAATATGTAATACTATGCGTATTAACTACTTGGGTTTTGCTAGACTTATCCCTAAAATGTGTTGTGAATTCACTCTAAGTTAGAAAATTAGCCTAAAATGCGTGCAATTAACGTTTATAATAATATCGAAATTTCGGGGTGTTACACCATGCGTGACCGTCAGAAGAGTTATGCTGACGTGAGACGCAAGCATCTCGAGTTCCAGGTTGGGGATCGAGTATTACTTAAGGTGTCACCTTGGAAAGGTGTCATTCGTTTCGAAAAATGTGGGAAGTTAAACCCCAGGTACATTGGACCTTTGAAATCCTTGAAAGGATTGGTCCCGTGGCATATCGGTTGCAGCTACCTCTCGAGCTTAGTAGCGTGCATCCCACCTTTAACATTACTAATCTTAAGAAATTTATGTCTGATGAGACACTCATTATTCCTCTTGACAAAATCCGTATCGATGATAAACTTCATTTCGTCGAGACGCAAGTAGAAATCATTGACCGTGAGGTCAAACAGTTGACACAAAGTCGTATTCCCATCGTTAAAGTCAGGTGGAATTCGCGACGTGGTCCCGAATTCACTTGGGAATGGGAAGACCAAATGCGACTCAAGTACCCACAATTATTCACAGACTCCACTTCATCCACGGCTCAGAGCTAAATTTCGGGACGAAATTCTCTTAACAAGGGGAGAATGTGACACCTGATGGCACCCGAAAGCGTCGGTGTCGTTGATTGCAACTTAATCGGGCGCCATCAGGGGTTTTAAAATTTATAATTAGCGGGGCTTAAATTATATGTACTACCTACTCTGGTTAGTAAGCGGTAAGTATAACCTAAGATCTTTCTATGAATCCAAACGTGTGGGTAAATTAAAGTTGGCACTTTCGGTAGGGAAGTATCTAGGATGGAACAAAGTAGGTAGGTTTGGGGGTTAAAGACAAGTAATTTAAAATGCAGGAAATTAAAGTACAGGAAAGCAGATAAAGATAAATATGTGATTGTTGAGATTTCGATAATTAATATTTCGGGATGACAGAAAAAAATAGGGATGATACTAATGTGGCAACCAAACTAGTAGGCGTAAACTCTAGAACCCTACCAACTCAATTTGCCATTAGCATGTCACTAGGAACTAGGTTATCATGATTCTGATTGGAGCAATACGCAAACTTCCAATACTTATCTAGTTGAAAGATAAGCAACCTATTTTGGTTCTATACCGAGGTTCATGAATCAGTAGCGTATCATCTCATAGGTCCGACCGTTCTTAACTCCTAAGGTAGTTTACTGTTCTATTAGCATGCAGATTAATAACTTTGTATGTTTAGACCGCCGATTTTATAAGATTTAGTGTTTTAAGATTACGACTTTGATCTTATTCCAAAATCCTGTCATTATTCATTTAAGCTCTAGTTACTTCGACTTATGATTCAAATCTCTCCTTTTCAAACAGTTATACATCCCCGGATTATTCGCAGTTTGTTAAAACGTGTTTCATATGCGGACCATGCCTTTCAATGATAGACAGTGTACTTTACACAGTAATTCCACGGTTTCTCATATCAACATGCGGTCAAGAGTAATTGACAGTGAAGGTGACACTCTATCTAACTAAATATAAAGCGGTGCATAAATGTAAACCTAATATATACAACGAGTGGTTTCAATGTGTCTAACTTATTGCATGTCATGGGTACAGATAACTACTTACCATAATTAAGGTTGATCAGGTCCTAATTACTAGGTTGCAGTCACGTGGATAACCAGAAAGGGTAATCCATAAATTAAACTTGAATTCATAAAGTCTTGACGCTACAAGGGTTACTAATTCCTATATTATCTGAACGTATTTCACGAACATCATTTTATAGTGTTTTGACTTTCGCAGGATATACCAATTAGTTGTGAAGTTGTATTACCCCTTGGGGATTTCAACTATTAAACCAGAGCTGATTCCAGAGATATAACTACCTTCGGTCGTTTACCGACTTCCATACATTTGTACTCCGCCTTAAAGCGTTTCCAGTACTATATCGGATAAACAGTCGAATAGGGGCCGTCACATCTCTTTACGATTGTCGTGCATTAATTATATAATGTCATCCTTACTTATAATTATCTACATCATCAACAACCACAATAATAAACTACTCGCAATTCATGGCAATAAATATATCACATACCAAGCAATAACACATATTTAAAATATGGAATAAAATAAGTATGATAAAGGTTTAGATATCACCCGGAAATAAATGTGTAGCAGTGTATTATTATGATTAACAACTCGTGTACTCGTACAAAGATGAATCTTCAAACCTCCTAACGTTCCTTCTAGCCTTTATACTAATCCGAAGATTAATTACAATAATCCTAAACTATAAGAGAAATTAGTGGAAATGGAGAAGGAGTTTGTGGAAGTATTAGAATGTAGAAGTGTATTCTTAAGTGTGTGTTAAAATGAGACTTAGGGGCTGCTATTTATAGGGAAAATATGGCTCACATTAGCATCCCTAGGCTCACATTAGCAAAAGTAGCGAAAGGTGGTGCACCAGGTACGAAAAAGTAGCGAAAGGTGGTGGACCAGGTACGAAAAAGTAGCGAAAGGTGGTGCACCAGGTACAAGCAAGGACGAAAAAGCGCAAAAAAGATGGGAGTGTGGAGGCCGGCGCCGCCTGGCTGCTGGCCGGCGGCGGCCAGCTGCCACCCGTCCCGGTCCGTCGTCTTACGTTGCGTTGCTTAATTCACGCGTATCTTCGTCGTTATGCGTCCGTTTGCATTGATTCTTTTTGCGTTGGATTTGTAATTCAAAAACGAAGACTTTGATGTAAAGATATCCAGAAAATATGTCTCTTATCTCTAGATGTTGCGTACGAATCATTTGGATCTTCCGGCGAGCGTAGAATCTTCATTCTTTATCCGTTTTTGTTGATTCTTCTTCTGTTGGATTCGTAATTTAAAAACAAATATCTTGGTTGAGATGGATGTTGATGATGGGCACTTTTGTCTTGAAATCTCATTTTGATGCCTTGAATCTTCAAACGTGTGTGGAATCTTCGTTTTTCACCCGTTTTGCTTGATTTTTATCGTGCAACCTTGTTTTTACCCTCTTGGCATAATATCATTGATTTGTAGTGGTTTTGAGTTTAAAATGCCAAGAATCGTTCCAGAATGAGAGAGATATCGGTAGTAAAAACATGACTTTTTACGCGATATCAAGTATCCCACACTTAGAACTTTGCTTGTCCTCAAGCAAACTCATTCTTAAAAAAGCTTCTGGAAGGATTCTAGTTGCATTAGTTTTTAGAGATACCATTTTTCAAAGAATATAAAGTTACAGTTATGAAAGAGTTTTCACCGGAAACTAAAGGTTTATAGAATTTGATACCTTCTTCGAGCAACATAAATGATGATCATGACTAGGCAATCCTCACAAGTGGGTCACTCAAATCACTCAAGTGTTTAGGGTTTCCTACTTACTAGTGTCAATCACTCAGATAGCCTGTCATGCAGCATTCTCGTCATAGGCTTGATCGAGAATCAGATCTCTATCACTTTTGATGAGGACGGTACTAACCTTTCGAGATATCTTGGAAGGAATCGGATGTTTTGGGTTGAAGAAGGTGTGAGGGTTTTCCTTGTATTTTCTCGAAACTTTTCTTGAGAGAGTTTCTTTGGAATTTCTCAGATTTTGAAAGGACTACATAGCCTTTTCTTTCTTTTTCTTTGGAATTTTTCTTTTCTTGGCCCTTTTACTTGATCCTTGGGCTTTTAAGTTTCTTCTGACAGCTTTTGCTGAATTTCTTTTTCTTGGAGCTCCTTTTACGGATGATGCTCATCCTTTGGGGAACGCTCCGATATATATTATGGCTTTGTGTTAGGCTGCAGAAGTCTTGGAAAATCAAGAGTATCTTTGAGAGTTCTTCGGAAAATGAAACTTCTGTAGGTTCGGGATGAATATTAGGAGGTTTTGATTGGGTGTGAAGAGTGAAGGTTGAGTGGGTGGATGTTTAATGGTGGAAGGGCGTTTGGATTCCTTAGAAGTTATCAAGATGGGTTGTACCTACGCCACGTATGGCACTCATCGGTGTGATCTCGAAATGCATTACAAGAGCAAGTTCTAATTCAAATGCATACATCAGCGCACATATGAAACGAAAAGTGAAGCATTTTAGAGATGAATGCTAATGATGGGCTCAATCCTCACGAATTGAATGTTTTGGTCAATGTGTGCCTAGCCATGTGTTTCCCTGTTCGTCCATATCTTATTCTAAAATAGTTTTGTTTTGTTGTCAAAACTCGTTTCTTGCTGTAATTTATAATTTTGAAAGATAGGATTTCTAAAGAACGATGTTTTTGAATCTAAAAATTTGAAATTTTATCCATTTTTAGCCTTTTAATGAAATTATTGTTTGATTTACGGACAAGAGGTAAAAACTTGCGGTTGAAGGCCGTATATCCCACACTTAGAGGAACATTGTCCCTAATGTTCGAATCTATTCGTTGAGTACTTCTTGTTGAAGTATCCCATACTTTAGAGATTCTACTTATTTTCGGATTGTTTCGTAAGTGTAGTGTGGTTTTGATTATCCCACACTTAGTGTTTGGAATATCGGATGAGATAATCAATTCTTTAAACGGGTAGAGGGTTTTGGAACGGTGTATCACTTTTACTGTGCACGTTGTTGGTTACTGTCTGTGGCTAGTAGCTTATGGCTCTCGGCATTCTTCATTGTGTGGTCCACAGCTCCCCTTGCTTTGGTCTTCTATAGATAGTTTCTCAAACAAACCACTCAAGCGGAGCAATCTATTGCTCGGCTGGTGGTGATACTGCGGATGATGATACTATAGGTCCAGGAGATGTCTCATATGATGAAGAATCATCATGCGGATAGTGGGTGCCTTTGTATGATGCATCTCAATTAGCCTCTGCATCTAGTGTACCTATGGTGAATACTCCATCCTGTATCAAATGGTCGAAGCTGTCAAGTGGAATCTCAGGTGTCCTCTGCTGGGAGTGTCCTCTGAATAAATCAGTCTATCTATGAGAGGATACTGGATCAATCGGTGCATCTGCAGGGCTGGTGCTCCTGAGAATCCTGTGACTCTGAACAATGGTGGCTCGTGTAGGGGTTTTGGATATCCTACTGCCTCTCGAAGTCTGACCTCTAGCCGAACCAACAATAGAAGGAACATGCTCTCTCTGAATAGGAACCTGTGTTGGTGGTGCTTATGGCCTAGGTGGAACTGTGCGAGGTGGTAAACCATGGCCACGGTCAAGAACTGGATGTCGGTGAGGTGCTGGAGTAGGAACTGCAGGGGGATATAAGTGTTGTGGTGCTCGGCCCAACCCACAGGGTAAGTCAGGAAGTGGGCTCACTGGTATCCCTGCTGATTGTTGTCTCATAGCCTTATAACATCGGACCTGCATCTTCATCAGCCAGTACCAATAGTCTGACCCTGGTGGTGTCCCATAGTGGTATATGTAAGGTGGCACCCGAGATCTAGGAGCTGGGGTGGAAGGTCCCGCTCTAGTAGGATGTGGCACTACTGGTGGTGGTGCAATTGGGTCGTCATAATCATCCATATCTTTGTCTGAATCTGAGTCTGAATCTGAGTTATTTGGGTCTTTTGGTTGATGCCTCTTTCTTCCCTCTTTTGGTAAAATTAGACCTGGTACCAATTCATCCATACTTTCTGCGTCTGATGATCGTGCCCTGATGTAAACTGTGTCGTCTCTCATAATCTTGAGTATATCCATGCTCCTAAGGAACTCATAATCTATCAGGTGGGCACTCCATACTGGCAGGCTTTTGAATTTTTCTACCTCTATCGTCTTAAGCAATCCCATTCTGCGAATCAGCCTTGTAATTATTGGACCCATATATGATCTCTTTGCACCAAAATCCTTTTCTTCCAGAATCCGCTGGGCAACTAAATGGGCAACCTGAATATTCCTCTTCTCTAGGATGCATGTCATCATGGCAATATCAAATCTGGCAACTCGACTGCTTGTCATGTATTTTCCATCAAATGAACAAGCTATCAGCTTGTGTAGGATTTGTAAGACTGGATCTCTGAGTTTAGTAGCTTTTATTCCCGAGAAATATGTTGCTGATAATAACTTACTCCGTGCCTCGGATGGTGTGGTCGAGATGGATATCGAAGTGGCTCCATTAGTGAACAGTGGGGAATGTATCTCCTCAGGTGTGTATAGATCCAAATGTTGTGCGAACTGAGCCAATGACAAGGTAAATGAACTTCCCATGTATCAAAATGTGATTGAACTGTCTCCAACTCTACTCCTTGTCTTAAATGTGTATGTGGTCATGAACTCGGTAACCATTTCCATGTATACCGGTTCATCAATGCTGAACAGTTTCTTGAAGAACTCGAATTGCTGACCCTCAACTTGATAACTGAGTAGGTTCTCTAGTCTTTGTTTGAATCCCAATACTTGCAACTTTTCCCAGTCCACATATCTAAAACGTCCGAGCTTTTTGTCTCTCCAAATGCATGCCATCTGGTCGTGATCAGGTGATGCACTAAGATAGGCGAGAGATCCTGTAAGTGGTCGTTCTGAGTTTAGTTTTTTCTTCTTCGGCGACATAGTACCTGAGAACATGAGAGATTTAAATTAATGGATTCTCAAGAAGGAGAAAATTTAAAGCACTTATTGAAATTTCCAATGGAAGATTTGAAATGAGGGCTTTAAATTTTTGACAATCCAAAGATTACAGTAAATATCAAATGTCCTCAAGTAACCAATAATTAGTTTAAACAAATAATAAGGCAATCATTAATAAGTGAAAAATACATAGTCATGAAATGGCAATAGCTTTATTGTGAAGTAATGCAATTTACAAAGTTTGGTGTTACCCATTATTTCACTGTCTATAATTATCGGTAGGTTTTGATTTTAAAAAGTTCAAGTTGAAGTAAGGTTTAAAAATTCAATTGATTTGTTTTACGAATGCAATACTTCAATTTGACTTTTTAGGTCAAAGCTTATTTCAAATAATAACTTCGTATGCCAAAATTATATCCTATGCATGTAAATATGACCTAAACTATTTCAATCATTTCCTATTTGGTAAACAAGCTAGGTCATGCAATAAGAGTTATGTCATCCATGTGTTTGATTTTATTCAAGACTTTTATTTTCACAATAATGATTTTCTAGTTATTTTGCCTACTTTTACTAGTCAAGCAAGTACAAGATTCTAGTGAGCAAGAATTGTCAAGTAATTTTAATTTACTATTCTATTCAAGCAAGCTAGTTAATCTTTTGTAGATTTTCAAAAATCAACTTGCTAATCCTAATTCATCCGCATTGTGCAATTAACATAGAGTAATCATTCAAATCACCATGATTATTTAAATACCTAACTACTACACTTAAGCATGCAAAATCATAGACTTAGTTAATAGGTCAAAGTTCTTCCTTTTAATAAAGTCAAACATGAGTGGATTAGCATGGCTAAGTGGTAGTAGTATGTAATTTCTAAGCATTCAACCAAGAAAAGTAGCAATTCCTAGTTACTAACTTAGCTAATTTCACAAAATAGGATATTCAAAGTTCAAAGTAGGTTTCTTATGATCATACCTTTATTGTAGTGCGTAAAACTTCAAAACAAATGTACAATCGAGAATGATATGCAACGAGGAGTTCAAAAGGACGCAAAGTTATAGAGTTTGATGGAGATTTAATGGTGGTTCATGGTGGTGTGGGTGGAGGTGTGTGGGTGTGGAGGTGGTGGCCGGCCATGGGGATCAAAAAGGAGGAAGAAAATGTTTTTGTTTTGGAATTATGGGAGTGCATGGAAGTCTTAATGGTCCTCTAGGAATATATGTCCTAGTTCCAAGTACCATATTCCTTACATGGTCCCTATTGTACTTTTAAATTAATAATCTAAGTTAACTTCTAATGTCCTATTAATAATGATTACGAATCCTAAGTGTATTTATTGTGACTTGTTACTTTTTAGTTTCTTGTCACGTTATAAATGATTTAGGGAACGCGCACATTTTTGCGGGACGATTATAATCAACCTAAAGCATTAACTTAAGTTATTTATTATACATATATTATTATTTCTTTCTCTCTTTTTTTAACAGAAACTTTCAAAAATTATAAAAAAAATAAGTTCGTTTAAAGTTGCGAGCCTCGACCTTTTAGGAAAGAATCATTTCATGATTTGTTCTGATCTCTTTGTAGAGAAAGGGTCGAGATTTGTTCCCTTAGATGAACGTTTTTAGGCACAAAACATTTTGAAAGCTCCCAGATGAAGTTATAAATTAAATAATGACTGTTCTCTATGTCCTCTAGGGTTTCTCTTTCTTCATATCCTAAATTGACAAGATCACTAATTAAGTTATTATATGCCTTTCTTATCTTCTTAGGGTTCGACAATCCGTTGCGAGGTCCTTGATTCTTGTAATGTAGATCATGATTGAGTTTATCCATGATTTCCAGGAATGCTTTATCTTCTTGCGAATCAGGTTCTCCGGTTGTAGAATTGACTATTCTTACGCGTTTACTGATTAGGGCTTTTTGTGTGGAAGTGAAGGGGTATTTGGTGAAAGCAAAGATTTTAACAAGCTTAACGTGAAGGTCTTTCCGTTTAGCGAAGAAAGCAGTGTCATGTCTTTTGGTGGAATCAGGAAAAACGTCTCGCAATTTTGAGATCAAGTAAGAAGCGGGGTCAACAAAGAATGGAATTTTACTAGGGATGATGATAGGAATCATCGGGTCCCGTTCTACCCAAAACTCAAGTTCATTGATCATTACAATGACATTATGATTGATTAATATCATAGATATTGGTTGAAAATCCATTTCGGCAAGTGATTCAAAAAGTAGATCTAGATCTGCTATGAACTTTATTTCTTGGTCTCTGAAATTGGTGGAAGTGCTTTCACATTCATGATTTGACAGGCGAGATAAGAATTTGAGTTGTTCGTCAAGATTGGTAATCTTTTCTCGTTGGTTATATGAAAATGGAAAGTCGGAGGAGTCTAATTTCCTAACGAATGCCCTATAAACATCTATTCTGTGAGAAGGATTAAAGGATGCACCGAGGTGGCGTTCTTCAGAACAAGGTTTCTATGGCTCAACTGATGGAACTTTATCCACCACTCGATAGATGGTGTATTCATGTTCTTATGAAAGGAATGGAAAGATGCCGTCATTACGAGAATTTGACAGAGTGTTGCCATACACTGACGTTTCAGGAATGAGGGTGATTAAGTCACATAATTTCGGAGGTCTTTCTTCGTAATCTTCTTCGGAAGGACTATCGAAGTGGACATAATTTGGTATTTGAGGCGAATGCAAAGTTGGAAAGTGATCATCTAGAGATGATGCCAGGTCAGGCAACTGATCCGTGTCATCAAAGTCCAGGCAATGTTTTGGAATAGAAAGTGAGGTCCTAAATTCTTCTAGGGTTTTGTAGGTTTCTTTAGCTTTAGAGGAAGAGGGTGAAAAGAAATCAGATCCTATTTCTCCTACTAAGTAGTAAAAGAATTCCATATCGTCCATTGCTATTAGTTCATCTTTTGAAATGAGGTAAGAAGTGGGTTTTCAAGTTGTCATTTTAAACTAATATTATCCTAATTAACTAACGCTAAACTAATACTAAATTAATAATTAATACTAAATTACTCAATTTAACTTCCAAAAGATACCTGGAGAGGTTTCATTCGAAAGGATCTCCTAAATACTACTACTTAAGGTGGCTTTAAATTGTATGTTTGTGATTCCCCGACAGCGGTACCAAAAACTTGATGGCACACGAAAGCGTCGGTGTCGTTGATTGCAACTTAATCGGGCGCCATTAGGGGTTTTAAAATTTATAATTAGCGGGGCTTAAATTATATGTACTACCTACTCTGGTTAGTAAGCGGTAAGTATAACCTAAGATTGTTCTATGAATCCAAACGTGTGGGTAAATTAAAGTTGGCACTTTCGGTAGGGAAGTATCTAGGATGGAACAAAGTAGGTAGGTTTGGGGGTTAAAGACAAGTAATTTAAAATGCAGGAAATTAAAGTACAGGAAAGCAGATAAAGATAAATATGTGATTGTTGAGATTTCGATAATTAATATTTCGGGATGACAGAAAAAAATAGGGATGATACTAATGTGGCAACCAAACTAGTAGGCGTAAACTCTAGAACCCTACCAACTCAATTTCCCATTGGCATGTCACTAGGAACTAGGTTATCATGATTCTGATTGGAGCAATACGCAAACTTCCAATACTTATCTAGTTGAAAGATAAGAAACCTATTTTGGTTCTATACCGAGGTTCATGAATCAGTAGCGTATCGTCTCATAGGTCCGACCGTTCTTAACTCCTAAGGTAGTTTACTGTTCTATTAGCATGCAGATTAATAACTTTGTATGTTTAGACCGCCGATTTTATAAGATTTAGTGTTTTAAGATTACGACTTTGATCTTATTCCGAAATCCTGTCATTATTCATTTAAGCTCTAGTTACTTCGACTTATGATTCAAATCTCTCCTTTTCAAACAGTTATACATCCCCGGATTATTCGCAGTTTGTTAAAACGTGTTTCATATGCGGACCATGCCTTTCAATGATAGACAGTGTACTTTACACAGTAATTCCACGGTTTCTCATATCAACATGCGGTCAAGAGTAATTGACAGTGAAGGTGACACTCTATCTAACTAAATATAAAGCGGTGCAGAAATGTAAACCTAATATATACAACGAGTGGTTTCAATGTGTCTAACTTATTGCATGTCATGGGCACAGATAACTACTTACCATAATTAAGGTTGATCAGGTCCTAATTACTAGGTTGCAGTCACGTGGATAACCAGAAAGGGTAATCCATAAATTAAACTTGAATTCATAAAGTCTTGACGCTACAAGGGTTACTAATTCCTATATTATCTGAACGTATTTCACGAACATCATTTTATAGTGTTTTGACTTTCGCAGGATATACCAATTAGTTGTGAAGTTGTATTACCCCTTCGGATTCCAACTATTAAACCAGAGCTGATTCCAGAGATATAACTACCTTCGGTTGTTTACCAACTTCCATACATTTGTACTCCGCCTTAAAGCGTTTCCAGTACTATATCGGATAAACAGTCGAATAGGGGCCGTCACATCTCTTTACGATTGTCGTGCATTAATTATATAATGTCATCCTTACTTATAATTATCTAAATCATCAACAACCACAATAATGAACTACTCGCAATGCATGGCAATAAATATATCACATACTAAGCAATAACACATATTTAAAATATGGAATAAAATAAGTATGATAAAGGTTTAGATATCACCCGGAAATAAATACTTAGCAGTGTATTATTATGATTAACAACTCGTGTACTCGTACAAAGATGGATCTTCAAACCTCCTAACGTTCCTTCTAGCCTTTATACTAATCCGAAGATTAATTACAATAATCCTAAACTATAAGAGAAATTTTAGAGTGAGAAAGTGGAAATGGAGAAGGAGTGTGTGGAAGTATTAGAATGTAGAATTGTATTCTGGAGTGTGTGTTAAAATGAGACTTAGGGGCTGCTATTTATAGGGAAAATATGGTTCACATTAGCATCCCTAGGCTCACATTAGCAAAAGTAGCGAAAGGTGGTGCACCAGGTACGAAAAAGTAGCGAAAGGTGGTGCACCAGGTAAAAGCAAGGACGAAAAATCACAATAAAGATGGGAGGGTGAAGGCCGGCGCCGCCTGGCTGCTGGCCGGCGGCGGCCGGCTGCCACCCGTCCCGGTCCGTCGTCATTCGTTGCGTTGCTTAATTCGCGCGTATCTTCGTCGTTATGCGTCCGTTTGTGTTGATTATTTTTGCGTTGGATTCGTAATTCAAAAACAAAGACTTTGATGTAAAGATATCTAGAAAATATGTCTCTTATCTCCAGATGTTGCGTACGAATCATTTGGATCTTCCGGCGGGCGTAGAATCTTCATTCTTTATCCGTTTTTGTTGATTCTTCTTCTGTTGGATTCGTAATTTGAAAACGAACATCTTAGTTGAGATGGATGATGATGATGGACACTTTTGTCTTGAAATATCATTTTGATGCCTTGAATCTTCAAACTTGTATGGAATCTTCGTTTTTCACCCGTTTTGCTTGATTTTTATCGTGCAACCTTGTTTTGACC
The DNA here is from genome assembly GCA_963422505.1 of Pseudognaphalium luteoalbum. Taxonomy (NCBI): domain Eukaryota; kingdom Viridiplantae; phylum Streptophyta; class Magnoliopsida; order Asterales; family Asteraceae; genus Pseudognaphalium; species Pseudognaphalium luteoalbum. The sequence goes on from OY730195.1 coordinate 76,140,692, forward strand.
ATCTTGGCATAATATCATTGATTTGTAGTGGTTTTGAGTTTAAAATGCCAAGAATCGTTCCAGAATGAGAGAGATATCGGTAGTAAAAACATGTCTTTTTACGCGATATCAAGTATCCGACGCAATCACAATACGGACGTTGGTGAACAATTTATTAAAATATGTGAAATCATTTAATTAACTCAATTTTATTATATATTATTTGGATAATATATATACAAACGTAATTCGTATCGTCTAAAACGAACAGTATGCGACAGAAATGCGCAAAACGCGCCTGACAAACGAAATAAACCCAAATTATATTTAATAATTCATTATTAAGTATTTTGATAAAATACTTCGAGTAAAATATTACGATTACACGCGCACGAATAAAACGTTTAAAAACGTTACACGAGTTAATTAAACGTTCAAATACGCAAAGAATGCCAAACCGAGACCCGATAACATTTTAATAACTTAAAATAAAGTATTTAGAATAATACTTTCAATAAAAATAACGCGATTTAAATTGTTAACAAAACACATGTATAAAAACGCATAACGATAATTAAACTTTCAAACGATCGGGTAAACGAGCACCGCACGGAACACAAACGTAGGGAACAAAAATTGGTGAGCCCATACCCTTGTGGGGCCCACCAAAACCGGTCATCACATGAGGGAGATGGCCTCCCCTTCTTCCTTGCTTCCTTGACTTCACAAACACCACCATACCCATTTCATTTCATTCAATCAACCTTTCTCTCTCTCCCTCTCTCTAAAATCGTCCCTCTCTCTCTCTAAAAAAAAACCCCAAGAAATCACCACAAAATACCATCAAATAATCCTCTTCATCTAAGACTCCTTCAAGATAAAACGATCACACGACATGAGGAACACTTCCATCTTTTCGGATTCTTCATACGACAATTTGTAAGATCCCGACACTTTCAAAAATACTTATATTTTGTTTATTTACATGTTTAGTTGTTTATTTAGCAAAATTATGTCCAAATAACATGTTAAAACTCATTTTCGAAACATTGTCAGAAAATGTCGGTTTTGATCAATTTATATATGCGTCACTTCGGGTTACTCCCGACACAAACCAATAATTTATGCAAATTCTATAAACTCATCTAAGACTCATGTAAAAGTTCGGGTCAAACCGAGGTCGTTTGACCACAAACCCAACCCTCGAAAACCCAAATAGCCAGTTATGTCGCAGAAAAGCTAGGCCTTCTGCGACACAAGCATTTATGTCGCTAAAAATAGATTATGTCGCACCTAGCGACACAAGCCCTTATGTCGCAAATACCTCCCAACGTCGCACATAGCGACGCAAAGATTTATGTCGCATTAAATTGCAGATCTCGCAAATAGCGACACAAAGAACTATGTCGCAGTCATAACCTGCGACACAACAGCCTATGTCGCACTAGATCCACAATGTCGCATATAGCGACACAAAGCCTTATGTCGCACCCAGTGTCGTGGTTGGATGCCAAACGGTCATGTGAAGACGACGTACAGATCGCAATCGGTTTGTTTTAAATTTATATTTGTTGGGGTCTAAGTATGACTTACTAATACTGAACCAAAGGCTAGTAAATCGTAAGTATGACCTAGAGTCGTTCTTAGAGAGAAACTGAATTGAAGTGGAGGTGATCCAATCAATCTTTCTTTTCTAGTAAAGGTTTTAAAAGAGTGCGTTGGGGGTTTTGGTTCAGATAACTAAGTAAACTAAATAAAGCGAATAAAATGTAATAATAAATCAGATAATAAAAGTAGTATTCGTTGCGAGTTCGTTAGCTAATAATGTGGGATGATGATTCTTATAGGAGGATGATTATCTAAATTGGAAATGTCTAGTAGATTCAATATCCAGTAGTATAACCAATAAGTTCCCTATTAGTCGGTTATCAACTAATATGTCACGAGGAACTAAGGTGTCATGATTCTGATCAGGCAGACGCTGCTCAACTCTCCATACTCTCCTGTGAGGGAGTCAGTGACCCGTATTATTAAACGTATTCACTCGTGGGCGAAGGAATAGAGTAGCAGGTCATTAGCAAGTCTAACCGTTCTTAATACCATAAAGATTTCAAATCCATTAAACAACTAACTTAGAATTTATGTTCGGACTTATTAACCAATTCCTATTAATGAAACTTAAGAATGATAAGCAGGGGAAAACGTTCAGGTTTCTTGCGTATCTTACTTTTGGATTCATATTTTAAGGAAAGGATATCAGTGTAACTTAGATTCCAAACTTACCTTTGTCATTACAATTAACAAATCCCTAAGTTTTCATAAATGGTTATCTAGCCTGTAGCCTACCTACCCTAATCTAATCAATATTAACTAATCTAATTAAAATGATAATTAAAATGCTGACGACTTTTTGCATAAAGTTAAACCCAGACCATGTGAGAAAATGCTATGGTGATTCACAGTGTATTTAATCGTTTACCGATGTTTCCATTGTGAATTTAATTGCTTCGCCATGTTCACATAATAAGTACATTGTGATCGAAAGTGTACAATACTCATGGCAAGTTCATGTAATCACATTGCATTTTATGATGCTCATATGACGTTATAGCTAAAAACATAGTTTTTACACAGATAACTATTGACCAAGTATCAAGGTTCGCGACTCCTCTTTACAGGGTTACAATCACGTTTGTTAATCGAAAGGCGAATATAAGTTTTAGGTTTAAAATCTTAAGATAAGTCCGTTCATAAAGTTTCCGTTTTATAATGTCGATCCATAATACAACTACCTTCGGTTGTTACCGGCTTCCATAAGTATGTACTTTGCTTAAAAGCATTTCCAGCACTATACCGAGTAAACAGTCGAATAGTGGCCGTCATATTATTTCACGACATATTTAAAGTCATCCCACAATTATATATTTTAACTACATCACAACAAATACAATAGTAATCTACTCGCTAATCATGACACAAACTAATTCTAGCATAATTAAAGCATACATATTTAATTAAGATAGAATAGGATAGAAAGAACCCGAATTAAAATGTGAGAAGGAATAGACTTGAATTAATAAGCGTAACTCTAAGCGTACACCAAATATTACAAAATGTTCCCTAGCTTTCGTTCTACTTTAAACAAGCTCCCTAACTAGCCTAATACTAATTTTGAAGTAAGAAAATAGAATGAGAAAGTAAAGAGAGAATTATGCCTAATGCATATGGGACATTTTCAAATGGAAGCCTTGGGGATCTATTTATAGGGAAAATGTAACTCATGTAAGTATTTCATGGCACACATTAGAAAAAGGGGTGAAAGGTGGTGCACCGGGTACGAAAAAGTAGCGAAAGGTGAAGCACCGGCTACGTAAAAGTAGCGAAAGGTGGCGAACTGGGTACATGCAAGGACGGAAAAGTGGAAAAGAGATGGGGGGAGGGGAGGCGGCGCCACCCACCACCAGGCCGGCGGCGGCTGGCTGCTGGCCGGCGGCGGCTGGCTGGCACCCGCCCCGGTCCATCCTCTTTCGCTGCGTTGCTTAATTCGTGTGTATCTTCTTCGTTATGCGCCCGTTTGCATTGATTCTTTTTGCGTTAGATTCTTAATTCAAAAAGGAAGACTTTGAAGTAATGATATCTCAAAAATATGTCTCCTATCTTCAGATATTGCATACGAATCATTTGGATCTTCCGGCGGGCGTAGATACTTCATTCTTTATCCGTTTTTGTTGATTCTTCTTCTGTTGGATTCGTAATTTGAAGACGAACATCTTGGATGAGATGGATTTTGATGATGGGCACTTTTTTTTGAAATCTCATTTTGATGCCTTGAATCTTCAAACGTGTGTGGAATCTTCGTTTTTCACCCGTTTTGCTATTTTTTTTATCGTGCAACCTTGTTTTGACCATCTTGGCATAATATCATTGATTTGTATTGTTTTTGAGTTTAAAATTCCAAGAATTGTTCTGGAATGAGAGAAATATCGATGGTAAAAACATTACTTTTTACGCGATATCAAGTATCCCACACTTAGAACTTTGTTTGTCCTCAAGCAAACTCGAATTTCAAACATGGTTAAAAATAAGCATATAATGAAATATTTTAGGATAGAACTTTTTACTAAGGGGGGTTTTGAAAAATAAAATATTCGTTCTTTGAAAAAGCAGGGTTGTTATCTTTGGGAGCATTCTTTTGATCTTTGATCTTGGATACATGACTACGATCCTCTCTAGGTGGTCACTTAAATCACTCAAAGTGTTTAGGGTTTCCTATTCTAATATTATCAATCACTCAGAACGCCAGTCATGTATCGTTTATCGTCATAGGCTTGATCGAGAATCAAATCATTACCTTTTTGGTGAGTGCGAAGTCGATCTAGCCACAATCATACTAGAGGAAGTGATGTAGGGTTTTTCGAAGCGGAGTGTTTGTAGAATGAGAGGGGGTTTTGTTGGGTTTTTGATGGGTTTCTTTTGTTGAAGTTGGAATTTTTGGGAGGATTGACGCCTTTTTGGTGTTTGCGGAAGGAGCCTTTTTCTCTTATTGATTTCCTTTTCTTCGTATTTTCTTTCTTGAATTTTCTTTTCTCTTTTTTTTTTCTTCGACGTCGTCTCCTTGAGATTTCTCTCCTTTCATCTTTGGAACTTGTTTTAAAGTTTGGGGGATGCTTTTGAGAAAGTAGGGGTAACGTATCTATTTTCCTTGGGTGTACGGGTATACGGATGGGTTTAAGAATGATGTGATTCAATCTCCTTTTCACTAACCAATCTGGATTCGAAATGCATAACAGGAGCAAGTTCTGATTCTAAACGCATACATCGGCACACTCAAGAATCGAAAAAGTGAAGCATTAAAAGTGAATGTTTTTTATATGGCTCAAGATACCTCACGAATCAAAAGTTGGGTTGTTGTGTGCCTAGTCGTGCGACGCTCTTTATGGGATTACTAAACTCATTTTTCAAAAGAATTTGTATTTTATTCGTCCTTCTTCCTCAAAGTAAATCATTCTTCGTCTAAAATTTTCATTTTCAACATATTTTTAATTCAATTTTTGAAAATTTTTGTTTACTTTTTTGGAGAAGAAAGGTCGTAAGGAGCAATGACTTAGAATCAAGCATATACCATTATCCATTTTACAGTAGTGTAACTACTGCTATCTCACACTTAAAGGAACATCGTCCTCGATGTTTATCTAAGCTCAAACTGGGGTGAAGATCCCACACTTAGGAATTTAAACATCTAAGACGTATTCTTTTAGCAGTGTATTTTGGGTTTGAATCTCACACTTAGTGAAACGCATAATGGATATGGTATATTTAAACAAATGAAAGAGACGGTATAGAAGTACTCCCCGATGGTTGTAGTGTTCCTTGGGTTGCATGTGCCGGATTCCGTCTTCCTTGGTGCATTCTTGATCAAGTCTTCTTGTATTGGTCTCGTAGGTGTGAACACGTCGGATATACTATTCTTCTGGTCTTGATATTTTGTTGCAGGCTGGAGCATGCTTTGTATGATCCGAGTGTGAAATATAGTCAGAGATTTCATCACTTCTTGGAAAGTAAAATTGCAGAAATGTAAAAACACGGGTTGCCTCCCGAGAAGCGGTCTTTTAAAGTCGAGAGCTTAACTTAGTCCTTTCTTCTTCATATGATGCTAGATGTGTCCGTAGTGCTAGAGTGGTCACTGTGGTTCCTAGGTAGGGCGTATCGTAGAGGAAAGTATTGCGGAAACTATTCTATCATGTCAGCAAACAGAGTTGGTGGAGTGGTGGATTCATTCTGAAGCTTTTGAAGTGATCAGTGGCTAATCTATCGAGGATTGCCATCCCATAGCTGATGTATCGAACTGCCCTTGTGACTGGTCCGTTAGGGTCGATTCGAGTGCAGGTGTGAGTTTGAACAATTTCACGTTGTCGGTGGTTTCTGCCTATTGAGGTGATTAAAGCCATGAATTCAGTATTTACTTCTTCAAAATCACTGGCCAAGGGGTCTCCTCTGAAGGATCCAGTGGCTTGGCATACTTGTCTGATGAGTTGATGTTGTTCGCGGTTGAAGGGAAAATCCGAGTCAGTGAAGATGTAGATTAACTTGCTGAATATTTCGCGGTATCCATTGCGGTAAGCGTCGATTTCTACGCCCTCTTCCTCATACATTCCACGAAGTCGGGTTGTAACATAAGTTGCTAAGTTGATTTGTGACAGGTACGGAATGAATCTAGGCACTTCACGAATTTGTTCATCATATGCAGCTTGATTCAGTTCATCAATTATTAGTTCAACGTGATGACTAATAGTGGAGTGAATGACGATCCTGAAATTTTCCGAAGTTGTGAGATGTTCTCCAGTTTCGATGAGATCTAGAAGGGTTCTAAGATCTCCCACCATTCTTATGTCAGCATAATTCTGCGGAATTCCAGTAGCTCTTTCAAGAAGGGTTCTCATTGATACAAGTATAGCCTTCTGACTTGATGAGTAGGGAAAAGCTGATCCGGCTAAGGCACAATATACTTTTTGGTATATTTGCCTTTGGTTGCTGCAGAATTCGACTTCTCCCATCGGGTAGTCTGGTCTTCCTGGCTGTTGAGTTTCTCTGGTGAGTTGTTCTTGAAGGGAATCGGAGAACTCTTGGATATGTCTGAGCAAAGTTTGGGGCACAGGTTCTCCATAATTAGCGAGATATGAATCGTATTCTCGTTCAATCTGCCTTATCAGGTGTCTTTGAGCGGTGTTATAGTCATTGGTTGATTCTTTGATAGCCTCTACAATGATGCGCACATCGGTGTATTCATCAATCAGTTCAATCATGTCTTGGTGAGTATCTATGAGCGGAATCTCTAATCTCTCAGCTGTGATGATGGGGAAATTTGGTGGAGCAAGAGGGATTTTTGGAATAGAGCTTTCATCGATAGTGACGTCAATAAAATTGCCGTCAAAGTCGATATTCTTGTAGTCGGAATCTTCGTCTCGTGAATCTGGGAATCGGTGGAATTCTTCATCTGAGGGAGCATTGTTGAAAGGTTGAGTACTATCGATTTCGATGGTTCTGACTTCCGTGATGGTGTCTTGAAGGTTTTCTTCAACAAAGCTGTAACACCCGCCAAATTAGGACTAGTGATTAGTGCATAATCCTCTGTTAATACATGTAATTAGTTCGGATTTAGGCTAATTAATGTATCGAAATATATTTTACTAAGTGTCGCACCTAGCGGACAAGCCTTATGTTGCACGTAGTGTCGCATGAAACAGAACCAAGAAAACACATATTTTACTAAGTGTCGAGACCTAAAATTTTATCACGTGATTTTATCCAATTTCAAGTTTAGATGCGTTTTTCACCAAAGCAATATAGTAAAAATAAAAAAATTTCAAGATGACTTGGCATCTCGACCCCAACCAGGGGCCAGCCCCTTGGACCCTGCCAGGGGTTGCCACCCCTGGAGGGGTGTTGCCCCCGGACCCCCGTCACTTAGAGTTTGTAAATACATTTCACACTAAGTGTCAAACTTGTATAACATCAAACACGAATACGATACGACTTCTAAAACACATTGGAACATACCTTTTAAGTATAACACTTCGAAATCATAATAATAATAGTTTAGATTATTATTACAAACAATCACCAACGGGCCGTATACATTTTCAAAACTCAAGTTAATCAACCAAATAGTAGTCATTTGGACATTCTAGTTGGACGAGCAACTATAAAGGTAATCTTTTAAGATACCTAATCAATTAATAACCATCGCGTATCGTGGACACCCTCAGGTTACGAGTCTTTGGACAATCACTAATCGGATAATCAACTCACGTTTATTGATTAAACGCTTCAAGACTCAGGTGAGTCTCATGGCCCCTCTTTTACTGTTTTTACTCAGGGGTGTGATTCATTGCTTATTTTAACATGTGAACGCAAGTACAAACATTTTCATATACTACATGAGTTTTACACAACTAATCATTTCAAAGTCCTCCGTCAGCATAGTTTGGTAATACGTTGTAGCGTGAATATTAGTATATGATATCATATAGGATTGACCCTCCTCGTCCGGGTTAGCAAGCACTAACTAGGTAAACGGATGTACTAATATTTGTTCAGATGAGTGTTGATTAGGCACTCATGGAGGCACCTCGCTCAGGCACTGATTGTGATCCTGACCCCTCGAGTTAAGCTCAGACTATGTGCTCATGGCTGTATACATTATCTTTAACTTTATTTGCTGGATGCAAATCAGTACTCAAATCTTGCGGTTCATACGATATTATTTGATACTCAAACCTGTGAGCTCACCAGCATTAGCTGGCCCATTTTAGCATGTATCACATGTACTCAGCAGTAGATCTGGACTACCCTCGGGATTACTATAGCTCGAGTCAGCATGCAGACAATAGATATTTTCTTGCATTAATATATTTTGTACAAGTATTTATGTATTGAAATCTCTCATTAAATCGAACACGAGCTATGTACGGGTTTAACTGTTGTAAACATTTTAATATTAATATATTTTGTTAAAACGACGCATATAGAGTCGTTTGCTATATATCTGTGTGATTTGATTATTGATTAGTAACACCTAAATTATGCTTCCGCCAAACGGTAATTTGGGGGTGTTACATATTGGTATCAGAGCCTAAGATTATAGTGAACTAGGTTGCATTTAGTGGGCCTAGACTATGACCGTTAGGCAGTATTCCTTATTAAGTATGATTAGGTTCAGTGACTACATGGTGTTGGTTTAATTTAAAATAGCCTGATCAATTATGTATAGTTAAAAGAATATGATGTGGGATCTGAAAGGAATCATGACCGAACAGGATACACTAGTTGACTCTGACCACGAGAGAAACCGGAACTTAAACATGTCTCTATTAGACACCTTAGGCTATTATGTGATATATATATATATATATATATATATATATATATATATATATATATATATATATATACATAGATAGGCCTCGCTCACGCTCAATATCTTAGGCTATATTATATATACATTATGTGAATATAGGCCTCATTCCTTTTTAACACTTTGTCTCAGAATGGCAAACACACCACCCAATCCATCACACCCTCAATCCGGGTCGCAGAACCCGAGGGTAGCTAGGAGGAACGCCAGGTTGCCTTGAGCTGGCCCGTATCCCACTCACTTCACTTTGCCGACCTTGGCCGCCAGCCTGAACCGTCACGAGCAACGACTTCGCACCACGTATGTCGCATTACAAGAAACAAATGAAAATTGGAGACTCACAGTGCTTGAGCGTATCAACCAAGTCTCCGAGGATCACGAAAACACCGTTAGCAACATGAACATTCTCCATGACCAAGTAGTGGAATCAGGGGTAGAAGTCGAACTCTTACGACTCAGGTTGGAAGAATGCGAACAGCGCCTGCAAGAGGCCAAAGAATACTCAAGAATGCTGGTACAACGACTAGCCTTGGCAGAAGACAACACCCGACAAACCAGTAGACTCGCAATCACCGTGGATTGACTTGTCGCACTAATGGAAAGGATAAACTTGCATTAGAACTAGTGTGACTGTCATCTTATAATCCATATCTATCTATGTAGGACTCTTACCATTCGAACCGGATGTAACAATTCCCGGTTCCTTTTGTACTCCCCATATTATGTAATCTTTTGAAAACTCGTATCATGTACCAAACTTGGTTATTTTAATGAAATATGATTGTCACTTTGTACTGTCATCGTATATTTCATCATATACACATGTGATATATCAAAATTTCATGCAAGTATCTCATTGTCTTTTCTTGATCTTACTAGGCAAAATGCCACCGAAGCGATTCACCTTCAGCGAAACTGAAATCGCCCAACTCATAGCCCAAAGCGTGGCCCAAGCTATGGCTACCCGACATCCCAGTTCATGCAGCGAAGATACAGCTGCCAACGGGCCTCAATCCAAACCTTGCTCATACAAGGACTTCCAGAGCTGCAAACCCTTGAGCTTCAAGGGAACCGAAGGAGCCATCGGACTGATCAGATGGTTCGAGAAAATGGAATCCGTCTTCCACATCAGCAAATGTGCGGAAGATGACAAAGTCAAATACTCCACCTACACCCTCGAAGATGGTGCCCTCTCATGGTGGAATTCATATGCCCAGTCTGTGGATATTGATACCGCCTACCTACTCCCTTGGGAGGACTTGAAGAAAATGCTCACTGATGAGTACTGCCATAGTGAACAACTCCATAAGCTGGATGAGGAGTTCTGGCACATGAAAGTGCAGGGGACTGATATTGTTGGATACACCACCAGATTCCAACAACTTGCCATACTTCGCCCAGCTATGGTGAGTACCGAGCCCGAGAAAATCATGAAATATATCCGCGGCCTTCCGGAACCTGTCCAGGGAAACGTCGCATCATCAAACCAAACCACACTTCATGGCGCCATCCGGCTGGCCCACGAACTTCTAGCCATGAACGAAGACTCTGAACCACCCACTTCTTCCTCAAACCACCTCAAAAGAAAGTGATCCGACAACCACAACAACTCCCAAAACAAGAAACCTTACAACGTCAAAGCCTACAACTCAACCACCGAAACTAGATGGGGTTACACCGGGAATAAGCCCTACTGTTCCAAGTGCAACTGCCACCATGAAGGTCCTTGCGGTCCCTATTGCAACAACTACAAGAGGTACGGTTACCTCACGAAGGACTGTAGATCCCCCGCCAACAACAACAATACCAATAACAACAACAGACCACACCGAGCCTGCTTTGAATGCGGAAATCCCGGGCACTTTAGGAATGAGTGCCCGAAAATGAAGAACAAGGGCAACAACAACAACAATGCTAAAGGTAGAGCCTTCGTGCTCAATTCTGGGGTTGCCCATCAGGACCCGAATGTGGTCACGGGTATGTTCCTCCTCAACAACTTAACTGCTTCTGTTCTATTTGATACTGGTGCCGATAGAAGCTTTATTTCTGATGAGTTTTGTCCCCTACTTGACATCTGTAACACCCCCAAATTTAATGTTTTGCGGAAGCATAATTCAGGTGTTACTAATCAATAATCAAAGCACACAGATATATAGCAAACGACTCTATATGCGTCATTTTAACAAAATATAATAATATAAAAAGGTTTACATCAGTGTGAACTCATACATAGCTGGTGTTCGTAATATGAGAGATTTAAGTACATAATTAGTTATACAAAATCTATCAATGCAATGAAATCTCTGAGGTTTGCATGGAGACTCGAGCTAATATGCATCCTGATGGGCAGTCCAAATCTACTGCTGAGTACCTGTGATACATGCTAAAATGGGTCAGCTAACGCTGGTGAGCTCACAGGTTTAGATATCAAATAATAGTGTGTGAACCGCAAGATTTAAATGTTGATTTGCATCCAGCAAATGATAATAATAGTGTATACAACCATGAGTGCATAGTCTGAGCTTAACTCGAGGGTCGGGTCCCATATAGAGAATTCTGAGCGAGGTGCCTCCACGAGTGCCTAATCTACACTCGTCTTCCCAAATATTAGTACGTCCTTTTAACAGGTTAGCGTGACTAAACCGGACGAGGTGGGTTAATCTTATATGGTACCATATACTAATATTCATGCTACTTTCGTATTACCAGACTATACTGACGGAGGACATTGGTTTGATTAGTTGAAAACAACTCATGTAGTATATTGAAATATGTACTCGGGTTCACGTGTTAAAAACAGAGCAATGTATCGCACCCCTAGTAAAACAGTAAAGAGAGGGGCCATGAGACTCACCTGAGCCTGAAGAGTTTATCTTAATAAACTGAGATTGATTAGCCAATAATCGAAGTCCAAGGACTTGTAACCTGAGGGTGTCCAGGTTACGCGATGGTTATAAACATGTGAAGGCATCTAACAAGACTGCCTCGTAGTTGTTTGTCCAACTAGAATGTCCAAATGATCACGATTTGGTTGATTGTCTAAGTGTTTGAAAATGTGTACGGCCCGTTGGTGATTTGTTTGCAATAATGATCTCACATTATTATTTAGATTTTAGAAAGGTGTTATACTTAAAAAAAATATTTGTAAACTTTAAGTGACGGGGGTCCGGGGTAGCACCCCTGGTTAGCGGGGTTCCAGGGGTGGCAACCCCTGGCGGGGTCCAAGGGGCTGGCCCCTGGTTGGGGTCGAGATGAATTTTTTTATTTCTACTAAATTGCTTTGGTGAAAAACGCATCTGGACATGAATTTGGGTGAAATCAAGTACTAAATTTTAAGGTCTCGACACTTAGTAAAATCTGTATTTTCTCGGTTCTGTTTCATGCGACACTTATAGCGTCACTTGGGACTTAGGCATCACTTAGGAAGTGACGCATGAAATGGCAGAATCTGAGTGAGGGCGTCACTTATGGAAGTGACGCATAATGAGGCGTTAATGAGTATAATTATCGCGTGATATCTATATATATTTAACATATATAATAGCTTAGAACATAATACGCAGGTAAGGCCTATTCATATATCTTCAATCTCGACAGGTATGAGATCAAGGGCAAACAATTCGTTGGCGAGGTTTAAAGTGCAATTAGGAATTACACTATCGGTTTCTATGGGTTTGCCGTTAGCTAGTTCTACAATGTACTTAGCATCTAAAGCAATAGGAGTGATGTCAAGCAATGGGCTAAACTCATCAGATATAAAACTCCTATCAGCAACAGTATCAAATAGAACAATGGCAGTAAGGTTGTTGAGAAGGAACGTACCCGAGACCACATTCGGGTCCTGACGGGCCTCTCCTGTGTTCAGCACGAAAGCTCTTCCCTTTGCAGTGTTTTTACCCTTGTTCTTCATCTTTGGGCATTCATTCCTAAAATGCTCGATATCTCCACACTCATAGCAGGATTTTGGTTGGCTGGTGGTGGTATTGGTGTTGGCATTGGTAGACTTGCAGTCTTTGGCCAGATGCCCATACCTTTGGCACTTACCACAAGGAGTGCCGCAAGGGACTTCGTGGTGTCGGTGGCACTTTGAACAGAAGGGTTTGTTCCCAGTATAACCCTTGTTGAAACCAGAACCAATACTGGTGGTCTTGTCAGACTCAGACCTCTTGGACGATGGTTGGTTTTGAGTGGGGTTTCCAGACCACTTTCTTTTGTAGTTACCAGAAGATGTAATGGATGCCTCATGGCTGACAATCATTGCCGTGAGTTCGTGTGCGAGGCGGATAGCACTTTGGATGGTTGTCGGTTTGGACGAGGCAACGTTTCCCTGGATACTTTCCGTGAGATTGCGAATGTACCTCTTGATGCGCTTTTGCTCTGAGTCTACCATAGATGGGCAGAGGAGAGCGAGTTGTTGGAACTTGGTGGTGTAACCAGCAATGTCAGTGCCCTGGACTCTCAGACTCCAAAATTCTTCCTCCAACCTCTGAAGTTCTTCGCTGGGGCAATACTCTTCCTTTAGCATCTCCTTCAGATCTCCCCAGGGAAGTTGATTAGCCACTTCAATTCCCACAGCACTAGTATGAGTATTCCACCAGGTGAGGACACCTTCCTGAAAGGTGTAAGCAGCAAACTTGACCTTGTTGTCTTCAGTGCAGTTACAGAGACTGAAGACAGATTCCATTTGTTCCATCCATCGGATCAGGCCAATGGAACCTTCCGTGCCTCTGAAATACAATGGTTTGCAACTGAGAAAATCCTTGTAGGAACACGGTTTGATAACAGGAGGAGGAGTGGTATTGACTGTCTCATCACTCCTTCGAGAGTCTCGAGCAGCCAAGGCTTCAGCTACAGCTCGGGAAACCGCTGCATTGAGTTCAGCTTCACTGTAACCCTTCCTCTTTTGCGGCATGATTCTTCAAGAAAGAAAAAAGAAAAGGATAAATGAGTTGTCTATGCAATTTCACGATATATCACAATAGCACAAGTGATAATCATAATTCAACAGATAATGGAGTTGATTACAAGATGCGAGTTTGCGAGAGAGCGGGGTAAGGTTTTACTTATGGAAACCTATAAGTCCTTCTAACAATAGGTTCCACTTGTGATTCCGAAGAGTTAAAAGGATGGAAGGAATACGAAATGATATATTCCTTTATAGCACATGACGGTACAACGAAATGTGTTGTAAGATGTTACGCGAGTATAATTAAATAGACGGTAGTAGGTATACTCGTCGTATTCGGTGGTGTGAGCGTTAATGAGTATACTTATCGCCTGATATCTATATATATTTGACATATATAATAGCATAGAACATAATACGCAGGTAAGGCCTATTCATATATCTTCAATATATAATCGCCTATAGAGTAGCACGTAGGTGAGGCCTATGTATGTATATATGTCGCACCACCAAAACACGTGGCAACGGAAGTAGGAAGTGTCATGGGGCGCCGACCAATCAAATATCATAACACCAAGATTAAAGCAAACGACCTCTATATGAGACGTTTGAAAATAGTTACATTTCTTAAATAAAACGATTACAAACGTTATATCAAAACATTGGAGTTCGCATTAAAAGTGTAGAGATTTCTAATACGTAAATGTTGATACAAAATATCGTAATGCAATCTAATCTCTTGTTGTTTGTGAAAAGATGCGACTCGAGCTAATGCTTTCCAAAAGCATCCTACTGCCTTGTTTCCTGTGGGTAGTCCTACTGCATCTGTGAACCTGAGAAATACATGCTAAAAGGTCAACATAAAGTTGGTGAGTTCATAGGTTTACGCAGTTAAAATCATAGTATGAACCACAAGATTTCATAGTTATCAAAGTAGCACGAATGCCAAAGTAAATCATAGTATACAATTGCCATGAGCTCATAGTCCGAAGCTTAACCGTAGTTGTTTACCCCCAGTGAGTGTATAACCAGTACACTCGGTTGTACGAAATATTATGCATCCGTATAGTGGTTAGAGCGACTAACCCGGATGGCGGATTGTCAAGTCCCGATAGATCTATCCATAATGTTCGCGCTTAGTATTAACGTACTATGATATTTGTTAGGGGCCATCGTAGTTTGGTTTAGTTACTCATGCAATCAGTATAAGAGTTTTCGTTACTTGCGTTCATATGTAAAACAGTTTATAAAACAGAGCATGTATTCTCACCCCAAAGTAAAAAGCAGTAAAAAGTGGGGCTATGAAACTCACCTGGGTTAAGCAATTAGCGAGCAAATAATCAAATAAGCAAGCAATGTGTGTATCCAACATGCAACCTTCTAACGTCCTAAACGTATAAGGTTGTATGTAAGTAGATGTCTTAAAGACCATCTATGTAAGTGGAGGGTTAATGTCCACTTAAGTCAATAATGTAGGTGGAGGGTTAATGTCTACCTAAGACTAGTTCACTCAACTAGTATGTCCAAGTATATTTGTTCAAATATGTTTATCAAAAACAAGTATGACCCGTTGGTGAAAGTTTGTAATAATAATTCGTTTAGACATTATTATTAAGTTTGTTTCGTTATATATCGTGTGTTGCTTTCAAATTATTTAGTTCGTAAAAACCTCAAACCGTAGGTCAAAGTTGGTCAACTCGCTGGTCAAACCTAGTCAAAGTTGGTCAAACTTAGTCAAAGTTGGTCAAAGCTGATCAAACTTAGTCAAAGTTGGTCAAACTTAGTCAAACTTGGTCAACGTTACCAACTAAGTCAACCCAACCCATTTGCTTGCAAGTTTTGCCAAAAATAGTAAGTTTGTCGTTTTTCGAAATTGAGCCCCGTTTTTGTTGACTTGGTCAAACCTTCTCGGTTTGACCCGAAACTTTTACTCAAACCTTATATGTGTTTATGGACCATAAAAAGTTAGTTTGTCTATTTATAGCAAGCCCACAAGTGTTGGTTTTTAAAGTGTTACTAAAATCAGTCCACTATCTCATTTTCCAGAAAATACACTCGTTTGTCGAATTTTTAATAAATTGTATATTCCGAATTTACTCCCAATAAAAATACCAGTTATTTCCCCACATGTTACCTACTTCCAGTAATATTTCCATGAATTTTAGATTAGTCTAAGTATTTATCAAAATTGCATGTGTCCTCTGAGGTCCAACAGTTGACCAATCTGGACACATGCATGAAAATTGAGTTTTTGGGAAAAATCTACAACTTTTCAAGAATAGGCTATCAGTACAACTTTTGTAGCTAACAAAATGTTTAAGATTTTGGCGGTGGTTTCAAGTTATTTGGAGTTGTGTAGCTTACGATATGGTCAAAACCCTATGAACAAAGTTTCTGACTTTGTATAACAGATTGTCTATGTGATTTCACAAAAAATATTAAAAATAGTAAACGAACTCATAAAAAGGTGAGGCCAGTGAGGTTGGAAATATGACTTCTTGAACTTCATTTTAGACTATAAAAATGTCCGATTTCATGAAGAAATGATTTTTATAAAAATCGTGGAAGTGGACCAAACTTTCTGGACAGAAAGTATATCTCACTTTGTATAAATTTCAAGTTAATAAAAATGGTTTTTGAGCATGGTTCCTTATACAACTTGTTGAGTGAACTTAGATACATGTTAATCAAGTAAAATAAGAGTGTTTAAGTGTTCTTACAATTGGGTTTTGAAGAAGAAATTCAGAGATGGATTGAGGAAGTCTTGAGCTTTAATTCCTTGCAAGAATCTTGAAAAATGGTGATGTATTGTGGTGGTGGTTAGTGGTGGCCTTGTGGTAGTTTATGGTGGTGAAGATGGTGGTTTGAGGGCTGAGTTTATCTCAGATTTTTAGTGAGAGAGAGAGAGAGTTGTAGAGAGAATGTGGAGAAAAGGTGTGAGTGTGTGAAAGAGTGAAATGAGTAAATGCATGAAATGTTTGTGGTCTTGTAAGAGAATCACAATGATTCATTTTTGCATGAATTTTTAGAGGTGGAGAGAGAGGTGGCTGGTCCCCCATGGGCCCCCATCTGATTTCTTGTGTGATTTAATTAAATTCCAGACTGTGTTTGCGTATTTTGGTCGTTTACTCGTTATTTCGTTAAATCGTTAAATCGTTAAATCGCGTAACGTTTTCTTTCGTCGTTTAAATTAACGATATAAATTTGGATTATTTTTCATTAAAGTATTATTAAAATACTTATTTTTAGTTGTCAAAATATTTATTGACTTTAGTTTGGTTACTGGATTCAATTCGCGCGTTTTTACTGCGTTTGTCACATTTTAATTAAAACGTCTAGGTTTTTCGTGTATTATTATATAAAAATAATAATATATGATAAATAACTTCTAAAAATAGATTTAAGTTATTTATAGAAAGGTTTTCACCAACGTCGTATAGTTTGTCGGACTCCGTCCGGTTGTTTCGCGTAATATCATCAAATCACGTAAGCGTAATATAAAACAATTACGTAGGCGTATATTCACATAAATATACAATCAGTTACAAGTATTTAGCCTAAATCATATCTAAATAACGTAATTAGAGTTTCGGTTAATTTTAAAAGTTAACCTAAATTGCCGGGTGTCACAATATACGCCTATATCACATAATAGCCTAGTGTGTGTCTAACACAAACCAAGTATAAGTCTCGGTTTCTCTCGTGGTCAGAGTCAACTAGCGCATTCCTATTCAACATAACCCCTTTCAGATATCACATCATATTTATTTAATTATACATAGTTAGCTACGCTATGTTAAATTAAACTCGTATGATGTAATTCCTGAACCAGTTATATCTAATGAGGAATACTGCCTAACGGTCATAGTCTAGGCCCACTAAATGCAACCTAGTTCACTAAATGCAACCTAGTTCACTGCCTAACGGTCTGTCGCACCCCCAAATTATGATGCGGAAGTGGGTCGGTTCAGGGCGCGACTAATCAAATATCAAGCACACAAGGCATACAATGAACGACTCTATATGCGTCGTTTTACAAAATACATTGATATTATAAAAGTTTTGCACTGTTATAATATAGTTTACAAAAGCTCTTGAGACAAATGGTAGAGATTCTATGGCATAACTAAATTATACAAAATATAGTAATGCATGACAATCTCTTGTTGTCTGAATGCGACTCGAGCTAATGGGCATCCTGAGTGAGCAGACCTACTGCTGCTACGAAGTTGAGAATACACGCTAAAATGGTCAGCTAAAAGCTGGTGAGCTCACAGGTTTAATGATAAAGTGTACTATATGAACCGCAAGATTTAAGTATGAATATTTGTAATCAAACAAATAAGTAATTGATAAATGATGTATATATTGTAATGAGTACATAGTCTGAGCTTAACTGAGGTGTCAGGATCACAATTAAGTGCCTGAGCGAGGGTGCCTTTATGCGTGTGCCTAATCAACACACGTATGAACAAATGATAATGCGTCCGTTTAACCAGTCAGTGCTTGCTGACCCGGACGGGGATTGTCAGTCCCATATGGTACCATACACTAACATTCACGCTACAATGTATTACCAAACTATGCTTGGAGGACTTAAAAGATTAGATGATAAACTCATGCAGAATATAGCGATATTTGATACTTGCATTCACATGTAAAACAAAACAAGCATGTATGTTGGTGCATCTTGGTGTGTCTGTCAGTTGGTCTAAGTCTGTAATGCGTTTGATATGTAATTACGTTAGTTATAACGTTTGTTTTAATTACATTTTGTGTTTTGGTGACACAAGGTCTTTGTGTCGCAACAGTTAACCTGGCGACACATCTTGTGTCGCATGAGTCGACTTGGCGACATAGCTTGTGTCGCAAAGGTCAGATTAGGTTTAGTATAAATAGACACATACGGCTCATTGGTTAAGGTTGACGAATTTGTGAGATCAGCGAGTATATTGTAATCGTTCTATTCAATACAAGCTGATCGACTTTTGGTATTCAATTGATATACTTTGTGTTTAATTCGTTGTTTATTCATTTAACGTTTTGTTATCAATCGTGGGATTCCGCACTACGTTTGATTGTTAGGGATTCAGTTAGGTCCGGTACAGGAGCGAGTTCCCAATGAAGAAATCTTCTTAGAAAGTTAAATGCATTACAGACTTAGACCAACTGACAGACACACCAAGATGCACCAACAATGTATTCCCACCCCTGGGTTAAAAACAGTAAAATGAGGGGCCATGAGACTCACCTGAGTCTAATGAGATGCTATCAAGCATAATTGATGGTTTACAAGAGACATGATGTCGTCTCCAACGACTGAAACCTGCTGGGCGTCCTAAACGCGCAAGGTTTTAATGATTAGATGTGGAAACCTGTTGGGCATGTTAAACGCGCAAGGTTTGAAATGATTAGAGGTCTCAACAGACCATCTATGCTAGTTGTTCTGTTACCTAGTTATGTCCAAATTGATTTGGTTAAAGTTTATATTTGAGTTAGTGAAAAGGTATACGGCCCGTTAGTGACGGTTTGTAATAATAATTTCAAACTATTATTAGTATACATGATTTGTTGTACTTATAAAAGTATATGTGTTTCGTGTGTAAGTCGTATCATATAAGTTTAGTTGTTACTCGAGTTCGTTATATCCGTTACATTTTATTTCATAGGTTACAAAATTTGGTACGGGTCCTAAAACTGAAATTTGCCATTTTCGACCCCTAGTGACCGTGTGACTTTTAGCCCAATCCGTTATAATAAATTTTTCATCGAGAAGCTACCCTGAAAACACTTGTGAAATTCTTCAGCATTTTTACAAAAATTATTCCGTTTGAGTAATCTAGTCGTTCGGCTATAAAGGTCTAGCCGTTCGGCTATGGAGCACCTAGCCGTTTGGCTATGGAGCACCTAGCCATTCGGCTATAAAGATCTAGCCGTTCGGCTATGAAAGTCCAGCCGTTCGGCTATGGAGGACCTAGCCGATCGGCTAAGGAAACCTAGCCGTTCGGCTCAGGGACCAGTTTCAGGTCTGTTCGCGAAGTCAGTTGGGAAAACGAGTATAGGTTCGATTTTTGGACATAATATACTTGATAGAACACTAATACATGATGATATATATTATTTAAACACGAAATTTAAAAAAAAAGTGAAAGATTTCTTACGAGCAAAAATGAGGAACGGATGATGGTGATGATGCCGAAGAAGATGAAGATGATGATGAAGATGGAGATGGTGATGATCCTTTGTGGTTGTTGCTTATTGATGTTCCCAGTCAAGATCTTAATATGTATTACTTTGATTAATTATTAATAAGCTTGTGGAATAGTTTATTAATAACTTGAAGAACTAAACTTGTAACACAGAATATTAATCAAAAGCTTCAATATTATTATCAACAATACGAACACACAATTGTGTTAGGGTTTACAACCTTGAAGCTAATAACTAGAAATTCGTCTCTCTTCTAGGGTTTTACAGAATCTCTATTTATATCACATAGAGTCCTTTACAGAATCAAACTATTATGGAAATTCTATCTATTCCATAATTCTCTCTAACCGACTACTAACAGTGGTTGAACTATACACTAACAGGGGTAGTACTCATACATTACCAACAGTGGTTAAGTACTTAATACAAAATACAAACTTATGTCAACAGAGGCACTGTTAGACTAATTCTAACTGACAATGGCACTGTCAATACAAAACTAACTAACAGTGGTAGACTACTTCTAGCAGTGGCACAAGACTTATCTTCTGAGCAAATCTGGCAGTGGCTCAGGACTCAACAATCTCCCCCTAAACTTGATTATTCTCAGTAATGAGTCAAGTTTCTTCATCTTTCTTTTCATCTTTAGGAGCTTGATTTTGTTTTCTCTTTTTCTCCTCCTCTCTTAATCTTTCCAACTCCATTCTTTTATGAAACTGATTGAACACCATGTATAAAGCATTGAATGCACCTTCTGAAATCACTGTAGTTCTTAGTTGAGATGCAAGCACATTTCTTAAAATCTGAGTCCCCATAACATATTGTCTTTCATCAAGCATGTAGATTGTGATTCCATCTCTAAACAAAATCATGTGAACTCCAGCTCTAACAAAGTGTCTCCAGGTATTCACATGCTCAATGCAGTTTAAGAACAAATTAGCGAATGGTTCAGGCTCAAACAGCATATTCAAACATCTTCCCAAATCTCTTTCCATAATCACCAGCGAAGCTTGCCTGTTTCTCTGACTGTTCAGCTCATACAGATCTAGAATGTCTAACCTATTCACATTCTTGAGCACATCAGCTACAGATGACAAGTATTGCTCATTCCCATCCTCTCTGACAATCTTGATCTGTTCTTTAACAATATCAGCAACCTTTGATTTCTGTCCTTCCCATTCAACTATTCTTGATGATCTATCATGATTGATATGAATATTTTCTTTGCTATCCTTCACCTCTTTGATATATTTTCTCAATTCTGTTGCATCTTTCTCCAAATCAGGAACTACACTATCACAAGCAAGAACTCCATCCCATCTGATCTTTAGATTTCTATCAGAAAGCCTTTTTAATTCTCTTTCTTCTGCTTTCTCTTGCTCTTTCTTTTCAAGTTTATCTTGTTCCTCTTTTTCACCTGCTCATAAATCCTCTTTCTATCTTCAGACAACTTTTTCTCAATAAATTTGTCTTGCATGAGCTTTTTCTCAAAATCTACCTTTCCCTCATTCTGATGTCTTTCATAGGCTTTCTCCAACCTCTCTACATCCCATCCTTCTAGTATACTTCTTGGTGCATATCTTCCACCAAGAATTCTGAGTAATTCCTTTTTCCTTTGAGCAGCAGTTGGTGGTTTGTTTCTTTTCTTTTCAAGCTCAGCTTGTCTTTTCCTTCTGGCCTTTTCTTCAATAGCTTGTTTTAGCTTGGCAAACCCTGGATTCAAACCATCATTACCATCCTTTTTGTTGATCATATCATGAATCTTTTGTGCAGACAACCCTTTACCAATTACAGCCATATCATTGAGCATCTTTGCAGCCTTCTGAGATAAGGTTACCACACTCATATCTTCCAATAAAACATCAACATCAGACCTTCTAGTCTCTTGGACTCAACTGCCTTTCTTAACATTCTCTCATCATGCTCCTCCTGAGCTCTCCTAGCCTCATCTAAATCAATTTGAGGCTCTACAACCTTCTTAATCTTTCTTTCTTCTTTCAATTTTCCCTTACCTTTGTCCTTTGAATCAATCTTTGGAAGATCAGACTTAGGTTTGGGTGATGATGAAGGTTCTTCAATAATGACAGGAGGTAGGATAGATCTTGGTGTAGTTGTGGTGACAGTGGTTGTTATGACAGTTGTGGGAATACTTAAAGTATTGACAGGGGTTGATGTAACAGTGGTTGACTCTGTGATCACAGGGGTAGGTAATATAACAATGGTTGCTGCTGAAGTACCAACAGGGGTAGATACCTCAACAGTGGTAGAAACCAAACTGCTAACAGTGGTTATAGGTTGAGATATAACAGGAGTATTTTTCTTGACAGAGGTAGACTTTCTGAATGGAATTGATTTCTTTCTATTATAATTTTTCACTCTTACCTCCTCTTTAGCTTCAGGTTTGGACTCTAAACACTCCCCCTCAACCTCTACATTTCCACCTTCCATCTCTGTTTCAACAGATTTATCAATCACCATCTTATCACTAAAGCTCACTCTTTTGCCCATATCAATATTTTCTCCCATAACATCCCAGAAATACAAATTAGCCACAGCCTCAAAAGGTAATCCTTTGTTTAATGGAAAAACATTCAAAGCTGGACCTCTTTGTGCATTATCCTCTGCAACATTCACATTCTCACTTTCAGAAACACTTGTTTGCACATTTTCACCCACATATACCACCATTCTTCTATCAAGCTCAGCATTCACCATTTCATCATCCATGCCTTCATTAACCACATAATCTGAAACATTCAATTCATCCTCAACATTTTCATTAATCTCAGATGTATCCATGAAGCTAATACCACCTGCACCTCCATCATTATCATCATTATTCCCATCAGAACCATCATTATCATCTCCCTTGTCTTCAGGCACATTATCTTTCTCTTGATCTTTATCTTTTCTCTCCCCCTTGCCTGAAGATTTCTGTAATTCTGCAGCAGGCTTTAAGACTTGTAAGACAACATCCTCTACCACAGCCAATCTAGTTTTCAAATCATTGATTTCCTCCTGCTGCTTGTTTATCAATTCATCCTGGGCAGCCAACTTGAGTTGTTGCTCCCTTCTCAACTCTCTTTCCCTCTCAAATTTTGTCCATATCAGCCTAACATCATGTACCAAATCATCAATTGTCAATTCCTTAGTTATATGACTAGTCTCATCAACATTGGAGTGTGACCTCCTAGATGAATCATTGACTACATCTGTCACTTGCCCTGCAAGATGTTCAGATGCCCCTTGATTCGTGGTACTGGGACCTTCATTTGACTCATTACCCATAGATTCATCAAACAAAGTTGCCTCTGGTTGGGTCTTATTGATGTTACCACTGTCCTGTCCTGCCAGTGGGCGAGAAACAGTAGTGGCAGCCCTTCCAGAATGAACATTTTCATCAAGTATGTTCACCTGTTGTGATTGATCATTTGACTGAGACTGTGGAGAAACAGGAATCTCCATAGCCTGTTTAGTTTTCTTGGACTTCTTGGTTTTGCTTTGGGTAGGCTGTTGGTTCCCTTGTTTTCTTTTTGTGCCACCTCCTGATGTGTGTTCAGGACCAACTTGTTTTGTTGTCCTGTCATCATTTGGTCCAAGTGGTGTTGGTAATACACCACCAGTGGCAGAAGGAGCAACTAACATTGTAGAAAACAATGCAGTTTCCTTCTTGGAAAAAGTGTTTTGATACTGGTACATGGCTCTAATAGTCTTCAAAGATAGAGTAGAACTAACTATTACACTTTTATCTGCTGGAAAATTTGGCAATTGTTTATTCAACAAAAGTTGAACAAATCTAGGGTACATAATAAATGTATCACCCTTTACATTTTTGATCATATTATCTAAGATAAACCTAGACATATTAAATTTAATACCCTGTGCCAAGCAGATTATAGGATATGCAATACTAGAACTAAATTCATTAAAACTAGTCCTCTTTTGAGATAAACATACCAGAAAAGTATGAATGTAGAACTTCCATTGAGGACAAAACCATGACTTCAAGAACGTATATTCAGACCTTGCTTTTCCAGCACCTTCATAACCCATATCTTTTATTCCTTGAAATAGATCCTCTCTTAACAATTCCAGAACTCCTCCTTCATCATCAAACTGCAGAAGTTCTCTAAGAACAATCTCAGTCACCATTACTTTGTTTCCCTTGACAGTGGAATGAATGTGAGTAATGCCATTAACATTCCCTTCCTTTGCATTCTTCCAGAATTCTTGAATATGAGATCTGATCAATCTTGGAGCGACATTAAGAGCATATGTAACTGGACAGTTACTCAAGAAATCAATAATCGGGTGAAAATACTCATCTGCAACTTCTTTGTCCAAGAAAGCCCTCATGTTGTGTTCAGAATGAACACTCAAAGTAGAATTACCAGAATCAGATGAAGATGACGATGCCATGAATGAAAGTAATGAAAGAAAGAAGAGTGGTTTACAATGATGAAACACAAACGAGAGCGGTTATTAAAGAGTTTTGAGAATTTTGAAAGCGTAATTGAAAAAGTGAAGTGTTTGGATACTTATGTGATGACAGTGCCAAGCCCTAGTAAATAGAACTAACAGTGGCACTGTCAGAGATGCACTAACAGGGGCACAACTAACACTTAAGCCCAACAGGGGTTCCTCACTTAATCAAATTTAACCATTAATAACCCGCAATAAAGCCAACAGGGGTACTAGTACTAGCAGGGGTACACTAAAACTAGCAGGGGCGTAGACTTCATAAACTAACACGATTTTTTTTTTTATCAAAAAGAAAAATCAACAAAGAAAACATTAGACTCCGGCTGTCGTAATGTCTCCTGACAGTGGCTGAATCCTGCAATATTAAACTAAGGAAAACAACTAGCAGGGGTTAAGCTACACAAATATACAGCAGAGGTTGAAAGTACATTGACAGTGGCATAAGTAAACTAACAGTGGAACCAACAGTTATCATGATGAAGCTAACAGTGGCAACACTTGACCCTGTCACACACAATATACTTCACCTCTGTTAGTATCAAATCTTGACCAAAACACTAAGTGAGATTGATCATACCAATATTAGATATCAAAAATGTAAACCTTCCTACATCAAATGATTTGGTAAAAAGATCTACAAGTTGATTATCAGTATGAATTTTGAAAATATGAATCAATCGTTTATCATAACAATCTCTTATAAAATGATATCTGATTTCAATGTGTTTGGTTTTTAAATGCTTAACAGGATTTTGTATGATACTAATAGCAGATGTATTATCAATGTAAATAGGAGTGTTCGTGAAAGTCAAACCATAGTCCATCATTTGATTCTGAATCCAGAGCACCTGTGCACAACAACTTGATGCTGCAACATACTCTGCTTCTGCTGTAGATGTAGACACTGTGGTCTGCTTCTTGCATTGCCATGACACTAGCCTATTTCCAAGAAATTGACATCCTCCACTAGTTGATTTTCTATCCATGTTCTCACCACCATAGTCACTGTCTGTGAAAGCCTTTAGCTCAAAATCTGATCCTTTAGCATACCAAAGTCCCAAATCTGGTTGACCTTTCAAGTATCTAAAGATCCTTTTCACAGCATACATGTGTGACTGCTTTGGAATGGTTTGGTACCTAGCACAAAGACACACTGCAAACATAATATCAGGTCTAGAAGAAGTTAAATACATCAAAGAGCCAATCATTGACCTGTACAAGTGCACATCTACTTCCTCCCCCTCAGGATCAGAATTAAGATGTTTGTGTGCCTCCATGGGAGTGCTAGCTATCTTTATATCTTTATAACCAAATTTATTCAAAATATCTTTCACATACTTCCCTTGGTTAATAAAGATTCCATCTGTCTTCTGCTTAACCTGCAATCCTAAAAAGAAAGTGAGTTCTCCCATTGAACTCATCTTAAACTTCTTATGCATTAGCTCCTCGAATGGTTTGGTACCTAGCACAAAGACACACTGCAAACATAATATCAGGTCTAGAAGAAGTTAAATACATCAAAGAGCCAATCATTGACCTGTACAAGTGCACATCTACTTCCTCCCCCTCAGGATCAGAATTAAGATGTTTGTGTGCCTCCATGGGAGTGCTAGCTATCTTTATATCTTTATAACCAAATTTATTCAAAATATCTTTCACATACTTCCCTTGGTTAATAAAGATTCCATCTGTCTTCTGCTTAACCTGCAATCCTAAAAAGAAAGTGAGTTCTCCCATTGAACTCATCTTAAACTTCTTATGCATTAGCTCCTCAAAATCTTTACAAAGTGAATCACTTGTAGATCCAAATATAATATCATCGACATAGACCTGTACCAGCAAAATATCCTTCTGAATCCTCTTGATAAACAAAGTCTTTTCAATAGTACCTCTCTTGAATTCATTCTTAAGAAGATACTCAGATAGAGTATCATACCAAGCTCTTGGTGCTTGATGTAAACCATACAAAGCTTTCTTCAATCTGCACACTCTATCTGGATATGTTGGATCTTCAAACCCTGGAGGTTGGCATACATACACCTCATCATCAATTAGACCATGAAGAAAAGCACTCTTTACATCCATTTGATAAACCTTGAAACCCTGATAAGATGCATAAGCTAAAAACAATCTAATAGCTTCTATCCTAGCAACAGGGGCAAAAACATCATCATAATCAATTCCTTCTTCCTGTGTATACCCTTGTGCTACCAACCTGGCTTTATTCTTGATGACAATCCCTCTCTCATCTCTCTTGTTCTTAAAAATCCACTTGGTGCCTATAGCTCTCTTTCCTTTTGGTAAATCAACCAAATCCCATACATCCTGCAGCTTGAATTGTAGCAATTCTTCTTGCATGGCTTCAATCCAGCTGGGATCTTTGAGAGCTTCCACTGCTTTCTTTGGTTCCATCTGAGAAAGAAAACAAACATATAATGAAGTATGTAAATCTTCTTCTCTTATCTTTGACTGCTGTCTGGTCAGAACATGTGAACCAATATCACCAATGACCAAATCCACGGAATGATCTTTATGAACCAGATACTTAGATGTGGATGTATCAAGCAATTCTCTTTCCAAATTAGGACCCACAAGATTATCCATTTCTGATTCTGAAAAAGAATCTCTTTCCTTTCTTTCTTTTGAAGGCTTTGGAGTTGTTTCAGAATCTGACAAAGGAGTTCTTTCCAAAACTTGAAATGGTGGACTTTGTTCATAGTTCTTTGATGATTTCCTGCTCTTCATCTGATAGTCCAGGTATCTCTAATTCACTTTCTGAATCTTCATGTGACCCCTTAAACCATGTGTACCCTTATCTGAATCATCCTTTGCAAATGAACCATTTGTTTCTGGAGTTAATCCTTCAGTTTCTGTTTGATCCTGTTGAAAGACTGCTGGTGGATCTGGAGACCAAATTGGAAATAATACATACTCCAAGTCATCCTTTGTAGGCTGACTTGAGCTGCTATCTCCATTTGCATCATCACATGCACTTGTACCTACACTAGTAGACAAATCTGGATATCTAAAAGCATGGGTTAGTGCATCAATATCAAACAATACTTTTGGACCTTTTCCTTCTACATTTGGTGTATTTTCATTAAAGGTCACATCCATGGTCTCCTCTATGATCCTAGTCCTTTTATTAAACACTCTATAAGCCTTGCTTTGAATAGAGTATCCAACAAAGACAGCCTCATCTACCTTACTTTGAAACTTACCTAGGTGATCCCTGGTATTTAAGACAGTACAAGGACATCCAAATGGTTTTAAAAAGCTAACCAAAGGTTTTCTATTAAAGAATAACTCATAGGGTGTCTTGTTATGAGGTTTGACTATCAAAATCCTATTCAAAACATAACAAGCAGTGCTGACTGCCTCTGCCCAAAAAGACATTGGAAGTTTAGCATCTGCTAGCATGCTTCTAGCAGCCTCAATTAGTGTCCTATTCCTCCTTTCAGCTACTCCATTTTGTTGTGGAGTCCTAGGTGCACTAAACTGTCTTTCTATACCTTTCTCCTCACAGAACTTATTCATCTCATGATTCTTAAACTCTATCCCATTATCACACCTGATGATCTTAACCTTTTGATTAGTTGAATTCTCAATCCTAGTTATGAAGGATCTAAGTGTTTCACCTGTCTCATCCTTGGTCCTAAGAAAGAATACCCAACTCATCCTAGAATAGTCATCAGTTATCACCAAACAGTAAGATTTCTTCCCTTGACTAGCTACATTGGTAGGGCCAAACAAGTTCATATGTAACAGGTGTAAGAGAGTGGTATTTGTATTCACACGCTTGGTCTTATAAGAAGTCTTGTGTTGCTTGCCTTTGAGACAAGCTACACAGTGGTCACTACATTCAAATAACTTTTCAGGTAAGCCTCTCACTAGCCTATTCCTAACAAGTTTATTCATGGTCTTGAAATTCAAGTGACACATCCTCCTATGCCATAAGTCAGATTCAGAAACAATAGCTTTAGATATAAGACAGTTGACATTTTGAGATTCCATCTTGTTTAAATCACTACAGTATACATTATTCTTTCTTGGAACTCTCATTAAAATTTTATCTTCAGGTATTTTGAGTTTTTCAGAAAGTATAATGCATTCTGTGTCAGTGAAATAAACAGGATTTTGCTTATCTGTGATTTGACTCACACTTAGCAAATTATATCTCAATTGTTCAACATAATAAACATCATTGAAAGTGAGCTTACTGCTTTTTACCTTGCCTTTACCTGTGATTTTTCCTCCTTTAGGATTACTGCCAAATGCCACATCTCCTCCATTAAAAGCTTTAAAATCCTGCAGTTTCTCCCTATCTCCAGTCATGTGCCTTTAGCATCCTGAATCAATATGCCATAAGCTTGGCTTGCCCTGCACATATAAAAAGAGAAATAATTAGTTTCTCTTGGGAACCCAAACCAATCTGGCTTTGGGTTTCCCTTGAGCATTTTTGACATCAACCCTCTTAAAGGTGATTGATCTCAATGCTTCATTGATTTTGAACACTTTTGATGTAGATGCATTCTTATGTCTCCAAAAACAATCTGTTTTAGACCTGACAGGGGTTAATGGTCTGACAGTGGTCACCGTCAAATTCGTATTTATTACCCTGGCAGTGGTAGCTTTACTTGGTATAAACATTCTTTGCAAATGCTTAATACCAGCAGAGGTACCATGCCTGACAGTGGTCAAACCCTCCCCTGTTCTTGTCTTGCCTCTGTTAGCCTCTGACAGTGGCACTGCTGCAGTATTTACAGTGGCTGCAGCCTTGCCTCTGTTAGGCTGATTTCTCAACACTTGTCATGTACCACTGTTCCTATTATTTTTAGGATTATGGTAACAGTCCTGTTGAAGATGATTATACCTACCATAAATAAAACATGATTTTCTTTTCACACATTCAAACACATTACCCAGTCTTTGTGAAACCAATTGATTCCAATTCCTTTGATTCCCTCTAGGTATAGGTTTGATTATTTTATTTGCAGAAATTTCATCATGTTTGCTAGCACACTTAACACATTCAGCCTTTATATTGGACGGATGATTAACCATGTTATTCACATAACCTAGACCAGTTCTAGATTTGTTAGTCCTATTCACTTGTTCAAGCTGAACCTTAACTTTCTCCATGAACAACTTCTTGCCTTCTTCTAGTTTATCACTCTTAAGTTCTGAAACTAGACCAGTAATAGACTTAACACAACCATCCATAGAATTACCACTAGATGAGCTATCACTATCACTCTCATCTTCCTCAGTCCAATCAGATATTTCCACTTTATCAAAATTTATATTATCAGCAAAATTAACTACTGGATCTACCTTTTTAACCTCCTCTGACACACCTACCTTAAGTTTTTCTAAGTCAAAATCAATTTTAGATGGGAAGTAAGTATGATTATAAGGTGGGGTACAGCATTAAGATTGTAACCTAATCCAGTTTTCAATTTATCATGAATTTGAGACTTGATTAAGTTTTGAACACCTTTTGAAGCATTTTCCAATTCATCAACTTTCAACTTTATTGACTCTTTATCAGAAATTGCCTCAGCCAACTTGGCACTTAGCATATCAACTTTTGTTTGTAAAGCTTTCTTTTCCCAATTCAGATATTTAATATCTAAGTGAAATTGTGATTCATTCTTTTCAAAAGCTTTAATTTGTTTTTCCAGATTTTCAATAGCTAAGGTTGCATGTTGACTTTTGACCTCAAATGCTTTCAACTCATTGCACACAATAACATTATGATCCCTGTAAAATTTAACCATTTTCTTACATTCAGGAGAACATAATTTAACTTGTACCTCATGTGGAATGTCTGAAGGTTCTGGTTCTTCTGTGACAGCCATCAAAGCTTGATTCTTTACCACAAGCTCTTCTTGATCACTCCAGTCAAAGTCTCCCATTCCATCTTGTGCTACCAGTGAGTCTGAAGTGGTGTTCTGTACAGGTACCAATCTTCTTTGAGGACCAGAACTATTTCTCATAATTCCATTAACTGTATTCTGTGATCCTCCATCCTGTGTGTTCCTGCATTCTCTTGCAAAGTGACCCAACTTGTGGCAGTTGAAACACTCCACCTTGCTCTTGTCAAAACCAGCTACACCATCTCTCTTGAATGTAAAGTTTCTGTTACCAGACCTCTGCATAAACCTTTTTGCCCTTATGGTGATCATAGCCATTTGCCATCTCAAATCCATCTAAGGTCCTCTTCACTGACCTGCTCCAAATCTTCTGTAGTTAATGATGAATTCACATGGCTAGCAAAGAATGCTTCTAGCACATTATCATTAGCACCAGATGTGCTACTACTTCCAGTTTCAACAACAGACACAAAAGCAGTATTATTAGAGCTACCAGTGGACTGTTTTATAGCCAAAACCTCAGGCTCAAAGTTTCTCAGATCATTGTACAGATCCTCAATTTCCTTCTGATCAAGATCTGCACTTTGTCTAAGTCCCACAATGTACATGTTCCATTCTGTACCAAGTGATCTTAAATATTTTCTATTAAGATCATCCTTGTCTATCTTAACATTGTGATTTTCAAGATCTCCTACCAGTTTCTGAAACCTATCAAACGTTTGAGTTAAAGTTTCTGACTTTACTCCAGCAAAGTTCTCAAACTGTTGTTTGAGAAGAGACCTCTTGTTCTTCTTTGTATTATCATTACCTCCAAACCTTGTGACTATTGCTTCTATGAGTACCTTAGCATCTACACATTTATCAAATTTCTTTTGATACTCATTGAGAATTGACAAGAGTAATGTACTCAATGCCTTCCATTCAGTGGCTCTTTCTTTTCTCTCAGCATCTGTTTTGGGTGGTGGTCTCTCCAATTTTTCACCATCTGGACCCTTTGGATAATTAGGTCCATTGATAACCATCTCCCACATCATATAATCTGTGAGAAGCATGTACTGCCTGATTCTTGTCTGCCATAACTCAAACTCATCAGGTTTGAGCATAGGAATCTTTGTGGCCTGTATTCCTTCCATTGTTTCAGTAGACATCTTGGTATTTGAAGAGGAAGCTGCAAACTTTAATAGAATTCTTCAAGATCAAAGCAATATCTAGCTCTGATACCACTTGATGTTCCCAGTCAAGATCTTAATATGTATTACTTTGATTAATTATTAATAAGCTTGCGGAATAGTTTATTAATAACTTGAAGAACTAAACTTGTAACACAGAATATTAATCAAAAGCTTCAATATTATTATCAACAATACGAACACACAATTGTGTTAGGGTTTACAACCTTGAAGCTAATAACTAGAAATTCGTCTCTCTTCTAGGGTTTTACAGAATCTCTATTTATATCACATAGAGTCCTTTACAGAATCAAACTATTATGGAAATTCTATCTATTCCATAATTCTCTCTAACCGACTACTAACAGTGGTTGAACTATACACCAACAGGGGTAGTACTCATATATTACCAACAGTGGTTAAGTACTTAATACAAAATACAAACTTATGTCAACAGTGGCACTGTTAGACTAATTCTAACTGACAGTCGCACTGTCAATACAAAACTAACTAACAGTGGTAGACTACTTCTAGCAGTGGCACAAGACTTATCTTCTGAGCAAATCTGGCAGTGGCTCAGGACTCAACACTTATTGTTGTTGTTGTTGGTACCCGAGAGAGAGACCGAGAGATAGAGAAGAGATGGAGGAAATGGAAAAAGAAAATGAAGAAGAAGGAGAAGGAGAAGAAGTAGTTGGCCAACTCCAATTATTGGATTTGGTTGGCTCCATTCGCAGTACAAAACGCCCGTGTTTTTGTACCCGATCGATAACTAGTATAATATTTTCAAATGATAAATTTCTAAAAATGAAATCGTATATACTTTTAATCGAAGTATTTTATAAAAATACTTTTAGTGAGATATAAAAATATATCTTTGTTTTAAGTATGAATGACGGATATGGTTCGAATGCTTTCATCGCGTTTGAGTAAGATTGAATAAAACGAATATGTTTTATTTTTGTCTAATGTAAATAATTATTATTATTTCCAATAATAATACATTATTTATAAGTTATATCGCGAATGTTTTTACTTTGTACGATACGAATACTTTATATATTATCGAATTAATATATAATAAATACTGAGTAATTAAATAATAGTTTCATATTACTTAATATTTGTTTTCACCAACGCCCGTGTAAATGAATCGGAATTTGACCGATTTGAAAATGCACGATTAAATTTAATCGCGTACTGATATATATTCAACAATATATATATTGATACATACAATTAGCCTAATACATAGTACTAATTACATGTATTTCAAAATGATTAGGAACTAATAACTAGTCCTAATTTGACGGGTGTCACATTCTCCCCTTGTTAAGATCGGCACTTACGACCGTACAGTGCCTCGAATGGTGCAGCTCCAATACTAGTGTGGCAGCTGTTGTTGTACGAGAATTCACACAATGGCAAATGATGTTCCCAATTTGCACCGAAGTCAACTACGCAGGCGCGTAACATATCTTCCAGTGTTTGAATTGTCCTTTCACTTTGGCCATCGGTTTGAGGATAATACGCAGTACTCATATCCAGATGAGTACCTAACGATTTCTGTAATGATCTCCAAAACTGAGAAGTGAAACGACTATCTCTGTCAGAGATAATCGAGATAGGAACGCTGTGTCGGGTTACAATCTCCTTCAGATAGATTCGTGTGAGACGTTCCATTTTGTCAGTTTCCTTGATGGTAAGGAAATGAGCTGATTTGGTGAGCCGATCCACGATCACCCAGATGGTATCAAAACCGCTTGATGTTCTCGGGAGTTTAGTGATGAAATCCATAGCGATTTGCTACCATTTCCATTCAGGAATGTCCAGCTGCTGTAGCAGACCGGAGGGTTTCTGATATTCTGCTTTGACTTTTGAACATGTGAGGCACTTGCTGACATACGTGGCAATCTCTGCTTTCATGTTTGGCCACCAATATAACTCCTTGATGCCATGATACATCTTGTCCGATCCAGGATGTATAGAGTATTTGGACTTGTGAGCTTCATCCATCACCAAGTCTCGAAGATTCCCAAAGCTAGGTAACCAGATTCGGTTAGCGAAGTATTTGACCCCATTGGGTTTGGTTTCAAATTGTCTCTCCATATTGCGCAAGGCCTCATCTTTGATGTTCTCCAGTTTCAATGCTTCGAGTTGAGCAGCAAGGATTTGAATGATAAAATCATTATGAATGGTAATACTAAGGGCTCGGACTCGAAGTGGTTTTGGATGTTCTTTTTGACTTAGGGCATCGGCAACAACATTTGCCTTACCCCGGTGGTACTTGATCTCGCAGTCATAATCGGTGAGCAACTCGACCCAGCGACGTTGCCTCATATTGAGATCCTTCTGATCGAATATATGCTGGAGGCTTTTATGATCGGTGAAGATGGTACATCTTGTGCCATACAGATAGTGTCTCCAGATTTTGAGTGCAAACACTACGGCTCCTAGTTCGAGATCATGAGTGGTGTAGTTCTTCTCGTGAAATTTGAGTTGTCGGGAGGCGTAGGCAATAACCTTGTCCCGTTGCATCAACACGCAACCAAGACCTTGATGTGAGGCATCGCAGTATACCACAAAGTCATCGTTGCCTTTGGGTAACGATAGAATGGGTGCACTGCAAAGCTTTTGCTTCAATAGCTGAAATGCTGACTCCTGCTTATCTGTACAGTCGAACTTCTTTTCTTTCTGAGTCAGTGTCGTGAGAGGTTGAGCTATTTTTGAGAAGTTTTCTATGAATCGCCGATAGTAACTAGCCAGTCCTAAGAATTGGCGTACTTCGGTCGGTGTTGTCGGTGCTTGCCAGCACTTGATAGCCTCGATTTTTAATGGATCAACGTGAATTCCTTGACTATCAATCACATGACCAAGGAATTGAATGGTTTGCATCCAGAATTGAACAGTTTGCATCCAGAACTCACATTTGGAGAATTTAGCATATAACTCTTCGTGTCTAAGAAGTTCTAGAATGGTTTTGAGATGTTGCGCATGTTCCTGTCCATTGTGCGAGTAAATGAGAATGTCACCGATGAAGACAATGACAAACTTGTCGAGATGTGGTTTACACACTCGGTTCATGAGGTCCATGAATACAGCCGGTGCGTTTGTCAAACCAAATGGCATCACTCGGAACTCGTAATGACCATAGCGAGTTCGGAAGGCAGTCTTTGGGATGTCGATGTCACGAACTCGTAGCTGATGATAACCTGATCGTAGATCTATCTTCGAATAGAAACTTGACCCCTGAAGTTGGTCGAATAGGTCATCAATGCGAGGAAGTGGGTAACGATTCTTGACGGTTAATTTGTTCAACTCTTTGTAGTCGATACACATTCTGAATGAACCGTCCTTTTTTTTCACAAACAGGACCGGAGCTCCCCATGGTGAAGAACTTGGTCTAATGAAACCCTTATCTAGGAGTTCCTGTAACTGAGTAGACAACTCCTGAAGTTCTGAAGGGGCTAAACGATATGGTGCTCGTGCAACGGGTGCAGCCCCGGGCACGACATCGATTGAGAACTCAACTTGTCTCGGTGGCAGTAGACCAGGCAAGTCTACGGGAAAGACTTCTGGAAAGTCTCTAACAATGGGCACATCCTTAAGTCGCTTCCCTTCTGACTTTTTCTCCATAACGTGCGTGAGGATTGCCTGATAGCCTTTTCTAAGATATTTGCGGGTTTTCATGCATGATATGATGTTCAATCTCGTCCCACCGGTCTCCCCTTGTATGATTAAAGTACCACCGGTGACGAGAGGAATACGAATGATTTTGTCATAACAGACAATTTCAGCTCGGTGCTAGGATAGCCAATCCATAACAATGACGTCGAAACTTCCAATCTCGACAGGTATGAGATCAATGGCAAACAATTCGTTGGCGAGGTTTAAAGTGCAATTAGGAATTATACTATCGGTTTCTATGAGTTTTCCGTTAGCTAGTTCTACAATGTACTTAGCATCTAAAGCAATATGAGTGATGTCAAGCAATGGGCTAAACTCATCAGATATAAAACTCCTATCAGCACCAGTATCAAATAGAACAGTGGCAGTAAGGTTGTTGAGAAGGAACGTACCCGAGACCACATTCGGGTCCTGACGGGCCTCTCCTGTGTTCAGCACGAAAGCTCTTCCCTTTGCAGTGTTGTTACCCTTGTTCTTCAGCTTTGGGCATTCATTCCTAAAATGCCCGATATCTCCACAGTCATAGCAGGATTTTGGTTGGCTGGTGGTGGTGTTGGTGTTGGCATTGGTAGATTTGCAGTCTTTGGCCAGATGCCCATACCTTTGGCACTTACCACAAGGAGTGCCGCAAGGGCCTTTTGAACAGTCGGTGGCACTTTGAACAGAAGGGTTTGTTCCCAGTATAACCCTTGTTGAAACCAGAACCAGTACTGGTGGTCTTGTCAGACTTAGACCTCTTGGATGATGGTTGGTTTTGAGTGGGGTTTCCAGACCACTTTCTTTTATTGTTACCAGAAGATGTAATGGATGCCTCACAGCTGACAATCATTGTCGTGAGTTCGTGTGCGAGGCGGAAAGCACTTTGGATGGTTGTCGGTTTGGACGAGGTGACGTTTCCCTGGATACTTTCCGTGAGATCGCGAATGTACCTCTTGATGCGCTTTTGCTCTGAGTCTACCATAGATGGGCAGAGGAGAGTGAGTTGTTGGAACTTGGTGGTGTAACCAGCGATGTCAGTGCCCTGGACTCTCAGACTCCAGAATTCTTCCTCCAACCTCTGAATTCTTTGCTGGGGCAATACTCTTCCTTTAGCATCTCCTTCAGATCTCCCCAGGGAAGTTGATTAGCCACTTCAATTCCCACAGCACTAGTATGAGTATTCCACCAGGTGAGGACACCTTCCTGAAAGGTGTAAGCAGCAAACTTGACCTTGTTGTCATCGGTGCAGTTACAGAGACTGAAGACAGATTCCATTTGTTCCATCCATCGGATCAGGCCAATGGAACCTTCCGTGCCTTTGAAATACAATGGTTTGCAACTGAGAAAATCCTTGTAGGAACACGGTTTGATAACAGGAGGAGGAGTGGTATTGACTGTCTCATCACTCCTTTGAGAGTCTCGAGCAGCCAAGGCTTCAGCTACAGCTCGGGAAACCGCTGCATTGAGTTCAGCTTCACTGTAACCCTTCCTCTTTGGCGGCATGATTCTTCAAGAAAGAAACAAGAAAAGGATAAATGAGCTGTCTGTGCAATTTCACGATATATCACAATAGCACAAGTGATAATCATAATTCAACAGATAATGGAGTTGATTACAAGATGCGAGTTTGCGAGAGAGCGGGGTAAGGTTTTACTTATGGAAACCTATAAGTCCTTCTAACAATAGGTTCCACTTGTGATTCTGAAGAGTTAAAAGGATGGAAGGAATACGAAATGATATATTCCTTTATAGCACATGACGGTACAACGAAATGTGTTGTAAGATGTTACGCGAGTATAATTAAATAGACGGTAGTAGCTATACTCGTCGTCTTCGGTGGTGTGAGCATTAATGAGTATACTTATCGCGTGATATCTATATATATTTGACATATATAATAGCTTAGAACATAATACGCAGGTAAGGCCTATTCATATATCTTCAATATATAATAGCCTATAGAGTAGCACGTAGGTGAGGCCTATGTATGTATATATGCCTATATCACATAATAGCC
Source organism: Pseudognaphalium luteoalbum (assembly GCA_963422505.1). Taxonomy (NCBI): domain Eukaryota; kingdom Viridiplantae; phylum Streptophyta; class Magnoliopsida; order Asterales; family Asteraceae; genus Pseudognaphalium; species Pseudognaphalium luteoalbum. Next base: position 76,177,911 of record OY730195.1, read on the forward strand.
TAGTGTGTGTCTAACACAAACCAAGTATAAGTCTCGGTTTCTCTCGTGGTCAGAGTCAACTAGCGCATTTCTGTTCAATATAACCCCTTCAAGATATCACATCATATTTATTTAATTGTACATAGTTAGCTACGCTATGTTAAATTAAACTCGTATGATGTAATTCCTGAACCAGATATATCTAATGAGGAATACTGCCTAACGGTCATAGTCTAGGCCCACTAAATGCAACCTAGTTCACTATAACCTTAGGCTCTGATACCAATCTGTCGCACCCCCAAATTATGATGCGGAAGCGGGTCGGTTCGGGGCGCGACTAATCAAATATCAAGCACACAAGGCATACAATGAACGACTCTATATGCGTCGTTTTACAAAATACATTGATATTATAAAAGTTTTGCACTGTTATAATATAGTTTACAAAAGCTCTTGAGACAAATGGTAGAGATTCTATGGCATAACTAAAGTATACTAAATATAGTAATGCATGACAATCTCTTGTTGTCTGAATGCGACTCGAGCTAATGGGCATCCTGAGTGAGCAGACCTACTGCTGCTGCGAACCTGAGAATACACGCTAAAATGGTCAGCTAAAAGCTGGTGAGCTCACAGGTTTAATGATAAAGTGTATTGTATGAACCGCAAGATTTAAGTATGAATATTTGTAATTAAACAAATAAGTAATTGATAAATGATGTATATATTGCCATGAGCACATAGTCTGAGCTTAACTGAGGTGTCAGGATCACAATTAAGTGCCTGAGCGAGGGTGCATCTATGCATGTGCCTAATCAACACACGTATGAACAAATGATAATGCGTCCGTTTGACCAGTCAGTGCTTGCTGACCCGGACGGGGATTGTCAGTCCCATTTGGTACCATACACTAACATTCACGCTACAAAGTATTACCAAACTATGCTTGGAGGACTTAAAAGATTAGATGATAAACTCATGCAGAATATAGCGATATTTGATACTTGCATTCACATGTAAAACAAAACAAGCATGTATGTTGGTGCATCTTGGTGTGTCTGTCAGTTGGTCTAAGTCTGTAATGCGTTTGATATGTAATTACGTTAGTTATAACGTTTGATATGTAATTACGTTAGTTAACTAGTTATGTCCAAATTGATTTGGTTAAAGTTTATATTTGAGTTTGTGAAAAGGTATACGGCCCGTTGGTGACGATTTGTAATAATAATTTCTAACTATTATTATTATACATGATTTGTTGTACTTATAAAAGCATATGTGTTTTATGTGTAAGTCGAATCGTATAAGTTTAGTTGTTACTCAAGTTCGTTATATCCGTTACATTTTATTTCATAGGTTACAAAATTTGGTACGGGTCCTAAAACTGAAATATGTCATTTTCGACCCCTAGACGACCCCGAAAGGCCTAAAACCGCCTAGGCTATGGTACATATCCTTGATCATTGGGCCGTTTTTGAGTGACCGTGTGACTTTTAGCCCAATTCGTTATAATAAATTTTTCATCGAGAAGCTACCCTGAAAACACTTTTAGCCCAATCGACATTTTTACAAAAATTGTTCCGTTTGAGTAATCTAGCCGTTCGGCAATAAAGGTCTAGCCGTTCGGCTATGGAGCACCTAGCTGTTCGGCTATAAAGATCTAGTTGTTCGGCTATGAAAGTCCAGTCGTTCGGCTATGGAGGACCTAGCCGATCGGCTAAGGAAACCTAGCCGTTCGGCTGATGAAATCCAGTCGTTCGGCTGATGAAATCCAGCTGTTCGGCTCAGGGACCAGTTTCAGGTCTGTTCGCGAAATCAGTTGGGAAAACGAGTATAGGTTCGATTTTTGGACATAATCTACTTGATAGAACACTAATACATGATGATATATGTTATTTAAACACGAAATTTAAAAGAAAAGTGAAAGATTTCTTACGAGTAAAAATGAGGAACGGATGATGGTGATGATGCCGAAGAAGATGAAGAAGATGATGAAGATGGAGATGGTGATGATCCTTTATGGTTGTTGCTTATTGTTGTTGTTGTTGCTACCCGAGAGAGAGACCGAGAGATAGAGAAGAGATGGAGGAAATGGAAAAAGAATAAAGAAGAAGGAGAAGAAGTAGCCGTCCAACTCAATTATTGGAGTTGGTTGGCTCCATTCGCAGTACACAACGCCCGTGTTTTTGTATCCGATCGATAACTAGTATAATATTTTCAAATGATAAATTTCTAAAAATGAAATCGTATATACTTTTAATCGAAGTATTTTATAAAAATACTTTTAGTGAGATATAAAAATATATCTTTGTTTTAAGTTTGAATGACATATATGGTTCGAATGCTTTCATCGCGTTTGAGTAAGATTGAATAAAACGAATATGTTTTATTTTTGTCTAATGTAAATAATTATTATTATTTCCAATAATAATATATTATTTATAAGTTTTGTCGCGAATGTTTTTACTTTGTACGATACGAATACTTTATATATTATCAAATTAATATATAATAAATACTGAGTATATTAAATAATAGTTTCATATTACTTAATATTTGTTTTCACCAACGCCCGTGTAAATGAATCGGAATTTGACCGATTTGAAAATGCACGATTAAATTTAATCGCGTACTGATATATATTCAACGATATATATATTGATACATACAATTAGCCTAATAAAATGTACTAATTACATGTATTTCGAAATGATTAGGAACTAATAACTAGTCCTAATTTGACGGGTGTCACAGTAGTGTCGGGTGTAAGTGTCAGATAAGGGTTCTAGGCGTCACTAGACAAGTGACGGAGGTAAGTGTCGGGAAAAAGGGGTTTTATGCGGCACTTATGCAAGTGACTCAAGATTAGGGCTTTTAGCGACACTCAGTGCGTCACTTAAGTGACACACGAAGTGACGCTATACTGCAGTCATCGTTGCGACACTTAAAGCTGTTGACGGGTTTTTGAGCCAAAAATGAGTTTTTCGGTTTCCGTTTGGTCCGATTCTTTAACCCAACCCTTATATGGACATTTCAAGCTTAAAGAAACAACTATAACTCAAAAACACTAAAAATCGAGGAGTTGCGGGTTTTGTCAGAAACTTACAAACTTAACACCGTGGAAATCTGAAAAGATGAAAGTGTAGATCGAGACGAGGTGGTTCTTTTCTTCCAAATAAGCAAGGAAATCCGAGGTCGTTTTGAGGTGTTAATTGTTGATTTTTGGTGATGGAGGTGGTTTGTGTTTTGAGAGAAAAAGAGGAAGAAAGAGAGATGAGAGAAAAAAGAAATGAGGAAAAGGAAAAGATGGTGGGGGGTGGTAAGGGGGCCGGCTAGGTGGGGTCCACGGAGGTGGACTTCACCCATTTTCATTTCCGTGCAGTTGCGTTCCGTGCGGTGTTCGTTTTCTCGATCGTTTAAACGTTTAATAATTATTTAAAATATTTAATTGTACCTTTTTAAAGAGCAATTAATTACTCGATATTTATGTTGAAGTATTTTATCCAAATACTTAATACTTGGATTATAAATCATGACTTTAATTTATTTTGTTTTGTTTGCGCGTTTACGTTTTAATCGCGTAAGTTGTTAATTATACGAAACGAATATGCAATATTATCAAAATAATATTTTGGATATAAGGTCGTATTAAATAATGTTTTCTTATTCAATAAAATTGTTCACCAACGTCCGTATTTAATTGAGCCGAATTACATTCGATTTAGAAACGCGTGCGATTTAATCAAATCGCATATTCGTATATATTCGACAATATATATTTCGATACATTAATTAGCCTAATACAGAACTAATTACATGTATTAACAGTTAATTAGGAACTAATTACTAGTCCTAATTTGGCGGGTGTTACAACATCACCCCTGTTACTCTAGATGTTAAGTACACTGTAGAACTAGCGAACGATAAACTCATAGAAACCGATAGTGTGATACCTAATTGCATTTTAAACTTAGCCAATGAAACCTTTTCGATAGATCTTATGCCTGTTGAAATTGGAAGTTTCAACGTCATCATTGGTATGGACTGGTTGTCCAAACACCGAGCCGAAATCGTTTGTTATGATAAAATCGTTAGCATCCCTCTCGTCGTCGGTAGAACCTTGATCATACTGGGGGAGACCGGTGGGACGAGACTAAATATCATCTCTTGTCTGAAAACCCAAAAATTTCTCAGAAAGGGTTATACGGCAATCCTCGCGCACATCACAGAGAAAAAGTCGGAGGAGAAGCGACTTGAGGATGTGTCAATCGTTAGAGACTTTCCCGAAGTCTTTCCGGAAGAACTACCTGGTTTACCTCCACCTAGACAGGTTGAGTTCTCGATCGATCTCGTGCCGGGTGCCGCACCGATAGCCTGAGCACCATACCGCCTAGCCCCATCCGAACTTCAGGAGTTGTCCACCCAGTTACAGATACTCCTGGACAAAGGATTCATTAGACCGAGTTCTTCACCTAGGGGAGCCCCGGTCTTATTTGTTAAAAAGAAAGACGGTTCTTTCCCAATGTGCATCGACTACCGAGAGTTGAACAAGCTAACAGTTAAGAACCGGTATCCACTTCCTCGCATCGATGACCTGTTTGACTAACTTCAAGGATCGAGTTGTTATTCAAAGATCGACCTTCGATCAGGTTATCATCAATTACGTGTTCAGGACACCAACATCCCAAAAACCGCTTTTAGAACCCGTTATGGGCATTACGAATTTCAAGTGATGCCATTTGGTTTAACCAACACACCAGCTGTATTCATGGATCTCATGAATCGGGTGTGGAAGCCGTATCTCGACAAGTTTGTCATTGTATTTATCGATGACATCCTCATCTATTCGCGTAACGAGCAGGAGCATGCGCAACACCTCAAAACCATCCTAGAGCTACTTAAGCACGAGGAGCTTTATGCTAAATTCTCTAAGTGTGAGTTCTGGATGCGAACTGTTCAATTCCTCGGACACGTGATTGACAGTCAAGGAATTCACGTCGACCCATCAAAAATCGAGGCTATCAAAGACTAGCAAGCGCCAACCACTCCAACTGAAGAACGCCAATTTTTGGGATTGGTCGTGTATTATCGTTGTTTCATCGAAATCCAAAATAGCCCAACCACTCACGACACTGACTCAAAAGGAAAAAAGTTCAATTGGACTGATAAACAAGAGTTAGCATTCCAGCTATTAAAACTCAAGCTTTGCAGTGCTCCTATCCTATCCTTACCCGAAGGCACCAACGACTTCGTGGTATACTGCGATGCTTCCCATCAAGGTCTCGGTTGCGTGTTGATGCAACGAGACAAGATCATTGCATACGCTTCCCGACAACTCAAAGTTCATGATAAGAACTACACGACTCATGACCTCGAGCTAGGGGCCGTGGTGTTCGCCCTCAAAATCTGGAGACACTACCTCTATGGTACCTGAAGTACCGTATTCACCGATCACAAAAGTCTCCAACACATCTTCGACAAAAAAGATCTTAATATGCGACAGCATCGCTGGGTTGAGTTGCTCACCAATTATGATTGCGAAATCAAATACCACCCAGGTAAGGCAAATGTTGTTGCCGATGCCCTCAGTCGAAAGGAACGGACGAAACCACTTCGAGTCCGAGCCCTCAGTATAACCATTCATAATGATCTCACCATTCAGATTCACACCGCTCAAATCCAAGCTTTGAAACCCGAAAATGTCAAAAGCGAAGCCTTACGAGGCATTGATAAACAATTCGAAATCAAACCTAATGGAGTTAGGTACTTCTCAAATTGAATCTGGTTGCCTAGTTTTGGGAACCTGCGAGGCTTGGTGATGGATGAAGCTCACAAGTCTAAATATTCTATCCATCCGGGATCCGACAAAATGTATCACGGCATCAAGGAATTCTATTGGTGGCCGAACATGAAAGCCGAAATTGCCACATATGTCAGCAAGTGCCTTACTTGCTCGAAAGTCAAAACCGAACATCAAAAACCTTCTGGTTTACTTCAACAACCCAGCATTCCTGAATGGAAATGGGAACAAATTGCCATGGATTTCATAACCAAACTGCCCAAGTCATCGAGTGGTTGCGATACCGTTTGGGTGATCATTGATCGTCTCACCAAATCTGCTCATTTCATGGCAATCAAGGAAACCGATAAAATGGAACGCCTCTCACAAATCTACATCAAAGAAATTGTTTCTTGACACGGTGTCCCAACCTCGATTATCTCTGACAGGGACGCTCGCTTCACATCTCACTTTTGGCAATCACTTCAAAAATCGTTGGGTACCCGGCTTGATATGAGTACCGCATACCATCCTCAAACCGATAGCCAAATTAAACGAACTATTCAGACACTGGAAGACATGCTACGAGCTTGCGTAGTTGACTTCGGTGCAAACTGGGAAAGACACCTGCCATTGTGTGAGTTTTCCTACAATAACAGCTATCACGCCAGCATTAAGGCTGCACCATTCGAGGCACTGTATAGTCGTAAGTGTCGATCACCGATCTGTTGGACCGAAGTGGGAGACAGCCAACTCACAAGTCCTGAACTCATACACGAAACCACTGAGAAAATCTTCGAAATCCAAAACCGACTCAAAGCCGCACGTGATCGTCAGAAAAGTTACGCTGACGTGAGACGCAAACCACTCGAATTCAAGGTTGGGGATCGAGTACTCCTGAAAGTATCACCTTGGAAGGGCATAATCCGATTTGGAAAATGCGGGAAGTTGAATCCCAGGTACATTGGGCCTTTTGAGATTCTCGAAAGGATTGGCCCCGTGGCATATCGATTGCAGCTGCCACCCGAACTCAGTAGCGTGCACCCCTCCTTCCACATTTCTAACCAATGAAATGTCTATCTAATGAGACACTTATAATCCCACTCGATGAGATTCACGATGATAACAAACTCCATTTTGTTGAGGAACCCACTGAAATCGTAGACCGTGAGGTCAAACAACTCAAACAAAGTCGTATTCCCATCGTTAAGGTCAAGTGGAATTCGCGGCGCGGTCCGAAATTCACTTGGGAACGAGAAGACCAAATGCGACTCAAGTATCCCCAGTTATTCACTGACTCTGCATCAAACGTGACCTCGAGCTAAATTTCAGGATGAAATTCTCCTAACAAGGGGAGAATGTAACACCCACCAAATTAGGACTAGTGATTAGTGCCTAATCCTCTGTTAATACATAATTAGTTCGGATTTAGGCTAATTAATGTATCGAAATATATATTGATGAATATATACGATTATGCGATTTGATTAAATCGTACGCAATTCAAATCGAATGTAATTCGATTCAATTAATACGGACGTTGGTGAATAATTTTTTTTATTATTATTAAATAATATGACATTATTTAATAACCCTATTATATCCAAAAATATTATTTAGATGATATTTCAACTCAAATTCGTATCGTACAAACAAGGCCTTCGCGGTTAAAATAACAAACACGCAAACAAAACGAGACAAATTAAGTTATATTTTATAACTCAATTATTAAGTATTTGATAAAATACTTCAAGTAAAATATCGAATAAACATTTGTATTTTAAAACCTATAGTTAAATGTACATAAAATTATTTAAACGTTTAAACGACCGAGAATATGAACACCGCACGGAGCACAAACGCAGAAGATTAAAAAGTTGGAGAGGCCAGACTAGGTGACCTCCCTAAAACCGGCCCCCCACCCCACTGTCTCTTTCATTTTACCATTCCCAAACACACACACTCTCTCTTCTCCTTTTCCTCTCATCACTTCCCACCACCACACCACCACCACATTAAAATAACAAAATAACACCACCAAACTCGCTCGAATCATTTTACTCCTTTGGAAGAAAAGAACCGCGGTACCACGATCTACATTTCTATCTTTTCAAAACTCTCCGGCGCTAACTCGTAAGTTTCTGACAAAACTCAAAACACTCCGATTTTACTCATTTTCACTTGTTTATGGGTTATTTACGCTTAAAATGTCCAAATATGGGCTGGGTAAAAGAATCGGACCAAAAGGTCGCCGGAAAACATGTTTTTGGCTCAAATTTCGGCCAATAGCTCATTGTATCGCAGAGGCTCCAGGCCACCTACGACACAAGCCCTTATGTCGCTAAACCCTTACTTATGTCGCATATAGCGACACAAGTGACTATGTCGCAGAACTCATTTTCCGTCGCATATAGCGACACAAAATTTTATGTCGCATTAAATTGCGGATGTCACACTTAGCGACACAAGCCCTTATGTCGCAGACATGATCTGCGACACAATAGACTATGTCGCACCTAGCGACACAAGCCTTATGTCGCATGTAGTGTCGCATGAAACAGAACCAAGAAAACACAGATTTTACTAAGTGTCGAGACCTAAAATTTTATCACTTGATTTCACCCAATTTCAAGTTCAAATGCGTTTTTCACCAAAGCAATATAGTAAAAATACAAATTTTTTGAGTTGACTTGGCATCTCGACCCCAACCAAGGGCCAGCCCCTTGGACCCCACCAGAGGTTGCCACCCCTGGAACCCCGCTTACCAGGGGCGCTACCCCCGGACCCCCGTCACTTAGAGTTTGTAAATACATTTCACACCAAGTGTCAAACTTGTATAACATCAAACACGAATACGATACGACTTCTAAAACACATTGGAACATACCTTTTAAGTATAACACTTCGAAATCATAATAATAATAGTTGAGATTATTATTACAAACAATCATCAACGGGCCGTACACATTTTCAAAACTCAAGTTAATCAACCAAATCGTAGTCATTTGGACATTCTAGTTGGACGAGCAACTATAAAGGTAATCTTTTAAGATACCTAATCAATTAATAACCATCGCGTGTCGTGGACACCCTCAGGTTACGAGTCTTCGGACAATCACTAATCGGATAATCAACTCACGTTTATTGATTAAACGCTTCAAGACTCAGGTGAGTCTCATGGCCCCTCTTTTACTGTTTTTACTCAGGGGTGTGATTCATTGCTTATTTTAACATGTGAATGCAAGTGCAAACATTTTCATATACTACATGAGTTTTACACAACTAATCATTTCAAAGTCCTCCATCAGCATAGTTTGGTAATACGTTGTAGCGTGAATATTAGTATATGATATCATATAGGATTGACCCTCCTCGTCCGGGTTAGCAAGCACTAACTAGGTAAACAGACGTACTAATATTTGTTCAGACGAGTGTTGATTAGGCACTCGTAGAGGCACCTCGCTCAGGCACTGATTGTGATCCTGACCCCTCGAGTTAAGCTCAGACTATGTGCTCATGGCTATATACATTATCTTTAACTTTATTTGCTGGATGCAAATCAGTACTCAAATCTTGCAGTTCATACGATATTATTTGATACTCAAACCTGTGAGCTCACCAGCGTTAGCTGACCCATTTTAGCATGTATCACAGGTACTCAGCAGTAGATCTGGACTGCCCTCGGGATTACTATAGCTCGAGTCAGCATGCAGACAATAGAGATTTTCTTGCATTAATATATTTTGTACAAGTATTTATGTATTGAAATCTCTCATTAAATCGAACACGAGCTATGTACGGGTTCAACTATTGTAAACATTTTAATATTAATATATTTTGTTAAAACGACGCATATAGAGTCATTTGCTATATATCTGTGTGCTTTGATTATTGATTAGTAACACCCAAATTATGCTTCCGCCAAACGGTAATTTGGGGGTGTTACAAAAGCTTCCTGGTTGACGTGGCTTATATGCAGAAATTCTTTGTAGGAGTTTAGCATACAGGTCTGGGTGCTGTGATGTTCGGAGTTCTTCTTCAAAAGTATCTATGTCTCAGAGTCGGGATCTGGTAAAGGGTTTCGATGGATCGAGATAAGAGTCAAGAATGTTTCTCATTCTTTTGAGATGAGTGGACCTGAGCTCTTGGTGGATGGCTCCATAATCAAAGGATTCTTCTGATGAAGTGTAGTCTTTGCAGTCTTGTATTCTTTTGACTTCAGCCATCTGTGGTAAATCAGCTAAATCTTCATCTTCCTCCATTTCTTCCTCTTCTTCTTCTTCGATTTCTTCCTCCTCCTCAGTTTCTTCTTCCTCTTCTTCAGGTTCTTCGTCTTCAGATTCAATTTCTTCATTTGCTTCTTCATATTCTTCCTCTTCTTCTGGTTCATACTCAGAATCAGAGATGAAAACTAATGATCGAGTGAAATGTTGCTCTTCCTCTGGTTCTAATTCGTCATCGGAACAAATTCTGCCTGCTGATATAGCATAACATTCTTCTTCTTCTGGAGTGCATTCCGGTTGGTCGATCTTGTAAGTAATGCTTTCACCATGTGATCGTAAGACAATCGTGTGGTTATACACATCAATTACTGCTCTAGCTGTGTTCATGAATGGTCTCCCAAGGATAATCGGGATGTTTATGTCCTCGTGGATATCCATTACCACGAAATCCGTTGGAAAGAAAAATTTGTTAACTTGAACTAGAACGTTTTCAGCTATTCCTTTTAGGTATCTAACAGATTGATCAGCTAGCTGGACGGTCATCTTAGTGGGTTTCAAGTTTTCAAGTTCCAGCCTCTTAAACAGGGAGTAGGGCATAAGGTTAATGCTGGCTCCTAAGTCGGCTAAGGCGCTTCTTTCTCCGGATTGGTAAATATAACAAGGGAGTGTAAATCTTTCGGTGTCTCCTAGTTTTTCGGGAAGGCTATTCTTAAATAGGGCTGAGATTTCAGGACTAAGGGGAATATTGTTTACTTCGGGCAGTTTATCCTTAGTGGATAGCAATTTCCTAATGTACTTATTACGATCGGGAACTCTAGACTTGGTATCAAGGAATTTTCCATCTAGCTTAAAGAATGATAATTTCTTGGATTGAGCTTTAAGTCTAGCGGGGTAAGGGATCCTAACCTCTTTGTTTATGGTCGGAGTGGTTTCCACAGCTGGTATCTTGATTTTTGGTTCTTCCTCTTTTACTAGAACAGCAACTGGTGGTGTAGTAGATGCTTCCTTGGTGGTAGTAAGTTGCTTTGCTTCCTCAACATGTGGGTTGTGAACCGTGTTGCTAGGCAAGCTTCCTCTGGGTCTGTTATCGAGACGTTGTGCCAATTGTCCAATCTGAGCTTCCAAATTCTTTAGCACAGCCAGTTAATTTCTCAAAAAGAGGTTAGCTTAATCTTGTCTAGCGGACGTCTTTTGGTTGAGGAGGTGTTGTCCTTGCATGAACTGGGTGAAGGCGTCATCTGAACTTGAAGCTGGGGCATTTGTCTTTGCAGGTTGTTCAGGGGTTTCGTTTGTGTCAGAAGTTGGTGCAGGAAGTGCGAGGGGCTGGTTATAAGAAGGTTGTGATTGTTGTGGGTAAGGTGGGTATCTAGGTGGGTATCTGGGTTGGTATGGTGGTTGGTTGTTTCTTGGTTGGAATGGAGGTCCTCTAGGTTAGTTGTTGCTTTGATTGAAACCGGGTGGAAAATTTCGTTGTCGAGCAGGAAACTGAGCATAGTAGACGGTGCCATATGCTTCTTCCTATTCAACTTGGTATTCACCAGGTGGTTACGGGTTGGTGCAGTGTTGACAGACTTGCACTTGGTGTACTTGGTGCTGTTGTTTCTTAAGTTCTCCAAATTGTTTGACAAGTGAGTCCATTTTCTCTGTTAATACCTTAATTTCTTCAACTGGAATCGGATTTGATGCAGCGAGAGGTGCTGAAGATGTTGAGTGATCTCCGGAGTTCCAATCGTGGTGATGCATAGTCATGTACTCTATAAAGTTCCATCCTTCTTCGTCGGTCTTTGCCATGAAGCTTCCTTGTGCGGCAACATCGAGGGTGGTTCGGTGGTTAGGGTCTAAACCATTATAGAAGGTACACAGTTGTGCAAATTTATCAAGTCGGTGATTAGGGCATTTCTTCAAGGCTCCTTTGAATCGTTCCATGCGGTGTATAATGAATCATCAAAAGCTTGGTAGAAATTCATGATGTCATTTCGAAGTTTGGTATGTTTAGAAGGCAGAAAGTACTTGGTTAGAAACTTTGTCGCCATCACAGACCATGAAGGGATAGAGCTGGTCTCTAAGCCTTCAAACCATGTTTGCGCATGATGTGTGAGCGAATAAGGGAAAAGATACAAACGGATTGTGTCTTGACTAATTCCGTTTTGTTTGTAGGAGTTTGAAAGAGATATGAACTTGTCGAGGTGAGAGTTTGGATCATCACTGGGTAATCCATGGAATTGACAGTGGTTTTGGATTAGTTGGATGATGTGTTGTTTAAGCTTGAAAGATTGACCAGGGGTTTCAGGGTAGAGAATTGGTCCTCCTCTTCCTTCGATATAGGGTTTACTGTTGTCAGCGAGAGTGATACGTTCAGCCATTGCTTGTCTAAGCGTAGATTGCTTCTTTTCTCGTCGAATGGTACGTATTATAAGTTCTGGATCAGGGAAATTAAACAGTGGTGCAGATCTAGGGGAACAGGTCATACACTAAAAAGAAAGACAAGAAAGTAAATACTTGTTTTTGTGTTTTTTAGAAGGTTTTATCCTAAGGGTTTACTAGAATTGGGATTGGTTGGGCCTATGTATCGGACAGTTAGTCTCCCCGGCAGCGGTGACAAAAACTTGTTGGGATGCCAAACGGTCGTGTGAAGACGACGTACGGATCGCAATCGGTTTGTTTTAAATTTATATTTGTTGGGGTCTAAGTATGACTTACTAATACTGAACCAAAGGCTAGTAGATGGTAAGTATGAACTAGAGTCGTTCTTAAAGAGAAACTGAATTGAAGCGGAGGTGATCCAATCAATCTTTCTTTTCTAGTAAAGGTTTTAAAAGAGTGCGTTGGGGGTTTTGGTTTAGTTAACTAAGTAAACTAAATAAAGCGAATAAAATGTAATAATAAATCGGATAATAAAAGTAGTATTTGTTGCGAGTTCATTAGCAAATAATGTGGGATGATGACTCTTATAGGAGGATGATTATCTAAATTGAAAATGTCTAGTAGATTCAATATCCAGTGGTATAACCAATAAGTCCCCTATTAGTCGGTTATCAACTAATATGTCACGAGGAACTAAGGTGTCATGATTCTGATCAGACAGACGCTGCTCAACTCTTCACACTCTCCTGTGAGGGAGTCAGTGACCCGTATTATTGAACGTATTCGCTCATGGGCGAAGGAATAGAGTAGCAGGTCATTAGCAAGTCTAACCGTTCTTAATACTATAAAGATTTCAAATCCATTAAAAAACTAACTTAGAATTTATGTTCGGACTTATTAACCAATTCCTATTAATGAAACTTAAGAATGATAAGCAGGGGAAAACGTTCAGGTTTCTTGCGTATCTTACTTTTGGATTCATATTTTAAGGAAAGGATATCAGTGTAACTTAGATTTCAAACTTGCCTTTCTCATTACAATTAACAAATTCCTAGGTTTTCGTAAATGGTTATTAGCCTGTAACCTACCTACCCTAATCTAATCTAAATTAACTAATCTAATTAAAATGCTAATTAAAATGCTGACGGCTTTTTGCATAAAGTTAAACCCAGACCATGTGGGAAAATGCTATGGTGATTCACAGTGTATTTAATCGTTTACCGATGTTTCCATTGTGAATTTAATTGCTTCACCATGTTCTCATGATAAGTACATTGTGATCGAAAGTGTACAATACTCATGGCAAGTCCACGTAATCACATTGCATTTTATGATGCTCGTATAATGTTACAGTTAAAAACATAGTTTTTACACACATAACTATTGACCAAGTATCAAGGTTCGCGACTCCTCTTTACAGGGTTACAATCACGTTTGTTAATCGAAAGGAGAATATAAGTTTTAGGTTTAAAATCATAAGATAAGTCCATTCATAAAGTTTTCATTTTATAATGTCGATCCATAATACAACTACCTTCGGTAGTTACCGGCTTCCATACGTATGTACTTTGCTTAAAAGCATTTCCAGCACTATACCGAGTAAACAGTCGAATAGGGGCCGTCATATTATTTCACGACATATTTAAAGTCATCCCACAATTATATATGCTAACTACATCACAACAAATACAATAGTAATCTACTCGCTAATCATGGCACAAACTAATTCTAGCATAATTAAAGCATACATATTTAATTAAGATAGAATAGGATAGAAAGAACCCGGATTAAAATGCGAGAAGGAATAGACTTGAATTAATAAGCGTAACTCCAAGCGTACACCAAAGATTACAAAATGTTCTCTAGCTTTCGTTCTACTTTAAACAAGCTCCCTAATTAGCCTAATACTAATTTTGAAGTAAGAAAATAGAATGAGAAAGTAAAGAGATAATTATGCCTAATGCATATGGGACATTTTCAAATGGGAGCCTTAGGGCTCTATTTATAAGGGAAATGTGGCTCATGTTAGCATTTCATGGCACACATTAGAAAAAGGGGTGAAAGGTGGTGCACCGGGTACGAAAATGTAGCGAAAGGTGGTGTACCGGGTACGAAAAAGTAGCGAAAGGTGGCGCACCGGGTACACGCAAGGACGGAAAAGCGGAAAAGAGACGGGGGGAGGGGAGGCGGCACCGCCCACCACCAGGCCAGCGGCGGCTGGCTGCTGGCCGGCGGCGGCTGGCTGCCACCCGCCCCGGTCCGTCGTCTTTCGCTGCGTTGCTTAATTCACGCGTATCTTCTTCGTTATGCGTCCATTTGCGTTGATTCTTTTTGTGTTAGATTCGTAATTCAAAAACGAAGACTTTTATTTAAAGATATCACAAAAATATGTCTCCTATCTCCAGATATTGCGTACGAGTCATTTGGATCTTCCGGGGGGCGTAGAATCTTCATTCTTTATCCGTTTTTGTTGATTCTTCTTCTGTTGGATTCGTAATTTGAAAACGAACATCTTGGATGAGATGGATTTTGATGATGGGCAATTTTGTTTTGAAATCTCGTTTTGATGCCTTGAATCTTCAAATGTGTGTGGAATCTTCGTTTTTCATCCGTTTTGCTTGATTTTTATCGTGCAACCTTGTTTTGATCATCTTGGTAAAATATCATTGATTTGTATTGTTTTTGTGTTTAAAATGCCAAGAATCATTCTGGAATGAGAGAGATATCGGTGGTAAAAACATGACTTTTTACGCGATATCAGTCGCACAAATCAGAACCTTGAAAACACGGGTTTTTACTAAGTGTCAAGACTTGAAATTTTATCACTTGCGTTACCCAAATTCAGATTTTAGGTGCGTTTTTCACTAAAGCAATATAGTAGAAATAAAAAAAAATTGAGTTGACCTGGCACCTCGACCCCAGCTAGGGGCTCTGCCCCTTAGACCCCGCCAGGGGTTGCCACCCCTGGAACCCCGCTAACCAGTACAAAACTTGATATATTGACTGCATGAGTTGTTTTACTAATCATAAAGTCCTCCACCACATAGTTTGTTAATATGAATTTAGCGTGAATGTTAGTGTATGGTTTTATATGGGATTGACAATCCCTGTCCGGGGTAGTCGCGCTACCTTGACTGTTATGTCAAACAGACACATTATCATTTGTTCACACAAGTGTAGATTAGGCACTCGCTCGGAGGCACCTCGCTCAGGTCCTTAAAGGCAGATCCTGACCCCTCAGTTAAGCTCGATCTATGAGCACATGGTAGTAATGTACACATTTATTTGATTAATTTCAAACATATCATTAAATCTTATGGTTCATACATTGTGGTTTTATCATTTACACCTGTGAGCTCAACGGATTTTAGCTGACCTTTTAGTATGTATTCTCAGGTACTCAGCAGTAGGTTGGACTGCCCATCAGGATACTTTTAGCTCGAGTCATCATGCAAACCTCAGAGATTTTTTTGCATTATTATATTTTGTAAAAGTAATTATGTATTAAAATCTCTCATTTCCAGAACATGAGCTATGGTAATAGTTTCAAACGTTGTAAACAATTATCTAATCAATGTATTTTGTTAAATGACGCATATAGTGGTCATTCATTATACCTTGTGTGTTTTGATTATTGATTAGTAGCACCCCAAAGTATGCTTCCGCCAAACAGTTAATTTGGGGGTGTTACATGAAGCTAGCTTTACGGTTAAATGATCCTCCATCTCTTTGAATCATCGTTGTGGTATCACTTATGTAATTCGCCCAAACAAAGAGTTTTTGAATTAAACATGTGGTCAATATGTAGTATTTGACTTTGAAAGTCAAACAGTGATAACGAGTCTTTTATATGTGTTATTGAAAGGGTATGAAGTCATGTGTATATGATTGGACTTGATTTGGGTCAAACTTGATGAAAAGTGGTAAAGTGTCAATTTTGATTGGTGGGTCAATATGGAAGTTGACAAATAGTGAACTATGTTAGTAATGTTCAAACATGAGTGGATTGAGTATGGTTTTTGTCAAATGGTTGATAGAATCTAAAACGGGTCAAAAGGTCAAAATGGGTCAAAGAAGGTCGTATGGTAAAATTTAATGAGTTACTGATAAGCATCAAATAGATACTATATGTTATACTATTTATCCCTATATTTGTATACATTTTAATGCATTTATATGATTTTAGATACTTATTTTGTTAATATTTGCAGAAATGTATTTTAATTAAAGATTGAAGAAAAAGGAACGAAAACAAGACCAAAACTGAAGAAATTGAAGCAGTTGAAGAAAAAGACTTAAACCTTAAAGAAATAAAGACTAAGAAGATAATATTGAAGAAATGGGCTAAGAAAACAAGTTGAATCCGTTTAAGAAGAGAAAAAGTCCACATTGAAGCCCGAGCCCGTATTTGGAAGATTTTGGAAAATCAATCCAACCGGCGGTTGGATTAACCAACCGGCGGTTGGTATTAGGGTTTCAAGTCGGTGGATGAACGCGGAGTTGGAGTGGGATTCAAAGTTACTCCAACCGGCGGTTGGAAGTCCCAACCGGCGGTTGGGAGGTCGGCCAGAAAAACTATAAATAGAGGCTTAGTTTAGGCTTAACCATATACGATTCTAAGAATAAAAAGTCGAAAGTTAGGGTTTTAGGTCGACTATAGGTACGAATTTGGAGGCTAAGGAGCTAGGGTTTGAAGGTTTTTAACCCTAGGAAAAGCTAGCTCGTTAATTGGTTCGGTTTCTTTATCCTTGTAAGTTTATTAATCTTTTGGGTTATTTTGGATATTGTTTATTTGAATTAATTGCTTGTTAGATTTTCATTATGAATGTTTAAATATATGTTTATTTAGGTTATTATATGAATTATATGTTTATGTTGGAACTATATTATTGAATATTATTATGCAAGAATTCTGTGTTATATTATATTAATGATCATAATTAACTGATTTATAGATAAACTTCATTAATCTTTTGGGTTTTTAAATTAAGTGATTATGTTTCATTAAATGTTAAGTAGCATTGTAATTCAACCGAATCAGGAATTGCATCAATAATATGTTGATAGATCTTAATAAATAGTGATACTTTACATAACCTTTGACTGTATTGCTATATGAAAATTATCTTAATCTTTGTGGTTTTCTACATTAGTAAATCACAATAATAATAGCCAACACGCAAATAGACATAAGTTAATATAATAAGTTTAATAAATAATAGTTTAAATAGTCATAATCTTCTATCCAATTGAGTATTCTTAAGTTATTTCTTAAAACTTATCTATTAAGAATCGGTATCAATTATAAATATGTTCGATCGGAACTAAAACGTCCCCCCTATCTTGTATATTATTGTAAAATTGTATATTAATTGTAATAATTGTAATTAAAATAAATAAATAGTTAGTTAGAGATTAAATCACGTTCCCTGTGTTCGAATCTGGACTTACTTATAAAGCTATATTCTATGATCAGGATAACACATGCCTGAATTGTGTGATAGTATTATTTAGTATTTCCTTATTTAAAACTTGTGATTATAATTGTATATACTTAGCACACATCAGTTACTGCTATGGGTTGTTTGTCATGTGCTAAAGTATCGTTTTGGTGAGTCAAATAAGTGTGCAAAAAGTCAAAGTTTGAATGCAAGTGGTTTGTGTATTGAGTGGCACCAAAAAGTGGTTAAAACGACCTCAAATTGGTCATACGTCCAGATTCGTCATTTTTGTGAATTTTGAAAAAGTGTAAAAAAGTGAAACCTTCATATCAGTAAAATGAAGGTGTTTGCAAAATTTTAGGCCATAACTCTCAACGAGTTAAAAGTTATGCCTATCTGAATGTGGGTAGTTTTGATGAAAGAGAGCAGTTTTGAGGGCAATGGGGCAGTTTTGAGGGCAAAGCGGCAGTTTTGAGGGCAAAGTGTAAAAACAGAAAACCTTCATTTTGTTATATTGAAGGTGTATGAAAACTTTGGTTGTCTAATTGTTAACGAGTAAAAAGTTATGCGTATTTAAAAAAGGCGGTTTTGAGCAAAAATGGGAGTTTTGAGAATGGGCAAGTTTACCCAAAAAGTAAGTTGGCATTTAACTCGTGTAGTTTTGCGCACATGATCTCGTATCGTATTTTAATTGATTATTGGGACCAAAACAAGAGTATTTGATTAAAAAATAAAAATTGGGGCGTTCTTTATATATGCAAAATTTAAATAAGTAGTTTATTTAACATGAGAAGGATTATATAATGAAAAATTCTTCTGAGCTGTATTGTGAGAAATTCAAATTTCATGCACAATTTAGAGTGAAGTTTGTTATGGAGGTGAGTTGTAGTTTGTATTCTTATATTTTATAATTTATCCACATGTATTAGAAGCCCGTATGTATAATTTTTACGTACCTTTATATATTTTAAAAATTCAAATTTTGAAATATATGGATGATGTTTTGCAACCGAACCAAGTTATAAGAGGTAATCCAGTAAAATTAGTAATTAAAAACTAACATATTACTTAAACATTTCTAATAATCTGAATTAGCGGTTTATTTTTTTTAACTAAATTAATTAACAGGCGGGATTAAGTCAACCTAGCCTAAAGTGAAAGTGTTTACTTATTTTACCTCATCCAATATAATAATAACATGGGATAGGAGATTGAGTTTAAATTTGATAATTAATTTATTATTTAGTAAATTACATTGTCAGTCCCTATGGTTGTACCTATATTACAAATCCAATCATTGAGTCGGGTATTGTACAGGTCCAGTCCCTTGACTCGAATTTCCGTTTCACTCCCAATCCCTCATCGACATACATTCACATGAATTGACTAAAATACCCTTCATAACACCTAGCTCCATCATAATCTCCAAAATCAAAAATCATTTCCACTCTCATTACAACAACACATCATAGCAACAACAAATCATCGATGATTCATATATTTTGTTGTAATAAACTAACAAACCTAAACTTAGAGATTATTCACAAATCTTAACAATAACAATTCAGAAATCAAATCTAGATCCAATTTAACATCGTATTAAGCATATGTCTAAATATAAGCACTAAAAAGGTATTCAACATCGAACCCCTCTACAAATGAAAAAGAATTATAAGATGCTACGCCGTTCGCCGGGGAAGAAGGGCATAAAATGCAGTCATCGGCGAGATCTGGAAGTAGGCTAGGAGGCTGTTGGTTTCGAGATCTAGCCACTGGAACAACTATACCGAAGCAAAGGTGTCGGATTGTTTGTTCCCATTCGAGGGTCGTTCCGATGCCTCATGATGGCGGTGATGGTCTGATAGCAAATCCTCTCCCACCTCTCGTTCCAACCGTTAAACCATCATTGTTTTGTAACATTTCCTTTTCACTTAGGATTCAAACATTGTTGAAATTTGTTCCTAAATCTTGGTTGAAGGTTGTGTGTTTTGTTGTCATATTTGCTTTAAAATATGTTTCTAAATCACAATTTGGAGTATTAATTTTCTTTGGTTCTTGTTTGATATGATGAAGATCAGAATATGCCTAAAATGAATGAGCAAAAAGAGTTGTAGAGTTGTGTTTAAGACGAGGTAGTTTTTTTAGATGATGTTGATAATTATTTATTATTTTATTAAAAGTTTAGTTTTTATGAAGAGTTAAAACCAATGTTTCAACCGGATTTTTGAGGTTTTTCAGCCGGTTGAAAACCGGTTTTGACCAAGAGTTGACCGGTCAACGAACCGGACGGTTCGGTCAAAATCGAGCGGTTCAACCGGGAACCGAACCGGTCCAATCGGTTTTTGATTTTTTTTAAGTGATTTTGGGCCGGTTTTGGGACGGTTGAACCGGACCGGTCCAACCGGTTCGACCGGAAATTGAAGGTTCCGGTCCGATTCAATTTCCGGTTTTCAAAACATTGGTTAAAACAAAAGGAAACTAGAAATGAAAAAAATAATACTAAAAAGACAAATTTACCCTTTATTCGGTTGAATTAGGGACCGGCAGCGAAATAAAAATCCTGAGTTTAGGGACTGGTTGCACATGATATTCCACCCAAGGACTGGACCCGTAATATAGGGACAACCCGTAATTGGCAATGTAAATTACTCTTTATTATTACTATTATTATATTTTTCCTGAGTGATGTGATTTGTATAATTTTGTGACTTTTGAAATGGAAGTGATAAATACACCAAATAATTTTTATTTTTACATCAAAACTATGCTCTGCCAGCTTTAATTGCTGCACAGTTTGTTGTATTTAAAAATGTTTTTTGTTGTATTTAATAATTTTTTTGTTGTATGTTCCCTCTCGAAAACTTGGCAACTCCCATTGCTTTTTAGGTTTTAAACAGTAAACCCAAAACCAAACCAAACCAAACCAGAAACCCTTGTTCGCTGTTGTTATCGTTGTAACAATGAAAGCTTTAACCTCGAAACAGGTTTTGGAAGAAAGCCACACCTCTGATTCTAACTCAGTTACATCTATTACTTTCACACACAGAGCTCTTTCTGATGTACTTACCCACTTCCTTTTATTATAAATTTCGTATTTATATTCATCTTCTCTTTATTTTTAATTTCATATCTATTTTTTTTCTTAGGTTTCCTGCTTGTCTGATTTCAAAAAGTTGGAGAAGTTGGACCTTACCTTTAACAATTTGTCATCTCTTGAGGTATTGCACTTCAATCTCATCACAAAAATACCAAATCTTGCTACTTTTTCATGAATTGGCTTTGGATGATTTAATAAATGTTTTGATTGTCAATTACAACCCTGCAAGATACAATGTTGGATGTCACAATGCAGAATTATTGCTACTTTTGCTGTCTCTTTTGTTCAAGATGATTTAAATCAATTAATGTGATTTTTTTTATTCGTTTCTAATTTCTAAACTAGGGGTTGAAGCCATGTGTGAATCTGAAGTGGTTATCGGTGAAGCAGAACAAGCTTCGGAGTTTAAAAGGCATCGAAGGGTGTGTTTGTCTTATGGTGAGTTGTGTTTGTTTCATATTCCTTTTATGATGCATTGAGAAAAAGGAATGTACTTTCTGATTTTGAACACTGATTACTGAACTTAAGATATATAAAAAAAGGTTTCCTGTTCTTGTAAGCTAGGTCCTTAATGCTGGCAACAACATGCTCCAATCAATGGATGAGGTCAGCAATCTTGTGAGATTAGGTGCACTAATCTTGAATGGTAACACTTCTTTGCACTTTTAAATTCTGATATGTTATTTGGACTTGCTCTATTTCTTGAAGATTAATACTTTATTTTTGGCAGACAATGAGATTGGTTCCATTTGCAAGCTTGACCAGATGAAAGAGTTGAACACCTTAGGTATGATATACGAGTACTGCTCTTCACAATGGTTATTGTTTAATACTCATTAATTTAGTCATAATGTGTTTCTTGGCATTTACCAGCTAATGACAGTAAAAGTAGTCTGTTATGATTGGATAGCTTACTACATCTTCTAAAAAAGTTTTAACTCTTGTGATTCTGTTTCATTTGGTTTGCAAATTTGCATATAGTTAACATACTTTATAGTCCTTGTTTGAGGAATAAGCGATGTGTACTTCCATATCATTATTTGATTTAGTATACTATGATCTCACTCTAAATCACTGCTTGTGTGACTTGCAGTCCTTTCAAAGAACCCAATTCATAAAATTGGTGAAAGTCTGAGCAAGGTTAATTCAATCACAAAAGTAAGCAACCTTTAATATAAATGTCCATGGTCAATAAGACTTGGGATCTCTTGGGACTGTTTATCGTGTGGATTTTTTTTCCTTGATACTATTAATGTGTTGGCTTTTGACTGTAGTTGTCCCTTTCAAACTGCAAAATACAAGGCATTGATTCTTCAATCAAGTCCTGTACGAAGTTAAGAGAGCTCAGGCTTGCTCACAATGAGATCAGGGTATGCTAATATGCTATGATTCTTCTGTTGTTAGAGTTGGCAAATTTGACCCATTTACTTACAAATGGGTTGATTTTTGTTATACTTAATCTCAAATTTTGAACAAGTAAACAACCTAGAAGGCTATCTCAAAAATGAAATGCGTCTAATGGGTTAAAAGTGACCTGAGCTGTATTGTAATACTTATAACCCTGTAAATCACTTTGCTTAGAAAATTAGATTATAAAAATCATAAATGTAGTTTTTTCTTTCAACCTTGTTTGTTTTCTGATATGCTTATATTTGCCTCTTTTTTGCGCTCTATCTTGGAGGCCATTTTTTTTTTTTTTTTTGTTTTTGCTTGCCTGGCTTATTATCCTTTTAATATATTTTTTTGTTTCAAAAAGAAGAAAAGATAAAGAATACAATGGTGATGAACAAAATACGCTGTTGGATCAACCTTGCATTTAAAATCTTTTATAAAACTAACCTTCTTAGGGGAACTCATTTCGACCCATTATCCAACTCCATTTTGCTACCTCTAGCTGTTATTTCAATATTCTACTGTAGCATCTATGCTAATTTGGAACATCATTACTCACTGTCAGACGTTTATACTCTGGTGATCGAACACTGTTTCAGTTCTTGATCATACTGATATTTGTGATTGGTTGATCTTTATGTCAGACTCTCCCTAGTGAATTGACTCGAAATACAAAGATCCAAATTTTGGATTTGGGAAACAACTTGATTATGAGGTGGTCCGATCTTAAGGTTAGCCAATTCATTGATGTCCGTTCTTTCTAACGCCTCCATTGGTTGTGTAGTTTTTTTTTTCCGACTTATGGATTTGTTATGCATTTGCAGATACTTTCTTCATTGACAAACCTGAAAAATTTGAACCTAGTTGGGAACCCGGTTGCTGATAAAGATGTATCAGCAAAAAAGGTAACATGTGGTTTCATTATGAGCATCTGTTCATAACCTAAAGGGTGTCACTATGAGCATCTGTATATAGCCTAAAGGGTCTTTAAAGATTTCAAAAGTCACCTGACATAATATATTGAAATTTTATTGATACTATGATATAGTACACATAGAGGCAACATAGAAGACGTAATATCGTCTTACCGTTTTCAATCACGCTCCCATATAAAAAGAATTGTCATGTACATATACTCTCACAATCATGTTGATTACTTAATTCTCATTCAAATTTAAATATTATATCAAGCCTTTCTGCATGAACGGTTAGTTGTAGTCACAATTTTCATTGATCTAACTGTTGATCATCTCAATCCTTAATCAAGCCTCCTCTAATTGGCTTACAAACTCATATTTAAGAGTTTGTTATTTTCTACTTTTCTGTTTTCCCAAAACAAAAGAGCCCGTATCTTGAATTCAACTCTCTTCTAATGCAGATACAGAAACTGGTACCAAGCTTACAGATATTCAATGCAAGACCAATTGATAAAGTCATGAAAAAGGTGACAGTCAGTGCAGATGATGACCTTTTGGTTGATGCTGAGAATATTGAGAAGAAGACGGTACAGAAGATGAAGAAACATAAAGTGGATAATCCAACAAAACTAGACAATGAGGAAAATACCAAATTAGTGGATTCTGAGTCATACAAGAAGTCAAAGCGCAAATCAAGGGATTTAAAGGAAGGACCCAGCACAGCAGATGAAACAATAACAAAGTCGAAGAAAGTCAAACATGATGAAGAAACTGTATTTCCTAATATCACCAAAAACAATGAAAATAGAGATGATGATAAAGTGGGAAAGAAAAAAAAGAGAGTAAAGAGCAAAACAAGAGGTACTTCTGCTGTGCAGTTGCTGAGTTCTGAGGCTGATGTCGGGTTAGGTGGTGCTTCAGCGTGGGATGTGGGCAGTTAGTAGCTCTTTTACTAACCGATTCAGTTATAACTAAAAAGTTAGCCTTTTCAAATTAAGATTGAGCATAGTGAATTTTTGGTATCTCACGTTCTTTCTTTTGTTTTGGACAGGCATCTCTGTTGTATACAAGTTTCTTTTAATGAGGGAATTTTTTATCGTTTAAATGAAAGTTTGCAATTAGCAAATGCGATTTCTTTGTTGTTGCTTTATTTTCTTTTCAGGCTGGTTCCTGTTCTGAGATTTTTTAGATTTTTCTAGACAAAAGAGCTTTGCAACTTCAAATGGTTACCACTCGTGATCCATAACCTTTTCTCTAATTTTCTAATTGCAACTCAACACATTTTTACTTCTGAAGTCACAATTTTGTTTAACTAAACATAGTGAAATTCTGAAACAAGGTTGTATATATAACAAGTACGACATATAGAGGGTGAACAAAATTAAAAGAATGAATGAATGTAATCATTGCTACATGCATATCTACAAGACAAAATGTCAATTCACTAACTTCTTGTTGCCTTCAAAAACTTGTCATATGGGCTTAAAGCTGGCAACCTGAAGGATTCTTGTTGTCCATGCTCGTTCAAACAAGAAAACACACGACCATGAACTTGAGCGCGATCACTTTCTGAAGATTTTTCTTCTACTTCCGCAAGTTCCAGCTTCTGTCAGAAAGAAAAAAGAATTGACATTTACAGAAGTTATCAGTAGTTATCATGAATCTTTGAGTACCCTTCCAACCATTCACAGAAACGGTTTGACCTAAGATTCCTTGGTCAACTGTCTTAAAATACCTTATATCTTCTTCAAAACCAACGTTCTCTAGCATAATTAAAATGCAAATAAATTCTATATGATATATGTAGCAGATATTTAATGTAAATGTTTTCAAACATAGAAATAAAGATGTGACAGAAAGAGAGTGAGATTTTTACATTGTTTGATGATATAATTGGAGTACGCTGTTTAATTTCACCAGAAGATTTATGTGCCATGGCTTCTTGTTGTTCCTTAAAACTATGAAGAACAGACATTTTCTGATGTTTACCCATCACAAGAGCCTCACATTGATTTTTCATCTGATCATAAGTTAGAGCATCAGAGGAATCAGACATGTTCTCAGCTTGACGGGCTGTTTCCACTACCTGTTAGTCACACAAGTAAGGCATTTTCTGTCATAAGATTTATTAGAGTTCTTAATAAGGGTGGCAATCTCGCACCATTTACATATGAATGGGTTGATTTGGTCTGTTTTGTATACGGGTAAAGTAACAATACAAAATTCACTTGGGGGTGGGGGGAGTTCACCCTTGGTGTAAATATAACGAACAAAAACTTGTAAATTATTTTATTAAAAAAAAAGAATATTATTGAGATTCCTCTTTTGTGTAATTTGTATATAAAACTTGAATAATTTTCTCGAAGAACTTCCATGTATGTATATGATGTTTCAATTATATCTAACACACTAGTTATTTCTGAGAAAGGAAAAAGTATTCGACAAGAAGTGTGTGGGTCAATCTTAATTCGACCGACACATACAACAAATGGCCTGTTACCTAACCCACCCATGTTGGTCACCTCTGATTCCTATATTTTTCCACTTATGAATTGCAAGCGAGTATAGAGTGTTGATATTGGAGAAAATAATAATAAATCCAGACAAATAATGACACAAAACTGAACATAGAAGATTGAGCAAATATACCAATTCCATTAACTGGTTGACACTTAAAATATCATGTGAATTTTCGGAAAGTGAAGCTTTGCAATCTGATTGGTTTCCATGCGGATCAGAAGCATCGTCATCTACTGATTCTGCATGAGGCGTAATCTGGGAGAACAAAAACATTGCAAGCATAATCTGTAAAAATCGAGAAACATAAAGATCTACTCCCTTTCTTCCAAACAGTTGCCACATTTTTCACTTCAAACACGCGTTTGACTAATGAGAATAAAAAATTCAAAGATCACAACTAATTCTCTCTCCACAATTTAATGCCATCAATATTGAAATTACGAAAAACTTGGAACCACCACAATGACAAAAAAAAAAAAAAAAATTGGATTCACTGAAAAGAGGAAATGTTTCAGTTTGGGATGAAGGAAGTATTAAATAGAAAAAGGAAATAAGTTATAGGAAGCATATATACAACCTCATCAAATGCTTGAATCTCTGGTGGACATGGATTTTGTGTTCCCATAAACAACGGGGCTCCCAAAGGATATTCTTCATCCGGCACGAACCATTGTGAAAGCTGTGCCTTTATATTCAATATTTCTTCCTGAAGAACATTTAGGATAGAAATTAGAAAAAATTGTTAAAGAGGTACCATGTTAGGCTATTATATATAATCTATATCAGACACTCAGTTCAATGGTCCAAGTGAGTAAGCGTATGTAGATTTAGGATCGTGAAAAAACCTTATATATGGAGAGCATGTCAGAATCGGACAACAATGAAATAAACACAGGAAATATGTATACTGCAACAACATGAAATAATGCGTTTCCATTTCTGGTTATATGGGCATTTCATTTGTTTATTTTTTTTACATTCTATACAATATAAGATGTTGAAGGTGATGCGAAAACTCGTTTTGTAAAAGAAAATTATCATAAAAATTCCATTGTGAAGATTTATACATGTTATGTTAAGGTTTTGATCTCAAATGTTCACAATAAAGGTTTCATGTAATTTTTCTGTAGAAAACGTATCTTTAAATTACTTTGAGTCCAACAGTTCGTATAGAATGCAATAGAATAGAAATATTATTATTCTTATCACATGTGAAACTTAATATGAACTATGATCCCAAGTGATCCTGAGACTCTATAGTACGACACAAATCTTCACATGACTTTCAATGTGTAAAACATAATGTAAATACCTCAGATGATTTCCCAAGAGTAAATACAAAGTGGGACGCAAGTGTATCTTTTAATTGTTGATCTTTTGATTCTATTGCAGAGAGTGACTTCACTGCAGAAGCATCATCTGCTTGTGATCCATAACAGTTTTTGTCATTTGGATTTGTACAGATTGCCTGCAGCCTGATATCTTTATCCAACAAAAGATAAGGATCCACCTGCCATATGAGCTAGCTTTAGTAAACAAAACAACCGAATGACAGATAATAGTGTAGAATATAATTAGAAAACTATACATGTACAAAGATGAGGTTTTATGCAGGTAGTATGAATCGAAACTAACCGTTTCTTCTGTCAATGTTGATTTAACCATTGAAACTAGCTCCGGAAGTTGGCATGCTTTTGCGGAAACAATAATCATGTATGAAGCCAACATGAACAGGGGCCTTCTTCGGGATGGTTGTGGGCCACCTTTATGAAATCGAAAGAATCAACATTAGATTGTTGGAACAGATAACAAATAGGCATGGGATTTTATCTTACAAAAGGAACATTCTTCATAATGATATTAGAATAGAAGTATATCCAATGCAATTGTACTCTATTGTTTCTGATATTAATAAACTAAAGCTGATACCTTTTCGATTCAAAGAGACACTTCTGAGTGAAAATGCCAACTGGAAAAAGCGCAGTAGGGCCACATGATTTGAAGCCTTGAGAAAACCACGAGTACAGTTTCAGAGAATAGACAACATATGAGACACATATTTTTCACGAGCATGTTACACGAATGTCAAATTAAATTTTTTTTTTATATATACACACACACTTCTTTGCTTAATGTGAAAGTACCTGAGTAAGAATTTTCAGGAAAAGAAAGCATTTGGAAAGTATAATCACACACGACTTGATATAATTGCATGGTAACCGATCATGAAATTAGCATTTTAGGATCTAACCTTTGACAGAATAAACGATAGAGCAAGAGTATATGTCTGTGCCATTGCCTCAATATTTGCAGGAGTATTTTCCATGGAAGTTGCCTGAATCCAAATGGATGAAAGAACAAGACTCACTTCATGACCACTCAACCGCATGGAATTAGAAGCCTGAAAATTTAATATATACAGAACATAGAGTTTCATTAGCTTAGTATCCATTTCAGTAAAAGATGTTAAAATTATTAGGTACATCATAATTTTGTATGCAAATTCCATCATACAATTTTCCCATCACGGGTAGAAGCACCATTTGTGTGACAAGATAATGACTCGATGGCAGGCTTCACATTGCCTTCCATGTTATTATCTTCTACCTCCTTTGTATCTTCATCTATGGTTTCAAGTATGCTTTTGTTACCATGTGCCACCTTTTGTGACATCATTGATGAGTTACCAGCTTGTGAAGTAGGTATTAAATCATAGATTGACCAAGGTTGACTTAAAGATGGGATAAGCACAACAGAGAAAACACGGTGTGCAAGAACTCGTGTTTCATGATCCGGGTGTGACATTGCTAAAAGCAAGTGGTGAAAGAGAGCATCAGGGAACGCCTGAAGAGTTCATAACCACTCTAACTATTTAGACTAAAGAATTATTATACAACATAATCAATAGTGTACTAATTGCACTCACCTTTCTGAAGTAAGTTTTGTTTGGAATCGAACTGATAACTTGTGCAGTCCGATAAACAGCAGAAATATTTGCTCTGGACATAGCAGCACTGATTGGGATTTTCTCAAGCACTACAACCATGGTATCGAGAATGGGCCCCACATCTCCAACCTAATTACAATCAAGTAAAGTGAAGAAAATTGATTATTTAATTCTAGATTAACAAATCAACAGCAAGAAAATACAATAGTACTGCATAGTGATTGAAATATGTAAGCATCAAACACTTGTCACACAATATGTAAGGATACAAGCTATCATTTTGCAATATATTCTTGTATATCATCTACATATCCATTTACATGACATAAAAGCTTTTTGACTGTTTTGAAGTTTGGTGATCCCATTTTTTAATTATTGTTAATCAATCTTGAAAGGGAAACTTAAAAATTTAAAAGAGATACTAAGGTGCATTACAAACCTTACATGAGAGATTTGAGATACAGTTTTCTAAAGCACGTTGAAGGTCATCATGGCAGTCATCCGAGCCCTGTATGGGGCTTGATGATTCAGATGATCTCTGCAGGCACTTGCGTAAATGCTTGATGAGATCAGCTATTGCACCAACAATTGTAACTGAGGCATGCTGTTTTACATACTCTGATAGTTGTGTAACAACATTTATGATATGCAACTGTAAAATGGGCTGCTTGGTAACATCCTTGTTATCCAGATGCTTAATCAGCATTGGCAGTAATAAATGGGATCTGTCATCTGGGTTCACATGGAAAAAGTTATAACTATGTGTTATTTACAAGTGACTGACACTTTATCTATTGGGATTGCTTATATAAGTGTTATTCTACTTATTTGCCTATTTTTACAGAAGATAAGTAAATTCAAACATTCTTCTGAAAACCGATTATCTACTTCTTTTGTAAGGACTAAACACTCAAAAATAAGCATGTCGGCACCAGCTTATTTTTTAACCATATAAGCGCTGTAGGATAAGAAATCCCAAACACCCCCTTGGAATTATAAATGAATTTGGTAACCTGATTCCTCGAAAATCATCAACAGATACTTCAAAACAGAAAAAGCAAGCCCTTTCTCTGGGAGCCAAAGCTTATCGGCGTCAAATCTGTTAAAAATAGGTTCCAGTACACGTCGAACATTTGTTACCCCCTTGGCCGATCGTGCCATATTATGCAAACAAACTCGGGCCCAATAACAAGGATTCTTGTGTGCATCTCTGAGAAACAATCCATCTTTATTTAATGGCATAATTACCAAAACTCAACATATGAATATATGAGGGGACTTACACAGGTGGGTCATCTTGTGGTTTAGAGTTGACAAAATCGGCGGTCTTGCCTAAGTCAGCAAATGAAGGAGCATGTGCATGTGCTTGAGAAAATTGCCTGTCATACTTTTTGGTTTCTTGATTTGGTGAAATATCCGTATAATTCTCCAATGTCACTGTTATAATCTATTTAAAAATCAAAACAAAACACAACGCATATTTAACAACAAACTACATAATATGTAAGGGATTTCGTTGTAAACTACAAATTGATTACTGAAATCACCATGCTTTTCTAATAATGGGTGAAGAATGCAACATACATTCTCAAAGTCCACAGAGACATGAGGCTGTTCTCCCATGAATTGCACCTAGTCCAATAAATGAATTAAAACACTATGTTCGATTGTGCAGTCATGACAATATATATCGTTTGCATAGGTATGTTAGGTCAACTAATAATGATAAGAATTCAAATATTTATGTTATATGAAGTAAACATCATCAAGGCGAAGATAACGTAGTGAAAAGAACTTTACCATAAAGGCCAACACTTCAAGTCCGGCTGACCTTAACTGTAATACATTTTCATCATCTCCAACTTCTTCAGCCAGTTGACAAAGCTTTGGAACGAGCCCTTCTAAATTGTACATGTAAGCACTGTCTACCTGGCATTCATGCAACGGAATACTTATTTTTAATTCTTTAAAATTTAAAAAGGTAATTTCTTGCTTTTGAGATGGATATAGAAAGTGAACCCCCAATTTTTCTATAAGATGAATCCATTTTTCCATGACTCCAAAAACCTCTTACTCAAAACTACTATAAAATTCATTGTTGAAATAACTTCGTACTTATATAATAAAGATAAACCTGATTTTTTATGAAATTGACAAGAGCTTGACAACCAAGAATTTGCATTTCATGATGTTGTGTTTGCACTAGTAACGTTCCAACTATTTCCAAGAAACTACTGGCGAAGAGTGGCCTGAAAGTGTTACAAGTTCTTACTAGTTAGTGGTGAAACCAAATATAGCACATAATGTTATTTTAGAAATAGATATCTCTAGTACCAAAAGGTGCAAATGGTATATTGATTTGGTTTATAGTTAAGTATACTTACATGTTACTTTGAAATAAATTTTGAATTCCATATTCAAGCAATAGAATGTGTATTGGCTTAAAACAATGAAAGTTAAACGAGAATAACAGAACACATACTTAAAAAGATAAGAGTAAATTGGATGGTAATAGTTGTTAGTCCAACTGTCCAAGGACCAATGTATTACACTTACATCTGCTTCTTACAGGAGGATAGCAATTTCCCGTAAACAAGCAGAACAGATTTAACTGCCACAATATTTTCATTCCGCAAATTTTTATAAAATTTTTGCTCCAGGTAATCGGTGATCTGTTAGAAAAGATATCATAAAAACACATCAGGTACATAATATGACAACCTGATGAAAGATCAGTCAACTACAGAAAAATAAATAAATACATACTTCAAATTCTCTATATAAATAAATCTAAAAAACGTGTCAGGAAACAAGGTTGCAGTCACTCTATTGTCTTGTGTGACTGTTAATACATGATACTAACCAACAAGTTCTAAGACTTCGTGTACTTGAGGTGACCCGTAATATCAGTACTGGTTGATGGAAAAGGAAGTGACACAACATATAGTTTACGTTAAGTAGATGTGGAACTTGTAAGTCTGTATATGCTTTGCAGTTTAACATATTTCACCAGAGGACTTTTATTCAGCCCAGAGCATTAGTCGTCGTTAGTTATTGGCTTATAGCGTATCACCTTGCTTACAGAATCTACATAGAATGATAGTTTAGGGACATGAAGAACAACTTAAATATGACTCAGCAGCAGTTTGAAGGATCAGATTCTAGATAATTGAGGAAATCTCATCAGCAGTTTATACTTTTCATTGGTCATTACTATAATGATTCATACACCACCAAAATTTATCCGTACACCACCAAACCTACTTTACAGTGTAGTGTACAACACTATAAAACACAATTTAGTGTCAAATGGATAAACTGAGGTGGTGTACAAATCACTCCCCTGTAAAAGCTTTTAAATATGTCTATTTATAAGTAATTACTTTTTTTGTTTCGAGTCATCATATCATTGAGTCATTTCCTACATTGATCTACTGATCTACATGTAGCTAAATATTCTAACCTTAAATCATAGAATGTACTATACATTGATCATCAGAAGATCCATATGATTTACCTTAGGTATGCGTAAAGGATTTTTAGAAGCATATTCACAAAGCTTCCCAATCTTGCGTTCATTCGGCTCACCACCCTGGCATTTTATTTGGAAAAATAAGAAGAAGCCGATATTACATATTTCATAGCACTTGAAGAAATTATAGACACACAGTATGTTACATTATCAGAAATGTTTAGTTCTGTCTAATGATGATAAATTTCCATCATTACTCACTACATATATAGGTAAACAAGGATTGATTATTGTAAACAAACCTTAACGTACAACAAATAAGATAGAATTTGAAGGGTCATCTGTAACTTCTATTCTGTCTTACGTGTTTTACGTTAAGATTTGTTTCACATGAACCAGACAATATATAGTAATAATTTGATGTGATCAGCTGAAGTTTTCACATGTGACCGTGGAAATATATCTGCAAGAAGGTTCTTGTAACGTTTGACCGGATGTCGCGACCTAGCTCGCATCGAAGGACAACATACACAGAGGAAACTGCATACGGGCAGTACCCGTCGTGACATAACCCCCATTTTCTCAAGCTATCTGTTTACACTTACGTACTCATCAATCTCTGCATGCAAAGATAATAATAATTCATGAATATTTGATCAATGATCTCAGCTGCCTGCAGATTAGATATATAAAACTGGATTACACAATCATACATTCATATACATATATTCTAGTGACATTTTCACCAGGCTAAACTAAAAACTGCCAATAAGTGAAAAGGCAATACAATTATTAATCGAATATATTTTATAAATTTTTATATAGAATTCATATATTATTATAAATACATACCAAAGCGAAATGTTCATAGTAGGATTGATAGACTTGATCTGGTTATAAATCTGCAAAAATGCAGAAAATAGAAAAAAAAATGGAGTAATTAATAATAACCGCATAATATGAATCAGTTACATTTTTAATACAAACATTTTAGGGGATTTGAGGAAGGAAAATGATGAATCATATAAATGAATTACAGAAAAATTGGTTATGAGTTTAGTTTTTCTATTTTTATTTATTTAATTTTTCTTTCACTGAGAAGAGAGGAAAATGGGTGAATTTATTTCTACTACGTGGAATGCATGTCTCTGGTCATTGGATAAAACTGAATAATCATAAATCAATTGTAAATGGGTTAGACCTAATTAAATGGGTCAGAACCAAATCTGTCTGTATAAATTCTTTCATATTTTTTAAATAGGGCTGATTTTGTCACAGGGGTAATTTTGGGGGAATTATGGTAAATCCAACGATAATTTAATGTGGAAAATAAATTGTGTATGAGTATTTATCATGACCCTTTCTAATAACTCCTCTCCATAGTTTACGAGTTGACTCTTAAAAGTCACTATCAAATGATTTTTGACTCTTCAGTCTTGTGCAACTTTTACGAGTCAGAAAATTAAATAAATTTTTGGTGCACTGTAACACAAAAAATAAAATGACAAAATAGAAAAAGAATAACTATAATTTTTGTTAAATTAAACCTTTGTGTTGAATGCCGGTCAACGACTTAACTATCGACTTTTACTATGTTTTACCTTTCTTAAAAACAATTATTTTAAGCAATAACATACGCGTGTGTGTGCGTGCACATGCGCATGTGTGTGTGCGTGTGTGCATATTGTAAATAGTGACTCCTATGAGTCAAGTGGAGTCACGAGTTATAAATAAAAATTCGAAGTCATGAGTTAACAACTATGTTAGTCTACAATTACAACTTCCATGGTGCCCAAGCAAAGTAGCGAGCCTTAGCCGTACTTCGTTTGTCTTATATAAGGAGATTGAAATGGCATGTTTATGCTATGTGTTACTTGGGCTTCCATATCGGTTAGACTTTCTTCTTGGAAAGAAGAAGGTTTCATTTTTACTTATTTCTTGATTTTGTTAAAAATGCAGTATCCATAAAAATAGATAAGAAGTTGAACTATTTTTTTTGGCTAATGAGAAACTTTAAAATACACTTTGAATGTTGTCAAGTTAGAAGGCCCGATGAGATTTAGGACAAAGGGTCAAATGGAAGGGATTGTGCACTTTTGTGCATTATGATCACTATAATTAAGTGAAGTAATAAACTTAAATTTAAGGATCTAACAAGGCTACACATAGTAGTTTATTGTGTTGATTAGGCATACGCATAGAGGCACCCTTGCTCAGGCACTTAATTGTGATCCTGACATCTCAGTTAAGCTCAGACTATGTGCTCATGACAGTTATATACATCACTTATCATTTAGTTAATTGCAAATCATTATACTTAAATCTTGCGGTTCATACATTACACTTTATTATTAAATCTGTGAGCTCACCAGCTTTTAGCTGATCATTTTAGCTTCCATATCGGTTAGACTTTCTTCTTGGAAAGAAGTAGGTTTCATTTTTACTTATTTCTTGATTTTGTTAAAAATGCAGTATCCATAAAAATAGATAAGAAGTTTGAACTATTTTTTTTGGCTAATGAGAAACTTTAAAATACACTTTGAATGTTGTCAAGTTAGAAGGCCCGATGAGATTTAGGACAAAGGGTCAAATGGAAGGGATTGTGCCTTTTGTGCATTATGATCACTATAATTAAGTGAAGTAATAAACTTAAATTTAAGGATCTAACAAGGCTACACATAGTAGTTTATTTTGTTTATGAGTAACTATATGATATATAGGCATACTTAGATAGATGGTGACAAATGAAGTTCATTCAGTTAAGCTTGTCAAGTTTTCCAAAATACCTCTTCTAAATTTATACTCCACTATTTTTGTGTACTTCATCTTTGATACTGAATCATAGAGTCAAGATTCTGACTCGACTGGATGTATATAAGACCTATTGAAATATTGTAAACTTTCTCGATTGTTATAGTTTGAATGCATGTGTAGAAGTATGGAAACGTTAACGACATGTTTAGTCACACGAAACTCCTCAAGGTTTCCACCAAAAAAAAAAAAGCGTTAGTGTTTTTCCCAATAAACAAAAAAAAAATTAGAACATAAGAATCTATGTTTTATGAATTATGGTTTCCTAAAACTCTTCCCCTTAGCTAAAAACTTTCCTGTAACCGGTCCAAGTGCGTCCACAGGCTCAAGTGGGTTCCCTATGTTAACGTTGACAAAGCACATTTTGAATCAATATGTTCATATAACTTTATTAACGACTTATGCCGTAAAACACAGTTTGTCCGATAGTAAGTTATATTATAAGTATATATGTCATATACTAGTTCTTAGTGAAGAGGCACGTTACATACCAATCGAAACCAATATCAAGGCACCTATACATGAGCAAGATGTCAACAGTTCCCAAAGGCCTATTACAGTCAGTTAACCAACTATAAACCCTCAATTTAATAATGAAAATTAAAAAGGGTTTACATTAGAAGAATCCAATCCAATCCAATCCAATCCAATCCAATCATCAATCATTGA
Source organism: Pseudognaphalium luteoalbum (assembly GCA_963422505.1). Taxonomy (NCBI): domain Eukaryota; kingdom Viridiplantae; phylum Streptophyta; class Magnoliopsida; order Asterales; family Asteraceae; genus Pseudognaphalium; species Pseudognaphalium luteoalbum. The sequence goes on from OY730195.1 coordinate 76,213,522, forward strand.
CTTGGATGCTCGAGCCTAATTCGAGTTTCAGTCAATCTCCTCCATACCATCTTCCCGCAGTAAGCTAAGGTCGACAGCGCTACCACATACAGCAGTGGGATCCCCACAGTACAGCCACCTGATGCCAGATTTACAAGGGTCTGCATACACATGAAAAAACAATTAACACCACAAAAATATTCCGATGAACCATAAAGCTTATTCCTACGCGTGGCCAAAGGGTCACCAATACAAGTCACTCTATCAAGGGAATCAATTGTTCCTCCAATACTCACAAAACCGAGATACTTAGATGCACTAGGGTTCAAATGATCAGTTTGGATAGTTTGATTAGTAATACAACTCCATATAGTTTGATGTTAAGATATACGAGGGTACTAGTGACTTCAGATGATTAATTTGTCAAAATCAGACGATAAAAATAATTCTTCAATTTTGACATGTTCAGGGAACAGCAGAAGATTAACACCATTAAGTAATGAAAAGAGAGTTAACTAGGAGTGTGCTAAATTAAGCACATTGAATACTCTTTGGGTTACTTTGGGCCCGTTTCACCAGTTCAACTCATCTTCCTTTTGGCTTTTACCCACTAGACCCGTTTACCATTAATGGTTCAATATTACCACCTCTACCTTGCCTAACCCTCGTATCAAATGCTTTAGAGGTGTGTCACAATGTGTCTATCCTAATGACATTGAGTGTCTTCCAAATTCTTGACACATAATAGACAATATACAAGTTGGGGAAACCAGCTGAGCAACGTTTGATCATTCTAGAAGGAAGAGATTTGAAGTTAAATGGCTGAGCAAATGTTTGATCATATCTAAGGTAAAACTCAAGTTAAATGGCTACAGGAGATACTATAACGTAACACAATAGTACAAAAGGTTTTCCTTTGACTATTGAACTAATAAGTGAAGGTCTGACGGATATTATGAACTATAAGATAACTTCTCTCTCTTTTGGTTCATCTAAGACTTGTCTATACAAACTCGCATGTGACCCATATTATCTTTGGGAATCTGTATTTATAACATTAGCTCTTAGTTGAGATGAAACCTCATGAACACAATTTGCAAAAGTGTAATCTTTGCTCAGACTGATGAAGGGTCCACGTTTCCTAAAAATTAAAAGGGTTGCAAGCTGGTCAAGCAGGCGACAGGTCAATATGGAATCATGTCAAAACATATAATTGTTTTAGTGAAATGCAATACGTTGGACTAACACTTATTTGTCGGGGGATTGGGGGGTGGGGTTCCTGAAAAAAACAAGTATAATATATTAATATACACGGTCACGAAAGTTATAATATGAAAATTAAAGGCATATTGCCAAGAACGCTAACAGGTATACACATATTTCCCTCTCCGGAAAAGGAGTGTAAAAAACAATTTTTAACCATGAGTAAGTTCACATTTTGACACAGAGGAGTGGAAGTTTACTTTTTGACAAGTAACCACAATAGGGTGGTTGGAGGCTTGTATCTCCAGTGGAGACCCAAGTTCAATCCCTATGGGATACAACTCTGGGAGCAACCCTCTACCTAGCTCAGTTGGTTTCGGAGGGTGAACCTTTAAGAAAATGATCTCGGGCTATCAACGTTTTTGCAAAAGGAGTGAAAGTTCAACATATTATAAAGAAGAGCTTGTATAAAGTCCAAATATATGACAAAATTGGTCTATATATTTTAAATATGAACTTAGACTCATTTCCACAATATTGGTCTACGTATATACACCCCACATTGACAAATTTTGGATTCTATGCTATACCTTTCTTGGTCATATGTCCTTGAAATAAAAACACGAGTTCCCTAAAGCTTTAGAATAATGAAAACATTAAGAGTTTAAGACACACTCTAAATGAATAAAACACTTTTACACCATTCCATTTTAAGCTAATCGCTTTATATTTTACTCGCAGTGATCAATGGAAAAACAACCAAATCGACCTGTCTTTCATATAAACATGTTGAACTAGCCCCCTGTACTAGAAATCCTACAAATGCAACAAAAAGAGAGTGGCGATGATCTATAAACAGAAGAGCTTACCAATGTTCCAGCAATTAGATGAATGGCCGGAACAAATAGTTGGTCACTCTTATTCCCTTGGGCATATCCATTAAACGCAATGACCATTGAGAAAGTGTGGATTGTGACAAATGCAAGGGAAATAATAGCTGCAGATTACAGAAAACCATCAAAATCCAAGCCAGCTTGTATAATTGTAAAATTAATTATAAACTAATTAAAAGATTCACCAAATTATGTCATGAGTTGATTCCAGCCTGTTCAACCACTTTACCTTCTGGTTTTGTTTTTAAATTTTATCTGTTTAACTCGTTAGCACTGAAATAAAGTCTAACCAACCAGCTTTCACAAAAACAGTAACTATTGAAACCAATTGTTTGTAACAATAGCGATCAAGAACACGAAACTTTGCCAAAGAGAGAGAAATACTGCAAATTTCACGGGACATTCATGGAAACAGCTGCAATTTTCAATGCACATAGGGAGTAGGTCTCAGATTGGATATCTATTTATAAAGCATTGCATGGTAATTTATAGTGCATAATTAAACACCAACTGCATCATATGTATATCTAGAATCTAAAAGGTAAACTTACCAGAAATAAGAAAAAATGGAGCATAAGAGCACTTCTCCACATAAAATGTTGCAGGACCAAATGACGGAGTTAAGAGACTGAGGCAGAAAAAGACGGCATGAGCCACGCCATGACCTAGACCACCAGCTGTACACAATTTATCAGGTGTTAGACCTATGTTTTCTTTTCTTTATGCTTAGATTATTATAGTAATGGTTAGTAATCTACATAATGGATTAGCGTATTCTTTAAGAAAAAATCATGACGATGCAATAAAGCATAATTTAACAAGTTGTAGATATCAACTTTGAGCAAATCTGCTTGTGCAATACCTCATGTTAGCTGGATATTATTGAGTTTCTTATTTTTTTTAGAATAACTAGGGATCTGACTGTTAAGCATAAATGTAAGATATGAGATAAAATGGTCTTAATAGGATTTGAATCCTGGTATGTAATTTACTGAAATATTATCGAATTTCTACATACCAACAGTAGTCAGAGAAAACGCACAAAATTTTATTACCATCATTCCATACCTAGACATACAAGACATATTGTAGTTAGTGCCATCATGAAATTGCTTTAGGTATGCCAATTAACAAATCTTAAGTTGTGAAACTTATATCAAATTACTTTAATAAAAAAACATATACTTGGACTCATTTTAGAAGAGATGATTACCAAGGGCGATTTGCATCTTATCAGTAAGATAGAGGCGTGGTTTAGCAACTCGGTCAGCAAAGGCATCCAACATATCTTCCAGTTTCCTGATCAATGCACAAGTAGATACTTACTAATATTAAGATTTTTACAGATTTTTATGGTTCTTTACGGTTTTTTCATAGTCCACTCAGTCTTTATAAAGTCATATGAAATACAAATATTTGCAGTTTCGTAACACTAAGAAGTAATTATTTTACAGATTTTTATGGTTCAACTTGCATTAAAGAAAAAGAATTCATATCAATGTTAGCAAGAAAAACAAACATGACTCACTTGACAATTAAATCTGAACCTTTTTTCCCTACAGATACTCAGTGGCAAATTCAGGACCAAAAGTAAGGTGGGTCCTTAAAAAAATTGCATTTAAACTTGTCTTTGATAAAGCGGCATAAAAGAAAGGTCAAATCAATAGGATGGGTTGGATCGGGTTGGGTCATTAATACAAAACATACAACAAAAAATAGAATGATAATTTAAAAAAGTTAAAGTTAGGGTTTCTAATGGTATAATCTTCAAAGTTCTTTATTCGTTTTAACCCTTTATTATGTTTTTTTCCTCATGATTTAATCCTTAAAGTTTCAAAATTTTGATGGTTGTTTATTGGTTTAGTCCCTTAAGTTTATCTTCTATAATGATGCTACCCTCTAACTTTATAGTTTAATCATCTAACTTTCAAAAGTTTAGTGGTTTAACCTTAAGTCAATGCAAACTTGAAGGATTAAATCACTATTAAAAAACTTGAATGGTTAAGACGTTGAAAAGTTGAAACTTAAAGAATTAAACCACTTAGATTACCAAGAGACAAAGGGGAGAGACGTAGATGCCAAGAGGGCGGAGAAGAGGGGTTGTCGGTGACAACAGACGGCGCCAAGCGGACAAAACCTAGCAACGACTAACAAACAAGAAACGGTGCAACTTTTAAACTTCTGAATGAGTTTGCTGTTTGATAAGTAATGGCAATTCGAAAGTGACCAGAAAGTAAAATGAGAGTTTAAAAGCAATTGGGTCTGCTTCCTAACTCAAATATCATGGAGTTATTTTATTAAGAAAAAAAATCAAGTCCAAGGAGGTTTCAAATTTAGTCCCATAAATGAGGGTCCAAATGCAATTTCAAGGAGGGTCCATCAAGACATTATATGAGCCCTCTAGGTAAATAATATTTTTAATGGGGGTCCAATAACCACCCTTGGGTCTATGTAAACTCGCCCGTGCAGATAATGAACGATTAAATGAACAAGATGTTCGGGTTAGCTTACGATATATCCTAGGCGAACCAAATATGTACCTAGACTTATGAGTTATGCCCCCTGGGCCTGCATATTTAGTATCGAAAAGACTAGATGAGGCAATTTTGACCCAATTACTTATTATAGAATTTTGTTGGCTTATGTTCTATCTCAAATGAGTCAACTCCGAAAAAAACAAAAAAAACAAAGCACTAAGGAGGCATTTGGTATGAGGTTTTTGTCGACAGGTAATGAAGCATGTTTGGTATCATGTCTTGGGAATGAGAATGGGTAATGATCCCAAAGATTGAAACCTAGCTTGGGCAATGGGTTTCACATTTCATACCCTACTTTTTTTATTGACTGCCTATCTTGTTCACCCATAGTGTATTCATAACACAGACAAACCATAACTGTTGTATCATATTATTGCAGTAATAATACTTTGTATTCATATTTAACACATCAATTATCCAAGCAAGTTTGATATAAGTGAACAAGAAAGTGTTTGCAGGTCAACGAAGCCCATCCCGGGGTTTTTCAAATTGGAACTATTAAATAACCCATATTGGCACCTATAGAAAAGATAGTGCCAACACACACACACACACACACACACACACACAATTATCGTAAATATTCAAGTAGCCAATTTAAAACCATACAAAACACCACAAAGAGTGTCTACGAAAGTAAATAAGAGAATAAACATACTTGTAAGCTCTCCATAACACGAGTCGAAGACCTTCTTGAAAAGCAATAGAAGTCAATATAATAATCGCATAAGGCCACCATGCTGTTGTTTTCAATGGAAGAAACACCCTCCAAACACCAGACAACAGAATCAAACTAATCAGCCACACCAGTGTACTACACAAGCGTACAATGTAAAACAAACAGCATACATTAGTATCTAAATGTTAGCTAGAAAAACAAAGAAGCATTCTACAAATATGATATATCCCAAAAAACAGACATACATCAAAGATGTTAATATTGACGGATCAGGCAGTTTGACCCAGAAACACTTACTAAAATTCATAGACAACTAATACATCAAACATGACCAAAATAATAACTTACTTTTATGGTTGCAAGTACTTAAGCATGCAATAGGTGACTTTCAGCCTGTTCTAACTCATTTTGGCCCGTTTCCCTTTTTAGCTAAATTTCACAGTAATTAATCCATTTGACCCGGTAACCAAAAGATATCGATTTGAACCGACACATCTTCACATAAAGGAAATATGTACCAACTATAACATTGGTCCTTATTCATGATGAAACTTATACAAGATCAATATCCATAGATACATACAACTATATTGTATAATTATGGAAAGAAAACTTGAATAAAATAACAACATTAAAAAAGAAAATGAGGTATATACAAATGTTACCTAGAAAGAAGGGTGAGAATCAAGAAGGGTTTACTGGAGATGAGAGTAACAAAGAGGGCTAAAGAAGGCCCAAGTGCTACCAGCACATACCCGATTCCTGCTGCTAACGTCATCCTCGATTTCTAAAAACCTTTGTTCTTCAATCCCTCTCTTCTCTGTCTAAAAACCTGAAACCACCCAAGTGACCTGAATTAAACAAACAATAATCGCCGGAAACCTGTGACCAACCGTAATCCAACACCATCCAGCATATTGGAACCGGAAAATACCTACGGCGACTTTAACATCTACGACTTTAATCTTTTACTATTTTTTTAACTGATCGTTGAAAAAAAAAGATTTCAAATAAACAAATGTATGCACAGTCCTCAATTGCAAACTGATTGGGTTTATGATTTACGATTATTTTGGGGATCGTTGTTTGTCACTTATTCGGATGTGATAAGAGACATGGCCCATGGGTTTAGCTGTTGGGTTTGGTAGCCCAAAGTCATTTTTATTTTTATTTTTTTAATGCTAGAAATTTTTAAATGGTGTGTTTTTGGAAGATGTAGTAGAACCATGTCTTGCACAATTAAGAAATGCGACCCATAAGCTATGGTCTCAAAGTCTCAAACGCGAACCCATGACTCTTGTGCTTGTGTCAGAAAAAGTCAATGGTCCCAAATTGTTGAATGCGAACCATATATGATCACAACCTATAAAATGGGTACCATGTATGGTTCCAAATTCAAATTTGCAAACTCATACATGTGATCAATGTTTTAAAATCAAGACAAAGCAGGAAAGTAAATGGTGGGAAAAAAATGTAAAACAGTGTCTAACGGTGGATAAAAAAGTAAGTAAAGTGGAGTCCCGACGAAATTTACGATAATTTTTGTTGTTGTTTGAACTACTTATTGGTTTATAAATCTGTGTCCTAATCCGTTTTTATTTATCACGCTATTCTATCGATTACTAAAACTTTTACACCTATCAATTTTTTTTGAAGAAATAGAAATAAAACTCGTGTAATATTTAAAAGGTACGTTTCTCCATCTAATTGTATACATCAAGACTCTAGAACTCCATTTATTTAAACTTACTTATATTGGGGAGGTAATATCGAAAATCAAAATGGTTTTATGATCAATCAGTGATGACTACTTCAATTGTGATTAAGCATAAAATGAGATATGCAGAATTTCTTGATCTAATGTATGCTTATGATGGTGTTGAAAAAACAGATTTTAAGTTAAAAATCTCATTATGTTACACAATTCAAGGGATAAGTATTGTTACAATCTTGTCAAATGATGAAAGTTAAGATTCAATTTATTATTTAGCCGGTTTAAATTAAAGTTATTGGAGTCAAATTCATGTTGAAAGTCTACTAAAATTACCACAAAAATACGAGTGTTCCGGATTATGTAGTTTCAGAGTCGATACCAGGCCCCTTAGTTCAATCTCAAAGCTTTTTTCCAAATAATCAATCCAAATTGTTCACCGCCAACCGCTCAAATATACCATTTCTTATTCTAAATAATACTAGATATGAGCGTGATAATGGCAACCGTGGCTTTGATAACTTCGATGATAATGGATCACAACATAGTGAAGAAGAAAGTGAGGCAGCCCCAAATGTTGAAGAGGAATCGGATGATGCGCCTGATATTCCAGTCCAACATAGCGCCACTAGTTTTCAACCTTACACAGAAGGTGTAATGAATTATTTTATAAATGTTGAAGATATTGACGATCATGGCATTCGAGATTTTGAAGATGATCCTATGGGTATATGGAGTGAATTAGAAAACAAAATTAGGTTAGGGATGATATTCGATGGTAGAGATCAAGTTGTTAAGGCTATAAGACTTTCGCCGATTCAGTGAAATAGGGAATTTAAAGTTGCTGAATCTAGGAAAAACTATTGTGTGGCGAAATGTTTTACTCAAAGTGAAAAAGTATGTTGATTCCCAACATGCAGAACCTTGTCCATGGTATGTTCGTGCGAGAAAAAAGAAAACTCATCATATGTGGCAAATCACACTATGTGTGGATGCACACAACTGCTTTGGTTCAGTTGTTAGCAACAACAACAACAAAAATATGAACTCCGAAATTATCGCTTCCAACATCATTCACTCAATCAAAGGAGATGTTGTGTATCTGATTAAACATGTTTGAGAAGATATAAAAAATAAGTTGAATGTTGATATTTCTTACCCTAAGGCGTGGCAAGATAGAAAAAAAGCCGTAGAGAGTCTTTACGGAACATGGGAGAGTAACTTTGATGAGTTACCTACTTATATTGCAGCATTAGATATTTCTAACCCACATACAGTTGTGCGGTGGTACCATAATAAAATGGGCTCATCAACAACAACTACGTTCAGATACATTTTGGGCATTTGGGCCGTCTATTTACACTTTTCATGAATGTTAGCCTATTATATGTGTCGATGGTACATTTTTGAAGGGTTCGTATAAGGGTAAAATGCTAATTTCTCTTACTAAGGATGCTAATAATAGTAATAATCACATATTGCATGTTGCTTATGCCATTGTTATTTCGGATAGAAACAAAGGAATCATCCATGCAATGGAGCATCTAAATGGATGGAAGGAGCCATTTGCATGCCATTGTTTTTGTCTCGACACATCAGGAGTAATCTCATGCAAAAGTTCAAGAATGCGCATTTGAAGAAGCTTTGGTGGGCTGTTAGGAGCACCAAAGGACAAAGGAAATATAAAAAAGTGTAAGAGAGATTAAACGCATAAGTCCAAAAGATTGGTAGTATCTAAAAATAATTGGTAAAAGCAAGTGGTGTCTTTTGCATGATAACAATCATCGATGGGGTTGTCTAACAACGAATATCGCAAAGAGGTTTTAATAATGTGCTTCAAGGAGCGAGGCATCTTCCAATTAAGTCTTGCATTGATCTTACGCTCAATAGAACAGTCCAACTATTTTGAAAGTATAATAAAGCAGTAATGTACTGCAATACATCATTACCTTTCGTGTATGTTGAGCCTCTACAATGTTCGTAAGAAACATGCACAATAACACAACATAAGTGTGTTTAATTATATCAATGGTGATTATAGAGTAGTCTCAACTCTTGATATAACTCATTTTATAGATATTTATCTTTCACGATATCATTACTTTTATACTTAATTTGTAGTAAATTCCATGAACTTTCGGTACTTTTTTGGATTAGTACTCCTTGAGCTAATTTCTTATAGTTTTCGCGCATTAAGCTTAGGAATACGTTTATTTTCCGCTTCTCACAGCTGCTCTTTCCACACCTCCGGATATTTGGTGCCAAATCGTAATGATTACTGTTAGTCCACGAGATCACACGATTCAGAATTTCGATTATACTAGCGGAAATAGTTAATCGATTAATCAACAAGTATATGATCAAACATATGAATGAAACTGTGATCGTATGTAAAATGAAGATATGAAAAAGCTTGTTGTCTATTAACTGTTTGCTTATTTGCTTTGAATTTACAATCTCTCAAATCACTATCTCTCTCTAAAATGATATTCCGTGAAAGTCTCCCTTTTCCACCGACTCAAGTGGTGTATTTATACACATATATGACATGCGAGAATAGCTTTCTGACTTGCGACAGTTTAAAGATTTTGCGAGAGTTAATTCTCTCAGTTGACAAAGTCAAACTAACATTCTCGCAAACATAAATTGTCACAAACATAAATTTTCGTAATAAAAACTAATTGATCTAACTAAATGTTTATCCAAACTATTGTCACAAAATGTTAGAACATTTTGTTCTAACAAACTCCCCCTTGACAACAGCTTGGATAAGTGATGAACGCCAAAATGTGCTATTTTATAGTACTAATTACCCCTTTATTCAAAAGATTTCTTATGCATTTTATTTGAATTTGATACTCATTTCGTTCATATTTGCATTTAGGAGTTATTTGGAGCTTGAGTCGGAAAAGAAGCAGAAAGGTAGCTAGTATCGAAGAAAAGAAGCTAAAATGGTTGAAGTTTGAAGAATAAAAGTCGAGTGGCTGAAAAAGTTGGAATTTGGCATCCATACGACGTATGGAATTTTCCATACGGCGTATGCATCGTGTGAGCCGGTCTGACATTAACGCGGGCCTGATCCATGGGCTTTTTCAATTCATACGACGTATGGATTATTCCATACGGCGTATGGATCAAATCGGTAGAAACCCTAAATAGCCTAATTCACTTCATTTTTGGGAGAATCACCTACCATTTTCTCTCCAGCCAATTTTACTCATTTCATTCTCCATTTCAAGAGCATTTTTGAAGGTATAAAGCAAGAGGAATCGAAGCTTCATCAATTGTTCATTCATAATTTTGGTTTTTCGGTTCGAATACGTTTCTTTCTTTCATTTGATTATGATTATGGTTTCGTTTTCGATTCTGATTTTCTGTAACAACATGACTGGCTAAGTTATTATTGCATTTGTTTAGATGATGATACTTAGATGATGATTTGATAATTGAATTGCGGATTATATTGGATTTTATGAATGTTTATGTGTTTACTTGATGATCCATGTTTAATTATCGATTATTGACGATTACCTAGCGTGATGATCTATTAGTTTATGATTGAGTTCTTTATTGATAGATTATTATTGATGATTGTTGATTTTAATAGAGAATTATCACTAGATAGATTAAGTTTGATAGGTTGGGATCATTAATGGTTAATAATCGGTGATGAATGTGATGACTATTTATTAGTCATAAACTTTGTTGATTCAAGTTGCAAAAGTAAGTCATATAAACGGTGTAGGTGTAATGTGTAACACATTTGGTGGATAACGTTAAACTGAACTGTTAACGTGTTAAAAATAACTTTATATCTTTCTTAATTGTGTTTGATCAATTAATCTTGTAAGGATAATTGGTAATATGTGTCATATCACAATAAAATCCATATGTTAACAATTCAATAAAGTGATAATCAGATTCTGAGGAAAGTAATCTAAGCAAATGCATTTCTTTTATCAACTTGAATCAAGTATTTTATTTGATTAATTATTTTATCATTTCTTTCTTTTAATTAAGTTTTAATATAAAAATCACTTCTCATAATTGTTAGTCAATTGTTCATCCGGAACTAAAGCGCCCCCTTCATTATTTACAATTTTTTTTATTTGCCACAATTTCCAATTTATTTAATATTGACATTTGTTCCTTGTGTTCGACTCGGACTTATCAGGCTATACTATATTACGACTGGGTATTCTTGCATGTGTTGTGTATAGTAAGCAGGTATTTCTATTTATAAAACTTAACTCTGTTTACACAGCATCAAGTTTTTGGCGCCGCTGCCGGGGAGCGGTTTGATTCGATTCAATAATTTGGAAGTTGTTTAGTTATATAATTGTCTAGTTGTGATTTACCTTTAGGTTGTCGGTTTTAAGGTGTGTTTTTGTTTAAAATTCTATCTGTTCATACTTTTTCTTTTAACTAAAGTCGGGATAGTTAGTATTACGCTGTGTTACCTAAGTAACATGTTCTACTGACTTGGTAAGTTTAATTGCAGGACGTTTATGACCCGAACATCGGTTCCCAATCCTGCTGTTCCGTCTGAAGAACCCAAACGCACGTTTCATCAAAGATTACGCGCGCATTCCGCACCGCCCCATTCACCAATAATCAACCCACTCCCGAACGAAGAGGACGAGATATTAGACTACAATCTTCACACACCACTGGTCTCCAACTACAAGTCGGATTTTGAGGATGAATACGGAGAGTATCGCTAAAGACCACCAACCGAGTATCCCAGCGATCAATCAGAACCAGACCTCGACATGGCGGACGACATTGCCAACATGACTCTAGAGCAGTATTCAAGCCGAATGCGCACCGATCTTGTGCCCGGAGTAGTGAGGCCCGCCATTGCGCGAGAAATGGAGTTCGAAATCAAGGGACAGTTCCTCAAGGAGCTTAGAGAGAATCCTTTCCTTGGCGAAGAAAAGGAAGATGCTAACGAGCACGTCGAGAAGATCCTGGAAATCACCGATATGTTCAACGTTCCCTACGTTACGCGCGATCAAGTTATGCTCCGAGTATTCCCAATAACACTAAAGGGAGCCGCTAAGAGATGGATTTCAAACGAACCAACTGGATCCATCATCACGTGGGAAGATCTGCGCACGAAATTCTTGAAGATGTATTGCCCACCATCTAAAACATCGAAGATGATCGATGAGATTAGGAATTTCAAGCAGGATATCGACGAATCACTTCACGAAGCGTGGGAAAGATACAAGGATTTGATGCATAGGTGCCCACAACATGACTTAAATGATCAACAAATCGTGATGGTGTTCTACAAAGGAGTGGATCGTGCCACAAGACAGCAGTTGGATGCTCAAGGATCTCTACCAAAGAAGATTCCAAGAGACGCTTTAGAGGCAATTCGTGACCAAGCAAAACATTCTCAGCTTTGGGACGATGGAACCAGTCGGAGAAAAAGGTCTGTTAACAATGAGGATGGACTCGCCGCCATCAGTACTAAGATTGACAGCATGGGAAGAGATCTAAAGAAGGTAACCAAAACTGTTCATGCAATCCAAGTTGGATGTGATAATTGTGGAGGATCGCATCTAGTCAAGGATTGCCCTGAAATTGAATATGGAGAAGCGAAAGAAGAATTCAAGTTTGGCGAAGCTCAGGGAAACTACCGCCAAGGCGGAGGGACCTTTTTTTGACGACCCTATCAGGAAGGAAATCGCCCGTTTCACCAAGCTCAGTTTGGACTTTACACCAAGGAGCAACCTGCAACACCTTTTCCCGAGAAGAAGACCAACCTTGAAGAAATGATGGGAAAGTTTTTGACCACTAATGTGCAATTTATTGCTAGTTCTGGACAACGTATGGACACTATTGAAGGATTAGTGAAAAATCAAGGTGCTGCTATTAAGCAGATTGAAGGAAGTATCTCGAACATTGCTAAAGTTCTCCAAGAGAGATTTCCTGGAACTCTTCCCGGATTCACCGAAACCAATCCACGTGATCAGGCGAAAGCTGTGATTACCAGAAGTGGAAAGGTTCATGAAGATCCAATTATAAAGAAGAACCCTGTATCTCAGCCTCTGCCTGAAAAAGAGAAGGAGGTACAAGTTGTTGGAAGCCCGGAGGTGGACACTGAGGATGATCAAAGTGCCAAGGACAAGCAATATGTGAAGGATCATGCGCCTCCACCACCTTATCCAGCGGCTTTGAGACGAGGAAAGGATGAAGCTCATTATCACCAGTTTCTCGAGAACTTGAAGCAACTCCACATCAACATTCCGTTTGTGGTGGCCATTGCTCAAATGCCTAAATATGCAAAATACTTGAATGAATTGTTAACCAACAAGAGCAAGATAATGGAGGCAATCACGGTGACAATGAACGAGAGATGCTCAGCGGTGATGCAAAATAAACTACCACCGAAGATGAAAGACCCTCGGAGTATTACCCTTCCTTGTCTTATTGGAAGTTTAGACATCACTAATGCGCTGGCGGACTTGGGAGCAAGCATATCGATAATGCCTTACACTATGTATGCTAGACTCAAGTTAGGATAGCCTAAACCAATCAGAATGTGCATCGAGTTAGCAGATCGTTCAATTCAATATCCTAAGGGTGTGATCGAGAATGTTTTGGTTAAAGTAGATAAGTTTGTTTTCCCGTGCGATTTTGTGATTCTTGACATGGTAGAAGATTCAAAAGTACCTATCATTTTGGGAAGACCTTTTCTAGCTACTGCAAGGGCATTGATTGATGTTTTTGACCAAATGATCACATTAAGGGTAGGCGATGAAGAAGTAGTGTTTGATATTAACAAATCAATGCAATACCCTGCGTCAGATGATACCTGTTAATTTGTGAGTGCCAAAGAAATGATAGATGATGAGGAATTTCTACAAGGTCTCATGGAAGATGAAGATATTGATCCAATGATTCTGGAAGGTTGGACAGGAAGTCTTGAAGCTATTAGAGAGATTGAGGAGCTCGATAAATTGCTCGAGGAAGAGAGTGAGACAACATGCGAAGATGAATTAGAGACTGAGGGAGTCAAAATGAAGGAGAGTAAAAAGTCCATTTTGGAAAATGGAGTGTCAATCATCACAGAGACACGAATTGCTATGTATGGTATTCCTTGTTCGAGGGAAGAGGTGTCGATGGTTAAATCTTCATTCGAAGAACCACCAAAGTTAGAATTGAAGGATTTACCGAACCATTTGGAATACGCGTACTTGCAAGGAAAGTCGGACCTACCAGTAATTATTTCATCTCGGTTGTCAGCCAACGAGAAAGAAAGTTTATTGAAGGTTCTTAAGGAGCACAAGCATGCTATCGCTTGGACGATTAGTAATATCAAGGGAATAAGCCCCTCTTACTGCACACACAAGATCCTCATGGAATCTGACTTCAAACCTGTGGTGCAACCGTTGAGGCACTTAAATCCTAAAGTGACTGATGTGGTAAGGAAGGAGATCATTAAGTTACTTGACGCTGGGTTAATTTACCCAATTTCCGATAGCCCCTGGATAAGCCTCATACATGTTGTGCCAAAGAAGGGAGGAATGACGGTGGTAGCTAATGAGAAGAATGAGTTAATCCCCACGAGAACTGTCACCGGATGGAGAGTCTGTATCGATTATAGGAAGTTGAATGATGCTACATGCAAGGATCACTTTCCTTTGCCATTCATCGATCAAATGCTCGAATGTTTAGCCGGAAAAGAATACTATTGCTTTTTGGACGGATTTTCTGGTTACTTCCAAATTCTGATAGATGCACATGATCAAGACAAGACCACGTTCACATGCCCATTTGGGACTTTTGCTTATCGGAGAATGTCTTTCGGTTTGTGCAATGCACCCGCAACATTTCAGCGGTGCATGATGGCGATTTTTGATGACATGGTGGAGGATAGTATGGAGATATTCATGGATGATTTCTACGTTTTTGGAGATTCTTTTGACAAGTGTTTAGCAAATCTGAAAAAGATGTTGCAAAGGTGCGAGAGTTCGAATCTTGTTCTAAACTGGGAGAAGTGCCATTTTATGGTACGTGAAGGAATCATATTAGGACACAAGATTTCAAGTGTTGGGATTGAAGTAGACCAAGCCAAAATTGAAGCTATAGTAAAGCTGCCACCCCCAACAAATGTCAAAGGAATACGAAGTTTCTTAGGGCATGCTGGGTTCTACAGACGATTCATTAAGGATTTTTCAAAGATAGCACGACCCATGAACAAGTTACTAGAGAAGGAAGCTAAGTTTGAATTCTTGATATCGCGTAAAAAGTCATTTTAACCACCGATATCTCCCTCATTCTGGAGCAATATTTAGCATTTGGACTCAAATAATGAGAAAATCATTGATAAAATGCTAAGGAGATCAAAACAAGGTTGCACGAGAAAAATCAGGCAAAAAGGCCGAAAAATGAAGATTCCACGCACGTTTGGAGATTCAAGACATCAAAACGAGGATTCAAGACAAAAGAGCCCATCACCAACATCTGTCTAACCCAAGATGTTCGTTTTCAAATTACGAATCCAACAGAAGCAGAATCAACTAAAACGGACGAGGAACGAAGATTCTACGCACTCCGGAAGATCCAAACGATTCGTACGAAACACCTGAAGTTCAGAGACATAATTTTGGGATTTCTTTTCATTAAAAGCTTCGTTTTTGAATTACGAATCCAACGCAAAAAGAATCAACGCAAACGGATGCGTAACGAAGAAAACACGCACGAATAAGGAAATGAGGCAACCGGCAGCAGACTGGTGCAGCTGGCAGCCAGCAGCCGCCGGCAGCCACCCAGCCGCCGCCGGCTGCTGCCCGCCACCCGCACGGATTGCACTTTTTGGTACTTTTTCGTACCCGGTGCTAGACCTTTTCCTACTTTTCGTACCTGGTGCCACTACCTTTTTCGCCTTTTGTACATGGTGCTACTACCTTTTCCACTTTTTGCTAATGTGTGCTTCCTTTAGCTAAAATGCACCAAAGCTCCTCTATAAATAGAGGCATGGGCTCATTTGAAGACACACACCAAAACACTTGGAACACTCCAAGAAACACCTCAAATCACCAACACATTTGTATTTTCTTTTCTTTTATTCTTCCTAGTTAATTAGGCTAGCTAATTAACTAGCTAAGGAAGATTTGTACGGAGGTGCTCCGGGATGCATATTTTAGCTACGAGTTATTGTACTTCTTTCCAGGTGTCAATCTATCTTTCATATTTAATATGTTTGTCCTTTCTTTAATAAATTTAAATATGTATGCTAGAATTGCCATGATTAGCTAAATAACTCAATTGTCTGCTATGATAGTCGTTTAGAAAAGTATTAAATATGTGACCATGTGGTATGTTTTGAGATTGCGGATGGTTTATATTACAAATGGAATAGGAATTAAATCTTTATCGTTTATCTGCCCAACTCATGTTATGACTAAAACTTTATCCAAAAATGAACGTAGCTAACTCATAGGATACAGGTCACTTAGTTATACTATGTTAGATTGAATCATTGAGCTCGGCATGGCCGGTGTTCTCTAGACCAAAATAGGATCCAAGAGACACGGAACATGTGAGTAGAGGTAGATTAAGATTAAATTCATATAGACGATATTTTTGAGACAACTTTCGGAATACCCTCAACTTAGATAATACTTTTGTATGCTTAAATTAAACTGTCGCCTTGATCGTCTTATTGCATGTTCTTGTTTGATTGTTGCCTTAGGATCATCATAATAGTAAAATTTAAACGACATTAATCATCGTGAAGTAATATGACGGCCCCTATTCGACTGTTCTGTGATATAGTACTGGAAACGCTTACGGCGGAGTACAAATGTATGGAAGTCAGAACGACCGAAGGTAGTTGTATTATGAATCGAATAGCAAACGTATTACCCAAGTCTCCATTTGTAACACAAATCATCCATGTCTTGTAACATCCCCAAGTAATGATGATAACTCGTACGAATAAGTGATGACATATTATCCGACCGCTTAGACCAGTTAGCCCAACCTATTCCGGCGAGGATAACCCTCGTTCATAAGATTGTTTCTTCAACAAACTATGCCATGATTCGGGCATCTCTGACGACCGAGATTGGGGAATAGGATTAGAGGTTAACTGTTGGATAATGTGGGTGTACATTTGAGAGAACTTTCGGTGTACACTTTAATATATTGTGCAACCCCCGTGACATTCTATTTGCCTGATTGTGGACACCTCCGCGTTAGTCCGATAGAAGGATTGTAGAATAGCTCACATCAACTTACGAACTTATCCTCATTAGAACTTTCCATATTTAACCACTTCTAAACCACATTATAGTAGATAATCGCTTTAATTTCTGAATGCCCGAAGTAACCTCCACCTTTTAATTCAGTCTAGTTTAAATTAGGATAAGAAAACCCAAAACCAAAACCCACTCTTTGAACCCCAGCTGAACACATAAAAGCTTCTAAACCCCCTAGTTTCAATTTGTCGCGCTTTGAAGAACGATCCTAGGTCATACTTGTCTTGTGCTAGCATAATAAGTAACCCTAGGCCCCAACCTTATAAATTAAAAACACCCACTACTGTGCTGCGTCGCCATTAAAAATTCCAACGACCGGTGCGCAGCGCAACAAGTTTTTGGCGCCGCTGCCGGGGAGCGTCGGCAACCGATTTTAGGATTTAGTAACTTTAGTGTTTAAGCGATCCTTTTGAAAGATTAACATCAATCAAAAGTTACCTTTTTGCCTGTAGGATTAGTTTAGTTTTAGTAACCGCTTTTTAATCAATTATGACAACACATTTTGATTGGGCCAACCCCACACCAAATGAGTTTTTGACCCAAGTTTTAGCTGTTTCCTCACCTACAAACCACTTACCTTCCTCAAAACTATCTTTGTCAGAATTTATGTTCGAACAAAACGTTATAAACAAAAGAGTAACCGGATTTCAAGATAACATTGACGCCATGATAAAAATTTCAGAAAAATTAATCTCTAACATGAAATCCATTTTGAAAAACTTAAGTTTTATTGAGGAAAGTACGTCCGTATTCACTAATGACACCACTCATCCATCAAGTGATGATCTGTTAATCGTGAGGAGGAAAAGTGACCAAAGTTGATCCACCGCTACCAGATAACACCCCCGAAAACACTTCTTTGCCCACACCTACACCTAGTGAAAATGTGTCAATTGACATCCCTGTTACAATACCTGACCCATCACCAGCCAAAACTCCAGATAATGTACCTCGAACGAGAATACCTTATCCTGGCAGACTTAAAAAGGAAAAGCAAGAAGCCCAATTAAGTAAATATATGGAAATATTTAAAAGCCTACACTTAAACGTTAGATTATTAGATGCTTTAGTAGAAATGCCCTCATGTGCTAAATTTTTTAAAGAACTCCTATCAAACAAAGAAAAACTTAGGCAAATAGTTAGTTTACCCTTGAATGCTGAATGTTCATTAATTGTACAACGTGGTCTCCCACCTAAATTAGGTGATACTGGACGTTTTACTATACCCTGTTTTCTCCAAGGAATTCAAATTAGTAACGCCTTAGCAGACCTAGGTGCTAGTGTTAATCTTATGCCTTATTCCCTTTACAAGAAATTAGGATTAGATGACCTATTACCTACTCGTATGACTATCCAATTAGCTGACAGATCAGTTAAACTCCCTCAAGGAATTGCTGAAGATGTCATGGTCAAAGTCGACAAGTTCGTTTTTCCAGTGGACTTTATTGTCATGGACATAGAAGAAGACACACATATCCCGCTCATCCTAGGCAGACCATTCCTAAATACTGCCAAGGCTGTAATTGATGTAACGAAAAATCTTTAAAATTAAGAGTTGGGAAAGAGGAAGTCACCTTTAATGTCGATCTATTAATAAAGCAACCTCTGGAAGAGGACCTTGGTTTGTGTGATACCATGCAGGATATTTTTGATGAGCATCTCCACGAAGTACTAGCACTATCCAGCCAGGATCCGATACCCAACACCATAAGCACTGTTCGAAAACTGTGTAATGAGGACCCTGGGCTACACTCCGCAATCACTTCACCAACAACATCCAACGAACTACTATTTCCGCTGTTTGAAAAGAAGTCTCCTTACATCGATGGCAAAACAATCGCTGTTCCATTAGGATGCGGTACACCGATACCTTGGCTAACGAGAGATAAACCCATATTCAATGAATCAAACCCATTTCCCTCAATCAGAGAGATCTTGGATTCATTCAAAGAAATGAGTGTTGAGCCACCATCGTTTGAACTACAATTAGCCAATCAACCCGAACCACTGCCATTTTCAAACCCTGAAATCACCATAAGCCAATCTTCATCCGCTCAATTTCAAGAATTCCAATTCACTAACGACGGAGAGATCATCCTCACCAGAAATGATGAAGTTTCCTCATCGTCAGTCAACAAGTACAAGCTAAAGACAAACGAATTCTCAAATAAAACCGAGTGGGTTGAAATAGCATCAATCTCCACATCTGAACCTGAGACAGATGAAGCACCATTCCAAACTGAATACGAGAAGCTGAGTAGAGACGAGATAGCCAGAATGAAGCCGTCTATCGAAGAACCACCAAACCTAGAATTAAAAGAACTACCACCTCACCTTGAGTACGCTTACCTCCATGGAACATCACAACTCCCGGTGATAATATCAAAAGAGTTAAAACCCGAGGAGAAAGCTCAACTCATTGATGTTCTGAAATCACACAAGAAGGCAATTGCATGGAAGATTTCCGACATACAAGGAATCAGTCCAAACTATTGCACACACAAGATTCTCATGGAAAACGATTTCAAACCATCCGTACAAGGGCAGAGAAGGGTCAATCCTAAGATTCATGACATGGTCAAACAAGAGGTTATCAAACTCTTAGATGCCGGATTGATCTACCCAATATCCGACTCACCTTGGGTTAGCCCTGTTCAAGTCGTACCAAAGAAGGGAGGAATGACGGTCATTACAAATGAAGAAAATGAGCTTATACCAACTCGGACAGTTACCGGTTGGAGGGTCTGCATCGATTATCGGAAGTTAAATGAAGCAACTCGCAAAGATCACTTCCCTCTTCCGTTTATTGACCAAATGCTCGAAAGATTGTCAGGAAACGAATTCTACTGTTTCCTCGATGGTTTTTCCGGGTATTTCCAAACCCGCTCGATCCAAAGGACCAAGAGAAGACGACATTCACATGCCCCTACGGAACATTCGCATACCGACGAATGCCATTTGGATTATGCAACGCACCTGCAACATTTCAGAGATGCATGGTTGCAATCTTCCACGACATGATTGAACAATGCATGGAAGTCTTTATGGACGATTTCTCTGTCTTTGGAGACTCCTTCGCATCATGTCTGTCCAACCTCGATAGAATGCTCACCATGTGTGAAGAATCAAACCTCGTGTTAAATTGGGAAAAGTGTCACTTTATGGTGAAGGAAGGAATAGTTTTAGGACATCGAATATCCAAGTCCGGAATTGAAGTAGACAAAGCAAAGGTCGAAACCATCGCCAAACTTCCACCACCAACCAACGTCAAGGCCATTAGAAGCTTTCTAGGACATGCTGGGTTCTACCGCCATTTTATCAAGGATTTCTCCAAGATTTCTCGACCTATCACCCACCTTCTAGGAAAAGACATCAAGTTTGTGTTTGACGAGAACTGCATAAAGGCTTTAAACTACCTGAAGAAGGAGCTTAAAAATGCACCAATCATGGTCGCTCCATATTGGAACCTACCATTTGAGATCATGTGCGATGCTAATGACTTCGCAGTTGGGGCAGTTCTAGGTCAAAGGAAGGATAATCACTTTCGCCTAATCTACTACGCTAGCAAAACACTTATAGATGCTCAAGAAAACTATACAACCACAGAAAAAGAGCTGCTAGCCGTCGTATTTGCCTTCGACAAATTCAGATCCTACCTGATATTGTCCAAAACAATAGTATATACGGATCACTCAGCTCTGAAATACCTCTTCAAAAAGCAAGACACAAAGCCTAGATTGTTACGATGGATTTTACTCCTACAAGAATTCGACATAGAAATAAAGGATAAGAAAGGAGCAGAAAACGTCACCGCAGATCATTTAAGTCGACTTGAAAATCCGTCAATGGAACAACTTGCAGAAAGAGATATTAAGAATCGATTTCCAGAAGAGCAGTTAATGAGTTTAGGAGAACAAGGTTCACAATTCACTGACGATCCTTGGTTTGCAGACATTGCCAATTTTGTAGTTGGAGGGATCGCAAGAAAAGGAATGATCTCATCGCGGAGACAAAAGTTCTTTCGCGACGTCAAATATTACTTTTGGGATGATCCATATTTGTTCAAAGTCTGTCCCGACCAAATAGTAAGAAGATGTGTCTAGGGGAAAGAAGCCGAACAGATACTCCACGAAAGCCATCACGGACCCACTGGAGGACATCATGCAGCTAATCTGACAGCAAAGAAAGTCTACGACTCAGGATTCTACTGGCCTACCATTTTCAGAGACGCACAAGACTTGGTGAAACGCTGCGATATTTGCCAAAGGTTTGGAAATATCACAACGCGTAACGAAATGCCGTTAACGAATATCCAAGCATGTGAAATATTTGACATATGGGGATTAGACTTCATGGGACCATTTCCGAAATCTTACGGAAAAGAATACATTCTAGTAGCCATCGATTACGTATCAAGATGGGCCGAAGCCCAAGCCTTTCCAACAAATGATTTAAGGGTCATAACCAAGTTCTTAAAACAGTTATTCTTTCGGTTTGGAACACCTCGAGCAATCATCAGCGATAGAGGCACGCACTTTTGCAATACTCAGTTTATGAAACTATTGCAACAATATGGGGTTACACACAAAACCTCTACGGCTTATCACCCGCAGACAAATGGACAACCAGAGATTACAAACCGTGCACTAAAAAGGATCTTGGAATGGACAATTGGTCAACACAAGGAAAGATGGGTAGACAAGCTAGACGATGCTTTATGGGCATTTCCGACAGCTTATAAAACGCTAATAGGAACAACTCCCTATAGGCTCGTTTATGGAAAGGCATGTCATCTCCCGATTGAACTAGAATACAAAGCTTACTGGGCACTGAAGAACTGTAGTTTAGATCCTACGATAATAGGAACTCACCGGAGAATGCAGCTAAATGAACTAGCAGAGTTGAGGGATCAAGCTTACGAAAGTTCCTACAAATTTAAGGAAAGAACCAAGTTACTCCACGATTCAAAGCTCCGCCCCACACGCTTCAATCCAGGTGATAAAGTTCTACTCTTTAACTCCCGATTTAAGAAATTTTCTGGTAAGTTCAAAACATGATGGAGCGGCCCCTTTCACAATCTCTAAAGTATTTCCCTATGGTGCCATCGAACTCGAAGCTCCAGACGGAAATTTCAAAGTAAACGGTCACCGATTAAAACACTACGTAGAAGACTTTCCCTCAAATGAGGAAGTATATAACTACGAAACACCCTAATAGAAAATGGGTATAAAAGAGTCAAGCTACAAGACTCAATAAACAAGCGCTCTTGGGAGGCATCCCAAGCCTATCTTACGTTTTCAGCATTAATTTTCCTTCACTGTTATGTTTAAACTAATCCAATTTTTATGCAGTACCTCGCCTTACAAAGGACTAATAATCTTAGACCATTAACCCTTTGTATTTTACAGGATGAGTTCGCAGTCAGACAGAGCACGAGCCCCCAGTCAGAGACGCTCGCATGCCATGCACCACTCCCGGAGTTCATAACCGGGTAGTAGCATGAGGACTGTCAGAGGATCCCAGTCACCACCCCTAGGTTGGATGAGATATCGGCAGACTCGGTGGAGGTGTACGTTCAGGAGTCATTCCTGTTACGTCCCATCCATTCCAGGTTACCTTCATCTCACCGACCAGATGGACAGACCGCAGGGACCTCCAGAGTACCCACCTTTGAGCATGGGGTTACTACTACGGACCCTGCTGTCACTTGGTCTATACTGAGAGCCCTCGAGGTCCAGCACACCGCCATCTCTGAGATCCACACTGCTCTGGGCCTTACCTCCACACCTGTGTGCCCCTTTCAGATGGGACCTAATCCCGCTCCGCACATTCCACCGTGGGACTTATTCCCACCTTGGAGCTTGACTGCGCAGGACCACCCCACTTTCATGGACTCACTGGAGGAGGAGACTACTGCCCTAGACGCTTAGATTCAGGATCCAGAGGATGGCACGGCATCTCCTGTCTACACCATCGAGGAGTCAGCATCTCCTACATCGATCGTGGAAAACACGATCTTTATGGATGATGACTTCACCGATTGGGAGTCGCTCTATCCTGACACGGATTAGCTTTTAGTAGTTATTTTATGTTTAATATTAACTTGTATTAACACTTGTGTTTTCTGAAGGATGTGTACTATGCAGAATTCAAAGTAGAATTTGTGGAACAAGTTCATTTTTAATGAGCCTGGTCCATTTCCAGCAAATTCACACACTTGAGCCTGGTCCATAAAATCAAAATGGCAACTCACGCAGCACAAGGAAGTATCTCTTCTAACCTTATTTTGCTTGATCTAACACGCTAAAACTCTAAGTAAAACTCTAAGTGTGGGATTACAACTTGCAAATAGAGAATGACTTCAAAAATATTGACCCGTATTCAAAAATCTAAGTGTGGGATTAACCTAACTTACAAATAGAACATTAGGGACAATGTTCTTTTAAGTGTGGGATAGCAGTAGGATTAACTACTGTAATGCAACATAAACTTTTGATCAAACTCTTTAGCAAAACTCAGATTTTTCAGCAAAATTTTCAAAAATTTTGAATAAAAAAAAAGGTAGGTATTTCTGGTGAACAAAAGTTCAAAAGGTTTGGTAAAACGACTATGACAAGCAAAACTCTTTGATAAACCTTCAAACCAAGTTTCAAAACAAGCGATAGCATGACTAGGCACAAAACTACCCAAAATGAGTGAGGAATCTTGAGCCATATAAAAGCATTCATCTTTAATGCTTCACTTTTCAATTGTGAGTGTGCCGATGTATGCTCTCTAGAATCAAAACTTGTTCAAGGAATACATTTCGAGATTACAAAAATGGGCGTCATACGTGACGAAGGTGCAATCAGAAAACCTCGACATTCCCTAGGATAAGAACCCTCTCATAAAACCCTCACTTTCAAACCTAACCAATGCTCACCTTCAACGAAAAACATGCTCAGCCTTAGCCTTTTCAAAAACTTCACTCCCTTCTTTCATCTTTTGGCCATAGCCTAAGTTTCTGCGCTGACAGAAGAATTATCAAAAAAAAAATACGGAGCGTTCCCCAAAGGATGTACACCATCCGTAAAAGGAGCTCCAAGAAAAAGAAAATCCAGTAAGAAAGCATGGAGCGTTCCCCAAAGGATGTACACCATCCGTAAAAGGAGCTCCAAGAAAAAGAAATCCAGCAAAGAAAGCACGGAGCGTTCCCCAAAGGATGAACACCATCCGTAAAAGGAGCTCCAAGAAAAAAGAAAATTCAGCAAAGCTGTCAGAAGGAACCTAAAATCCCAAGGATCATTTAAAGCCGAGGGAAAGGTTCAACAAGAGAACTTGAAAGGAAAAGACGCAAAAGAAGGCTCTCAAAGAGAAAAATCCAGAAAGGAGCACTACTAAGCACCAAAGATAAGTCATCATAAACAACTCTTAGGCTATACTAAACCCCCAAATAAACCACCTACAAAACCCTTCACCCATATACACCACTTCCACCATCTTGTGAATGTCTAGGAATAATTAGCACCGTCCCTATTTAAGTATTGTAGATTTGATTCTCGATCAAGCTTATGACAACGGAAGAGCTACATGACTGGCCCCTGAGTGAATTAGAAATTAGAAAACCCGATACACTTGAGTGAATTGAGTGACCACCTGTGAGGGCCCCAGTCATGTATATCTTACATTATGAAGATTGAAAAGAAAGCTTGTTAGAACCAAAGGTTTTGGAAACCATCAAAGGATGGAACCTCGTCCGAAATATTTTTACCAAACTTGCAAGAATCAAAGTTCTCCGAAATACAAGACAACTTTTATCACAATTTTATGAGGATTTGCTCGAGGACAAGCAAAGCTCTAAGTGTGGGATACTTGATATCGCGTAAAAAGTCACGTTTTTACCACTGATATCTCCCTCATTCTGGAGCAATATTTAGCATTTGGACTCAAATAATGCAAAAATCATTGATAAAATGCTAAGGAGATCAAAACAAGGTTGCACGAGAAAAATCAGGCAAAAAGGCCGAAAAACGAAGATTCCATGCACGTTTGGAGATTCAAGACATCAAAACGAGGATTCAAGACAAAAGAGCCCATCACCAACATCTATCTGACCCAAGATGTTCGTTTTCAAATTACGAATCCAACAGAAGCAGAATCAACTAAAACGGACGAAGAACGAAGATTCTACGCATTCCGGAAGATCCAAACGATTCGTACGAAACACCTGAAGTTCAGAGACATAATTTTGGGATTTCTTTTCATCAAAAGCTTTTTTTTTGAATTACGAATCCAACGCAAAAAGAATCAACGCAAATGGACACGTAACGAAGAAAACATGCACGAATCAGGAAACGAGGCAACCGGCAACAGACTGGTGCAGCTGGCAGCCAGCCGCCACCGACAGCCACCCAGCCGCCGCCGGCTGGCAGCCTGCCACCGGCTGCTGCACGCCACCCGCACGGATTGCACTTTTTGGTACTTTTTTGTACCCGGTGCTAGACCTTTTCCTACTTTTTGTACCTGGTGCCACTACCTTTTTCGCCTTTTGTACCTGGTGCTACTACCTTTTCCACCTTTTGCTAATGTGTGCTTCCTTTGGCTAAAATGTACCAAAGCTCCTCTATAAATAGAGGCATGGGCTCATTTGAAGACACACACCAAAACACTTGGAACACTCCAAGAAACACCTCAAATCACCAACACATTTGTATTTTCTTTTCTTTTATTCTTCCTAGTTAATTAGGCTAGCTAATTAACTAGCTAAGGAAGATTTGTACGGAGGTGCCCCGGGACGCATATTTTAGCTACGAGTTATTGTACTTCTTTCCAGGTGTCAATCTATCTTTCATATTTAATATGTTTGTCCTTTCTTTAATAAATTTAAATATGTATGCTAGAATTGCCATGATTAGCTAAATAACTCAATTGTCTGCTATGATAGTCATTTAGAAAAGTATTAAATATGTGACCATGTGGTATGTTTGAGATTGCGGATGGTTTATATTACAAATGGATATAGGAATTAAATCTTTATCGTTTATCTGCCCAACTCATGTTATGACTAAAACTTTATCCAAAAATGAACGTAGCTAACTCATAGGATACAGGTCACTTAGTTATACTATGTTAGATTGAATCATTGAGCTCGGCATGGCCGGTGTTCTCTAGACCAAAATAGGATCCAAGAGACATGGAACATGGGAGTAGAGGTAGATTAAGATTAAATTCATATAGACGATATTTTTGAGATAACTTTCGGAATACCCTCAACTTAGATAATACTTTTGTATGCTTAAATTAAACTGTCGCCTTGATCGTCTTATTGCATGTTCTTGTTTGATTGTTGCCTTAGGATCATCATAATAGTAAAATTTAAACGACATTAATCATCGTGAAGTAATATGAAGGCCCCTATTCGACTGTTCTTTGATATAGTACTGGAAACGCTTACGGCGGAGTACAAATGTATGGAAGTCAGAACGACCGAAGGTAGTTGTATTTTGAATCGAATAGCAAACGTATTACCCAGGTCTCCATTTGTAACACAAATCATCCCTGTCTTGTAACATCCCCAAGTAACGATGATAACTCGTACGAATAAGTGATGACATATTATCTGACCGCTTAGATCAGTTAGCCCAACCTATTCCGGTGAGGATAACCCTCGTTCATAAGATTGTTTATTCAACAAACTATGCCATGATTCGGGCATCTCTGACGACCGAGATTGGGGAATAGGATTAGAGGTTAACTGTTGGATAATGTGGGTGTACATTTGAGAGAACTTTCGGTGTACACTTTAATATATTGTGCAACCCCCGTGACATTCTATTTGCCTGATTGTGGACACCTCCGCGTTAGTCCGATAGAAGGATTGTAGAATAGCTCACATCAACTTACGAACTTATCCTCATAAGAACTTTCCATATTTAACCACTTCTAAACCACATTATAGTAGACAATCGCTTTAATTGCTGAACGCCCGAAGTAACCTCCACCTTTTAATTCAGTCTAGTTTAAATTAGGATAAGAAAACCCAAAACCAAAACCCACTCTTTGAACCCCAACTGAACACATAAAAGCTTCTAAACCCCCTAGTTTCAATTTGTCGCGCTTTGAAGAACGATATTAGGTCATACTTGTCTTGTGCTAGCATAACAAATAACCCTAGGCCCCAACCTTATAAATTAAAAACACCCACTGCTGTGCTGCGTCGCCATTAGAAATTCCAACGACCGGTGCGCAGCGCAACAATTCTCTAAGGAATGTCAAGATGCATTCAATCTGTTAAGGGAGAAGCTGGTATCTGCTCCCATAATGATTAGTCCAAATTGGGATCTTCCATTTGAACTGATGTGTGATGGTAGCGATTACGCAGTTGGGGCAGTATTAGGTCAGCGGGTTGATAAGAAGTTTCAACCGATTTATTACACAAGCAAGACTTTGACAAACGCACAGGAGAATTACACTACGACTGAGAAGGAATTGCTCGCTGTTGTTTTTGCGTTTGACAAATTTCGCTCTTACTTGGTTTTGTCGAAGACAGTGGTGTTTACCGACCATTCAACATTAAGATATTTGTTTAGCAAGCAAGATACGAAGCCACGGTTGCTGCAGTGGATTTTGTTGTTGCAAGAGTTCGATATCGAGATTCGTGATAAGAAGGGAGCTGAAAATCTGGCTGCTGATCATTTATCGAGATTAGAGAATCCAGAACTGGATATGTTGGACGAATCGGAAATTCAGGATAAATTTCCTGATGAAAGTTTGATGAAGACAGTTTTAAATGAATTTCCATGGTTCGCTGATTATGCAAACTTTATAGTTACAAATACTCTTCCATCTGGAATGGATTTCAACCAAAGAAAGAAAATTTTCTCATCTTTACGCCATTATTTCTGGGATGACCCGTACTTGTTTAAAAGAATGTGCTGATGGAATTGTTCGGAGATGCGTAGCTGGAGAAGAATGTACCAGAATTTTAAGGCATTGTCATGATGGTCCGGTTGGAGGACATCATGGTCCTAATTACACCGCGCGGAAGGTGTTTGAGGCAGGTTTCTATTGGCCAACAGTTTTCAAGGACGCATTCGAGTATGTGAAGGAGTGTGATGCATGCCAACGCACTGGGAGAATTTCTAAAAGAGATGAGATGCTGCAAAATCCAATCATGGTTAGTGAGATTTTTTATGTCTGGGGAATAGATTTAATGGGCCCATTTCCACCTAGCAATGGAAATAAATACATCATTGTGGCTGTGGATTATGTTTCCAAGTGGGCCGTAGCGAAAGTGCTACCTAAAAATGATGCTAGGGTAGTGGTGAAATTCCTTAAGAAGTTATTTTCGCGGTTTGGAGCACCAAAAGCTTTGATAAGTGATCGTGGGACGCATTTCACAAATGCACAGTTGGAGAAGGTGCTGCGGAAATATGGAGTTAATCACAAGTTTTCGACTGCCTATCATCCTCAGACAAGCGGTCAAGTGGAGGTAACCGATAGAGGGTTGAAGCATATTTTAGAACATTCATTTGTAGGAAACCCAAAGGATTGGTCGAATAAGTTGGATGATGCATTATGGGTAGCAAGGACAGCTTTTAAAGCATCGATTGGAACTACACCCTATCATCTTGTTTATGGGAATGCTTGCCATCTGCCTTTTGAATTAGAACACAAGGCATTCTGGGCCTTAAGGCAATGCAATCTCGATGATCATGCAGTTGGAAAAGAGCATATGGCGCAGCTAAACGAGTTAGATGAGTTAAGAGTGAATGCTTATGACAACTCATGACTGTTTAAGGAGCGCACCAAGAAATGGCATGATTCTCGGCTTAAGTCAAACAATGTGTTTGAAAAAGGTGATAATGTTCTCTTGTACAGTTCAGAGTTGCATTTGTTTCCTGGTAAATTGAAGACATGCTGGACAGAGCCCTTTGTGGTCGAGAAAGTTTATCCTTTTGGTGTTGTTGACCTGCAAGGTCATTCTGGAAAAAATTTCAAGGTTAATGGAAGTCGGTTGAAGAAATACTATGGTGATGCAAGGGACTCCAAGCGTGATTTGGGGATGAATTTGAGTTAGATAATCCAGCAAGGTGTCGAGCTTACCGACGTGATAAATAAAAGCGCTTTCGGGAGACAACCCGTTATTTTGTTTTCTTGTTTTTGCTTGCAGATTTGAACTTTGTGGGTGTGTTCCCTAGAAACCATCACGAGACTTTAACTCGTCCACTCGGGATACTGAGGGGTTTAAAGGCTTGTTGGAAATGCTAAATGCAACCGTGATGCCTACAGAAGTGTGCTGTTGTATTTTATTTCAGAATCAGTTCATTCAAGAATTTTTCTTCTAAATCAGGGGAGTTTTTCTGTTTCACTTCTTTTCTATTCCCTAATATTATATTTCTTTTTGCACTGAGGACATTGCATATTTCTAAGTGGAGGATAGGGGAAAAGAAGTCTATTTGTCCTAGGTTATCAGATTGCAAATATTGGTAGATATCATTTTAAAAGGGGCATTCTGTATTAGCCATTTTTCAGTCTAAATTTTTCTTAAGTTTAGCATTCTTTTAACAATATTGGGAAATTCAAAGGAATAAAATAATCTTAAATATTTAATTATTGGATAGTTCATTTTGTGAGGTATCGATAGGCAGTCTGTATGAAGGTAATTGAGCTCTTAAGAAATTAATATGTGAAATAGGAAATTGCCTAAGAAAATCTTTAGCAAGGTATAACTTTGGTTTTAAATCTTGTATGTTAGCTTGTTATAACCCTCATTTTGAAAAATCTTGTGATCCTCATTTGGGAATATACTAGGTGATGTCTCCTCTATTATACGTAAGTACAGACCTGGTTTCAGTCAATATATTTGCTTTTATCTAAAAATTTTTTATACACATACACATACACACACACACACACTTATATATATATATATATGAATAATGCATAGATATATCTACCAAAGCCAAGTTATGTCGTTCTGTTGTACTGAGGTACAGATCTATCACCAATGTCTTGGTTTGAAAAATGATAGATTTATTTGGATTTCTTGATGAGGAAAGCTGTGATTGGTTAATTGCATAAGAGTATTTTGCTATTGAGATACAAGGGTAAAAGCTTGCTAGAATAATAATGTAAGCTCAATTGCTGTAATTCAGATTGTTTAGGTGGACAAGAATATCAGTAATCTTAATGAATTATCTTTTATGCCTAATAATAATTCGTGTAGAATTTGGTTTCCTGATAGAGTTTCTTGATTGCTAGGTTTAAGATAAATTTAGTTTTAAGAGTAAAATTTAGGGTGTTAAATGCTAGTTAGTATGTAAGCCCCTAATTGCTGATATTTTGCTTGTTCATGATTTTAACCGATAGTCTACTTAAGGACAAGTAGGATTCAAGTGGGGGATATTTGATGAACGCCAAAATGTGCTATTTTATAGTACTAATTACCCCTTTATTCAAAAGATTTCTTATGCATTTTATTTGAATTTGATACTAATTTCGTTCATATTTGCATTTAGGAGTTATTTGGAGCTTGAGTTGGAATAGAAGCAGAAAGCGAGCTAGTATTGAAGAAAAGAAGCTAAAATGGTTGAAGTTTGAAGAATAAAAGTCAAGTGGCTGAAAAAGTTGGAATTTGGCATCCATACGGCATATGGAATTTTCCATACGGCGTATGGATCGTGTGAGTCGGGCTGACATTAACGCGGGCCTGATCCATGGGCTTTTTCAATCCATACGGCGTATGGATTATTCCATACGGCGTATGGATAAAATCGGTAGAAACCCTAAATAGCCTAATTCACTTCATTTTTGGGAGAATCACCTACCATTTTCTCTCCAGCCGATTTTACTCCATTCATTCTCCATTTCCAGAGCATTTTTGAAGGTATAAAGAAAGAGGAATCGAAGCTTGATCAATTGTTCATTCATAATTTCGGTTTTTCGGTTCGAATATGTTTCATTCTTTCATTTGATTATGATTATGGTTTCGTTTTCGATTCTGATTTTCTGTAACAACATGAGTGGCTAAGTTATTATTGCATTTGTTTAGATGATGATACTTAGATGATGATTTGATTATTGAATTGCGGATTATATTGGATTTTATGAATGTTTATGTGTTTACTTGATGATCCATGTTTAATTATCGATTATTGACGATTACCTAGCGTGATGATCTATTAGTTTATGATTGAGTTCTTTATTGATAGATTATTATTGTTGATTGTTGATCTTAATTGAGAATTATCACTAGATAGATTGAGTTTGATAGGTTGGGATCATTAATGGTTAATAATCGGTGATGAATGTGATGACTATTTATTAGTCATAAACTTTGTTGATTCAAGTTGCAAAAGTAAGTCATATAAACGGTGTTGGCTTAATGTGTAACACAATTTGGTGGATAACGTTAAATTGAACTGTTAACGTGTTGAAAATAACTTTATATCTTTCTTAATTGTGTTGATCAATTAATCTTGTAAGGATAATTGGTAATATGTGTCATATCATAATAAAATCCATATGTTTGCAATTCAATAAAGTGATAATCAGATTCTGAGGAAAGTAATCTAAGAAAATGCATTTCTTTTATCAACTTGAATCAAGTATTTTATTTGATTAATTATTTTATCATTTCTTTCTTTTTAATTAAGTTTTAATATAAATATCACTTTTCATAATTGTTAGTCAATTGTTCGTCCGGAACTAAAGCGCCCCCTCCTTTATTTACTATTTTTTTATTTGCAACAATTTCCAATTTATTTAATATTGACATTCGTTCCTTGTGTTCGACTCGGACTTATCCGGCTATACTATATTATGACCAGGTATTCTTGCCTGTGTTGTGTATAGTAAGCAGGTATTTCTATTTATAAAACTTAACTCTGTTTAAACAACATCAATAAGTCTTCGTATCTTCAACATTTAGCTTGATTGTTGGAGAGCTTGATGAGAGAGATGGAGAGA
This sequence comes from Pseudognaphalium luteoalbum, assembly GCA_963422505.1. Classification (NCBI taxonomy): domain Eukaryota; kingdom Viridiplantae; phylum Streptophyta; class Magnoliopsida; order Asterales; family Asteraceae; genus Pseudognaphalium; species Pseudognaphalium luteoalbum. The sequence goes on from OY730195.1 coordinate 76,245,750, forward strand.
ATTATCTTCGAGCATCCAACCTTCACAAAATCTATCTATTCCCTATTCTGATAAACATCAGAATATATATTTCTCCCCCTTGAACAGTAGATTTTATCTTCCTTGATCTAGTATCAATTAAGCAGAAACAACTTTAGGAACCCACCTGAGCATGGTTCCAATCGGCTTAGACAGCCCTGACAGCCATCTATAAGTTGAGTCTACATAATCCAAGGACATCAAATTCCATCTAGAAATGAAACGCGGTGTTTCATATCTAACTTTTTGTCGTGGAATCGATTGTGAAGGAGTTCGCCTTTGGAGAAAGAAACAAAATCTTTTGGTTGCTTTAACACCTTACGATTACATCATGATGGTGCTAATGCAAACATCTGTGCACGTGTGTATGCACAAGACTTTGTTTGTCTTGATTCTGATGAAGGTCGTATCGGTTCTGAAGCTCTTTTTGTCTTCTTTTGATGTCTTGAAACTGATTTGTTAACACACTCAACCTTTACAGAATCCAAACAATCAACCTTTTTAGGAGTTGATTGTGATTTCTTAGAATACTTCTTATTCTTTTGTAAAGAATAATTAGTAAACTGAGAAATCTTTGTCTTACACGAAGATTTACTTGCGTAACTCTTTTTCAAAACCTTTGCAGGTTGTCCAACCTTTTCAGGTTGTTTTTTGGAGTGAGAGTCTTGAGAGAGTTATTGTTGAAGATATTGAATAGTTCTCAAAGATAGATCATGATCTTCTTGTAGCTTGATTAGCCCCAATCATTGTTTGTCAAGTTCTAAAATCCATTGCTCCATCTTGACAAGCTCTAAACGCATTTTTTCACGTTCAGTCTCTATGAGCAACACTTGAGATTGAAGGACTTTAAGCTCATCTTCAATCTTTAGCAATATCTCGTTAACCCCTTCTTTTGAACTTTTTGATTGATTATTTCCTTTCCAAGTTTGAAAAAGAGTATCCCACAAATCAAATGATGTTGCCAGGTTTTTGTAACGCTGAACTTCAGCAGTTGACAAACATGCCAAAATTGATTCAAACAATTCCTTGTCCATGTAATAACTCTTGCGTTCTTCAACTGATAGATTACTTACAACTGTATTTCCCTCATATGGCTCAGTAATAAAAACGTATGAATGAAACTGTGATCGTATGTAAAACGAAGATATGAAAAAGCTTGTTGTCTATTACTGTTTGCTTATTTGCTTTGAATTTACAATCTCTCAAGTCACTCTCTCTCTCTTAAATGATATTCCATGAAAGTATCCCTTTTCCACCGACTCAAGTGGTGTATTTATACACATATGTGACTTGCGAGAATAGCTTTCTAAGCTTTCTGACTTGCGACAATTTAAAGATTTACGAGAGTTAATTCTCTCAGTTGACAAAGTCAAACTAACATTCTCGCAAACATAAACTGTCGCAAACATAAATTTTCGTAATAAAAACTAATTGATCTAGCTAAATGTTTATCCAAACTATTGTCACAAAATGTTAGAACATTTTGTTCTAACAATTACCCATCGGGTATTCCTTTTACCTGCTGGGTAGGTGAAGTCATATGCTAGGAGTTAAATGACATGTTGCAAACAGATAGAAAACTAAAGTGCCCACTGGGTAGCCCATCTTACCTGCCAGGTAAGGCATTCGGACAGGAATTTTTGGAAAGGGGTATTGATTTGACGTAAAAAGTCATGTTTTACGCACATCTTTTACTTCATATTTAGCACTTAATTAACAAAATCATGCTAATAAAGTCCACATTTACCACATTTTGTTAAAAAGGTCAAAATTTTATAAGTATTTCAAAAACAACGGTAATTGGATGAAAAACACATTTAAAAAGGCATAATTCGTTCGACACGCTATTTTATCGTAAAACTCCAATCTGGGACTTAATAAGTATCTTAAAATGTAGGTCTGGAGAATACGAACATGTGGATATAAAGATCGTCAAAAACGGATCAAGAATGAAGAAGATAGGGCCAAACGAGTTACGATCCAGCACACAAGACTTACGATCCAGCACACGAGACCACGACCCAGGGTTCACCACCCCTCTAGGGGCCGTATACCCCCCTAAAGGGGCCATATACCCCCTCTATAGGGCCGTATACCCCCTTGTTGGGGTGGTATACTGTTGGTGCATTTGGTGTGTCAGTCAGTTGGTCAAACGTTTGTAATTGTCAAAGTCAATTAGTCCGCGTATGTATAATGTTTAGTGTGTATATGCGAGTCTGTAAACGAATAGTGAAATAGAGAATATATACAAATTAGTGTTTATGCGACACTAAGCAAGTGTCGCATATAGCGACACTTAGCTAGTGTCGCTATAGGGTTTGGACAGCCTATAAATAAGGAGTTATGTTTCAGTTTTAGGGTTGGTCGTTGGTCAATTGAGAGAGACAGAGTGAGGCGTTTTTGTGTGTGTGAGAAAGAGGAGAAAAGCTTGTAACGTTTATACTCAATTGTGAATACAAAGAAAATGTTATAGAAATCGTGTGTTTGTTTATTCGTTCAATAATCGCTAACCAAACGGATTCCGCACATTTGGTTGATTAAATGATCCGTTAGATCAGAGGTACTGGAACCTACATGTGGTATCAGAGCCGTGAATCAAGGATTCGACGGTTTCAGATCGTGTTTTTAACGTTTTCGGTTGATTCGCGAAGGTATTAATCGATTATTATCACTTTCTAGGTTATTTGTGTTGATTATATTGAGTTTTGGGTTGATTTTTGGTACAAATTCATTCGCCGTTCGTCAATTTTCGTTAGGGTTTCGAAAATTTCGATTTTTAGGGTTTTTGGAGCTGACAGCCGCGTTTTTGCGACACTCGATCCGTCACTTGATAGCGTCACTTACCTTCAAGCGTCACTTCGTGCGTCACTCAAGTGCGTCACTTCGTAAGTTCCAACTAGGGTTTTGCCGACACTCAAGTGCGTCACTTAGTGCGTCACTTGCCGACACTTAGTGCGTCACTTACCCTCTCAGCGTCACTCCTTAGCGTCACTTACTCTCTAGCGTCACTTCAGTGCGTCACTTGTTGTGCGTCACTACATAGCGTCACTTGTGATTTTTAGCGACACTTACCTAGTGTCGCTCTAGATTCGGAGGAAAAAAAAAAAAAAAGTCTTTTTTGGCGGGAAACTACGAAAAAATTTTGCGTTTTCAAAATTTTTCTATAGGCTTAAAAGTGTTCAATTTTAGCTTAGAAAAAGTTTCATTTTACCCGGTCATTTTTGGACGTTTTCGGTTGAATTTTTGGCGGGAAATTCGCGAAAAATTTGTAGTACCAAATTTGTTTTTGAGCTTAAAAGTTCATAATTCTAGTTTGGGAAAAGTTTAGTTGTGCTCGCCCAATTTTCAATATTTTCAAATCAAATTTTGGTAGGAGAATCTGGTTGTCTGGGTTTTGCTAAAGTTCTTGTTTAAAAGATGTCACGCTTGCATAGTGTTGGTAACAACCTTCCGATGTTAACTCCAAACACATACTACTCAAGTTGGAGGAGAGCTTTTGAAGACTATATCTCTTTTAATGATCCAGACATGTGGATTACATTGACTGAGAAATATGAAATACCAGTCATGCAAGGAACAAAAATTGCAAAATTATATAGATCAATGACTCTAGAAGAACGCAAAGCATGGGATAATGAAAAGAAGACTTTCAACGCAATTAAAGGATCTTTATCTACGGAGGTCTTAAAGTTGTTTAAGCATTACGAAAATGCGTATGATCTCTGGGCTGCCATTGAAAAGCGTTGTGGTGGCTATAAAAAGGAAGAACAACCTCAACATAGTGCAATGGTGGATTCGATAAAAAATGTTGATTCTAATGCACCTGAGGTACAAAATAAACCAATTGAGCCTTTTAATTGTGCTACCTGTATTCAATTGACTGAGTCTCTTGAGGTCTATCAAAAGGATAACTTAAACTTGCGGGAAAAGGTTGTTAAACTTACAGAATCTAATAAGTTTTTGCTAGAAAATGAAACGCTTTATGAAAAACATATTGAGGCTCACAAGTTAGATACTCAAACTTTTAAAGCAAAGGTCTTTAGTCAGCAAGATGCAATTAAAAGTTATCTTACTGAAATAGAACTGTTAAGAAAGGAGCTTTCTGATTTAAAAAGTGAGTACGATAACCATAAAAGCAAAATTTTAGGTTCTTCATCCGCAACTGTTGTCTTTAATGAAATCGTTAACAAGCAAGGGACAGGAGGTAAAAAGAAGGCAGGACTTGGTTATAACCAAGTACCACCACCTTCCCATGCCGAATACTGTCCTATGCCTGTTAAGGAAGGCACTGAAGAGATTCCAGTCGATTATGTATTGCTTTATGGTATTAAATCAAAAGAAGCAAAGGAAAACAAACAGGCAAAGGAGAAAACCAAAAGGCCAGAGTATCCCCTGCCTAAGTTTGTTAAACCTAAAAGTCAATCTCAAGTTTGTGTTGATGAGATTGTTGAGGTAGAAGATATACCAGAAGAATCTACCATTAAGGTTGAGAAAATAGCTGTCAAACCTGACTGTTTTAAATGCAAAGGCAAAGCTAAAGTTGATAATGAATCTTTCACAGTTAAAAATGATAAAAGGGATTCAAAATCTACTAACTCAACCTCAGGAACATCTACTTCAACATGTACACCTAAGAGTGCATGTTCAAGAAATGTTCCTGCTAATAGACCTTCTGTGTATTGTCCTCCACCGAAACGCTTTGAGGGAACTCATTGGAATACATCTTTTGTGGAGCGTCGTTCTTGTTATCGTTGTGGTCAACAGGGCCATCTTATTAGGGATTGTAGGTTATTATCCCTAGATAGGTTTGGTAGAGGGATGCCAAGAACTTCCTTTTTCAGGAATTCTTTTTCAAAACCTTTTTCAAGGCGTTATTCGCATTCGCCTGTATCTAGTTGTGCATCAAATTCTCCAAAACCTATGGCAAGAGTAAACAAAGTTGTGCCTAGTAGACCTCAAGTTCAACAGCATAACATTATTGAAAACAAATCATCTGAACCTAAACAGGTTTGGAAACCCAAATCCACAAACAACGCATCAATGAAATCTTCTGAGTTTTTAAAATATCATAAACTCGTTGATGTGATGATTATGGATGATCATGGACAACCCAAGTCTATCAAGGCTTGGGTGTCCCTTAAGTACTAATGTTTAATTGTTTGTGGTGATGCAGTCAGTTTCTTGTAAAAGTTATATTTTTAGTGACTACATGGATGTGGATATAGTTGGTCGAATGTTATGATGATTTCTGAAGTTTCGTTGTGGTAAAAGTGCTAAACGGCATTTGACTTGACTTGATATGTGATTTTGATATTTTTCTTTTAAATTTTATTATTATTGCAACAGCCATTCTTTGTACTTGTTAGTATCAAAGAAATGCAATGTTGCGAAATGTCTTAAATAAAAATTACAAAAATATGTTCAATGTTTAAGGGGAGTACATTTAAATTGAATTTCTGAAAAGAATTTGTTGTTCAGGGGGAGTAATTAAAATTCTGATTATTTGGATCAGAAATGTGAACAGCAAGATTCTTATTCATCAAAAAGATATTAGATTGTGTCTGTAAACAACATGGGAAATGATTGTACATCAGATGACATGCATAAAACGGGAAATTTTAAGGTTAATGTTTGATGTGTCAGTAGGTTTATCTGGCATATTTTAAAATAGCTTTTATAAACATTAGCTTCATCATATGATGTACTGGTAGACATGTTACACACCGGTTTCTGGGTTCTTAAGAAGTAATTCTAATACGTGTCTATGATCTTGTGGTAAACACCATATGATGTACGACTAAATGTCTTAATTCCTTAACATAGCATGACATGTTTCTATACCTGAAGTTTATTTGAAATCATTTGGGGGTCTATACTGATTGTTTCCTCTGTTGTACATAAGTACAGACCTGGTCTCAATTAGTATATGCTTAAAAGTTAAGCAAACGCAAGTCAATGAACTTGAAAAAGTCTTAAATCATAAGATACCTAACAAGGTCACCAAAATGGTTTGACCAAGTTTGGTTTTGCTTAAACCTGAATCAAGTTATGTCGCTCTGTTGTACGTAAGTACAGACCTGTCACCGCTGACTTGATTCTTAAAAATGATATTCTTATATTCTATCTGGATTTGGAAGTTTTGCTCATGTCTGGGTTACAAGGGTATGTCATAGGTGGGGACCATGGAGAAATATTCATACTAACAATAAAAGGTTAACTCACAGACCCGGATGTAACATGTTTAAGTGGACAAACAATACCAGTAATCGTCTTGAAATATTTTTTATAAAAGGTGTTTTAAATATGCTAAGTAAATTTAAAGAGGACAAATATACTGATAATCGAGATAACACTTACTATTTCCTAATAATTGTATGTTGGCCTGATATGATCTCAAAGCAGACGTAAAACAATCCTATCCCCAAATTTGTTTTAATCTTTGTTCTTTCGTTTGCTTTATAAAGAAAATACAAAAAGATTTTATTTCTATATTTTTTTTAAACATCACATATCTTGTTAAAGTCAAATTTTGAAGATGTAAAGGATGTCGGTTATTCTTCAAAGATTGTGAAGATAAATTCTATTGGAGAAGCTGCTGATGATTGAGAGATGGTCACCTAGTTTGAAGATCTTATTGTATGATGAATTTGTGTTAGTCACATGAATTTGGACATTAAGATTTCTTTGAAAACCATGCTATCTCAATGGGGGAGATTCTTATTGTTAAAGACATGAAAGAGTTTCTGATTGTTGAAGATATGAAAGAGTTTGTTGATGAAGACTAATTGAAGATTTATTTGACCAAGCTGCTGACATGGGGGAGTTTGTTGGTGCATTTGGTGTGTCAGTCAGTTGGTCAAACGTTTGTAATTGTCAAAGTCAATTAGTCCGCGTATGTATAATGTTTAGTGTGTATATGCGAGTCTGTAAACGAATAGTGAAATAGAGAATATATACAAATTAGTGTTTATGCGACACTAAGCAAGTGTCGCATATAGCGACACTTAGCTAGTGTCGCTATAGGGTTTGGACAGCCTATAAATAAGGAGTTATGTTTCAGTTTTAGGGTTGGTCGTTGGTCAATTGAGAGAGACAGAGTGAGGCATTTTTGTATGTGTGAGAAAGAGGAGAAAAGCTTGTAACGTTTATACTCAATTGTGAATACAAAGAAAACGTTATAGAAATCGTGTGTTTGTTTATTCGTTCAATAATTGCTAACCAAACGGATTCCGCACATTTGGTTGATTAAATGATCCGTTAGATCAGAGGTACTGGAACCTACATATACCCCCTTCTAGGGGTGGTATACCCCCTCTATGGTGCCGGATACACCCCGTTTGCTATCGAATACACCCTATTTGCTACCGAATACGCCCATTTTGGTATCGAATATGCCCCTTCTGGTGTCGAATTTCATAGCTCGGGGGTGTATTTCAGTGTTAAATGGAAGCGAGGTGTTGAGTGTAAAATTGTAACTTGTAAGCCTATAAATAGAGGCCTTCACACCCTCATTTCTCATCCATTCAAATCCATTACAATCAATTCAAATCCATTCAAATCAATTCAAATCCATCACAACACAACACATTTCTCTTGTATTTACATTTCTTAGTTAGTTTCTCTCTCTAACTTCTCTCTCTAGAGGGTTAGAGAGTAGTTAGTGGGTGACTAGTAGATTAGAGTAGAGATTATCTTTTGTAATCAAGGAGTATTGGTGTTCAAGCTTTTATTCAAGGATTGCAAGTTCTATTCTCTTGTTACGCTGCTCTATTATCCGGTGATATCTATTCCCTCATACGTTTATTATGTCTGATTTATCCATGCGTAATATTATTGTATGTGCTTTACTTATTGCCATGTTTATTGAGTAGTGTAATATTGTGATTTTTGAAATGTAGATATTTAGGAGTAGGGATGATGTTAAATTAATCTATAATTAAATATGTGATTGGAAATTGTTATGTTATGTATCGGGTTAAACTTTTCAAGCGGTAGATCTAAACCACCCATTCCACCCTTTCCAAGATTTCACGTGACTATTACTTTAGTATTAGGACCTGATCAACCCTAGTATCGATAGATAGTTATCTGTGTTTTTGTATGAAGCTGTGGACATGCTGTAAAATGGACCAGTACTTAGTATAGCGCTGGAAACACCGCTGGTGGAGTACAAATGCATGGAAGCTACGGACCGGTCGTAAGCATATGACACCGTAGATACCTGGAAGTCACCCTTCCTGAACATGGTCTAGGTATATATAAAAGCTGTGGAACTGCTGAAAAACGTAGTATACACCGTGAAACGAACCTAGGGATGAACGTTTGATCGCAAAGGAGGGTCTACACCTTGACAGAAGTATTTGTACTCCTCGATTAAATCTAAGGGATCTTGAAAAGAAAGCAAACATTCAGCTGTAGTGTAGGATGCTTAAACCCCTTTGATCCAACATAACTGACAGTTTAACATACATTAGCAAGCAATAGTACGACCCTTAATAAAATCAATTAGAATTAGGTGTTAAGAAAGGTCAGAAATTAAATATCGGTCTGTTGCCTTATTCATGCGCCCAAGAGTTAACTCCAAGACGGGTCACTAGTCCTCATCGGACAGTGTTGGGGGATTGAGCAGCCTGATCTGATCAGACTCATGATAAACTAGTATTCAGTGACATGCGACTTAGGTTTTCCACTTAAATCGTAGGATGCTAGTGTTGACACCAAACCTCTGTTAATTTTATTAAAGGAAAGTCTTGTCGCACCCCCATATTTGGGTTGCGGAAGCGAATTGGGTCGGGGCACGACTAATCAATATACACAGCACATAAGATATAATGAACGACCACTATATGCGTCGTTTTACATTGATATTGATAAAACCAAAGTTTACTTCAAAATATTGTTTACATTAGCTCGGTTTGAAATTGAGAGATTTAAGTACATAATTAATCTATACAAAATATAATAATGCAGCTAAATCTCTGATTGTTTGCATGCTGACTCGAGCTAATGGATCTTGATTAAGCAGTCCAACCTACTGCTGGTCACCTGTGATACATGCTAAAATTGGTCAGCGAAACGCTGGTGAGCTCACAGGTTTGTATGTCAACACATATTTGTATGAACTGCAAGATTTAATTGAATTTAAAATGCAATTAAGCAAAATAAAAGTTATACAGCCATGAGCACATAGTCTGCGCTTCACTTGAGCATCAGGTCCAATTAAGGAAACCTAACTGAGTTGCCTCCTATGAGTGCCTAATCTACACTCGTCTTCCCAAATGCTAATACGTCCGTTTGACCAGTTAGTGCGTGCTAACCCGGACGAGGATTGTCAATCCTATATGATATCATATACTAACATTCACGCTACAGATGTATTACCAAACTATGTTGTGGAGGGCTTGAAATGATTAGTGAAAACAACTCATGTAGTATTTGATTTGTATTGTACTTGCGTTCATATTGTAAAATAAAACGAGCAATGTAATCACACCCCTGATTGAAAAGCAGTAAAATAGGGGCCATGAGACTCACCTGAGCCTTGAGTGTTTAAATTAATAAACTTGAATTGATTAGCGGTGGATTGATGTCCGAAGACTTGTAACGTGAGGGTGTCCAAGACACGCAATGGTTATAACATGAGTAGGCATCTCGAAAGACTGCCCTTGTAGTTGTTCGTCCAACTTAGAATGTCCAAATTACTACGATTTGGTTGGTTGAATTATCCAAATTACTACGATTTGGTTTTTTGACTTGTGTTTTGAAAACGTGTACGGCCTTCGGTGAATTGGTTGTATTAATAATCTCATTATTACTTTCATGATTTTGAAGTGTTATACTTAAAAGTAAGTTCCAATGTGTTTTAGAAGTCATGTCGCATTCGTGTTTGATGTTATACAAGTTTAGCACTTTGTGTGAAAGTTTAGATGTAACACTGTTACTCGTGACCCTAGGGTAAGGGCGAAGCCCGTTAATGACGGGGGTCCGGGGGCAGCGCCCCTGGTAGCGAGGTCCAAGGGGCGGCAGCCCCTGGCGGGGTCCAAGGGTTGAATTTGGGTGAAATCGAGTGATAAAATTTTAGGTCTCGACACTTAGTAAAATTTGTGTTTTCTTGGTTCTGTTTCATACGACATAGCGTGCGACATACGGCTTTGTGTCGCTAAGTGCGACCTAGTCTATTGTGTCGCAGATCACCTCTGCGACATAAGGGCTTGTGTCGCTAAGTGCGACATCCGCAATTTATGCGACATAAAATGTTGTGTCGCTATATGCGATGGAATTAGGTTTTGCGACATAGTCACTTGTGTCGCTATATGCGACATAAGTGAGGGTTTAGCGACATAAGGGCTTGTGTCGCTATCCTGCGACACAATTCAATTTATGCGACACAAAGGCTTGTGTCGCAGGTGGCCTGGAGCCTCTGCGACACAACGAGCTGTTGGCCGGAAAATGAGCCGAAAAGGTGTTCTCCGGCCTCCGTTCGACCTGAGACTTTTACCCAACCCATTTTTGGACATTTTAAGCTTAAAGGAACTATAAACATGTAGAAATAAGTGAAAACGATGAATTTCGAGAGTTCACCGGAAACTTACAAGTTATCGTGCGGAGAATCCGGAAAGATAGAGTTGTAGATCGTGATGAAAGGAACGTTTTCTTCTAAACGAGTCTGACGATCCGGGGTCGTTTGATGCTAGTTTTTAAGAAATTTAAGAAAGTGGAGGTGGTGGAGTTTTGAGAGAAAGTGAGCGGGAGAAAGAGATAGAGAAAAGGAAAGTGAGGAAGAAAAGGAGGTGGGGGGGGGGGGGGTGATGTCCCCCTCCCTTGGGCCGGTTTGGGGTGGGGGCCCACCGACATGTGGGTCTCCACTTTTTAACTTCGTGCATTCGCGTTCCGCGCGGTGTTCGTTTCCCGATTGTTTAAACGTTTAATTCGATTATTTTATATGTTTAAATGCACATTTTAAAAGAAGAATCTTTTATAAATATTCTGGTTGAAGTATTTTACCAAATACTTAGTAAGTGAATTATAAGGTATAATTTAATTTCGTTTTGATTGTTTGCGTGTTTAATATTTAATCGCGTAGGCGTTTGTTTGTACGATACTAATTAATTACAAAGTATTATTATCAAAATAACATTTTGGGAAAGATAGTGTTATTAAATAATGTTATATTATTTAATAAAATTGTTCACCAACGTCCGTATTTAATTGAACCGAATTACATTCGATTTGAAACTTGTACGATTTAATCAAATCGCATAATTGTATATATTCCTCAATATATATATTTCGATACATTAATTAGCCTAATACAAAACTAATTACATGTATTAACAATTGATTAGGCACTAATCACTAGTCCTAATTTGGCGGGTGTCACATTCTCCCCCTGTTAAGAGAATTTCGTCCCGAAATTTAGCTTGAAGTCGTGATTGAAGTAGCATCAGTGAATAACTGAGGGTACTTGAGTCGCATTTGGTCCTCCCGTTCCCAGGTGAATTCCGGCCCACGCTGCGAATTCCCCCTGACTTTGACAATGGGAATACGACTTTGTTTGAGTTGTTTGACCTCACGGTCCATGATTTCTGCGGGTTCTTCAACAAAGTGAAGCTTGTCGTATGAATTTCATCGAGTGGAATGATGAGTGTCTCATCAGACAGACACTTTTTCAGGTTTGAAATGTGAAAAGTGGGGTGCACGCTGCTGAGCTCGAATGGCAGCTGCAATCGATATGCCACTGGACCTATCCTCTCGAGGATCTCAAAAGGCCCAATGTATCTTGGGTTTAGTTTACCGCGTTTTCCGAAACGAATGACACCTTTCCAAGGTGAAACTTTGAGTAGTACTCGATCCCCAACCTGGAATTCGAGTGGTTTGCGTCTCACGTCAGCATAGCTTTTCTGACGATCACGTGCGGCCTTGAGTTTGTTTTGATTCTCGAAGATTTTCTCGGTTGTTTCGTGAATGAGTTCGGGACGAGTGAGTTGACTATCTCCCACTTCGGTCCAACAAATCAGTGAGCGGCACTTATGACCGTAGAGTGCCTAAAATGGTGCAGCCTTTATGCTGGTGTGATAGCTGTTGTTATATGAAAACTCACACAACGGTAGGTGTTTTTCCCAGTTTACACCGAAGTCAACTACGCAAGCTCGTAGCATGTCTTCCAGTGTTTGAATCGTTCGTTCACTTTGGCCATCGGTTTGAGGATGGTATGCGGTACTCATATCAAGACGGGTACCCAATGATTTTTAAAGTGATTGCCAAAAGTGAGAGGTGAATCGACTATCCCTATCGGAGATAATCGAGATTGGAACACCGTGTCGAGAAACAACCTCTTTGATGTAGATTTGTGTGAGGCGTTCCATTTTGTCGGTTTCCTTGATTGCCAGGAAATGAGCAGATTTTGTGAGACGATCGACGATCACCCAAATGGTATCGCAACCGCTCGATGACTTTGGTAGTTTGGTTATGAATCCATGGTAATTTGTTCCCATTTCCATTCAGGAATGCTGGGTTGTTGGAGTAAACCAGAAGGTTTTTGGTATTCAGCTTTGACTTTCGAGCAAGTAAGACACTTGCTGACGTATGTAGCGATTTCAGCTTTCATATTCGGCCACCAATAAAATTCCTTGATGCCGTGATACATTTTGTCGGATCCAGGATGGATTGAATATTTGGACTTGTGAGCTTCATCCATCATCAAGTCTCGTAGGTTTCCAAAACTGGGTAACCAGATTCGGTTTGAGAAATACCTAATCCCGTTAGGCTTGATTTCGAATTGTTTGTCCATGCCTCGCAAGGCTTTGTTTTTGCTATTATCAGGTTTCAGAGCTTCGAGTTGAGCAGTGAGAATCTGAATGTTTAGATCATTGTGAATGGTCATGCTAAGGGCTCGGACTCGAAGTGGTTTTGTTCGTTCCTTTCGACTGAGGGCATCGGCAACAACATTTACCTTACCCGGATGGTATTTGATCTCACAATCGTAGTCAGTGAGCAACTCGACCCATCGACGTTGCCTCATGTTGAGATCCTTTTGATCGAAGATGTGTTGGAGACTTTTGTTGTAACACCCCCAAATTCGTCGATTTAGTTTAGCGGAAGCGTTTAGTTAAGTATGGGGAGTGCCACAATACACAGTACATGCATACGTATCAGAGCTTCTGATTACAACAGAACATAATATATTAAGATGCCAAATATAATAGTTACGAAGTTTACGATTTATCAAATCGTACAAATGTGAAAGTTATTAAGTTTACAAAAGTAGATTTCGTAAATATGACTAAAACAGGTTAGTTATATAAAAAAAAATCCAGTTGTCAAAAGTTGGCATCCTAGTTTCATCGTGGGTCGCCTAGAATCCGTATGTGCAGGCGGTCCTTACGTGTGCTGCTAATTCCCTGAAAAACATAGTAAAAAGTCAACAACAAGGTTGAGTGAATTCACAGGTTTTATGTTTACAATGGTAGTTGGTTGTTTCAAAGCGTTCACAATTTGTTATCGTCATCACGATCAAATAAGGTTTCGTGGAGTGTTATCCAATGTGTACGTTTAGTGGGATGTAGCCCAAAGATGTAGTTACGCGGGATGTTACCCAAAACATAGTTTAAGTTTCGTAGGAAAGCGGTATCCTATTCTTAATTGTAGGAATGTCAGTATCCTGATAGTTATTAACGGATCCATGTCAGTAGGATCGAGTACCCATGTCAGTAGGGTTCACCTAGTGGGGAGTGTCAGTGTCCCCTGTTCTACAAGTATAACGGATCCATGTCAGAAGGATCTAGTACCCATGTCAGTAGGGTTCATATAGTAGGGAGTGTCAGTGTCCCATGTTCAATAATATAATGGATCCATGTCAGTAGGATCTAGTACCCATGTCAGTAGGGTTCACCTAGTGGGGAGTGTCAGTGTCCACTGTTCTACAAGTATAACGGATCCATGTCAGAAGGATCTAGTACTCATGTCAGTAGGGTTCATATAGTAGGGAGTGTCAGTGTCCCATGTTCAATAATATAATGGATCCATGTCAGTAGGATCTAGTACCCATGTCAGTAGGGTTCGAATAGAAGGGAGTGTCAGTGTCCCTTGATCCATGTCAGTAGGATCTGGTCCATGTCAGAAGGACCCATTAGTTACCTAGTCAGTTTCGTAGAAGCGTTGCTGGTCATTCTCCAGCGTTTCCAAAACAAGTTTAATACGTTTACAGTGTTTGTAGTATGAAAACGTTTATTCATAAACGTCCGTTTGTGTAACAGTTTAACAGTTCAATGTACTCTAATTGTTCGAGTAAATCAGTATACAATCATGTATTTCAAACGTTTGACTATGTTTTCCACCCCTGTTTAAAAGCAGTTAAAACAGTAAAAGTAGGGGCTGTGAACTCACCTGTTGAGTTAGGTATGTGCGAGTGCTAGCAAAGCCTAAAGCCCGAGTCTAATCCGAAATCTCCTAACGCCCTATACGTATGAGATTTGATAAGTATGTGGATGTCTTAGTTTGACCATCCATGCTAGTGTTCGTTCAACCAAATTATGTCCAAAGTGTTTGTTTGTCGTTTAAGTTTGTAGCTTTAGAATATATAAGACTTGTTGGTAGTGGTTTGTAATAATAATTTCTGAAAACATTATTATATTCATTTCGTTTCATGCTTAGCAAAAGTATATACTTTTGTATGTCAATCATCGTTGTAAGAAGTGTAGTGGTCGTTACGTGAACGTCGAATCGTTGTGCAAAACTCAGTTCGCAGACCAGGTCAGTTTGGCTCGCTCGTTCGATTCGCTCGTTCGGCTCGCAAGGGTTCAATTCGCAACTAGTTCGGTTCGCAGCTCGATTCAGTTCGTAGCTCAGTTCGGCTCGCAACTCGGTTCGGCTCGCAACTCGTTCGGCTCGCAACTCGTTCGGCTCGCAACTCGTTCGGTTCGCATCGCGAGCTCGGTTTGCAGCTCGGCTCGGTTCGCAGGAAGAACAGATCTCAGCTCGCAGAACGAGCTGATCGTATTTTTAATTTTAAAAACGCATTTTTAAGTCGATTTTTGGACATAATAAGTTGGTAGAACACTAAAACATGATGTATTAAGTATTGCAAACATGAAATCCAAAGAAAAAGTGAAGAAATCCTTACGATTTGAAGAATTTGGGGTTTGAGGATGAAGATGGTGAATCTTGAAGATGAAGGAGATGAGATGATGATGATGGATGCTTGTTGTTGCTCTAGATGATGACGATTCCGAAATTACAAGTGTTGGTGGTGATGTTGTTGTTGATTTTTGTTGTTGTTGTTGGTAGTGAGTTAGAGAGAAAAGAGATGAGAGAAAGAAGAAGAAAATAGATAGAATGAGGATGAGATTGGGGTTTGGGGGTGTTTGGGAGTGTTTGGGGCAGATTTTTGGAGTCAAGAAAAAGGGAGGGGACTTTGTACTAAATTTGTGGTATTTTACCCGATCGTTAAATGTTAAAATGTTTTTAAACGATAGGTTTCTAAGTATGTTTTCGATTATACTTTTAGTTGTAATATTTTAATTTAAAATAATTTAGTTGAGAACTAAAATTACAACTTCATTTTATTTTAGTTTTACAAATGAGTTTCGAGTTGTTTCATTTGTACGAAATAAATGTTATACGATTCGAAATACTCGTTAAATATTATCAACATAATATTTAATAAACGTTCATGTTATTTAATAAATCTCATTTTATTAAATAATTTTCGTTCACCAACAGTCATATATTTTTGTCGCGCTTGTTCCAATTGTTTCGTACGTAATTATAACAAATCATGAAATGTAATACTATGTGTATTAACTAGTTGGGCTTTGCTAGACTTACCTCTAAAATGTGTTGTGAATTCACTCAAGTAGGGAATTAGCCTAATAATGCAATGTTTAATGCTCGTAATTATGTTTAAATTTGCGAGTTGTTACATTTGTGGTCGGTGAAGATTGTGCACTTAGTGCCGTAGAGGTAGTGTCTCCATATTTTGAGAGCAAAGACGACATCTCCGAGCTCGAGATCGTGGGTGGTGTAGTTCTTTTCATGAATTTTGAGCTGTCGCGAAGCATAAGCAATAACTTTGTCTCGTTGCATCAGCACGCAACCGAGACCTTGATGAGAAGCATCGCAGTATACCACGAAGTCATCAGTGCCTTCGGGTAAAGATAGAATCGGAGCACTGCAAAGCTTTTGTTTCAGAAGTTGGAATGCTGACTCTTATTTATCAGTCCAGTTGAACTTTTTGTCTTTCTGAGTCAGGGTTGTGAGTGGTTGAGCTATTTTCGAGAAATTTTCAATGAATCGCCGATAGTATCCAGCAAGACCCAAGAATTGACGTACTTCGGTTGGAGATGTTGGTGCTTGCCAGCACTTGATGGCCTCGATTTTTGATGGATCGACATGGATTCCTTGACTATTAACAACATGTCCAAGGAATTGAACGGATTTTATCCAGAACTCACACTTGGAGAATTTGGCGTAAAGCTCTTCGTGTTTAAGTAGCTCTAGGATGGTTTTGAGGTGTTGCGCGTGTTCTTGTTCGTTTCGCGAGTATATGAGAATGTCGTCAATGAAGACAATGACAAACTTGTCGAGATATGGCTTACACACCCGATTCATAAGATCCATGAATACAGCTGGTGCGTTGGTTAGGCCGAATGGCATTACTTGGAATTCATAATGCCCGTAACGAGTTCGGAAAGCAGTTTTCGGGATATCGGTGTCGCGAACTCGAAGTTGATGATAACCTGACCGAAGATCGATCTTTGAATAAATACTCGACCCTTGTAGTTGGTCAAACAGCTCATCGATGCGAGGGAGTGGATATCGGTTCTTGACGGTCAATTTGTTCAACTCTCGATAGTCGATACATATTCTGAATGAACCGTCTTTCTTTTTGACAAATAGGAATGCAGCTCCCCAAGGTGAAGAACTCGGCCTAATGAATCCTCTTTCTAGGAGTTCCTGTAATTGATTAGACAACTCCTGAAGTTCGGATGGGGCTAAGCGGTATGGTGCTCGGGCCACAGGCGCAACACCTGCCACGAGGTCGATTGAGAATTCAACCTGTCTTGGCGGTGACAGATGTCACACCCCGCTAAAGCGGAAACACGAGATGTAACAGTACCGGGTAACAATGCATAAGATATAGAAGCAACACCATACATAATTTGTAGAAAGTATTACAAGTTATTACAAGTTCAACCCATAGTTTCAAAAGAGATTACACCAAGTTCATAAAGGTTTCCAAAAGATAGTCATAATTCAAAGTGAAGCAAACGCATATGAGTATGCATCCATGCAAAAGTACTCCTAGAATGCACCTTACTGTCGTTCGCCTGAAAAGCATGATAAAACAAAAGAGTCAACTATGGTCATAGTTGGTGAGTTCACAGGTTTAATGCCACAATTAATTGAACGAAAAGTTTTGCTCCTAAGAGACATAAATAAAATGATTGGTTGTAATAGTTGCGAATATGAAAGGTAATATACAAGAGTGTTAATGCAATTGAGGCCACTACTAAACCGATTCAACCGACACATGCCCCAAGCTCCATGTTCTATCGCTAACATGAGTAAGGTGATACTATGCACTCACGAACAGTGTGAGTGAGGAGTGGTTTCCCCCTAAATAGCGCTATCCATAAATATCAACGGTTCGTCTGGCTCTCGGACGAGTTAATAAGTAGTGTAAACTGTATTTCCGGGGACTTTAGCACGATAGTACTCAAGCATAACAATAGTATATACCAATTCACATAAATAGTATAGCAAAAGTTCAACAAGTTCATAAAGAGTACAACCAATTTAGTTAAAGTTTGAGATCATGCTTTTCACCCCAAAATAATAAACAAGTAAAAAGGGGCTGTGAATACTCACTATTGAGTGTAAGAGTAAACGATGAATGTAGCGCGCGTGCTTGTCGGGTATGACTCCTATCCAAGACCTATGAACATGAGGTTTCTAATTAGTTTCTTGGTAATTTAGGTTTGATAGGATTGCTTAGCTAAATATTTAGATTACAAAGTGCCAAAATGGTTTGTTTGCTTTGAAGTTTGTTAATGTCCAATAATTACGTTGAGTATAATAATGAATATACAAGTATATAATGCCTCGCAATTGTTTATGTCCAAATTTCATAATGTTTTGAGTGTTAGAAGTTTGGTTCCTCCCAAATTATGATTAACAACACACAAATCGATAAATACATCATAAGACACCCGAACCCCTTATGGTTATCATTCATTCCAAAAATAGTAAGTTTCATGTTTTCGAAATCGAGACCGATTATTGTTGACTCAGTCAAACCTTCTCGGTTTGACCCGAAACTTTTACCAAAATCAGTCCATATTCTTATTTCCAGAAAATTACCTCAGTTGGTTTAATTTATTAAAAATACTTATGATCCGAAATAAAATAAGGAAAAAATCACAGATCATCTTCAATATGTTATCTATTTACTGTAATTTTTCCAGGGATTGTAATGAAGTCCAAGTATTTATTATTTTTACTTTTACCATCTGAGGTCAGATCTGAACACATGCATGCAATTATTATTTTTGTACAAAATGTACAAGAAATCAATAAAAGTGGTCTTCTTGAAAGTTGTAGCCAATGAAAATTTTAAACTTTTGGCGCTAGTTTCAAGTCATTTGGAGTTGTAATGCTCCAGTTATGATTAAAACATTGTGATGAAAGTTTCTGCCTTAATCTAACAGATTATACATCTTTATTCACAAAAATTATAAAAAATATCAAATGAACTCATAAAAACATGAGGCTTATGTGGTTGGAAATTTAACTTCCAGAACTTGATTCTAGACTATAAAAACGTCCATTTTCATGAAGAAATGATTTTTGTAAAAATCGTTGAAGTGGAAGAAGCCTTCTGGACAGAAAGTTGTAAACTCATGTTTGAGTGTTTCATTCAAAATAATGAACACCAAACATGAAATAAGGAAGATTATCATCTTTTGATCTTTAAATCCATGTTCTAATACATGCATGGTGTTGAAATACATCCATGATATATTAGAGATGATTATTAACATTAAAATTCAAGATTTAACATAAAGATGAACAAGATTTCAACAATATCACTACAATAATTCAATTTTTCACTTGATTTTCGGTTTGATCATGGGTTACCCTTTCTTTTAACACATAAAGATGTGAAAAGAGATAACCTACAAACATCAAGTTTTGTATTAGGATTTTAGCCATGAAAAAGGGCATAAATTCCTAATTTTATGAAGGAAAAACATATTTTTAGAGATTGTAAGTAAAGAAAGATGTTAGAGACGTTGTGTTTTACCTTTATGTTCTTGAAATAGCTTGAGGACACCTTAAAGTTTCTGGGTTTAGGTTGCAAAATGACTGATTTCTTAAGAGGTTTTAGAGAGAAAAGAGTGTGAAAGGTTAGAGAGAAGAATTAGAGAGAAGTGTGTGTTTTGGGAGGGTGAAATGAATGATTTGGTGTAAGAAAAGAGGGGAGATGTGTGGGGATAAGGGGGAGGCCTGTTTTGGGGTCCCAAGGAGGCCTTTTAATTTCTTTTTATTTGTTAAATAAAGTTTATAAAAGTTGTATTAAGTTTGTATTAAAGATGTGTAAGTATATTGTATGGTATAAGGTTTATTTTGTGATGTTTTGGTGATTAATATTTGAGCTATAAAAGTTTGTGTTCTTTAGTTTATAAAAGTACTTTAATTTATGATTGAATTGCTTCCAATAGGTATTCAAGTGTTAGTTTATTATATTCGAGTTTATTTACGGGTTTACGGAATTTTAGCAAACCTTGGTTGTGCGACAAGATAGTATTTTTGTGATAATTCATGAGACTTGATTCTTTTATTTTTCATGGCACTTCATAACTTAAATTAGTATGTCTAAAGGAATTTAAGGTTCACTAAGCAATCTCTAAGTTGTTCAATGGCTTTAGTAGACCTAAGAAGTCATAACCTAAAGTTTCACTAAGATCGAAGGAATGCTGTAAATTTAAGATTCGAGTGTGGTAATGACCTGAGATTTTGACGGATGTCACAGTATCCCACCGTTGAAATGAATTTCGTCCCGAAATTCAATCCGTCCCATAGGGTGGCGATACACTCGGAAATAGATGCGGATACTTGTGTCGAAATTGGTCCTCACGCTCCCATGTGAATTCGGGACCTCGTCGTGAATTCCATCGGACCTTAACAATGGGAATTCGGCTTCGTTTCAACCTTTTGACCTCGTGGTCCATGATCTCGAGTGGTTCTTCTATGAATTGGAGTTTATTGTCAATCTGAATTTCCTCGAGAGGGACGACGAGTGTTTCATCAGACAAGCATTTCTTCAGGTTAGAAACATGGAAGGTGTCATGAATGCTACAGAGCTCTTGCGGCAGTTTGAGTCGGTAAGCCACCGGACCAATCCTTTGTAGTACCTCGAAGGGTCCTATGTACCTCGGGCTTAGTTTTCCTCGCTTTCTAAAGCGGACTACGCCCTTCCACGGTGACACCTTTAGAAGTACTTTATCACCGATTTGAAACTCTAGAGGTTTCCTACGGTTGTCTGCATAGCTTTTCTGACGACTTCTGGCTGTCTTCAGCCTTTCCCTAATAGTCGTGATCTTGTCAGTTGTTTCTTGTATGAGGTCGAGTCTCGTCAATTGTCTATCGCCTGCCTCTAACCAGCAAAGTGGTGAACGACATTTACGCCCATATAAGGCTTCAAATGGCGCACACTTAATGCTAGTGTGATAGCTGTTGTTATAAGAGAATTCTACCAAAGGAAAATGAGTATCCCAACTTCCTCCAAAGTCGAGCACGCAAGCTCGCAACATGTCTTCCAAAGTTTGTATGGTCCGCTCACTTTGTCCGTCAGTTTGGGGGGATAGGCAGTACTTAAATCTAGTTGAGTACCCAGAGTTTTCTGGAATATTTACCAAAAGCGCGATGTGAAACGACTATCTCTATCTGAAATGATGGAAAGAGGTATTCCGTGACGTGCAACAATTTCATCTATATAGATCCGTGCTAGCTTTTCCATCTTGTAATCTTCTCGGACCGGGAGAAAATGAGCAGACTTCGTCAACCGATCCACTATGACCCAAATCGAGTCATGTCCCCTTGCCGTCCTGGGCAACTTGGTTATAAAATCCATTGATATTTGCTCCCACTTCCATTGGGGAATTTCCGGCTGTTGTAACAAACCGGATGGTTTCTGATACTCTGCTTTGACTTTAGAACATGTCAAACATTTCCCAACATACAGAGCGATATCTTTCTTCATCCCTGGCCACCAATAATATTCCCTTAAATCCTTGTACATCTTATCAGCTCCTGGGTGAATCGAATATCTTGATCTATGGGCTTCATCCATAATGACATCCCTTAAGTTGTCGGTTCTCGGAATCCATGCCCTCTCCTGGAAGTAACGAATTCCATCAGTCTTAATCTCAAATTTCTGCTCTAGGTTATGCAGAGTCTCATTCTTTATATTTTCAGATCTTAATGCTTCCCTTTGAGCATCAAGGATCCGAGTTTTCAAACTTGTCTAAACCAACATTCCCAAAGCTCGTACCCGTGAGGGTCGTAACCTTTCCTTCCTACTTAGGGCATCAGCTACTACGTTTGCCTTGCCCGAATGATACTTGATCTCACAATCGTAATCACTAAGCAATTCTACCCACCTTCTCTGTCTCATGTTGAGCATTTTCTGGTCAAAGATATGCTGAAGACTCTTATGGTCAGTATACACAATGCATTTTGCACCATACAGATAGTGTCTCCAGATCTTAAGGGCAAAGACTACAACTCCTAGCTCCAAGTCGTGTGTTGTATAGTTCTTCTCATGCTCCTTGAGCTGCCTCGATGCATAAGCGATGACTTTGTTCTTTTGCATCAGCACACATCCCAATCCCTGGTGTGACGCATCACAGTATACGACAAAATCCTCTGTTCCTTCGGGTAACGCCAAAATTGGTGCGTTGCATAATCTATGCTTCAGTGTTTGGAATGCTTCTTCCTGCATTTTACCCTAAACAAACTCCTTCGCCTTTTGGGTCAATTCTGTTAATGGCTTGGCGATTTTTGAAAAGTTCTCAATGAATCTTCGGTAGTAACCAGCCAATCCCAGAAATTGATGAATTTCCGTAGGGGTCCTCGGGGCCTCCCACTTCTTAATCGCCTCAATCTTAGCCGGGTCCACCTGGATTCCTTTTTCGTTGACCACATGACCAAGAAAGTGTACCTCTCGAAGCCAAAACTCGCACTTTGAGAATTTAGCGTACAGTTTCTGGTCCTTGAGTAGTTCCAGTATCAACTTCAAATGGTGTTCGTGGTCACTCTTACTTCGCGAGTAAATTAATATGTCATCGATGAACACAATCACGAACTTATCTAGGTATGGTCTGCACACCCTATTCATCAAATCCATGAAAACTGCCGGTGCGTTTGTTAGTCCGAAGGGCATTACTAGGAATTCATAGTGCCCATAACGCGTTCTAAAGGCTGTCTTAGGGATGTCTTCCTCGCGCACACTCACCTGATGGTATCCAGATTGTAGATCGATTTTTGAAAAATAGGATGCGCCTTGTAGCTGATCAAATAGATCATCTATTCGGGGAAGAGGGTATCGATTCTTATAGTTAACTTGTTTAGTTCCCTGTAATCAATACACATCCGGAATGACCCATCTTTCTTTTTGACAAAGAGGACGGGAGCTCCCCAGGGCGATGAGCTTGGTCGAATCAATCCTTTGCTCAAAAGTACTTGTAATTGCTCCGACAGTTCCTGCATCTCAGCCGGTGCCAAACGATATGGCGCTTTAGCTACAGGTGCTGCCCCTGGAATTAGATCAATCCGAAATTCGACTTGCCTTGACGGGGGCAGTCCAGGCAAATCTTCCGGGAAAACTTCAGGGTGATCTCTAACCACAGGGATATCTTGGATACGCTTCTCCTTCGATTTCTTTTCTACCACGTGAGCCAGAAATGCATGGCACTCTTTCTTCAGATACTTACGCATCTTTATGGTCGACACAATTTTTAGCTCTCGGCCGGGTTTATCTCCCTGCACAGCAAGAGTTTCTCCGTCTTGTAGAGGTATTCGGATGACCTTTTCAAAACAGACTATCTCTGCTCAGACCTTGGCGAGCCAGTCCATACCCACCACTACATCGAAACTCTTCAGTTCAATTGGAATTAGGTCGATATTGAATGACTTATCAGCTAGGTCCAAGTTACAACCTAAAATTATGTCCCTAGCCTCAAATTCATGGCCATTAGCATATTCGATAATATAGATCTCCTTTAGTTTGTCTGACTTTAAGTTAATCAGTGGCCTAAACTCTAGTGAGACAAAACTTCTCTCTGCCCCAGAGTCAAATAGTACAGACGCGTAGTGATTGTTTAAGAGGAATGTACCTGTCACAGCGTTCGGATCCTGCCTCGCTTCCTCAGTTCCAATGACAAATGCCCGTCCCCGCACTGGGCCCCTTTGATTTCCAGCATAGTTATTAGGACCTTTATTCAGCCTTGGGCAAGTGTTTTTGAGATGGTCCTGGCTTCCACACTCAAAGCATGCTGCTTTTTGCCCATCACTCCCATTTCCATTGCTACAATACTTAGCATAGTGGCCTGCCCGTTTACACTTGTCGCACACCGGACAGTTTCCTGAGTGGTGAAAGTTGCACTTGTTGCATTTTGGATGCGGACCGTTGTATTGCTTTGGTCCTTGGGCAACCACACCATAGTTTTTCGCCACCACTTGCTTCTTATCCGGGTTACCACCGCCCCTGTTCCTTTGTTGGTTTTCCAACTTCCTTTTTCCACCATCTTTCCCTTTGGACGATCCGCCTGATCTAATCACATCATTGGTCAGACGGTTAGCCAAGACCACAGCCGACTGAATGGTTGATGGATTCGCTGAGGTAACCATTCCTCGAATTTCTGGGGCCAAACCCCATATGTACCGGTCCACTTTCTTCTCCTCTGGGGTAACCATGTGGGGCACTAGCCTTGCAAGCTCATGAAATCGGGCAGTGTACTTATCGATGGCAGTCCCAACCATGGCATGGTTCCAGAATTCAGATTCCAATTTCTGGAGCGCATCTTTTGGACAGTACTCTTCTATCAACAACTTCTTCAATTCCTCCCATGAAAGGTTATACGCAGCTACGCGACCACGGGTCTGAATCTGGTTATTCCACCACGTCAAAGCTTTTCCTTGAAACATGCATGACGCATATTCAACTTGGTTTCCCGGTGAGCATTTGCTGATGTGGAGCACTGACTCTATGCTTTCAATCCAGGATAACAGCCCAACAGCACCTTCTGTCCCGAAGAATTCCTTGGTACGACACGACATGAAGGATTTGTAGCTGCATCCTTGATTGTTGTTGGTAGGTTGTCCTCCCGGGTTCCCTTGAGCTACATTGATACCCGCGGTGATTTGAGCAACGAGGTTAGGTAGTGCCGCGTTAAGTTCTCGAGTTACTTGTTCAGCTACGTTGTCTGTGTTTCTCCTTGGAGGCATGATTCTAAGTCAGGTAAAGGCTATTGGTTAGTGCTTGTATTGCGTATTTGTATAGTTACAACTTTAATATATTAGTAATTATTCAAAACTAAGTTATGGTAAAAGTTTTACTTTCAAGTAAGTGTGTAAGTAACTACCACAGTCATATAAAGTAAGCAAAATAAGGTTTTTCCATTAATAATCCAGAGTTTTAAAATTTGGATCAACCATTACATTACAATCCTTCATAAATAACTGAAATAAACTACATTCACTAAATTTTAAAAGTTGACGCATGCTACAAGCACTACACTTTAAACCAAACTCCCCAAACAAGTATTGCGGCCAAAAGAAACGTGAGCCCTGCTAACACTCTGCACCAAAATATCGCCGTACTCACTGTGTCCCGAGCATCGCTCACCCGATAAATCAACCGCTCGGTTAGGTCTACAGTATTACCCAACATCTGTCCATGATGGACAATGCTAGCCCTATGAGCCTGAAGCTCGTGAGTTATACCGTCTACCCTGCGTGCTAACCAGAAAGTCATGTTGGGATCTCGTGAAATCGGGATCCCAGAAACAGTCTCAGGGGGTACATTTCCTGAAGGTCGGGAAGGTCCTGTTCCTGGAGGGAAATCTCTGACTGCAAACCTAACAGGAGGGGCAACGCTCATACGAGCAGTGGCCCTCGATCGCACACCATTATGAGGTGGCTGGGATGAGACGGGTGTCGGGGTCATCCTAGTAGTTACCCTGGTGGCCTCTCGGCTGCTAACTTCATTTTTTGACTCTAGGTCCTCATAGGGGTCCTCCTCAAAGGGTTCCTCCTCAGAGGGATCCTCCTCTGGCTCGTATCTCGGTGGGTTGTCGCGGGGGCGACCAGTGTAGTAACCAGAATCATCAGCTGATCCTAGAGCGTGCAGTGAGGAGTGTGACATGGTAAGTCTGTACCAAAAGATGACTTAGTTCCTAAAGATGTACTTAGTTACTAAGAGTGCCACTATAGATGCCTACAATATGCAATGCACTCACACAACGTTTGCTTTTCATAGGTTTAAATAGGAAAGAACATCGAACATAATCACAGTATACCTACTCCGTGTCTCGCATAATCTTACCTAAATTAAACATAGGTGATCAGGCTATGTCTAATTGAGGTCTAATAATGCAACACACGGGTTAGTTATACTAGTTATATGCTCGGTTTAGTTAAACTGGTAATACTTTTGGTGTTTTAAGAAAATATTATTTAAAAATGTTGGTTATAGTTGGGGTTTTCGTTTGGAAAAACCGGCATTCTCTATAACCTTAGGCTCTGATACCAAACCTGTCACACCCCGCTAAAGCGGAAACACGAGATGTAACAGTACCGGGTAACAATGCATAAGATATAGAAGCAACACCATACATAATTTGTAGAAAGTATTACAAGTTATTACAAGTTCAACCCATAGTTTCAAAAGAGATTACACCAAGTTCATAAAGGTTTCCAAAAGATAGTCATAATTCAAAGTGAAGCAAACGCATATGAGTATGCATCCATGCAAAAGTACTCCTAGAATGCACCTTACTGTCGTTCGCCTGAAAAGCATGATAAAACAAAAGAGTCAACTATGGTCATAGTTGGTGAGTTCACAGGTTTAATGCCACAATTAATTGAACGAAAAGTTTTGCTCCTAAGAGACATAAATAAAATGATTGGTTGTAATAGTTGCGAATATGAAAGGTAATATACAAGAGTGTTAATGCAATTGAGGCCACTACTAAACCGATTCAACCGACACATGCCCCAAGCTCCATGTTCTATCGCTAACATGAGTAAGGTGATACTATGCACTCACGAACAGTGTGAGTGAGGAGTGGTTTCCCCCTAAATAGCGCTATCCATAAATATCAACGGCTCGTCTGGCTCTCGGACGAGTTAATAAGTAGTGTAAACTGTATTTTCGGGGACTTTAGCACGATAGTACTCAAGCATAACAATAGTATATACCAATTCACATAAATAGTATAGCAAAAGTTCAACAAGTTCATAAAGAGTACAACCAATTTAGTTAAAGTTTGAGATCATGCTTTTCACCCCAAAATAATAACAAGTAAAAAGGGGCTGTGAATACTCACTATTGAGTGTAAGAGTAAACGATGAATGTAGCGCGCGTGCTTGTCGGGTATGACTCCTATCCAAGACCTATGAACATGAGGTTTCTAATTAGTTTCTTGGTAATTTAGGTTTGATAGGATTGCTTAGCTAAATATTTAGATTACAAAGTGCCAAAATGGTTTGTTTGCTTTGAAGTTTGTTAATGTCCAATAATTACGTTGAGTATAATAATGAATATACAAGTATATAATGTCTCGCAATTGTTTATGTCCAAATTTCATAATGTTTTGAGTGTTAGAAGTTTGGTTCCTCCCAAATTATGATTAACAACACACAAATCGATAAATACATCATAAGACACCCGAACCCCTTATGGTTATCATTCATTCCAAAAATATTAAGTTTCATGTTTTCGAAATCGAGACCGATTATTGTTGACTCAGTCAAACCTTCTCGGTTTGACCCGAAACTTTTACCAAAATCAGTCCATATTCTTATTTCCAGAAAATTACCTCAGTTGGTTTAATTTATTAAAAATACTTATGTTCCGAAATAAAATAAGGAAAAAATCACAGATCATCTTCAATATGTTATCTATTTACTGTAATTTTTCCAGGGATTGTAGTGAAGTCCAAGTATTTATTATTTTTACTTTTACCATCTGAGGTCAGATCTGAACACATGCATGCAATTATTATTTTTGTACAAAATGTACAAGAAATCAATAAAAGTGGTCTTCTTGAAAGTTGTAGCCAATGAAAATTTTAAACTTTTGGCGCTAGTTTCAAGTCATTTGAAGTTGTAATGCTCCAGTTATGATTAAAACATTGAGATGAAAGTTTCTACCTTAATCTAACAGATTATACATCTTTATTCACAAAAATTATAAAAAATATCAAATAAACTCATAAAAACATGAGGCTTATGTGGTTGGAAAGTTAACTTCCAGAACTTGATTCTAGACTATAAAAACGTCCATTTTCATGAAGAAATGATTTTTGTAAAAATCGTTGAAGTGGAAGAAGCCTTCTGGACAGAAAGTTGTAAACTCATGTTTGAGTGTTTCATTCAAAATAATGAACACCAAACATGAAATAAGGAAGATTATCATCTTTTGATCTTTAAATCCATGTTCTAATACATGCATGGTGTTGAAATACATCCATGATATATTAGAGATGATTATTAACATTAAAATTCAAGATTTAACATAAAGATGAACAAGATTTCAACAATATCACTACAATAATTCAATTTTTCACTTGATTTTCGGTTTGATCATGGGTTACCCTTTCTTTTAACACATAAAGATGTGAAAAGAGATAACCTACAAACATCAAGTTTTGTATTAGGATTTTAGCCATGAAAAAGGGCATAAATTCCTAATTTTATGAAGGAAAAACATATTTTTAGAGATTGTAAGTAAAGAAAGATGTTAGAGACGTTGTGTTTTACCTTTATGTTCTTGAAATAGCTTGAGGACACCTTAAAGTTTCTGGGTTTAGGTTGCAAAATGACTGATTTCTTAAGAGGTTTTAGAGAGAAAAGAGTGTGAAAGGTTAGAGAGAAGAATTAGAGAGAAGTGTGTGTTTTGGGAGGGTGAAATGAATGATTTGGTGTAAGAAAAGAGGGGAGATGTGTGGGGATAAGGGGGAGGCCGGTTTTGGGGTCCCAAGGAGGCCTTTTAATTTCTTTTATTTGTTAAATAAAGTTTATAAAAGTTGTATTAAGTTTGTATTAAAGATGTGTAAGTATATTGTATGGTATAAGGTTTATTTTGTGATGTTTTGGTGATTAATATTTGAGCTATAAAAGTTTGTGTTCTTTAGTTTATAAAAGTACTTTAATTTATGATTGAATTGCTTCCAATAGGTATTCAAGTGTTAGTTTATTATATTCGAGTTTCATTTACGGGTTTACGGAATTTTAGCAAACCTTGGTTGTGCGACAAGATAGTATTTTTGTGATAATTCATGAGACTTGATTCTTTTGTTTTTCATGGCACTTCATAACTTAAATTAGTATGTCTAAAGGAATTTAAGGTTCACTAAGCAATCTCTAAGTCGTTCAATGGCTTTAGTAGACCTAAGAAGTCATAACCTTAAGTTTCACTAAGATAGAAGGAATGCTGTAAATTTAAGATTCGAGTGTGGTAATGACCTGAGATTTTGATGGATGTCACAACAGACCAGGCAGTTCTTCGGGAAAGACTTCTGGAAAGTCTCGAACGATGGGCACATACTCAAGTCGCTTCTCCTCCGACTTTTTCTCCATGATGTGCGTGAGGATTGCCGGATAACCTTTTCTCAGGAATTTCCGAGTTTTCAAGCAAGATATGATATTTAGTCTCGTCCCACCGGTCTCCCCCTGTATGACCAAGGTTCTACCGACGGCGAGAGGAATACAAACGAGTTTATCGTAACAAATGATTTCAGCGCGGTGTTTGGACAACCAGTCCATACCAACGATGACGTCGAAACTTCCAATCTCGACGGGCATAAGATCAATTGATAATAGTTCGTTTGCAAGGTTTAAAGTGCAATTAGGTATCACACTATTGGTTTCTATGAGTTTACCATTTGCAAGTTCTACGGTGTACTTAACATCTAGAGCAATAGGTGCGATATCAAGTAAAGGGCAAAACTCATCAGAAATAAAGCTTATCAAGTAAAGGGCAAAACTCATCAGAAATAAAGCTTCTATCGGCACCAGTATCAAACAGAATAGAAGCAGATAAGTTGTTGAGGAGGAACATACCCGTGACCAGATTCGGGTCCTGACGGGCATCCCCGGAGTTGAGTACGAACGCTCTTCCCCTTGCATTGTTGTTGTTGTTGTTGTTGTTGCCCTTGTTCTTATTTTTAGGACATTCATTTCTGAAGTGTCCTGTTTCTCCACACCCAAAGCAGGATTTGGGTTGGTTGGAATTGTTGCGAGAGGTGTTGTTATTGGATTTGGGAGCTTGGCAATCTCGGGTCAAGTGCCCGTACCTCCCGCAGTTGTTGCAGGGAGTACTGCATGGACCGTCGTGGTGGTAGTTGCACTTGGAACAATATGGCATGTCCCCGGTGTAAGCACGTTTGGGTTCAGAATTGGTGTTGTAAACTTGGATGGTGTTGGATTTCTTGTTCTGGTTGTTGTGGTGTTCAGAAGGTTTGCGTTTGTTGTGGTTGGAGGAGGATGTATTGGATTTCTCACGGCTAATAACCATTACCATGAGTTCATGTGCTAGCCGGATAGCACTTTCAGTAGTGGTTGGCTTAGATGAAGCGACGTTCTCCTGGATATTTTCCGGGAGGCCGCGGATGTATCTTTTAATGCTCTTCTCCTCCGGATCAACCAAACCCGGGCATAACAGCGCAAATTGCTGGAATTTGGTGGTATACCCAATAATGTCAGTTCCCTGCACAGTCAGGTGCCAGAACTCTTCCTCCAACCGATGCAGTTCTTCTTCAGGGCAGTATTTTTCCCTTAGCTTCTTCTTCAATTCTGCCCAGGGGAGTTGGTTTGCTATTTCGATGCCTACAGAGTTGGCGTGGGTGTTCCACCACGTAAGTGCACCTTCCTGAAAGGTGTAAGCAGAGAATTTGACCTTGTTTTCCTCAGCACAGTTGCATAGGTTGAATACGGATTCCATACGTTCAATCCACCTAATCAGACCAATGGCACCTTCCGTGCCCTTGAAGTAGAGTGGTTTGCAGCTAAGAAAATCCTTGTAAGAGCAAGGTTTGATAACAGGGGTATTGACTGGGGTTTCATCATTGCTTCGTGAGTTTCGGGGTGAATCTCGAGCAGCCAAAGCATCGACCACTGCTCGAGATACGATAGCAACAAGTTCGGCATCACTGTAACTTTTCTTCTTTGGCGGCATGATTCTTCAAGAAAGAAACAAGAGGTACGTAAGAAGTTGTACCGGAATGATAATTCAATAGATGTATATATATTAAAGCGGTAATATACAACATCACACAGTGAAAATTAACAATGTAAGATAGTCGAGAGAAATTGTTGATTGATATTACGACGTTAAATGATTACAGACAATTCCGAGTCACGAGTTTTAAAAGTTACAGACTTAGAAGTTTTTCAAAAGTTCCGGGAATTGTTACATCCGGTCGAATTACATAGGTCCTATGAAAACCTAATAGAGTACAGATTTCAGCCTAAGCTAACTCTGACGTAAATTGAGTTGTGGTAGCAGTGCGGTGAGATGGTCCACAGATTCTGTGAGTCTATTGGCCATTCGAAGGGCGTCCTCGGTTTCTCTTAGACGTGTCTCGCACTGATGCAGCCTTGATTGTAAGATAGAGATTTCATTTCGGTTGCCAATCACTTGGTTGTGGACAACCTCCATGGTGTCGATGGTTTCTCCCATTTGATTTTGAAGAGTACCCATGGTGTTGATAGTGTTTTCGTGGTCTTCGGAGACTTGATTGATTCGTTCGAGTGAAGTGAGTCTCCAGTTTTCGTTGGTTTCTTGAAGTTCGATATCCATAGCGTTAAGTCGTTGCTCGTGGTGATGTACCCTAACGGCTAAATCCGGTAGAGTAAGGTGAGCAGGATATGGGCTAGCCCGAGGTGACCTGGGGTCCCTCGTAGCCACTCTTGGGTTTCGTGATCCATACGGATGAGAGCGTGATGAATTGGGTGGTGTGTTTGCCATTCTGAGACAAAGCGTTAAAATGAGTGAGGCCTAAATTCATATAATACCTATATAATATAGCCTAAGATATAGAGCGAGAGCGAGGCTTAACTATATATATATACATATCACATAATAGCCTAAAGTGTCTAACACAGACATGTTTGAGTCCCGGTTTCTCTCATGGTCAGAGTCCACTAGTGTATCCTGTTCAGTCATGACTCCTTTCAGGTCTCACATCATATTCTTTTAATTGTACATAGTTGATCAGGCTATGTTAAATTAAACCAATATCATGTAGTCTCTGAACCTAACCATACTTAATAGGGAATACTGCCTAACGGTCATAGTCTAGGCCCACTAAATGCAACCTAGTTCACTATAACCTTAGGCTCTGATACCAATCTGTCGCACCCCCAAATTCGGGTTGCGGAAGTGAATCGGGTCGGGGCGCGACTAATCAATATACACAGCACATAAGATAAAATGAACGACCACTATATGCGTCGTTTTACATTGATATTGATAAAACCAAAGTTTACTTCAAAATATTTTTTACATTAGCTCGGTTTGAAATTGAGAGATTTAAGTACATAATTAATCTATACAAAATATAATAATGCAGCTAAATCTCTGATTGTTTGCATGCTGACTCGAGCTAATGGATCTTGATTGAGCAGTCCAACCTACTGCCGGTCACCTGTGATACATGCTAAAATTGGTCAGCGAAACGCTGGTGAGCTCACAGGTTTGTATGTCAACACATATTTGTATGAACCGCAAGATTTAATTGAATTTAAAATGCAATTAAGCAAAATAAAAGTTATACAACCATGAGCACATAGTCTGAGTTTAACTTGAGCGTCATGTCTAATTAAGGAAACCTAACTGAGCTGCCTCCTACGAGTGCCTAATCTACACTCATCTTCCCAAATGCTAATACGTCCGTTTGACCAGTTAGTGCGTGCTAACCCGGACGAGGATTGTCAATCCTATATCATATCATATACTAACATTCACGCTACAGATGTATTACCAAACTATGTTGTGGAGGGCTTGAAATGATTAGTGAAAACAACTCATGTAGTATTTGATTTGTATTGTACTTGCGTTCATATTGTAAAATAAAACGAGCAATGTAATCACACCCCTGATTGAAAAGCAGTAAAATAGGGGCCATGAGACTCACCTGAGCCTTGAGTGTTTAAATTAATAAACTTGAATTGATTAGCGGTGGATTGATGTCCGAAGACTTGTAACCTGAGGGTGTCCAAGACACGCAATGGTTATAACATGAGTAGGCATCTCGAAAGACCGCCCTTGTAGTTGTTCGTCCAACTTAGAATGTCCAAATTACTACGATTTGGTTGATTGAATTATCCAAATTACTACGATTTGGTTTTTTGACTTGTGTTTTGAAAACGTGTACGGCCTTCGGTGAATTGGTTGTATTAATAATCTCATTATTACTTTCATGATTTTGAAGTGTTATACTTAAAAGTAAGTTCCAATGTGTTTTAGAAGTCATGTCGCATTCGTGTTTGATGTTATACAAGTTTAGCACTTTGTGTGAAAGTTTAGATGTAACACTGTTACTCGTGACCCTAGGGTAAGGGCGAAGCCCGTTAATGACGGGGGTCCGGGGGCAGCGCCCCTGGCGGGGTCCAAGGGTTGAATTTGGGTGAAATCGAGTGATAAAATTTTAGGTCTCGACACTTAGTAAAATTTGTGTTTTCTTGGTTCTGTTTCATGCGACATAGCGTGCGACATACGGCTTTGTGTCGCTAAGTGCGACCTAGTCTATTGTGTCGCAGATCACCTCTGCGACATAAGGGCTTGTGTCGCTAAGTGCGACATCCGCAATTTATGCAACATAAAATGTTGTGTCGCTATATGCGACGGAATTAGGTTTTGCGACATAGTCACTTGTGTCGCTATATGCGACATAAGTGAGGGTTTAGCGACATAAGGGCTTGTGTCGCTATCCTGCGACACAATTCAATTTATGTGACACAAAGGCTTGTGTCGCAGGTGGCCTGGAGCCTCTGCGACACAACGAGCTGTTGGCCGGAAAATGAGCCGAAAAGGTGTTCTCCGGCCTCCGTTCGACCTGAGACTTTTACCCAACCCATTTTTGGACATTTTAAGCTTAAAGGAACTATAAACATGTAGAAATAAGTGAAAACGATGAATTTCGAGAGTTCGCCGGAAACTTACAAGTTATCGCGCGGAGAATCCGGAAAGATAGAGTTGTAGATCGTGATGAAAGGAACGTTTTCTTCTAAACGAGTGTGACGATCCGGGGTCGTTTGATGCTAGTTTTTAAGAAATTTAAGAAAGTGGAGGTGGTGGAGTTTAGAGAGAAAGTGAGCGGGAGAAAGAGATAGAGAAAAGGAAAGTGAGGAAGAAAAGGAGGTGAGGGGGGGGGGGGGGGCTGATGTCCCCCTCCCTTGGGCCGGTTTGGGGTGGGGGCCCACCGACGTGTGGGTCTCCACTTTTTAACTTCGTGCATTCGCGTTCCGCGCGGTGTTCGTTTCCCGATTGTTTAAACGTTTAATTCGATTATTTTATACGTTTAAATGCACATTTTAAAAGACGAATCTTTTATAAATATTCTGGTTGAAGTATTTTACCAAATACTTAGTAAGTGAATTATAAGGTATAATTTAATTTCGTTTTGATTGTTTGCGCGTTTAATATTTAATCGCGTAGGCGTTTGTTTGTACGATACTAATTAATTACAAAGTATTATTATCAAAATAACATTTTGGGAAAGATAGTGTTATTAAATAATGTTATATTATTTAATAAAATTGTTCACCAACGTCCGTATTTAATTGAACCGAATTACATTCGATTTGAAACTTGTACGATTTAATCAAATCGCATAATTGTATATATTCCTCAATATATATATTTCGATACATTAATTAGCCTAATACAAAACTAATTACATGTATTAACAATTGATTAGGCACTAATCACTAGTCCTAATTTGACGGGTGTCACAAGTCTCCAATCATCTTTTATAATGAACATCATCCCGAAACCTAAATATTGAAACTTCAGCAATCACAATCTCTATCTATCTGCTTACCCTATCTGTAGTTTAGTATTTACTTTTTTGTATCGTAGTTAATTTAGAAAATACCAAAAACAAACTCTACCTGCTCTTTTAAACCCATCCTATTAGCTTCTATTGTTTAAGGTATTCATTTCATTTCGATTCTCTCCGATTTTAAGAACGACACCTAAGTCAGACTTACCGCTTACTACCCTTAACAAGAGCAGTAGGTAGTAATAAAACTTAGGCTTCCCAGCATTATAAATTTAAAACCCACTGATCGCCCACCTCCGACTGGAAGGTCCGCAACGACAGGGAAGCGATTCCTTGACCGACCGTTGGGGCGCGATCAGGTTTTTGGCGCTGCTGCCGGGGATCGACGAGCATTGTGATTTGAAAAACATGCCTTTAAGTTAGAAGCCCTTAGGAGAACCTTTCGTTCAAGCCTAACTTGTTTGAAAGTTTGATATCGTGTAAAAAGTCATGTTTTTATTACCGATATCTCTCTCATTCTAGAATGATTCTTGGCATTTTAAACTCAAAACCAATACAAATCAACGATATTATGCCAAGATGGTCAAAACAAGGTTGCACGATAAAAATCAAGCAAAACGGATGAAAAATGAAGATTCCACACACGTTTGAAGATTCAAGGCATCAAAACGATATTTCCAGACAAAAGTGCCCATAATCAACATCCATCTCACTCAAGATGTTCGTTTTCAAATTACGAATCCAACAGAAGAAGAATCAACAAAAACGGACAAAGAATGAAGATTCTACGCCCGCCGGAAGATCCAAATGATCCATATGCAATATCTGGAGATAGTAAACATATTTTTGGGATATCTTTACATAAAAGTCTTCGGTTTTGAATTACGAATCCAACGCAAAAAGAATCAACGCAAATGGACGCATTACGAAGAAGATACGTACGAATTAAGCAACGCAACGAAAGATGACGGACCGGGGCAGGCGGCAGCCAGCCGCCGCCGGCCAGCAGCCAGCCGCCGCCGGCCTGCTGGTGGGCGGTACCGGCCTCCCTCCCCCCGTCTCTTTTCCACTTTTTCGTCCTTGCGTGTACCTGGTGCACCACCTTTCGCTACTTTTCCGTACCCGGTGCACCACCTTTCGCTACTTTTTCGTACCCGGTGCACCACCTTTCACTCTTTTTCTAATGTGAGCCTAGGGATGCTAATGTGAGCCATATTTTCCCTATAAGTACATCCCGTAGGCTTCCATTTGAAGATGTCCCATATATGCATTAGGCATAATTCTCTCTTTACTTTCTCATTCTATTTTCTTACTTCAAAATTAGTGTTAGGCTAGTTAAGGAGCTTGTTAAAAGTAGAACGAAAGCTAGGGAACATTTTGTAATCTTTGGTGTACGCTTGGAGATACGCTTATTAATTCAAGTCTATTCCTTCTCGCATTTTAATCCGGGTTTTTTCTATCCTATTCTATCTTAATTAAATATGTATGCTTTAATTATGCTAGAATTAGTTTGTGCCATGATTAGCGAGTAGATTACTATTGTATTTGTTGTGATGTAGTTAGGATATATAATCGTGGGATGACTTTAAATATGCCGTGAAATAATATGACGGCCCCTATTTGACTGTTTACTCGGTATAGTGCTGGAAATGCTTATAAGCAAAGTACATACGTATGGAAGCCGGTAACGACCGAATGTAGTTGTATTATGGATCTACATTATAAAACAGAAACTTTATGAACGGGCTTATCCTATGATTTTAAACCTAAAACTCATATTCGCCTTTCGATTAACAAACGTGATTGTAACCCTGTAAAAAGGAGTCGGGAACCTTGATACTTGGTCAATAGTTATCTGTGTAAAAACTATGTTTTTAACTATAACGTCATGCAAGCATCATAAAATGCAATGTGATTACGTGGACTTGCCATGAGTATTGTACACTTTCGATCACAATGTACTTATCATGTAAACATGGAGAAATAATTAAATTCACAATGGAAACATCGGTAAACGATTAAATACACTGTGAAACACCATAGCATTTTCCGACATGGTCTGGGTTTAACTTTATGCAAAAAGCCGTCAGCATTTTAATTAGCATTTTAATAGGTTATTTAATTTAGATTAGATTAGAGTAGGTAAGCTACAGGCTAAATAACTATTTACGAAAACCTAGGGATTTGTTAATTGTAATGAGAAATGCAAGTTTGAAATCTAAGTTACACTGATATCTTTTCCTTAAAATATAAAATCAAAAGTAAGATACGGAAGAACCTTGAACGTTTTCTCCTGTTTAGCATCCTTAAGTTTCATTAATAAGGAATTGGTTAATAAGTCCGAATATAAATTCTAAGTTAATTGTTTAATGGATTTGAAATCTTTATGGTATTAAGAACGGTCAGATTTGTAATGACCTGCTTCTCTATTCCTTCGCCCACGAGCGAATACGTTCAATAATACGGGTCACTGACTCCCTCACAGGAGAGTGTGGAGAGTTGAGCATTGTCTGTTTGATCAGAATCATGACACCTTAGTTCCTCATGACATATTAGTTGATAACCGATTAATAAGGAACTTATTGGTTATACCACTGGGTGTTGAATCCACTAAACATTCTCAATTTAGATAATCGTTTTCCCATAAGAGTCATCATCCCACATTAGTAGCTAACAAACTCACAACAAATACTACTTTTATTATCTGATTTATTATTAAACTTTTATTCGCTTTATTTAGTTTACTTAGTTAACTGAACCAAAACCCCCAACGCACTCTTTTAAAAACCTTTACTAGAAAAGAAAGTTTGATTGGATCACCTCCGTTTCAATTCAGTTTCTCTTTAAGAACGACTCTAGGTCATACTTACCATCTACTAGACTTTGGTTCAGTATTAGTAAGTTATACTTAGACCCTAGCAAATATAAATTTAAAACAAACCGATTGCAATTCGTACGTCGTCTTCATACGACTCGTCGGGGCCGCATCAAAGTTACTGCCTTCTTAGAATAGTTTAGTTATTAAAACACAAAAAACCATAAAAATATGAAAAATCAAAAACCATCTGATTCGGTTTCTAGCCCCATCTCTCTGTTTTCTTACAAGACAGCAGATGAGATGATGGCAATGGATGATTATGAATCTTTTGATTTTATGGAAAAAGAAATAGAGGATAACTCTTCTTGTTCTTCATACCCCAAAGTCAAGAAAATCTTAAATGTCCAAGAAATTGATATTAGGCAAAAACACTTTGACCTAGAAGTAGAGGAATCTTAGCGGAATATACCAACTTCTGTTACTCACACTTCAAGTAGTCAATTCACCCTTATCCCTGAGATCTCTTCACTTCTTGCCAAATACCCACACTATGTTAGGCCACCTGACCTTCCCAAAGAAGTACCATTCGGCACTGAGGTTTACTTTTATCCACCAATGTTAGGATTAGATAGAAATGAACGCCTTCACTGCTTGGATGAATACTTTGAATATGATCTCCCTGACATTTTGAGAACTTATTCACAAGATAAGCATCTCTCATGTTCGGAAAATCATACATTCAAATTAGGAACCCCCTACATAGATGAACCATTTCAAAGATGTTGTTTGCTTTACTTTGGTGCTTGATTATTGATTAGTAACACCCAAAGCTTGCTTCCGCGCAACATTAAATTTGGGGGTGTTACAGATTGGTATCAGAGCCTAAGGTTATAGCGAACTAGGTTGCATTTAGTGGACCTAGACTATGACCTTTAGGCAGTATCTCCCTATTAGGTATATCTGGTTCAGGAATTACATCATACGACTTTAATTTAACATAGCCTGATCAACTATGTACAATTAAGGAAAGTTGATGTGAGGTCTGAATTGGTTATGTTGAACAGAGATACACTAGTTGACTTTGACCACTAGAGAAACGGGACCATTACTTGACTGTGCTAGACACATTAGGCTCTATTATATTATTATGTGATTAATATGTATATAGGCCTCACTATACTCAATATTTTTGCCACAGAAATGGCAAACACTACTACTGAAACACCACCTACTTTGTCACGTTCTTATCAACCGAGATCACAAAACCCACGGATTTCTAGGAGGACCACTATGTCACCTCGAACTAACCCCTATTCCGTACTAGCTTTAGCCGCCAGGCTAAACCACCATGAGCGACGATTTCGCGAAATGGACATAGAGCTGCAGGAGACTCGTGAAAACTGGAGACTCACAGCCCTTGAACGTATCAACCAAGTCTCCGAAGATCACGAGAACACTGTGGATAACATGGACACATTTCACGACCAGCTGGGAGAAACTATCGAAACCGTGGGAACTATTCACAACCAAGTGATCAGTAACTAAAATGAAATCTCCGTTCTACAATCAAGGCTGCAAGAATGCGAGACGTGTCTACGGGAAACTGAGGATGCTCTTAGAATGGTTAGCAGGCTTGCAGAATTTGTTGACCATCTCACTTCTCTATTGTCACAACTTAACCTACATCAAGATTAGTGCAGTGGTTATCATGTAACTATTAGCTAGCTATGTAAACTCTTGTAACCCGACCAGATGTAATGTTCCCGGCATCTTTTGTAGACTCTAGATTCTGTAATCTTTTAGAACTCATGTATTGTACAGAATCTAATCTTACTATCTAATGAATTATGACTATCGCTTCGTGCTGTTGTATATTACCACCTTATATATACTAACGCATGTGATATATCATAACCTCTTGCAAACATCTTACTGACCTCTTCCCTTTGATATACAACATTATGCCACCTCGACGACACACGTACGATGATGTCGAATTCGCCCAACTAATTGCTCAAACAGTGGCACAAGCCATAGCTGCTCGACCGCACTCGGGCAGCGAGGACTCCACTGTAAATGGCCCTCCAATATGGCCCTGCTCCTACAAAGATTTCCTAAATTGTAAACCTTTAAATTTTAAAGGTACTGAAGGGGCGATAGGATTGATTAGATGGGCCGAGAAAATGGAATCAGTTTTCCGGATCTGCAACTGTCCCGAGGACTGCAAGGTTAAGTATGCCACCTGCACTTTCCTTGAAGGTGCTTTGACTTGGTGGAACGCCTATGCTCCGGCAGTGGGCATTGACATTGCATACCAAATTCCCTGGGAGAATCTAAAGAAAAAGCTTACTGATGAGTACTGTCCAAATGAGGAACTCCAGCGTCTGGAAGAGGAGTTCTAGCATTTGACGGTTTAGGGAACCGATATCATTGGTTATACCACTAGGTTCCAACAGCTTGCTCTCCTCTGTCCATCTACGGTTGATCCTTAGCGCAAGCGTATTCAGAGGTACATTCGCAGACTCTCAGAGAGTATCCAGGGGAACGTGGCCTCATCCAAACCAGCTGACATTCAGAGTGCCATTCGTATGGCGCATGAACTTATGGCCATAGTTGTTAGCCTTGAAGCACCCATCCCATCTACTGGGAACAACAACAAGAGGAAGTGGTCTAGGAACTCTGGCAACCAGAATCAAAACCAACAAGCATATAAGAAACCTGAAACCATCAAAGCCTACACCTCTAGTTCTGATAACAAGAAGGAATACCAAGGGGACAAACCCTACTGTTCTAGGTGCCAACTTCATCATAATGGTTATTGCCCTTGTAGCAAGTCCAAGCGATTCGGGCACTTTGCTAAAGACTGCAGGACCAACACTGCCAATACCAACACCAAACCCAACACTCCCAGAACCTGTTATGAATGTGGAGTTGCTGGACATTTCAGAAGTGACTGCCCCAAATTGAAGAACAAGAAAAAAGACAACAACAACAACGCTCAGGGCAGAGTTTTTGTACTTAATGCTGGGGATGCCCGCCAAGACCCAAATGTGGTCACGGGTACGTTCCTTCTCAACAATTTGATTGCTTCTGTGTTATTTGATACTGGTGCTTATAGGAGTTTAATTTCTGAAGAGTTTTGTTCACTACTTGATACCACACTTGTTGCCTTAGATTCTAAGTACATAGTAGAGTTGGCAAATGGCAAACTTATTAAGGCCAACAGTGTAATACCTAACTGCACCTTAAACTTAGCTGATGAGCTGTTCTCTATTGACCTTATACCTGTTGAGATCGGCAGCTTCGACATCATTGTCGGTATGGATTGGCTATCCAAACACCGTGCCGAAATCATATGTTTTGAGAAAATCGTTCGTATCCCTCTCGCCACCGGTGGAACTCTAGTCATATAAGGGGAGACCGGTGGGACGAGACTGAATATCATTTCGTGTATGAAAACCCAGAAATATCTGAGAAAAGGGTACCAGGCAATCCTCGCGCACGTTACGGAGAAACAGTCAGAGGAGAAGCGACTTGAGGATGTGCCTATTGTTCGAGACTTCCCATAAGTCTTTCTTGAAGACTTGCCTGGCCTTCCACCACCTAGACAAGTCGAATTCTCTATTGACCTTGTGCCCGACGCAGCACCCGTGGCACGAGCACCATACCGTTTAGCCCCATCCGAACTTCAGGAGTTGTCTACTCAACTACAAGAACTCCTAGATAAGGGATTTATTCGACCGAGTTCCTCGCCGTGGGGAGCCCCAGTCCTATTTGTGAAAAAGAAAGACGGTTCTTTCCGCATGTGCATCGACTACCGTGAACTCAACAAATTAACCGTCAAGAACCGTTACCCACTACCTCGTATTGATGACCTGTTTGACCAACTTCAGGGGTTAAGTTTTTATTCAAAGATCGATCTAAGGTCAGGTTATCACCAACTCCGAGTTCGTGAGGAAGATATCCCTAAAACAGCTTTTTGAACTCGCTACGGGCATTACGAATTCCAAGTGATGCCATTCGGCTTGACCAACGCACTAGCAGTATTCATGGACCTTATGAATCGGGTGTGTAAGCCTTACCTCGACAAGTTTGTCATCGTCTTCATTGATGACATTCTTATTTACTCGCACAATGAACAAGAACACGCGCAACACCTGAAAACTATTCTAGAACTACTCAAGCACGAGGAGTTATATGCCAAATTCTCCAAGTGTGAGTTCTGGATGCAAACTATACAATTCCTTGTACACGTGATTGACAGTCAAGGAATTCATGTTGATCCTTCCTAAATTAAAGCCATCAAGTGCTGGAAAGCACCTACTACACCCACTGAAGTACGCCAATTCTTAGGACTCTCCAGATACTACATGCGATTCATTGAGAATTTTTCAAAAATAGCTCAACCACTCACTACACTGACTCAGAAAGAGAAGAAGTTCGACTAGACTGAAAAACAAGAGTCAGCCTTTCAATTACTGAAACAGAAACTCTGTAGTGCACCTATCCTATCCTTACCCGAGGGTAACGATAACTTCGTGGTGTACTGTGACGCCTCACACCAAGGTCTTGGTTGCGTGCTGATGCAACGAGAAAAAGTTATTGCTTAAGCCTCTCGGCAACTCAAGGTCTACGAAAAGAATTACACCACTCATGACCTAGAGTTGGGAGCAGTTGTATTCGCTTTTAAAATCTGGAGACACTACTTGTATGGTACCAAGTGTACAATCTTCACTGATCACAAGAGTCTCCAACACATCTTCGACCAAAAAGACCTAAACATGAGACAACGCCGTTGGGTCGAATTACTTACTGATTACGACTGCAAAATCCGTTACTATCCAGGCAAAGC
The DNA here is from genome assembly GCA_963422505.1 of Pseudognaphalium luteoalbum. Taxonomy (NCBI): domain Eukaryota; kingdom Viridiplantae; phylum Streptophyta; class Magnoliopsida; order Asterales; family Asteraceae; genus Pseudognaphalium; species Pseudognaphalium luteoalbum. The sequence continues at coordinate 76,287,727 of OY730195.1, forward strand.
CAATGTTGTGGCCGATGCCCTAATTTGTAAAGAACGATTGAAACCTCTCCATGTTCGAGCACTTAGTATGACTATACACAACTATCTCATAATCCAAATTCTTACTGCTCAACTCGAAGCACTCAAAACTGAAAATGTGAAACACGAGGCCTTGTGAGGCATGAATAAACAGTTTGAGACCAAACCTGATAGGGCCAAATACTTCTCTAATAGAATCTGGTTACCAAGTTTTGGGAACCTACGAGACTTGGTGATGGACGAGGCTCACAAGTCTAGATACTCTATCCACCCTGGCACTGACAAAATGTATCATGGCATCAAATAGTTGTATTGGTGGCCTAACATGAAAGCTGACATTGCAACCTATGTTACCAAGTGCCTTACTTGTTCCAAGGTTAAAGCTGAATATCAGAAACCTTCCGGGTTTTTGCGACAACCGGAAATCCCTTATGGAAATGGGAGCAGATCACCATGGACTTCATTACCAAACTCCCAAAAACACCGAGTGGTTACAATACCATTTGGGTGATCGTAGATCATCTCATGAAATCTGCTCATTTCCTAGCCATCAAGGAAACTGACAAGATGGAACGTTTGACACGGATCTACCTAAAAGAGATCGTGTCAAGACATGGCGTACCCATCTCAATTATCTCTGATAGAGATAGTCGATTTACTTCTCGCTTTTGGCAATCGCTACAAAAAACTCTTGGTACTCGTTTGGACATGAGTACTGCTTACCACCCACAGACTGACGGACAAAGCGAACGTACTATACAAACACTGGAGGATATGCTACGAGCTTGCGTAGTTGACTTCGGTAAAAACTGGGAAAATCACTTACCGTTGTGTGAGTTTTCATGCAACAACAGCTATCACACCAGCATTAAAGTTGCACCCTTCGAGGCACTTTACGGTCGTAAGTGACGATCACCCATTTGTTGGACCGAGGTGGGGGATACACAACTCACTGGTCCAAAAATCATTCACGAAACCACTGAAAAGATGATCGGCATACAAAACTGACTGAAAGCTGCACGTGAATGTCAGAAAAGCTATGCTGACGTGAGACGCAAACACCTCGAATTCCAGGTTGGGGATCGAGTACTCCTGAAAGTATCGCCTTGGAAAGGCGTCATCCGTTTTGGCAAACGTGGGAAACTGAATCCCAGATACATTGGACCGTTCAAAATCCTTGAAAGGATTGGTCCAATGGCATACAGACTGCAGCTACCTTCCGAACTCAGTAGTGTGCACCCTACTCTTCACATTTTGAATCTCAAAAAGTGTCTGTCAGATGAGACACTGATTATACCTCTGGATGAGATACACATTGACGACAAACTACACTTTGTCGAGAAACCCGTGGAAATTATGGACCGTGAGGTCAAACGATTAAAACAGAGTCATATTCCCGTTGTTAAAGTCTGGTGGAATTCGAGATATGGTCCTGAATTCACTTGGGGACGGGAAGACCAAATGCGACAGAAATATCCACACTTGTTTACAGACCCTATTTACACCGCGACTACGAGCTAATTTCGGGACAGAATTCTCCTAACAAGGGGAGAATGTGACACCCGCTAAATTAGGATTGTAATTAGTGCCTAAACTACTTGTAATTACGTGTATTTAGTTTACATTAATCTAAATATATGTAACATTTTGTGTAATTATAAACACGCAAATGCGATTTGTTTAAATCGTACACTCACGAACCGGACGAGGTCCGACACTGTTTATAAATGGACGTTGGTGACAAACTATTTAAAATAATGTGGATTTATCCAAGCAAACATTATTTACCTTAATATATTGCGAGAATATATTACACATATTAAATATCGTATAAAACACTCTGTACGCGACGAAAATGCGCGAAACATGCCCGACAAACGAAATAAATCAAAGTTATATTTTTATAACTCAAAGCTAAGTATTTTGATAAAATACTTCAAGTAAAAATATCGCGATTACACGCGTACAATTATAACGTTTAAAAACGTTAGACGACTCGAATAAACACACGTTTCACAACCGAAGATCAAACGAAAACCCAAATATTAATTTAGTAACTTAAAATATAACATTTTGGGTGAAACTATCATTTAGAAATATCGAGTTTTAAATTGTTAACAAAACGTGTTAAATAAAATGTTATACGATTAATTAAAACGCGAAACGAACACAGGGCGTGACGTAACTTTGGGAGCATGATTTAAACACCCACATGTGGGTGGGACCCATGAAAAATCTGCAGCCCAAAGGTATGGTGAGCCATACCATTCCCTTTTCTTGTTGACTTAAATCATCATCACCCACACCATACTCTCATTCCCACCAACCACTCTTTCACCCATTCTCTCCCTTTTCTCTCTCACTCCACAACTTCCATCAGCCAAGAACAGCCACCCAACAACCTCCAACAACCACCCTTGATCCACCACTTGTCCACTACGAACCGCCACGCCGGAAATCAAGAAAACATGATAAAACGAGCTTTCGATTTCATTTCATTCACTCTTCATCTAGATCATTGTAAGAACTCTTTTCTTTTCTTAGTTCTACTTGTTTTATGGTTATTAACATGTTTTAGTGTTCACTCAACTTTTGTATGTCCATAACATTAACAGAAACACGATTTAAAACTCGTAATCTTGAGTTATACTTTCTGTCCAGAAAAATGGTCAACTTCCACGATTTTTATAAAATTCATTTCTTAACTTCTGAATGTCGCATATAGCGACACTAACCCCAATGTCGCATGCAGTGTCGCACAAAATAGGAACTTGAAAATAATTTTTATACTAGGTATTGAATACATACAACAACTATGCTTTATACGACACTACACTTGCATGATATACTTATACTTTTGGAAGTATACGCTACAACTTGAACGCATACGAGCTTACACTCGAATCAATAACTATACTTATGAGATTACACTCGCACGTGCTGATATCTATACGAGATACACTTGAAACTACATATGAGATTACACATACACTTAGATGGGATTACACCCACTCTACCATGAGCTTACACTCGAACCAATTGTTATAAGATGAGCTTACACTCGCACGAACTTACATTCGAATGACGGTTACACGTCACGTTACAAATAACCAACTTATGTATATGCTTTACAAGGTATACAAACACGATGAATTACATAATAATAATATTTGAATTATTATTACACCTCCGTCACCAACGGGACACACTTATTTACAAAATGATTACAAACATACAAACAAATACTTGGACATTTTCTAGTTGAGTGGACAACTAGCATGGGTGATCCTTCGTGACACCAACTTACTTACTTGCTAACAACCTTGTGCGTTTCGGATGCCAGAAGATTGCAAGATTCGGAGAACCAACTTACGGAATTACATCCGACACTACGGACTTACATCCGGGATACTTTTTCGCTTACACGAAAGTATCATACTTGCTAGACTCAGGTGAGTCTTACAGCCCCATTTTTACCGTTTTCTTCTTTAGGGTGAGATATTTGCTACCGTTTTACGTATGAACATAAGTACTGACCTGTTTACACTACTTTTACACGCATTACATGAGTTACTTTTATCCACTGAAAGCCTCCTATCATAAGTTGTTAGTTATGGACTTAAGCGCGATTACTAGTAAATGGATCCATTTGGGACTGACAATCCCTGCCTGGGGTGGTAGCGCCACCACGGATTAGACCGTAGAAACAGGTATATTAGTATTTGTTACATATGAGTGTTCGGATAGCACTCACGGGGGTACGTGATACTGTACTTGATTGTACCATTCACACTATACTGTTAAGCTTCAACATGTGAGCTCATGGTAACTGTGTTGACTTACTGATTTACTCACTATGCTCGAGGGCATTACTGGTACTTACTTGCTGTTCATAATTGATTTACTTTACTAAACCTGTAAGATTTACCAACCTTTTTTTTGACACTTTTTAGCATCTATCTCAGGTTTACCGCAACAGTAGGATTGCACACCCACAGGACTGGTAGCTCGAGTCGCATACATACAAACTTGTGGAGAATCTTTTGCATTACTTTTTGTATATCAGTTATGTATTAGAATCTCTAGGAACTATTTTCGAACTCGAAGCTTGTTACTCTACTTTAACAATGTAATACTTTTGTACTATTGTACGACGTTGCATATAAATGTCATTTTCTTTACTTTGGTGCTTGATTATTGATTAGTAACACCCAAAGCTTGCTTCCACGCAATATTAAATTTGGGGGTGTTACAAAGTCCGACAGAATATACGACGTTGGTGAAAACTGTGAGTCCCTAATCACTATTATGTTAGTGATTATGAATCGTTAACAGTGAGTTAATTGTAGAAGGGGGGTTGAATACAATTAAAAACTTTTCTGTTTTAATGTGTTAACTTATTTATCAAGTTTTTAACCGTATTAAAGTGACAACAATATGAACACAAATATATATAAGTAAGATAGGCAGTTCAGTTGCTGATGCAATACTAGCTGAAGGATAAATTCTTTTATTGATAAAATTTATCTATTGTTGATTGCGGAATAGATTAGCCAAAGCTAATCTAAATCAAACAATACAGCTCTTACAAAAGGAGATGAGCAGTAGTGGACAAACACGCTAACTTGCTCACTCGCTGAGATGGACTAATAGTGGACATACACGCTACTAGTTCACTCGCTGGTGTTGTTTGTATTTTAGACAAACTAGTTACTGACAAACAAGTAACAATACAAACAATCGACACAAAATGGAGTACAACATTCTACGCTATTTATAGACGCTGAAACCCTTAAATTCAGGATCTGGAAGGACACGTATCGCTGCTTGATTGGTGAGGTAGTTGAGATGTGATACATCATGGTTCGACAATCTGTCTTGGGAAATATCACCTTGTACCATAAACCAATCAAATGCTTCCACGTTACTCTTTTCAAGTTACGAGGAACACGTGCTGCGCCGTAATAACGCCGAATGTCAACTTCTTATTAAATGCGGCATTTAATGCTGCAGTCACTGATAGAAACATCAATTCTCCTCATTCTCGTTGTGAGCTAACATGCCCTAAAGAATGACTTGAAAAGCTAATCTTCAGTGACTTCTTTTATTCAGCAGGAGAGAGAACTCAAGAAGACTTGGAGACTCTCGCTGATAGATGAGTATCAGCGACACACATAGTTGAGTCTTTGATCTTTATAAATTCTTCATCTACTGGTTGAAGAGATAGGATCAGCGATCATAAACTTCAGCAACAGGAGCTTGACTTGAATCATTTTCTTCATGGAGAGTTCTCTTCTTGAGAAGGACAGAGACTGTGAATATAAGGCTTGATCAGTGACTTCACATAATCAGCGATTAATGACTTCAACGATCTCCCATAATTTATCCTTATGATCTCCCCCTCAATCCTTGTAATCAGTGACCATCTTGACTTAAGCGATCAGTGACTCAACAATCTCCCCCTAAATGGTTTAAGTCAAAGCTCCCTTAGACAAACTAGTTGCAGGAAAGTTTTAGTCTCTGATGATAAGTTGGTTGCTCAGAGACTTGTACTTGTAAATTTTTGTTGTTGAAAGGTTTTTAGTCTCCGACGGTAGGTTGGTCGCCCAGAGACTTGTACTTGTAGATTTTCTATGTCAAGCCTCATTTATATCATGAAATAAATATTTACAAGAGACTAACTATTACAAAAGATCTAATTTATTTATCTCTCCACATCTCCTCCTCTTTCACTATGCCAAGCTCAGCTTCAAGTTCATACTTGTCTTTGGAGGGCAGGTATCTGAATTTTCTTGCCAAGGCTTCATCGAGGATAGCTTTTCTGATTTTTGAATTTGTAGGAAGCATGCTAGCTGACCTGATTAGGTGTATGAGTTGTTCTTGATCAACCTTCTCAAGTTCAGCTTCTCTCTGAAACTTAAGGGCACCATTTAAGTCCCTGTATACCAGACCCTTCTCCCCCTCAATGACTTCATGTCCTTCAAGCTTTGGCATACCAGCAGGGATAGACAGATTTAACCTTGAAGTGTTGGGGATTCGATAGATGCTGCTAGTGCCTGACCTATACCTCGGGCTTGGTGGCTGAACAATCTCTTCACCATATGTGACAGTATCTTCTGGTCTGAGAAGTTGCAGCGACACCATCTTCTGATATAGCCTATCAATCTCTTTCAGGACATCAGCTTTAGCTGCACTTGTAGAGTGGCTGATAGCAAGCCTGATTTCATTCCATTCCTCTCTGTGCAGCTTGCATACTTGATCAAGTAGCATGGCTTGAGTCTCTGAACCTCTTTGAATGAGTAGCTGAGGTTGAGATTGATTCTTAGACTTCTTCAACTTTACCTTGGTAATAGGTGCAGGGTTTGATCTCCCTGTCATACGGGCAACAAACCTTTTTCTATCTATCTCATCCTACTTTCTATCCACTGCTGTTTTGACAGCTCCCCCTTTCTTTTTAGAGCTCTTGCTAGCTGATGTTTTCAGTTTCTGTTGTTCTAGCTCACTCTCTTCTATTTCAGCAAGTACCCTGGCAATTGCAGCATCAGACTCTTCTTGATCTTGCTTTTGTTTAAGCAGTCTGGCCCTTTCATTAGCATCTTTAGAGCTCAATTCCAGTAGGTATGCTCGATCAACATCAGATTGCTCTCTCGGCAACCTTTTCCTTTCTTGTTCCTCTCTTAACTCAGCCTGAAAGGTTATTTTCATTATCATCTCCTGCTCCCTGTCCTGTCTTGCCTTTATTTTTCTGGCAACTCGCTGTTCTTTACTTTCATCAGGATAGAGATTTTCTGAGGCTGAGTCAGAGGAAAGGCATGCTGTAGGGGAAGTGTCTGAAGTGGTAGTGTTGGAGAGAGTTGCTGTGGAGATTGGTATTATTGTTGCTGGGGTAGGTGTGGTTATTTGGGTGAGTGTAGTTGTAGTTGCTGTGGGTGAGGGTAGGTTTTGGGTTGCTGGTGTAGATGAAGGTACAGTTACCTCAGATATGACAATATGTGATTGAGGGTCACTGACCTGTTGTTTCTTTGATGGAGGAGTAGATGCAGGAGAGGTGTCACTGGTCCTTTTTCTTTTAATGACGGATGATATGGGTTGCTGATCCTCCATATTTACATCATCTTCATCTTCACTTTCTGAACCCTGACCATTCCCATGACCACCTCCCTGACCATCATCATTGTTTTCATCATCATCATCATCAGCATCATGCATGATGGTATCATCTTCCTCATCATCAGATACATCATCTACCACCTCCCTGTTCATCCACTCCCAGCGAGCCAATTCATGACTCATTGAGGTACCCTCTACCCTAGCAGCCTCATCCACGGCCCATTGCTGTACCAGCCCATTATAATTCCTGAGCTCTTCAGCACTGAACTCAGGAAAGCATTCAGCGACATCCACCATGTCAGTAGCCATCTCCATATCAACCTAATGCAGTTCAGCAACTGCAAGGGCTTCCAACTCAGGTTGCTCAGCGATTGGACGTAGTGCATAAGTGTTGAGCACAATGTCCCTGTGAGCTTTGTTTGACAGCGGAAAAGTCATTTGAAGGGGCATCTCAGGATCAGAGACTGAGACAGAAATATCATCTTCTTCTTCACTCTCCCCCTGACTGGTTCGCTCAAACTGATCTACTGCCCTGAGAATTTGATCAGTGAAGGTAGCATTTTCCTCTCGCAGGGCAGCGACCTCGGCTCTAGTCTGATCAAGCAGTGAAACAACCTGCGGAAGCACCTTGACAAATTTATCAGTGTTGAAAAGATAGTTGGATACAGAGATAGCCAAGTCATTTTGGTTGGTGGTGAGCTGGGCAATGGCAGTGGCATGAGTGGTAAAGTTTGTGGTGGAGGTGGAGGCTAGCTCAGTGACTGCATGGTTTATTGCAGCACTAGCCTCAGCTACTGTTTGCACCCTCTCACTGACTGATGTACTCCACGGTTCAATGGAGTTATAGACATCAGTGAGAGCAGTGACGGCTTTCTGGAGGACAGAGACATTGCCTATAAGTGCCTCACGGTCAGCAGTGAGCATCTTAATTTGGGTTTGAGATGAGGCAATGTACTCCATCAGTAGCTGATCTGATGTGGAGTGGGTGGAGGTATTTGGGGGAGTAGGTGTGGGGGTATAGTGGGAGTAGGTGTAGAGTGGACTACCTGGTCAGTGGGTGTGGTCTGACCAGCAACAGTGACTTGAATGTTGTCACTGGAGAAAGAGGTGGGAGATAGCTCTCTGATAGGAGAGTTAGATGTGGGTAGAGGAATGGGTTAGGTGTCCTCTGAGGTGTCCATGGGCATGATTTCCTCATCATCAGCTTGTGATTTAGCTGATGGTTCATTGGAAATAGAGGTAGTGACCTGTATCTCACCATGGGTCAGTGGTGAGACATTGACAGCCGATGCAGTGATAGATGAGAGATGGCCCGGGTCTGTAGCCAGTGGTGTGACATCAGCAATGAGTGTGTTATCACCCACTGATGTCACTAGCCCTTTGAGTGAAATGTCACCCTTTTGTGAGGATGACAAGTGGCTGGGTTGACTCAATCTGAGGGTGTGGGATGCACCCGAATCACTGCTAACAGTGGTTTGATCCACTGCAGCTGTCTGTAGGTTGCCCTTGGTAGAATCACTGGACTTTCGGGAGTCCAGCGAAGCAGGTAAGGTGGAGGGTTTAGCAGTGGTGCCCTCAGCAACTGAACGTACAATCGCTGATTCACCACTGGCATCCGTAGATGTCTTCTTTGAGCTATGTCCCTGAACCTTTAATGTCAGGGACCCTAATTTGGATTTTTTCTTGGGAGCAGTTGGTGGTTGACCAACAGTAGTCACTGGGGGTGTGGTCAGTGACGTGGTCGATGGGGGGGGGGCAGCAACTGACATTTGTATAGAAGTTACAGGCTGGGGTGCAAGTATCCCCGGATGTTTCATAAAATTTGGTAAAACCACAGTCGCTGGTTTTGCAAAAATTTGAGATCCTACAAGAGTGGGCTCAAATCCCTGAAATGGTATCCTATCATAGGCTTCAAACTGATCTTTAAAGATCAGTGAGAGGAACCTTGGATAGGGCACATATTTGACCTGGTAGGCTCGGCGACTTTGGTGATCAGCTCGTTGAAGATCACACTTGCATAATCAACTCTTAGAGAGTTGATCAGTGACCAGCTGATCTGGGCTTCCAGGGAGCTGAATTGATCATAGCTCCCGGATTTTGTGCCCAAGGATTGAATGAAATTTGTAAAAATCGCATTCCAGACACCATCCATCTTGGTTTTGTGGACCATAGAGTACTTACGGTTGCCACTGCCATCGACTGAGTATTTACACTCAATCTCAGTAAGATCAACTAGGCCTTGCTTGGCTTCGTCGCTCTCTGGCAGCGACTCGTAAGACTCTGCGATAGGTAGTTGTAAAGTGGACCGGATGGTGCTGGCAGTAATGATAATGGGGTGGGTACCATTGTCGATAAAACCCTTAAGTTGTGAAACACCAGCGATGACTTGGTGAGTGTAGGTAAACCAAAACTCACTAAGCCATTCTGGGTTCATTTCCCCAGGAGACAAGGTAAGAGCAGGGAGGATAAAGTGATTTTTCAAAAAGTTTATCGCCTCCGCATACTCTGGTTTGGCACAAGTGACATTTCCCAAATAATTAGATTTGGGAACTGTAACAACCAGTGACTCATTGACAGCAGAGGCTCGAAGAGCTTGAATCTCTGGGTTCGGTGTGTAACTGTTGTTGAAAAATTTTGATCGTGCCATTTAAAAAGAAATGAAAGAATAAGATTTAGAATTTAGAATTTTTGCAGAGAAAATGAAAAAGATGAAGTTTTGAAATCAAGAAAGCGTAAAAGTGAAAGTGAAAAAGTTTCGCTGCTTATATACGGTTGCTGAGATACAAAACATGTGGTCAAAAAGCGTATGTACGTGGTCAAAAAGTGGTAGTTGATGGTAGGGGAGTAGGATGATGATGGTAGTGACTGGTAACATTAAATGGTGATGGGAGTGGTACGCCGGAAAGGTATACGAGGTGTCAGAAAAAGTGTACCTTTTCGAAGTCCCATGAGATATTTAATAAAGCATTTATTAGGAATATAAATCGTTAAAAATTAAATACAAAATGTATTAAATGTAAAGGAACATATGTCGAAATAAATGCCATATTAAATAAGAAGAAACTTCGCTGATACATTACGTCTCAGCGAGATGAAAATAAGTTATATCTTAAATAAAATAAATATTATGTCTCATATTTGATTTCGCTGATCAGATTACAACTTAGAATACTAATCTAATCAGCTAGCCAAATTGGGAAGCATAAAACATATTTTATTTATGTGATATAAAGAGTTTTCATGTGTATTTACAAAGTATATAATTTATTGATCATAAGTATGCTAACTTATTGTTCTTGCTGATTATATCAGTGAGAGTAATAGGACAGCGAGTTAGAACTATAAGCCATATATTTTGTAAATACCTTTTTTTCAACAATCAGGTTTTAATCATTTAAGTTCAACATTCCCAACTCGCTGATGAGAAAGGTGAATCTTTTCTCATCTAAAGGTTTTGTAAATATATCAGCGAGTTGGTAATCAGTTGGAATGAAATGCAATTCAATGTCACCTTTCATGACGTGGTCTCTGATGAAATGATATCTGACATCAATGTGCTTTGTCCTTGAGTGCATCACAGGATTATTTGCTATGGCAATAGCACTTTGACTGTCACAATAAATTGGAACGTTGCCAAAGTCAAAACCATAGTCAGCGAGCTGATTCCTCATCCACAGAATTTTGAGCAGTGTAAGCTCCAGCAGCAACATATTCAGCCTCAGCAGTAGAAGTTGAGACAGAATTTTGTTTCTTGCTTGACCAGCTTACAAGCTTTTCTCCAAGAAACTGACAGCTACCAGAGGTACTCTTTCTGTCCATTTTGCATCCAGCATGATCAGAATCTGAATATCCCTTTAGTGAGAAATCTGAACCAGATGGGTACCAGAGACCAAGATTTGGTGTACCCTTCAGATATCTGAATATTCTTTTGACAGCGAGCAAATGAGATTCCTTTGGATCAGCTTGATACCTAGCACATAGACAAGTAGCAAACATAATGTCCGGTCTACTAGCAGTTAAATACAGCAGTGACCCGATCATTCCTCTGTAAGCAGTGATGTTTACAGATTTACCATCAGGGTCAGCATGTAATTTTACTGCAGATGACGTTGGTGTAGCAAGGGATGAGCAGTTAGTGAATTCAAATTTCTTTAATAAATCTTTAACATATTTTCCTTGATTTATAAAAATACCAGTCTTGGTTTGCTTTATTTGCAGACCAAGGAAAAATGTTAGTTCACCTATCATGCTCATTTCATAACTTTTAGTCATGAGGTCACTGAATTCCTTGCACAAGTCATTGTTAATAGACCCAAATATGATATCATCAACATAAATTTGGACCAATATGACATCTCTCTTATCCTTTTTGATAAATAGGGTGCTGTCAGTTTTGCCTCTGACATACCCACATTTAGTTAAGAAAGTAGAGAGAGTGTCATACCAAGCTCTAGGAGCTTGTTTTAGTCCATATAAAGCTTTTTCCAGCTTATAGACATAACCTGGATGCTTGGGATCAGTGAATCCGGGTGGTTGCTTAACATACACTTCTTCTTGCAGCTTTCTATTCAAGAAGGCACTTTTCACATCCATTTGGTATACCTTGAACTTCTTCTGAGCTGCATATGCTAAGAACAATCTGATTGCTTCAAGCCTAGCAACTGGTGCAAAGGTTTCATCGTAGTCAATTCCTTCTTGCTGACAGTAACCTTGTGCAACCAGTCTAGCCTTATTCCTTATCACAACACCATCAGCGTCCATCTTGTTTCTGAACACCCATCTAGTTCCAATCACAGATTTCCCAGCTACTTGAGGTACTAACTTCCACACTTTATTTCTTTCAAACTGAGATAGCTCATCTTGCATGGCAGCTATCCAGTGATGATCAGTGAGTGCCACATCAATCTTTTTGGGTTCCATCAGTGACACAAAGCTTACAAACAAACAAAAGTTAGCAGTTGCTGATCTAGTCTGGACTTTGGATTTTGGATCACCAATAATCAATTGATTATCAATATGTCTAGTCCATTTAGTCACTCGATGAGGTTCAGCAGTGACTTGATTATCCAGAGATGATCCACCAGACACATCAGCATTAGAAGCATGATTAATGTTTAAGCTTTGATATGGACAGTGAGTGTTGTCATTTTGATGTAGATGGTGAGATGATGATGATGGAATATCAACAGGCAAAGATGAAGTTCCTGAGTCATTTTTAGCTAGAGTAGAGCCAGAAATGCCTTCATGGACATCTTCTTCCCTTTCAGAATCTGATGGATGAATCTCATGCTTGTCATCACTGATTGTATTAAAAATAAGATTTTCATAGTCTTTTGGATCAGTGAGTGATTTATCATAAGATTCATCAAAGGTAACATCCACTGATTCTTCAATACATTCCCTTCTTTTATTATAAACTCTGAAAGCTTTTGAAATGATTGAATAACCAATGAATATACCTTCATCAGCTTTGGGATCAAACTTTCCTAAGTGATCTCTTTTGTTTAAGACATAACAAGTACTGCCAAAAACATGAAGAAAACTTATGTCAGGTTTTCTCCCCCTTAACACCTCATAGGCTGTCTTACAATGTCTTTTGACAATCAGAGACCTATTCTGAGTATAGCAGGCAGTATTGACTGCTTCAGCCCAGAAATAGGTCTTAAGACCAGCATCTATGAGCATTGACCTTGCTGATTCAATCAAGGTTCTATTTCTCCTCTCTGCAACACCATTTTGTTGAGGTGTTCTTGGTTCAGAGAAGTTTTGAGAAATACCTTTTGAATCACAAAAACTTTCAAGGTCAACATTTCTAAATTCAGTGCCATTATCACTTCTTAAATGTTTAACTGAACAAACATTTAAGTTTTCCATCTTTTTGATAAAGGATATGATTTCCTGTGTTGCATCACTTTTGGCTTTGAGAAAGAATATCCAAGTATATCTGGAATATTCATCCACCATTACCAAGCAATACCTTTTACCACCAAGACTGGGAGAACTAACTGGACCAAACAGATCCATATGCATCAGTTGAAAACATTCTGTCACTGAAGATGTTTGTTTGCTTTTAAATGAAGAGCTGTGATGCTTTCCCTTCTCACATGCTAAACATAGCTTGTCTTTGTCATAAGCTAGCTTTGGAAGACCATTTACCAAGTCATTCTTGCTGAGCTTGCTGATGGCCTTGAAGTTCAGGTGAGAAAGACGCTTATGCCATAACCATTTTTCTTCTGAAACGGTTCTGGAATAAAAGCATGTTCCTGATTGTGCTGAGTCCATATTGACTACATATGTATTGCCTTTTCTTTGAGCAGCCAGGACAGCGCTTCCATTCTTGTTGTAAACAACTCCAGCTTCATGATCAAACAACACTTTATTTTCATCACAGAACTGACTAATGCTTAATAAATTATGCTTCAGTCCTTCAACATATGCCACCTTCTTAAACATAACATTACCATTGGTCAAGACCCCATACCCTCTGGTCTTACCAATGGTGTTATCACCAAACACTACATCAGGACCTCTTTCATCCTGGTAGTCACTGAGCAAGGACTTACATCCGGTCATATGTCTGGAACTACCACTATCCAGATACCAAATTGTCTCTCTGAGAATGCCCTGCATCACACACAAACAATTAGTTCAATTGATGAACCCATCCTGAGATGGGTTCATGGTGGTCAGCCTTTGGTTCAGGCTTCCACAGGCTTGCATCAATAGTATCTGAATGCTCACTGATTATTTGTGATTTTGAAGATGATGTCGCTGAACATTCAGATACCACATGCTGACATACTAATGATGGTTGACTAAGTGAAACTTGTGATGATGAACAATCTGATGACACGTGCTGTCTACTTCCACATTTGTAGCATTTTTTATTTGTGGACTTAGATTTCTTTGACTTATTGTTCACACTAGATGAGGACTTAGAAGTTCTCAGATTTACTGCCTCATTTTGCTTCTTTGACTTTAAGTCACTGATAATAAGATCATCAATGACTGGAGTATCAGAAGTGAAGTCGCTGATAGATTCTTGATCATCAGCGATAGTATTGTTAAGAGCTGTGCAAGTTGTTGATTCATAAATTTCTAGTTTCTTTAGTTCATCAATACTTGCAGCAATATCATAACTACTAGTAGCCTGTGAACTCCTCACAAAGTGATTTGGTTTAGGCTCACTGAAAATTGACATTGGTTCAAAGACAAACTCTGAGAATGTTTCATCAGGATTGAATATTTGATCAACTTTGGTTGCATCAGCGAGAGCAGCAGCGGTTTCATAATCACCTCCCAGAATAGCCTTAACTTGTTTTGGGATTTGATTACTTATGCACTGATTCACTTTTAATGCAGATCTACACCATGACTTCATCACTTCATTGAGTTGTGAAAATTTAGTTTCAAATTTTACTTTTTCTTGAATGCATTTTTGATTTGCATGTATTTGTGCATCAAGATCAAGTGTAAGATTCTTTATTTTTAACAAATTTTCTTCTTGAAGTTGAAGTTTAGATGTTAAGTCACTGATCATACATTCTTGTCTTTTCTGAATGTCATGAGCATTTGATAAGTCAACTATCAAAGTTTCAAAGATTAAATCTTTTTCAGTCACTGATGCAGACTTAAAACAATGTACCTTGTAGAGAGTTTCTGGATCCCACCCAGATGCTGAACATTTCTGAGCTACTTCTTTGATGTCTTCATGGAAAGCAGCATCATCAGCCATCAGGCAGTAATCCTTGTCTAAACAGATCATTGCTTCTTCCTCATCAGATGATGAAGTTGAGTCAGAGTCACTGACAGATCCTTCTTCAGCAATAAACCCTTTATTCCTTTTCTTTGACTTGGACATTTCCTTCAGCTTCTTGTACTTTGTTTTGTACTTGTTATACTTGTCATTTCTGAAGCTGGGTTTTTGATCAGCGAAAGAGTTGACAGCTTTGGACCTGCATTCAGTTTCAAAATGGCCAGGCTTGCCACATTTGTAGCACTCACCTTTTGGTTTAAAATCATCATTTGATGATTGAATCTGCTGTTCTTTCTGAAATTAGCAACCATCATGGCCATGTCTCTTTCCAACTTCTCTAGTCCTTCATCATAGCTTGCTTCTGACTGGTCTTCAGCGACACTACCTTCTTCTTCTGCAATCAGTGACTTTGAGCTAAGCTTGGTAAACTTTGCTTTCTGTTTTTGATCAACTTCATCAAGCTCAGCTACAAGGGCATTCGAAATCTTTTATCCTCCTAGTGCAGCACGAATGTGCTCACTTTGATCAGCTAGCTTCTCAGATTGTTCCCAATTTAGTAACATTCCATAAACTTGAGTTAGATTGAAAAAATTATAATCATTTCTTTGTCTTATGCATGTTGCAATGGTTCCCTAAGTTTTCCTAGGTAGTAACTCTAGAAACTTTTCAACAATGAATCTCTGGTCCTTTCCTATATTGGCTTTTTCCATTTTATTAATTAAAGCTTGATATCTAGTATAGGTAGATGCGAGTGACTCATTGGGTTCCATAGCAAACAACTCATATTGACGAGTTAGATTTACTTCTCTACAGCGAATTATGTCAGGAGTTCCAATATAGATGTTTCTAAGAGTATCCCACATGTGTTTCGCTGTTGTACACAATCTAATGGACTCAAACACTTCATCAGGAAGTGCCATGCTTATGTAAATTTTAGCTTGTTTGTCTAGCCTTACCATACGCTTATCCTCATCTGACCATTGTTCCTCCCTTTTTGGCATAACCATTTCAGGTATAGCAGGAGTGGTTGCAGTAGCTGCAACTGTAGGAACAATAGTAGTTGGGGTGTATGGACCATCAATAATAATTGTACAAAGGCGATCATCGACAAGATCTAAGAACATCATCATCCTGGACATCCAGGTTTCAATTCTAGATGGATCAAAGGCTGGTGGTTTAGTAGTGGAGCCATTTCCCTTCTGGTACTCAGAATCAACACAGCTGTATTTAACCGATTCCATTGCATATCTGATTTAATTATATTTAAACCAACTCTGCACTGATACCAATTGTGAGTCCCTAATCACTATTATGTTAGTGATTATGAATCGTTAACAGTGAGTTAATTGTAGAAGGGGGGGTTGAATACAATTAAAAACTTTTCTGTTTTAATGTGTTAACTTATTTATCAAGTTTTTAACCGTATTAAAGTGACAGCAATATGAACACAAATATATATAAGTAAGATAGGCAGTTCAGTTGCTGATGCAATACTAGCTGAAGGATAAATTCTTTTATTGATAAAATTTATCTATTGTTGATTGCGGAATAGATTAGCCAAAGCTAATCTAAATCAAACAATACAGCTCTTACAAAAGGAGATGAGCAGTAGTGGACAAACACGCTAACTTGCTCACTCGCTGAGATGGACTAATAGTGGACAGACACGCTACTAGTTCACTCGCTGGTGTTGTTTGTATTTTAGACAAACTAGTTACTGACAAACAAGTAACAATACAAACAATCGATACAAAATGGAGTACAACATTCTACGCTATTTATAGACGCTGAAACCCTTAAATTCAGGATCTGGAAGGACACGTGTCGCTGCTTGATTGGTGAGGTAGTTGAGATGTGATACATCATGGTTCGACATTCTGTCTTGGGAAATATCACCTTGTACCATAAACCAATCAAATGCTTCCACGTTACTCTTTTCAAGTTACGAGGAACACGTGCTGCGCCGTAATAACGTCGAATGTCAACTTCTTATTAAATGCGGCATTTAATGCTGCAGTCACTGATAGAAACATCAATTCTCCTCATTCTCGTTGCGAGCTAACATGCCTTAAAGAATGACTTGAAAAGCTAATCTTCAGTGACTTCTTTTATTCAGCAGGAGAGAGAACTCAAGAAGACTTGGAGACTCTCGCTGATAGATGAGTATCAGCGACACACATAGTTGAGTCTTTGATCTTTATAAATTCTTCATCTACTGGTTGAAGAGATAGGATAAGCGATCATAAACTTCAGCAATAGGAGCTTGACTTGAATCATTTTCTTCATGGAGAGTTCTCTTCTTGAGAAGGACAGAGACTGTGAATATAAGGCTTGATCAGTGACTTCACATAATCAGCGATTAATGACTTCAACGATCTCCCATAATTTATCCTAATGATCTCCCCCTTAATCCTTGTAATCAGTGACCATCTTGAGTTAAGCGATCAGTGACTCAACAAAAACCTTTCTATAAATAACTTTAATCTATTTTTAGAAGTTAATTATCATATATTATTATTATATTTATATAATAATACACGAAAACCTCGACATTTTGTTTAAAACGTAACAAACGCAGTGAAAATGCGCAAACTGAACCCGACAACCTAACGAAACCCTAATTAATATTTCAACAACTCAATTTAAGTATTCTAATAATACTTCAATGAAAAATAATCCTAAATATATCATGAGTTAAAACGACACTAGAAAACGCTACGTGATTTAATGGTTTAATGAATAAACAACCACAGTACGCAACACAGTCTGGAAACTTAATTAAAAACACATAAAATCAGATGGGGCCCATGGTGGGGCCAGCCACCACCTTCACCACCTCTAAAATTTCATGCATTTTCTCATGATGAGATTCTACAACTTGAATTCTACACCCACATGCATGACCATAATTCATTTCACCATTACACTCAAAACTTCACTTTTCTCTCTACCAAAATCCTCTCTCTAGCTCCAGATTTTTCAGCCACCATACTCCACCACCTTCATCACCAATCACCACCACAAACCACCATTGAACTACCACTTAATTTATCATCATTTTGCAAGAAATTTTCAAGACTACTAGACTATAAGACCTTCTCATCTCACTTCTGTCCAAATCTCTTCATTATCATCATTGACAGGACTCTTTCTTCTTCTTAATATTTTATTAACATGATATTAAATTCACTCAACAAGTATTATAACAAAATCTTGCTCAAAAACCATTTTTCATAACTTGAAATCAACAAAAATGTATGACAAACTTTCTGTCCAGAAAGTTGTGCTCACTTCTACGATATTTAGAAAAATCATCTCTCCATGAAAATGGGCGTTTTTATAGTCAAAAATAAATTTTAAGAAGTAAGCTTTCCAAAATCGTAAACCTCATATTTTTCTGAGCTTGTTAACTAATTTTAATAATTTGTGTAAAAGAACATGTATAATCTGTCAAGAAAGGTCAGAAAATTAGGTCTCATGGTTTTGATCATATCTCGAGCTACACATATCCAAATAACCTGAAACCACTGCTCAAATTTTACACATTTCATTGACTACAACTTTCATGTTTACAACGTTTACTAGTTCCTTGTAGATTTTTCTCAGAAACGTTGATAGCATGTATGTGTCAAAATCTAAACTTAGAATGGAAATGTAATTTTTAAAAATACTTAGACTATTCTATAATGCATGGAAACATTATTGGAAGTAAATAACATATAAGGAAACAATCAGTAATTTTGTTGGGACTTTTTACGGACTGTATATTTTTATAAAAATCCAACAATGAGATGTATTTTCTGAAAAACATAAAGTGTGGACCGTTTTGTTAAAACTTGAAAACCGACACTTGCGGACTTGCTATTTAAGAAAAAACTAACTTTTTGTGAGTAATGAACATATTTAAGGGTTTGGGAAAAGATTCGGGTCAAACCAAACCGAATAGGTTTGACCAAGTCAACAAAAACGGGGCTCGACTTCTAAAAAACCGACAAAGTTACTATTTTTGAAAAATGGTAACAAAAATGGGTTTGGGTGACTTAGTTGGTAACTTTGACAAACTTTGACCAGTTTGACCAACTTTGACCAGTTTGACCAATTTTGACCTATGGTTTAAGGTTTTTACGAACTAAATAATCTGTTTGCAACATACGATATGTACTAATAAATAATATACAACAAAACAAACTTAATAATAATGTTTAAATGAATTATTATTAGAAACTTTCACCAACGGGTCGTATATGTATTTAATAAACAAACTTGAACAACTTACTTGGACATACTAGTTAAGTGAACTAGCTTTAGATGAACATAAACCCTCCACCTACACGATTGGCTTAAGTGGACATTGACCCCCACTTATACAATCGCTATAGATGGTCTTTTGAGACATCTACTTACCCAAACTTATACGTTTAGGACGTTAGAAGGTTGCGCTTTGGACTTTGCTTGCTAATTGATTATTGCTTGCTACTTGCTTAACTCCGGTGAGTTTCATAGCCCCTTTTTACTGTTTTATATCCAGGGGTGAGAATACATACAACTGCTTAAACACAACTGTTTTTTTATGAACACAAGTACAACAAACAACGCTATATGGATTGCATGAGTTAACACACTAATCCATTTAAAGTCCTCACACATCATAGCTTCTCTAATTTGGACTAAGCGCGAGTATTAGTAAATAGATCTATTTGGGACGGACAATCCCCGTCCGGGTTAGTCGCGCTAACCTGTCAAACGGACGTATTAATATTTGTACACACGAGTGTATCGGATTAGACACTTGCAGGGGCACCAACGATCGTGTACTCGAAAGAGGCACGACACACATTGTTAAGCTTCGGACTATGAACTCATGGTAATAGTATACATATTTGATTGATTTCAAACATTATTAAATCTTGTGTTTCATACTGATATCTAAACAACTGTTTAACAAACCTATGAACTCACCAACTTTATGTTGACCCTTTTAGTATGTATTCTCAGCTTTATAGACGCAATAGGACTACCCACAGGAATTAAGATAGTAGGATGCTTTTGAAAAGCATAGCTCGAGTTGCATATTTTCAAACAAGAGAATTAATTGCATTACGGTATTTTGTATCAACAACTATGTATTACAAATCTCTAGACTATTTTTGCGAACTCCAATGTTTTTGGGTAACAGTTGTAAACATTTGATTATGGCGATGTAGCTATTTTTCAAATGTCTCATGTAGAGGTCATTTGTTGTAATCTTTGTGTGATGATATTTGATTTGGTCGGCGTCCCCGTGACACCTCATACTTCCGCTGCCATGTGTTTTGGGGGTGCGATAAATTGGTATCAGAGCCAAAGGTTATAGCGAACTAGGATTGCATTAGTGACCTAGATTATAACCATTAGGTTATTATTCTTTATTTAGTATGACTGGTTCAGCGATTGCATCATTTGAATTTAATTTAACATAGCCTGATCAACTATGTACAATTAAAGGAGATTCGATGCAAGACCTGAAATGGTTATAGTGAATGGGAATGCATTAGAAGACTTTGACCAAGGATAGAATGGGACCAACCTTTATATGTGCTTATGTGCTACGCTTTGATGTGTATATATATGTATATATATGTATAACCTTATGTACACTAAACTTAATTGCCACTCTTTACGGCAACCACTCCCACAACTACATCACCTGACACAAAAAACGAGACTCAACCCTTACTTACCACTGAGGAGACTTCCACGGTACCACTTGCCCAACCGTATAGGGTAGCTACCTAATCGAATAGGACTCACTTGAGAAGAATCTACTTGAGGATTCGCCAATCAAACAAGTCACACCTACTTCACCCTCTTCTTTCCACTCTCATCCTAATCATTCGGGAACACGTATAGAACTTGAATCGTACGATACTTCATTACCTAGACGAACTACACCTCCTCCCATCACTTCATACTCTTCGTTCCTACTTGTATCATAGACCCATGGAGCGCGCGTGCTACACACGACTAGAAGAACAGACCCCACCACCTCGAACTAGAACTTGTCCTATTCATACCCTAGTGGTTGTTTGAGACTATATGATGGCGGCTGTAGGAACATATTTATCATATCTTCGTTAAACCTACGTACTAATGGTTATGCTTCTGCAATACTGTACTAAAACTTCTATTCGACGGATATATATAAATCTCATCACGTTTTACATGAACACTATCATACAAATGTCATGTTTGATGACTACTCGGTCATGGTTGAATACTATGCAAACAAACTCTCAATTCCTTAAGGATTGAACAAATCCTCACTAAAACATTTAACGATTAGGACTGAAAACTTATCAGTCGAATGGACGGAGGGAACAAATGGAAGTCACGATATGTATCGGAGTAACGAGTCTCTTAAGTACTACACGAACAAAACATAGTAATGTGTCGGTATACACTAATCGAGATGGAGTCTCAAACAACCACTAGGGTAATCAGACCCAATTCTGTGAAACGAATTTCCCCCACAAATAATTGTTTACGAAAATGCTTTACAACTATATTTTTGGATAACATTCCAACTACAACTATATTTTTGGATAACATTCCAACTGCAACTATATTTAGGATAACATTCCAACGAGAAGTATATTTTGGATAGCGTTCCAATGAAAACTATAACTTTGGATAACATCCCTACAAACACTTTAAATAGGATACTGGAGAACATACCAGTACGCATTTATAAACCGGAGAACGGTCGGTATTATTTTGAATTAACCGGAGAATGTACTGGTAATGTTTTGATATACTAGAGAACGTACTAGTAAAGCTTTAAACCGGAGAACGATCGGTAGATAAACTGGAGAACGACCAGTACTATGATTTGCCGAAGAACGACCGGTAGATAAACTCTAGAACAACCAGTACTATGATTTGCTGGAGAACGACCAGCATTGTTACAAACCGGAGAACGACCGGTCGACTTTTGAAATTCTAGAGAACGACCAGCAAAGTGTTTTAAACTATATTTTGGGTAACATCCCAACAAAGTTATATTTTGGGTAACATCCCAACTAAACTAAACTATGTTTTGAGTACGTCCCAATGGAAACTATATATTTTGGGTAACGTCCCAACTTAAACTATATATTTTGGGTAACATCCTAACAAAACGAAACTGGTTAAATCCTAACACCGTCACTGAGATGTCGTAGAAAACAATGACTCCATTTTTAGAAGTTGACTCCTGTATACTAGATGACAGATACACCATAGAACTAGTTGATGGTAAGTTGATTGAATCAGGAGAAATAGTACTGGGATGTATCCTAATGTTAGAGGGTCATCTCTTTGAGATAGACTTACCCCGGTGGAGTAGAAAGTTTTGACATCGTAGTCGGTACGGACTGGATATCGAAGAACTGGGCAGAAAAGTTGGTATGCATACCACCACCAATCGGAGAAACTTTGGAGGTGCAATGGGAAAAACTTAACCCACAATACATACGACCTTTTGAAATCCTTGCGAGGATTGTTCTTGTCGCTTTCAAGGTCAAAGTACCTTAGGAGCTCAACAACATTTACGACACTTGTCAAATTATTAATTTGAAAAAGTGCCTCTCTGACGAAACATTAATTATTTCGCTCGACGAAATCCTTGACACAACGATAACAACAATGGGGACAACTACGATAACAACTATGAGTCCCACTATGAGAACAACTACACCAACAACTATGGTAACAACTATGATAACAACTATGAGTTCCTCTATGATAACAACTACGATTCCATCGATAAATTAGAAGTGACATACTTTGATTTGGTATATGTACAAACTTTGGAAAACCTTGTAAACTTTGGAAACTTAGACAACTTTGAACGCCAAGATGGGAACCTCACATTTTCTTGAAAACTTAACTAATTGATTTTAGTTGACACTAAGCGCATGTTACTAATTGATTTTAGTTGACACTCTTACCGATTTCACGTCGAGAGCATCATAGGAATGACCTATCTAAGTCAACGTTAAACTCAGAGTTTGCAGTTAGCAAACGAGTCAACTTACTATTTTGTCAACCGCTTAGTCACGATAAGACTACACAGTAAACAACCATCCTGTAACAACTATTTAGTCAAGAATGTACTACCTTGTAAATGGTTACTAACTATTTAGTCAAGAATGGACTACATTGTAAATGGTTACTTTATAGCCACAATATAACTACGAATTGAACCATGAAATAGTCAGGACACGACTACTATGATAAAACTACTATAATGGACTACGACATAGTCATGCACTGACTGCCTTTAAACTCGTTCTAGACATTCTAGGCCTACTCTCAATTAAAAGACTTAGTTACAGCTGAGTCATGAGGCAAGGTATACATGCGCGAATAACTCATAACATAACTTAAATTTCGAGGATGAAATTTCTTTAACAAGGGGAGAATGTGACACCCTGCAAATTTGAGTACAATTAAGTACAGTATACACATGCATTTTACTCCGAGTCCTGCGAAAAAGTTAACTACACTAATGATGTGAGATAAGTCTAGCGAGCCCGAAACTCTTGGTACAAAAAGTATTACATATTTCGTAATTAATTATAATTGCGTACAAACTTATCGGAACGAACTTGACAAAAATAAATGCAATCGTTGGTGAATGTTTAATTAATAATATGAAATTATTAATTACGCATATTATTTAATTTATATTATTATGATAATATAAAACATTATACATTTTAGGGGTAAACGTATCGAACGCGATACAAAAGTATAGAAAGAACTTAAAAATACTTTTAAATAATTTTTATTTGAAAATATTATGAGAACTAGTTGGAACAAAAATGAAACAAAAACATTTATATGTTTCTTTAAAACGTATTGCACGCAAACAGAAACAAATACAAAACGTACCTATAGGTCAAAAATAATAAAAGTATTATTTTTCTCGGTCATAATAAAGTATTTGGAAAAATACCTCAAAATAGATTTACAAATAATAAATGTAAATTGACACACAATTGGACCCGTACCCAAAATTAACGGGTTGAAAACCCAAATAATTAACACAATCTAAAAGACCTAGCGACATAAAGTACTGAACCCACACTTTCTAGTTGAATTTTGTGCTCATTATTTTTATATAATTCCTTCCATACTCACACTTAGTGAGTTACCAAACAACAATAATTGAGATTTTGGTTCTTCTTCTTTCTCCCTGGAAGCTCACGACAGCAGCTGAGCAACACCAAGTAGAGTAACAACTTCACCTCCTTCATCTTCATCTTCAATCCATCCTCAAAAACTCACCATTTACAAACAACCAAAAACATCTACAAGAATCATCAAACCGAAATCATTATCATCATCGTCGTCGTTCCATCATCATCATCAAACCGAAATCATTATCATCATCCTATTGTAAGAAACTTTCTACTTCTAATTTCCTTACTTAAATTTCGTATTATAAAGTGATAATATAACATGATCCATGTATGTAATTGATAAACTTGATGATTGTTGTGTTAAATTCTTGAATATGAAACTTAGAGTAAACTAAACCAAAAATTGTGCATTGTGTATCAAAAATTTAATACACGTAAATGGGTATAAATTGTGAACCGATCGACTATATATTGTTAACAAATCAGATAGGATATGAAAACCAAACACGTACTCTACCTGCATACCGTTAGTATAGTTGAGAAGAGTGCATAGTCACTGATAGTTAATAAAATGGTTCATTTACGAGGGACTGCATGTTTGGGCTTGGGGCCTGTTGCTATGTTAATGAATCAAAGTTGTGATACGTAACATATCCGGACTTATCAAAATGGAGGATCCACGTATATTTCATATGTAAAAGTATTTAATTCAATTTACTCATAATGGGTATTTAAAGCTAGATTTTTAATACAAAATCAACGTATCAATCTATTTAGGTTCGTGATGATGATATAAGTATTCAGATTGTGGTGAAGCTTAAAATCGTTAATTTGTAATTGGGCCACAAACCGTTACTTTGTTTTTGGGCCGAAACCATTTTGGGCCAAAAATGTTACTTTGTTATTGGATTTAGTAACTGGGCCTAGTTAGTTTAGTAAATGGGTTGGATGGATTAATTAGGTATTTTGTGCCAAGCCCAGTTGGGCCGCAAGTTTTAAATCATAAAAGTGTTATTGGGCTAAATTCATTTGGATCGTATATTTGAGCCAGATTGTTTGGGCCGGACTATTGGGCCGAGCGAGTTGGGCCGTGTAACCTTAAAACATAAACGTGATTTGGGTTAATAATTCGGATCGAGAATTTATAAACAAAAATGAATTGTACAAATTAAGAAATCAACAATTTTCTTCAAAACAAACAAACTGTTAACATAAATTAATAAACAATCAAAGTACTTATGTTAATACACTTATTACGTATAGGTTGACATACCTTGGGTGACATTACATCTTTCCGCTAGCTATCACATCACTACTACTAATGTGAGTTCACAACCCCTATTTTATTGTTTTACTGCTTTCAAACTAGGGTGAAAAACATAACAACTATTTTGCTACTACATGCGTTAACTGTTTATAAATGTTTTCGTGTTATTATTCTACTGATTATATGAATGATTTCATACTATGATTGCGAACCATTTGTGAATACTTGTATGCTCTTGTACGAACATAGGATAATGCTTTCCTACAAACCTGGTATAGAATACTATTTTTATACAAACATAGGATACTTACTTTCCTCCAACTCTTATGAAATGAAACTTATTTGACTCGCATGTCAACAACTTACAAATGAATTTGGTCTAACAAACCATACTTATAAAAACCCGTGAATTCACTCAACAATTTTGTTGACCTTTTACTATGTTTTTCAGGTAAATTAAAGCACAAGTAAGAACACATTCTTATGGAGTTAGGCACGAATTAGGATGCCACATTTTGGGACAAATCAGGATTTATTTTGTACAACTGATACTATTTCTACGACTTGACGAGTCGTAGTTCTTTTGTAAATAAACTATTTTCTTAAATGGCATCTTAATTTAATAGTTCTGCAATAATCATATGCTCTGATCTACACGAGTGTCAAATGTTGACGTCGGCACCCCCGTTTACTCTAATGCTTTCGCTAATTAAAATCAACAAATTTGGGGGTGTCACAGGCTTGGAATTCTTTAAAGGAAATAACAACTCTTCAGATGCAGTTGATGAATCCGAGCATAGACCCGTACCTTCTTCACAGATTTTTCTTGAAGTGCTAATGGTATTGGGAAGGGGGTTGATGCTACTTACTGTGAGGATTTCTTCCAAGTGTTTGATATCGCGTAAAAAGTCACGTTTTTACTACCGATATCTCTCTCATTCTGGAACAATACTTGGCAAATAAACTCGGATAATGTACAAATTAATGAAACTTTGCCAAGAAGGTCAAAATAGAGTTTCACCACAGAAATCAAGCAAAACGGACGAAAGACGAAGATTCCACACACGTTTAAAGATTCAAGACATCAAAATAAGATTTAGAGACAAAGTACCCATCACAGAGATTTCTCTTATCCAAGATATTCATTTTCAAAATACGAATCTAACAGAAGAAGAATCAACAAAAACGGATGACATTATGAAGATTCTACGAACGTCAGAAGATTCAAACGATTCACACGAGATAATTAAAGATTAGGAAAACATTTCAGAGATTTCTTTTCATCAAAGTCTTCATTTTTGAAAAACGAATCAAACGCAAAAAGAATTGATGAAAACAGACGCAAAACGAAGAAGATACGCGCTAATTAAGAAACAAAGTGAAAGACGGTGAACCGGGGCGGGTGCATGGCAGCCGCCGCCGACCACCATGCAGCCGCCGTCGGCATCATGGGTGGCGGTGCCGGCTGCACTCCCCCCGTCCCCCAGTCGCTTTTTCATCCTTGCTCGTACTCACCTGGTACACGTGCTAGACCTTTTCCGCAACTTTAGGGTACACGTGCGACACCTTTTCACGCTTTAGGGTACATGTGTAAGTCCGTATGTATTAGGATCGATAACGAGGTTATCTTTAGGTATTAAGGTGCGGAATCCCTTAATACTAACTTTACGGATCGTAAACGGTTTATTTCACAAGTGTTAGTGAAATCAATTACTATTTAGCTTTGTACTGATTAAAATCAATGTTTATCTATCAATACCTAGCTCTTGATATGCTTAGAATATCTCTGGAAACACAGAAATTTCGTATGGGTATTATGGCAAAAGTTAATTAGGTTTCAAACCTAATTTGTTTAAATACTCATCTCGGTTCGCAGGTTTTGAGTTCTGCGGATCGACTCGGTTCGCAGCCTAGCTTGGTCCAGCGAGTCCAGTCGGCTCGCTTCGCAGCCCTGCCCTGCGAACCCAACTCAGTTCACATCGCAGGTTGATAAGCATCAAATAGATACTATATTTTATAGTAATTTATCCCTATATTTGTATACATTTTTTGCATTTATATGATTTTAGATACTTATTTTGTTAATATTTGCAGAAATGTATTTTAATTGAAGATTGGAGAAAAAGAACGAAAATAAGACCGAAATTGAAGAAATTAAAGCAATTGAAGAAAAGAAGATCTAAACCTTGAAGAAATGAAGACTAAAAAGATAATATTAAAGATTTGGGCCAAGAAAACAAGTGAATCCGTTTAAAGAAGAAAGAGAAGCCCAATTTGAAGCCCAAGCCGATTTTGGAATATTCTGGAAATTAAGCCCAACCGGCGGTTGGATTGTCCAACCGGCGGTTGGATTGTCCAACCGGCGGTTCGGGCTAAAGGTTCAAGCGGTGAAAAGAACGCAGAGTTGGAGTAATACTCAAATAACTCCAACCGGCGGTTGGAGGTTCCAACCGGCGGTTGAGGGTCGGCCAGAATTAGTATAAATAGAGGCTTAGTTTTGGTTAAACAATATACGATTCTTAGAATTAAAAGTCGAATATTAAGGTTTAAGGTCGACTTTAGGTGCGAATTTGGAGGCTAAGGAGCTAGGGTTTGAAGGTTTTCAACCTTAGGAAGAGCTAGTTCATCAATTGGTTCGGTTTCTTTATCCTTGTAGCTTCACTAACCTTTTGGGTTACTATGGATATTGTTTATTTGAATTAATTGCTTATTAGATTTTCATTATGAATGTTTAAATGTATGTTTATTATGTTTATTATATGAATTATATATTTATGTGGGAACTATATTATTGAATATTGTTATGCAAGAATTATGTGTTATATTATGTTAATAATCATAATTAACTGATTTATAGATAAACTCACTAACCTTTTGGGTTTTTAAATTAAGTGATTATGTTTTATTAGATGTTAAGTGGCATTATGATTCAACCGACCCTGGAATTGCATTAATAATATGTTGGTAGATCTTAATAAATAGTGATACTTACATAACTTTTGATGGTATTGCTATATGAGAATTGTCATAACCTTTGAGGTTTTCTACATTAGTAAATCATAATAATAATAGCCAACACGCAAATAGACATAAGTTGATATAATAAGTGTAATAAATAATAGTTTAAATAGTCATAGTCTTCTATCCAATTTAGTATTCTTAAGTTGTTCCTTTAAACTTATCTATTAAAGAATTGGTATCAAATATATATATGTTCGATCGGAACTAAAACGTCCCCCTATCTATATATTATTGTACATTATTGTTTATAATTGTGAATTTGTATATTAATTGTAATAATTGTAATTAGGATAAATAAATAGTTAGTTATAGATTAAATCACATTCCCTGTGTTCGAATCTGGACTTACTTATAAAACTATATTCTATGATCAGGATAACACTTGCCTGAATTGTGTGATATTATTATTTAGTATTTCTTTAATTAAAACTTGTGATTATAATTGCCTATACTTAGCACACATCAAGTTTCTGACGCCGCTGCCGGGGAGCGGTGTATTTCATTTAAAACTAACTATTTTCCCTGTAAAACAATTATATTTTTCTAATGTGTTGCAAAATCAATAAGAAATATCGGCTCACCCATTGAGAATACTAACAAAAACAAAGGTATAAGGAGAGTTCATCCCTACCTCATTGATTTATCATATAAGAGGAAAGGTGCTTCTCGAAAGGAATAAGTTTTTAACATGCTTCGCGCTGACCTGTTTCTCCGCCTTTGTGTACTATCAATGGAGCTACCGAGATGTTTTGATTAGCAATGTATAAGAAATTAATATAATTATTCAATATGTATAATAAATCACTTTAGATAAAATAGGATTAGATAAGTAATCTAAACTATGTGCTATTTTATGTGCACAGAGAAATTTAACTGTTATTAAGAAATGGAGTCGATGCCAGTGAACTTTGGAAGTGATAATGAGAATTTTAAAGATATAGAGATAGACGACCATTCTTTTAAACCAAACAAGAAAATCCGGCTAACAACTGAAGACGAGTGTTTTGAACATCCTCCTGTGATTTCAACCAAGGAAGACATGTTTGACTACTTAGATGACCATGAGGATGAGATTAGATTTGTTATGGAACTTGTACGTAGGTCTACTTTAGAATATACGGATTATCAAAAAGAGTTGATTAAGAAGATGGAAGAACAATTCACTGCTTGGGTTATATCTAATGAAACCAGAGACACAGATGATTTTATCAACTATGTGAATGAGATGAAATATGATATTGTGAGTGAAGATGTAGATCCAACTTTTTGTGAAGAACAGCTGTTGAAGTACACTTATGTGTATAAGACATTTGAGAAATCTTTGTTTCCTTATTCTGAGAAGCAAAGAGAAATGTTAAGAGCATTGAAGGAAATAATACAGTATGCCACTGGAAACTTGAGCAATATGGCTGACATCTGCTTGCTAAGGAACTTTCAAGACTTCTTCAATTCGATAAAGGCAAGAGAACACATTGATTCTGGAAGATTCTTCATAGATTGTACAACGGAGTTCTACATTTAAGACATTATTGATGAATTTTACTATGGAGAATGTGATGAAGTTACACGTACAATTCCTGAGTATTTTTCTGATGAACCAAATAGATTGAAATAATGTATTTGAAATTCGATAAAGTCGACAATTGAATTTTCAGACAGTGAATGAGTCGACACAATCACTGATTATAAATCTATGTATACCAAAACAGGTTTATATATATCTATTGCTCGTAACAACTAACAGCAATGCAGGTATTTATATTAATTGGAGGAACGAAATGGTAAGTCTTCTTTTCAAATACATTTACTTTCTTCAAATAAGATACAAATAGTATATAGTTAATATGTAACAATATTGTATATTTCATTTATAATAATATTACATTTAAAATGCGTTAAAAATACGTATAAATAAAGTATTGTTAGTATATAGTTAATAATATTGTATATTCTAATAATATTGCATTTAAAATACGTATTAATAGAAAATGGGCTAAAAAGAATTAATTAAAATTTTTAAGCCCAAATAAATTTCGGGCCGATTGGCCTGAGCCCAATTTTTGAACCAACCGGCGGTTGGACTCTTTTCCGCTTAAACCAGAAACCGAAAACTTTCGGTTTCTGCCATTTT
This sequence comes from Pseudognaphalium luteoalbum, assembly GCA_963422505.1. NCBI lineage: Eukaryota > Viridiplantae > Streptophyta > Magnoliopsida > Asterales > Asteraceae > Pseudognaphalium > Pseudognaphalium luteoalbum. The sequence continues at coordinate 76,318,194 of OY730195.1, forward strand.
TACACCCACACAACACACACATTTCACACACACGAACACACTTCACATTATCATCATCATCTCGTACGTTTTTACATTTTTCGCATCAAAGGTATGATTTTCTAACTTGTGTTTATTATTCCTCGCATTTTAATTTCGTAATATTTATTATTATTATGTTATTTGCGAATTGTGGATTGATTACATATAGTTTAATAAGTTAAATGATTAGGTTTACTTAGAAATTAGTTAGGTTAGCTAAGTTGTGATTTTTACGTTTTGATTGCGGATTGTTGCGGATTGATTAGGATTAGGGCTCAATTTTGGTTAGTTATTTATATAAATGATATTTATTAAAAACTATATTTTGATTAGGAAATACTTAAAAAAAAAAGTTTTGAATATATCGATAATATTTAAAAATAAAATTCGACTATATAATGAATTTTTATACTTTATGACTCGATACATTAAAAATAAAAAAAATACAAATTTCTTAAAAATAAAATTATAAAAATTTCTTAAACAAAAATTTTCAAACTTTTTGACAAAATATATTATAAAACTAATATCTAGTTATAAATTTTTTTATAGATAAAAGATACATTTTATTAAAAATACAATTTTAGACCCTACAAATATTTAAAAACAATTTTAATATTTATTATGAAATGTTCATTTACTTGATTCGATATTATATTTCGAAATAAAAATATATATTATGCTTAGTTTATTAGATATAATAAACAGGTGGCTATCAAATATTAAGCAGAAATGCTGCCCAAATTTCTAATATTTAGAAAGTTATTAATATTTATTTTACAGATATGGCTACGAGATGACATAGAGGACTTTCACTGTTAGCCAGAGATGACTTCCAGTTACATACATTTTTGAGATTCGAGCATGAGTCTGTCACGCAGGAGCGCATGACAGAGTACGCTGACAGATTACTGGAGTTGGTGGCTCAGCCTGTTGTGGTTCCAGAGGTACTAGATTGGTCTCTCATGGAGAGAGTTATTGACCGTCGCCAGGACGGGGAGACTGGAGATGTTACTCCGAGGAGGCTGATGACTCAGAGTTATATTTTACCATTAGGTGATGTTGGTTTTGTATCACAGGCTTGGTTTCACTTATTTCAGATTCAGGAGGTTATTTATAAAGAGCTTGTTATTGAGTTTTATACCACCCTTAGGTTTTATTCCACGTCTAGGCAGTTTGACCAGCCATCGATTTCTTTTTACTTAGGAGGTCAGCCTAGGACGATGAGTTTGATTGAGTTTAGTATTGCTGTGGGGCTCTATACATTAGATGAGCTCCACAACCCATTTTTTGTGGATCATTTGACTGCGGGTATGGTGGGTCAGTATTCATCTGTGGAGATAGCTGCTTATTGGAGGGATTTAGCGATTGTTGATTATGGGGAGAGAGCACCTTCTGACATTCACATGAGGAGTCCTGTTCATAGGTTATTGCATAGGTTGTTGTCATCTTCTATTTGTGGCAGGCACACGGGACCTGAGAAGGTCTACCGGCCTGATTTCTTTTTCTTGAACACTATGATTCAGGGGACACTGATCAATGTTCCCTGGAAATTAGTGCATTGGATGACGACAGGAGCCATTGGGTATAGGTCGACCAGTAGTATATGTGGAGGACAGTATGTCACTAGGATTGCTAGATATTATGGTTTGAGTGTTGCTGATTTTTTGACTTGCACACCCGTTACCCCTGGGATGTCCTTGCTAGGCGAGGACAAGTTGATTGAGCTAGGGATTATTCAGGTTGGTGTACAGGAGGGGATTTTGTTATGGACACCTGAGGTTGCACCAGGACAGCAGCCGGTCCATAGAGCCAGATTGAGAGGACCACCTGTTCCACTGTCGTTAGTTCCTGAGATCCCTGTCCCTGAGGTTGAGCTACCAGTAGGTAGAGGTAGAGCTCGTGGTGGAGGGCGTGGCAGGGGTGATATGTTAGAGGATATTCAGTAAAGATTAGAGAGGATGGAGATTGCTCATAGTAGGAGATTTGATATGATTGATCATCGGTTTACCAGGTTTGAGCATCAATTTGATAGATTTGAGAGGGAGAGTTATCACAGATCTGATTATCAGCACGAGTTACTGCAGCAGCTATTACGAGAGAGGTCTATTCAATACCAGCCATATGTTCCTTCATTCTTTGATGCTGGAGCTGGACCTTCGAGGCATTCTGGGCAGGATGATTCGAATGATGATTAGTTTCTGTTTGATACATTTGATATACATTTTGGATGACTGTAGTTATTATTACTATCATTAGTACTTATTATTATTATTATGCTAATTTGGTTGTTTGGTTTTTGATAGCACAAGACTGGCAGTAAGTTCAGCACTTTCTTTCATACAGTCTATTTTATTAATGAACTTTGTGAGTATGTTCCCTGGAAACCCTCACGAGACTATAACTCGTCCACTCGGGATACCGAGGGGTTTAAAGGCTTATTGCATATGCTAAATGCAATCATGATTAACTACGAAAGTGTGGATGTTGTATATTATTTTTCAAGAGATCAAGAAATCAACTAATCAGAAATTTTCTTAGCCAATGATGAATTTTTGAAAATTCAGTCAGGGGAGTTTTTCTGTTCTATTTTTCTTTACCTTTACTCACTTTTGTTTATCATTTTTATACAATGAGGGCATTGTATAATTTAAGTGTGGGGATAGGGTTCATAAGAAAAAGAATTTCTTTAATTAATTAATTATTTAAGTTTCTCTTGTTCTTAATTTTTACTAAAATTTAAAATTTTAAGTGTATAATTGAGTATTTATTAATTAGAATACTTTTGTTAAAAATTTGTTTTGTATTTAAAAGTTTAGACTTTCATATGGATTAACTGTTTTGCATATATAATGTAAGCTATTTAATAAATAAGTGATATATAGTTACATGATATGATGTACTAATAGGCAATCTATATGAAGATTTCTGAATTTTAAGAAATTAATTTCAATAACTTGTTTATTATTTTATGGTACATAATATGATGTATGACATAAAAGTCTTAATTCTTAGATTTATCATGCGATAATTTTATATATCTTCATATTTATATAAAAGCATTTGGGAGTCTACTAATTGTTTCCTCTGTTGTACGTAAGTACAGACCTGATTTCAAATTAGTATTCTTAAATAAAGTAGAAGAAAGAGAAAATTCTTTCAACATAAAAATATATATATATATATATATATATATATATATATATATAAATAAAAATCAAACTATGTCGCTTTGTTGTACGGCTGTACAGACCTGTCACCGCTGGTTTGATTTTAAAATTTACTTTACCTGAATCAAGTTATGTCGCTTTGTTGCATGTAAATGCAGACCTGTCACCAATGTCTTGATTCTTAAAAATTGTTTTTATATACTTATTTGGAATATAAAAGTAAATTGCATGATTAAATTTAAGAGTATATCATATATGGAAATCATAAGTAATATACATTCTAATAATAAAGATGTATTCAGAAGCATAAATATAGATTGTTTAAAATGGATAAATATATTAGTAATCATTCATGAGCTATATATATTACACGAATAATAATTTTTGTTTATACATTATAGTTATCCATGTTAATTAAATTGTTTAAATTTTTAAAGTTATAAAATAGGTTTTTAATTTTGATATTCTGATTTTTGAATATTAAGTTGATGCTTAATTTTGAATTTTATTCAATATTCTACTTGAGGAGAAGCAGAACTTAAGTATGAGGATATTTGATAAGCATCAAATAGATACTATATTTTATAGTAATTTATCCCTATATTTGTATACATTTTATGCATTTATATGATTTTAGATACTTATTTTGTTAATATTTGCAGAAATGTATTTTAATTGAAGATTGGAGAAAAAGAACGAAAATAAGACCGAAACTGAAGAAATTAAAGCAATTGAAGAAAAGAAGATCTAAACCTTGAAGAAATGAAGACTAAAAAGATAATATTAAAGATTTGGGCCAAGAAAACAAGTGAATTTGTTTAAAGAAGAAAGAGAAGCCCAATTTGAAGCCCAAGCCGATTTTGGAATATTCTGGAAATTAAGCCCAACCGGTGGTTGGATTGTCTAACCGGCGGTTGGGGCTAAAGGTTCAAGCGGTGGAAAGAACGCAGAGTTGGAGTAATACTCAAATAACTCCAACCGGCGGTTGGAGGTTCCAACCGGCGGTTGGAGGGTCGGACAGAATTAGTATAAATAGAGGCTTAGTTTTGGTTAAACGATATACGATTCTTAGAATTAAAAGTCAAATATTAAGGTTTAAGGTCGACTTTAGGTGCGAATTTGGAGGCTAAGGAGCTAGGGTTTGAAGGTTTTCAACCTTAGGAAGAGCTAGTTCGTCAATTGGTTCGGTTTCTTTATCCTTGTAGCTTCACTAACCTTTTGGGTTACTATGGATATTGTTTATTTGAATTAATTGCTTATTAGATTTTCATTATGAATGTTTAAATGTATGTTTATTATGTTTATTATATGAATTATATGTTTATGTTGGAACTATATTATTGAATATTGTTATGCAAGAATTATGTGTTATATTATGTTAATAATCATAATTAACTGATTTATAGATAAACTCACTAACCTTTTGGGTTTTTAAATTAAGTGATTATGTTTTATTAGATGTTAAGTGGCATTATGATTCAACCGACCCTGGAATTGCATTAATAATATGTTGATAGATCTTAATAAATAGTGATACTTACATAACCTTTGATGGTATTGCTATATGAGAATTGTCATAACCATTGAGGTTTTCTACATTAGTAAATCACAATAATAATAGCCAACACGCAAATAGACATAAGTTGATATAATAAGTGTAATAAATAATAGTTTAAATAGTCATAGTCTTCTATCCAAATTAGTATTCTTAAGTTGTTCCTTTAAACTTATCTATTAAAGAATTGGTATCAAATATATATATGTTCGATCGGAACTAAAACGTCCCCCCTATCTTATATATTATTCTACATTATTGTTTATAATTGTGAATTTGTATATTAATTGTAATAATTGTAATTAGGATAAATAAATAGTTAGCTATAGATTAAATCACGTTCCCTGTGTTCGAATCTGGACTTACTTGTAAAACTATATTCTATGATCAGGATAACACTTGCCTGAATTGTGTGATAGTATTATTTAGTATTTTCTTAATTAAAACTTGTGATTATAATTGCCTATACTTAGCACACATTACAGGTCTTTGGTCAAACATGGTCAACATTTTTCAGCATGTAACATTTAACTCTAAAATGTTTACCAACCAATATTTTCATTACAATACAAAACCAATTTACAAACTTGATTACAATAATCTCTAGTACTATTACAAGCTAGATCTGTTGTCACAATAACATGTCCCAACAGAATCCCCCTTGACAATAGCTCTAACATCTATGTCTTCAAGTTGTCTTTGATCTTTACTTGTAAATTCTACTTCCAACATACATTTTTAGTTTAATATAAGTTTTAACCATCAACTGATAATCCCTTCCTAAATCTCCCCATCCTTTAATAGCAGTGATCCTGTTCTTGTATAACATCAACAAGTCACTCTTGGAAAGATTCACTAAGTGTCGATGATCATATAGTCTCAAAAGTTCTTTTTCACCATCTTCCACTTCATCATTAGCTTCAAAAATCATAGCTTCACCAGTTCCAACTTCTACATGCCATCTCTTTATATTTCCTAGAATATCCTGAGGCATAAGCTTTAATGGTATCTGCTGTACGCATTTAACTGCTGGATATATCTTTTTACGCAGTCGTCTTCCTGTTCTTTGACTTCTTTCATTTAACTTGATAGTCTTTCCGACTCTTGGCTTAATTCATTCAAATTTCATTGACCAATCCTCAGTCTTGATTATCCTTTCGACATACCTTCCATAAGGATCATTACTGGGGTTCTTCATTTCCATTCTAGCCAAGTCTCGAATTTCAAATCTTGGTAAAGAACTGAAAACTGCAAGCTTTCTTTCAAAATATTGAACTCCATCATATCTTTTGATTGCAAAAAGCTTCAAATCTGCGTCATAATACCAACCAATTATACCTTTCTTAGGTACTCATTTTCCAGTAATATCAATTTCTGATATCGAAGTCTTTGCCTTTTTCTTCTTCTCCAAAGGCTTAAACATTGGATTATCTTTATGACAATTAGGAAGATCTTCTTCAGAATCAGAATCAGTTGAATCATTTAGATATTCATCCAAATCTATAACTCTTTCTACTTCTTCATCCTGAATAATCACATTAGTCCTTGAAGGGTTTATGATATGTTCATCAATATCAGCATCAAGATCAACACCTTCAACTAACCCAACATTAGTAATAGAAGTCCAATCTTCAGGAGGTACAAATTCTCCTTCCTCTAGATCATAATCAACTTCTACTTCAACCTCATCGATAATCTCAATATCAGAATCACTTTCAACATTCTTTTCTGTAATCATTTTAAGTAACACGAATTAGATAATATAATATAAATCCTTTCATTGATTTCCCTGAATCAATCTAAGAACTTCCTTTATTTATCTCAATCGTATAATCATCTCTAATCATTAATCTTATATAATTTTAATTTGTTATAAATCATCTCAAATCTAAATCTTATATAATCAATCTTATATCATTTTCACTTGTTATATGTAAAATCACAAATCTAAATCTTATACCAATTTAACTTATATACTTACAAATCATTAATCTTTCAAAGATTATAAATAATGTTACAATCAATCTAAGATTACATAAGTATATCAGTTTCAAATACAAAACATAACTACTTCTCACCAGCTCCACTTCCACTTGCACCAGCACCAGCACCAGCAGACTCAGACTCCCCTGAATCATAGCTTGCTCACTAGTCTTTGAAGGACCAGTCGGCTCACTATCTTTAGAGGCACTGGGATCATCGTCTTTGTCATGTCTCCTCTTCAGCTTCAACTCATCTTCTTTGCACGCTGCTCTATATACTCTAATCTCCCCCTGAGCTGACTGTTCTTTATGCAAACTCAAAACAAGTTCCTCTAAATTGTCAAGCTTCAGTCTCTGGGCAGTGCAGTCATCAAGCAATGTGTTATGAACCTTCATCACTGTTTGATAAGATTCACTAACAGTAAGCAACTGCTGTGCTAAAGAAAGATTTTCTGCTAACAACCGTGGAACCGATCCCGTCATTTTCTCTAACTCCTTCACTCTAGACTCTAAGGATGTAATCCTTTCAGCATCAGTCATAGGAGTCGCTGAAATCGTCCATGGTCTAGGCGGTGTCAACGAAGTAATATGAGAATCACGAGAAAGTGATGGAATGACTTGAGATAAGGCAGTCGTGAGAAGGCCAGCTGCAAAGCGGCTTGCCTTGGTAGTAGGAAACTGTGCTGAACGCACTAATTCCACAACCCCGTCTTTAATAACCTGAGAAACCGATTCTGGTGTCGGTAACTCTGTCCTTGTCTCATCCTATAAAGATAGACATAATTACATAAAGAAAAATAATTGTTACAGATAACTCTGTCTCAATTTCTAAGTAATTATATAACACTTGTAGTACTAAACGTTTATATCATACCTCAGATGGTACAGATACTGGTTCAGTAACCACCGGTGTCACAGACTCCACATGCGGTGTATCTCGAGAAACTGTTACAGAATTAGTTATCTCAGTTTAACTCCTGATAAACAACAAGTTAAGATTATCTAACTTTAAATTAAACAATAAAAATATACCATCACGAATGGTCAAGGTCCTCGAACGCTTTCTGCGTTGACTAACCAGAGGGGTCTCAGCCACCTCAGGACCTTCATCAAGAATACTGAAGTCATGATCGACTTCTTTAGCTTTAAGCTTTTCTTTCACAGCTGGATCAAACATTAATCTTGAACCATAAAACATTTGTCCAGCTAGAGGTGAAATAGGTCTGACATCATCAGAATCTGTAGAAGAATCTGATTCAATCTCACCATCTTTTCCACCAGAAGTACCAACAACAGTATCCTGAATAACAAATATATTAAACATTTATGATTAGCATAAATGCTCTATCATACAAGTTCAAAATATATATAAGATTAATCTGATATATTACCTTCAGAGGTAAACCTCAGATCTGTCATGCTGTCCCTGCTCACCCTCAGGTCTTACAACCGCTGGGTCTGCAGTCTCAGCTTCCTGTATATAATTATATTTATATTTTATGATTAGTAAAATAAACTAATCAACTAAATATCTATATCATTATCATTGTATTATAATATCATACATTTATGATTAACAATTTAAAAGTCTATCAACTAACTATCGATACTATAATATAAATTATAACTGTGCAGGTGCAGCATCAATATACTGATCAATCGCTTGAAGAAGCGGATCATTGGCATCATCATTTTGCCCTAGCACCTCTTGCACTAGTTGTGCAGCAACCTGTGCATCAACCTGCTGTCCCGGTTGATCAGCCTGAATAAGAACATCTCCGAGCAGCTCCTCTGGCTCAGGTTGTAGAACCACATTAGCAGCAGGCTCGGGAATAACAGCAGCATTAGCAGAAGCATCGACATCCAGCCAACCATTATTGGCCGGAGCAATATAGTTATCATCCAAAAGATATCCAAATAAATCAGTAGCTTCCGGTTTGACATGATCAGGCCGTTTGGATGAATTGAGAAAACAAGCATTATATCCTCGCAATCCAATCTTCTCCAAATGATAATAAGGCTCCTCAAATTGCAAGTCAGGAATACGATGACTAATAATCAACATACAAAATCGAGGATAGATCAAAAACTTTGATCTAACAGCTCCGGTTATCTGACCAATAAATGAGCGAAAGATATATGAAGAAAAAACTGTATGGTTTGTTATAAACCAGGGACAGTAAACCTGATAATAGCTCAGGACTCAGCTCATCATAGCCTCCCTTCTTGTTGCCAAAAATCGTAACAAGAATATGAAATAAGAACCTCCACTGGCCAAGAACAAAGGCCTTGATAAATTGACGACCTCTTTTAGGACCAGAATATCCTATTCTGCCTAATGCACCCTCAATAAACTCAGAAGAGTAGACAGAAGGACCAGCTTCCTACTCAATGGTACCTAATCGGAGAATCTGTCAAAGATCATCAGCAGAGAATATAACAGGGTGTTGGTTAACCCTCGTACGAATGACCGGAGGGTTAGCCGCAACATCATACTGACTATTTTCCCAGAACTGATTCAGTATGTTCTGGATAATGGTGGCGACTCAGTAATGGCATATCTAATTCTCGATCGTGCCAGATAAGTCAAAATCCGCTCAAAGCGCTCAGCACCGCGCTCATTGACATCCAGGTTCACTAATATGTTGTGACCTGAAGCAAATGTTCGAGCAACCATATATGTAATCAGAAATTACACAAATGGCAATTTAGCTTTAACTAACAAACATTAGTTAATTTAAACTTCAACGTATTATGATAAAATGATCATCAAACATCTAAGTTTACTATTAACTAACAAGTTAATCTACAAAACTTAGTTGAACGATTAAGCAAGCTTAACTTTTCAATTATATTTATTAAATCATATTCCGTTCGTTAGTTATGAGAGAAAATTTGAGTAATTATACCGCCAATTAACAATCAGGACACGCGGCTCGACTACGCTATGAGTCGGAAGACTTTCGATATGAATTAACCCAAAAGTTCCAAGTTATTACACATATTTAACTTGTTAACGTAAGTTCGTAATCCTAAACGTGTATGAAAAAGTTAACTTGTAAATTATTTGTAACCTGAAGGTTCTCAAATCGAAAACAAGTTTCAAACAATGATTATGTAAACTAAATATCGAATAAATCAAACTTCCATTTCATAAATCAAGTTTAAAGATCAAAATTTTAAAATCTTATTTTCAAAATCAAGAAAAGTCAACTCGCTTCGCAGGTAGTCTATGCGAGTTGAATCTCATTTTGCAATAGTCAAAAGAAGTCAACCATTTCAACTCGTTTCGAAGAGACATTTGCAAGATGAACTCATTTCGTTTTAGTCAACCAAAGTCAATCGGTTCAACTCGCTTCGCAAGAAGCAACTGCGAGTTGCGTTTCACCTCGCAGATCTAAGCTGCGATCCGAAATCAATCATTGAATTCGCTTCTCATATCAACCTACGATCCGAATTCAAGTATTGAGTTCGCTTCGCAGGAGCGGACTGCGAAGTGAGTATGAATCTCACTTCGCAGACGCATCTGATGTAAATTTTTTTTCAACTTCAAAATGATGAACGTGCAAGTTTAAATCAAATAACTGATTTAAACATGTTCATAATTCCTTGAATATCATATCTTAATAGTTTCACGTTTTTTAATTCATTAATTAACATGTAATTCATGAAAAACGAAACTGAAACCTTCGAAAACCTAAAACAAGTGATTACGAGTTAAATACACGGTCAAAGATCACTAGATATACCTCTTAATATGCGTAATCAAAAGTTGTATAATATTCACAAAGTGAAAATTCCTTCCTCGTCTTCGAAAATCGAAAATCAAACAGAAACCGTGGTCGGTTCGCGTCGTAAATAATTCACCTCGTAGGGGTGTTTGGGTTCTCTTTGCAGAATGAATGTAAAAGTGTGGGGTGGACTCGTTTGACTTTGTCCCTTTTATACCCTAAGCTCACTTCGCAGAATCTCACATCGCAGGGATGTGGGTTCGCTTCGCAGAGTATGTGAAGTTTGACTCGTTTGACTTTTGTTCCTTTTATACTCTAATCTCAATTCGCAGGTTTGACTGGTCAACTTCGCAAGTTTTGACCACAAACGCGAATTTAGCTTTAAATATAAATTGAACTTGTATTTATTTTTACTAGTCAAACTTTTTAACTTCCCATTGCGTTTTTGTCACATTTATTCAACACGGAACAATAAAGTGCAGTTTAACTTAACTCCAAAGGATAACACAATAAGTAAACTTTATTTAATTATAATAACATAAACCTTTACTAAATAAAAATGTAAACATACTTACTAATCAAAAATTTATTCTATGCTTAAATGATTAAGAGTTTATCTGCTTAGGGACCATATTAGGAAAAATAAGCTAAACTTAATTGATTTTTAATAAGTCTAAGACGATCGTTAATATTCATACCTCATGAAATTCATATAAGCACAATAAAATCACAATTTTAACCAGTAATACACTTATATTTATAAAATTATATCTTAGTTACCTTTATTCACACGATATAACACATTATTTAAGAATAACTTTTCTTTCTTTAGAACTTATTATTCACAAAGGTGAATGTTCATTTGTCTTAGACATATCAAAACGATTACCGATATTATGATCCACATAAATAAATTATACACATATTTCTGAGCAAACCTTTTATTGTTAATGTGAACAATATCTAGTGTGTTCCACTATACAACATACTGAAGAACTCAAGCACAACTCATAACATTGTATCCTTTATTTATAAGGTAGGAGTTACTAAATGATGTCCTTTAGAAGCATATAACTTACACTTGACACTATATACTTTGTATCTTTCATATGTAAGGTAGAGGTTACTAAATGATGCTCTTTAAAAATATATAACTCACCTTTTAGTCTTTTGATACTTTGTATCTTTTTGTTTTTGTTTTAGATATCAGTGAATGAAAGTACGTGCATTTAACAATTAAGACTTGAGTCATACATGGTATAACAGTTTCACAAAAGATAAGACACATGAATTTAGAATTTCTTAACCGCTCGGAAGTCTTAGCATAATCTGCCTATCAATATATCGTATGATGAAGCTGACTAGACTAAAGTTATTCTTATCACTTATGAAGTAAGAGACCGATTATAATCAGTGGATATAGGTGTATAATAAGATAAATATAAGTCAAGTCCTAGTTAAAATAGTTATCTTAGGGTGACCTATAGGAATCTACTAACACATCGTACTTAATACTTAAGGTAATTATTCTTAAGCTTATTCTCCTAATGTACTATCATCTCCCAAGTTTTTGCAAATAAAAACTTAAATAATTTCTAAAAGAACTACTGTTGTTCTTTTATCAGAGACGATTCCCCTAAGGTAACAAGCAAATGAATGCCATACGCCCCCCTCCTTCCCTTTTTTTTTTTTTTTAATATTAAGACTTAAACTAACTTCTAACTATTACATATCCTTTGGAAGACTAGTTATTCTGGATTCCTCATTCCGTTTAGTTGAACCAATTTCTCAAAACGATTCCTGTTAAAAGCTTTTGTGTACAAGTCTACCAAGTTATCCAATGATGGAACCTTGACTAACTGAATAAGCTTCTTTTCAGCACAGTCTCTTATGAAATGATGACGAATATCAATGTGCTTTGTCTTGCTGTGCTTTACAGGATTAATGGTTATTGATATGGTAGATTCATTGTCAATCATCATCATTTGCTGTTGAATCCACAACACTTGAGAGCAGCAGCTGCCTGCAGCAACATACTCAGTTTCACATGTTGAAATTGCTACTGAGGTTTGCTTTTTGCACTGCCAAGACACTAATCTTCCTCCTAGAAACTGACATCCGCCAGTTGTGGACTTTCTATTTTGATTGCATCCCCCATAATCAGAATCAGTGTAAGCAATAAAATCCAAGTCTCCTCCAGTCGGATACCAAAGTCCCAGCTTTGGTTTCCCTCTTAGGTAACGAAAGATTCTTTTAACTGCTTGCATATGAGACTCTTTAGGAGAAGCTTGATATCTTGTGCAGATACATACTGCAAACATTATATCAGGCCTAGATGAAGTGAGATACATTAGTGACCCAATCATGGCCCTGTAAAGAGTAGAATCCACATCTTTGTCACTCGATGTATCCGGTCCAAGTCCATGATTTTCTGGAATAGGAGTATGATATATGCGTGTTTCATCCATCTTAAATCGTTCTAACAGTTCATAGGTGTACTTTTTTTTGATGAATGAACATACCATCTTCTTTTTGATCAACTTGTAATCCTAAGAAGAAATTCAACTCTCCCATAGCAGACATTTCAAATTTTTACCGCATGACTTTCTCAAATTCTTGACACATCTTTTCGTCAGAGCACCCAAAAATGATGTCATCAACATATACCCAAAAATGATGTCATCAACATATACTTGAACCTCTTGTAAATCCATTCTCAAAGTGTCTCATACCATGCCCTGGGTGCCTGATGTAATCCATATAGAGCCTTATTCAACTGATATACTCTATATGGATAATCTGGATCAACAAACCCTGGTGGTTGAGAGACATACACCAATTCTTGTACTTTGCCATACAAAAAGGCACTCTTAACATCCAACTGATACACTTTAATTTCTTTGTAAGTTGCAAATGATAAGAATACTCTTATTCCTTCAAGCCTAGCTACAGGTGCAAACACTTGGTTATAATTTATTCCTTCTTTCTTGATTGAATCCCTGAACCACTAAACGAGCTTTATTGCTAGTAACAATTCCCCGATCGTCTCTTTTGCACTTAAAGACCCATTTAGTTCCAATAGGATACTCACCAGAAGGTAAGTCAACCAGTTCCCAAACATTCAGCTTTTTAAACTGAGTCAATTCTTCTTGCATAGCTTCTACCCATGAATTTTCTTTCAATGCTAGTTGAACATTTTTAGGTTCAACCTGTGAGATAAAGCATGCATAAAGACATTTATTGGTGATCCCAGTTTCTTTAATTGACACGTATAAGCTGGTGTAATCAGAAGCACTAGCTTTAGCTTGACTCCTCGTTAACATTGGAATATTTTGATCACCAATGATATTTTCCATAGGATGATTCTTACTTGTTCTAGTCACAGTTACTGGTTCAACAAGTATCTCATCATCTAAATTGGTGCCAATCTCTTCCAATGGTGGCATATCCTCATCAGTACTGTACATCTCATCAGAAGTTATTCTTTCTCTTAATTCCCTTGTAGGGGTAAAGATATTATCTAATACCCTTTGAGTAACTTTCGATAACTTGTCTTGCTCTTGAGGTTTATCCACAGATGGCTCTTTTGAAGCACTAGCAGAGGGATTATTTGCAGACGTCCCATATGAAGAAGCATTCGATATATGTGTAGGGCCAGTATCCCCATCACCATACAATAAATGTTCCGGGATATCTGAATTAACCACATAGTCACTTATAGGGACTTTAAATGGCTTAAACAGATATGAATAATCGAATTGCCAATCTAATCCCTTGTGTTTGTCATGAGTATGACTGGTAACTTCAATGTTGAAGACAGTTTCCACACGTCCAGTGACTTTATTGAAAACCTTCTTGTTTGGTGAATTAGGAATATAACCTAGGAAATATCCTTCGTCAGCCTTTTCCCCAAACATAGGTTGATTGCTAGTCTTCAAAAGGGTGCATGATACACAAAAGGGCTCAAATCCCTTCAAATTAGGTTTCTTTTTGTTTAGAAGTTCATAACAAGTCTTGTTATGCTTCTTAACAGTTAGTACCCTATTCAAAACATGACATGTTGTATTCACTGCTTCTGCCCAAAAGATGGTCGGAAGCCCTGAATCAGCAAGCATGGTTCTTGTTGCCTCAATAAGAGTTCTATTCTTCCTTTCAACAACACCATTTTGCTGTGGTTCATATGGTGCACTGAATTGATGTTGAATTCCTTTACTTAAGCAATAAACTTTCAACGTAGAATTTTTGAACTCTCTACCATTATCACTACGAATTCTCTTAACTCTCATGTTATAGACATTCTCTACTAAATCTAAGAACTCCATAAGCATTCCTGGAGTTTCATCCTTAGATTTCAAAAAGAATACCCATGAGAATCTAGAGAAATCATCTTTAACAACCAGACAATACCATTTGCCACCAATGCTTCTCTTGCTTATTGGGCCAAAGAGATCCATATGTAGCAATTCAAATGGCGAGGATATTGTGTTTTCTGTTTTAGACTTGTGTGGTTTCTTATATTGTTTTCCTTTCAAACAGGAAACACACCTATCTTCAAACTCAAAACGTTTCTGTGGCACACCCAGAACTAAACCATTTTTGTTTATGTGATTCATTTTTTGAAAGTTCAAATGTGCCATTCTCCTATGCCATAGAATAGAATCAGCTTCTGAAGCCTTGGATAATAAACATGTAGACTCCATTGAAGTATTTGGAGCACCCATGTTAATAGCATAGATGTCCTCTTCCTTGGTGCCCTCATTAATATCCAATCTTCGGGAATAACAAATCCCGGCTTCAGGACTAAGGCTTCCTTTTCATTAAAATGAACTTGATGACCTTTATCGCAGACTTGGGAAACACTCACCAAGTTGTGAGTTAGTTCTTCAACATAATTCACATCTTCAAGAGTCAAAGTTCCATTTGAAACTTTTCCTTTTCACATAATCACTCCTCCTTTATCACCAGCGAAATTCACTCGCTGTTTCAAACCACCTTTGAAGTCTTTCAGTAGACTTCTTTCTCCTGTCATGTGTCTTGAGCATCCAGTGTCTACATACCACCAGCTGTCTTTGTTCACAGTTTGCCCCTGCACATGACACGTTGTACACAGTTAGTTTTCAAGAGGGACCTAAGCCATTATGGTCTTGGGTTGTCCCTTATCATCCACAATCTGAACTTCCTTAAAGTAACCATAACTATTCCCATTGGGAGTCTTGGTGACTTTTATTGGAGGTTGAGGTTGTTGATGATTTATAGTCTTATGCCTGTGAGGAGAGTGAGTAGAAAACCTCCTAGGCATTTGACTATGTTGTAGTGCACGAGAAGTAGAACCACTTTCATACTGACTATGGTTTCTACTTGGGGTTCTAAACCTCGAGGGTGTCTTATCTCTGGATTTAATGACATAATTATCACTTTGAGAAAAAGGTCTCTTAGGTTTAGGTGGAGAGACACTACTAGTATTGTCTCTTTTCAACATGTTCACAGGTTTGCTTCCCAAACCAGGTTTAGCACTAGACCTGTCTACAGGTTTTGGTTTCTCGTTATTCACTGGCTTATGAATAGCTTCCAACTTCTTATTAGGACAACAAGAAGCCACATGCCCCTTTTGATGGCATTTAAAGCAAGACATCTGCCTTCGTGACTTAGCGTCTTTTGCCTTAATTTCAATCTGAGTTTTAGATATTAAAGGTGTATCATTTTGTTCTTTAATAACCTTATCATCTACTTTGGCAACATTCAGCATCCCACCCGATACAAGTTGTACATTGGTGAAACCTGATATCTTGCCAATTTTAGATGATTGTTCTTTAAGAACATCCTTCTGTATCTTAGAAACTTCCGATTCTTCGGGTACTTTAACATCAGAATTAGCAGTTGCATCAATCATCTCTAGGTCAACATTAGTAGTAGTGTAATTAGCATTAAAAGGCGGAGGTACATCACTATAGCCTAAGCCAGTGTTGTCCTTTACACTACGTTGAGCGTCAATTATATTGTCCATAGTTAAAGAAGATGTTCTATAACTCTCAAACTTACGATTAAGCTCAACTAACTTGACCTTAGATTCAGCTAATTCTTTGTCCTTGTCAGCTATTCCTTGATTTAAGTCCTTTAGGTTTAAATAAAGACCATTTATTGTCACAGATTGTTCATTTATAGTATTCCTAAGTACAGTCTTATCAGACATATAGGCCTTAATCTATTTCTTAAGGTCTAGCTTGTCCTCACTTAACCTACGTACATCAATTTTGGCCAATTCTAGTTCAGATGTTAAAGCCTTATGTGTTTCAGCAAAGACATTAACCTGGGCTTGTAAACTAGTCATTAATTGACATACATCTATAAGTGTAGGAACATCAAGACATACCCGTGTCTTCTCAGTTTGGAGTTCAGCCCTTTGTGCAACAAAGTCTTCTGGACATAGATCTTCAGTTGATCCCAAGTCCAACACATCATCTTCAGCTGCCAGCATCTTCAAATCAGGAATCTTCATTTGATAATCCCCAGTAGTAGGCATATAAGATGGTGTCTCATCAGTCTGAACTGGATCTTCAATTTCAGCCATAAGAGCTTCTTCAGTCAATGCTCTCCAGTCATAAGAACCATCCAGTTGTTGAACAACTAAGGATTTAGAATACAAAGTAGCACTTGATTTTTCTGGATTTGCTGATTTCTCAGTTTTTGGTCTTTGACAATCCCTAGCAAAATGTCCATAACCTTGACAGTTAAAACATTTCATTTTGGATTTATCAAACCCAAACTTAATTTCCCACCAGCTTTCTTCCAGTATGCTTTAAGAAATTTTTAACTCTCCTTGACACCATAGCAAGTTACCACTGGAGATCCATTTCTTCTAAGTCATCTGGGTCTACCTGATCATAACCCTCATCAAAAGTAGCTGGATCATTGATCTTACCCTGGATGTAGTTTTCGTATGAAGCAACAAATGAAGCAAGAACTTAAAGTTGTTGTTCTACGGATTTCACACTCATGGGCATTTTGTGATGCTCTTGAGTTGACTTCCCAGTTGTTTTACCTTTTGCTTCACCTCCAGATGAGCTTATAAAGCATAAATCTTCAGATATTATTTCACCAGTTTCTCCAGTATCACCAACTAGTAAAGCAGTTGTCGAACTGGACGAACTATTAGAGATAGTAGATTTTCCATGATAAAGCCCAGGATCCTGTACCTGATCAGAATCAGTATCTCTTGATTTCTTTGTGAAATCATATCCGCGGAGCTTATCAATTGCCTGCTCCAATGACATAGCTGCATAACGCTCATCGTTATCCTTGAGCATAACTCCATACATTTCCCATTTCGAAGGAAGACCCTCAATAAACTTGTCAGTCTTCTCCGTATTAGAATAGGTAATGCCGTGGTCATCTAGCTCACTTAACAGATGGTAATATCTGGTGGTATATGCATCAAGATCTTCACCTTTCATAGCTTTGAAGACTATGAATTATTTCTTTAACAGATTACACCTACTGCCTTAACTTGAGGACTTCCATCACACCTTTTCTCTAGAGCTTCCCATAGCTCTTTAGCAGTATGAAAAGACTTCAACTGATGGTTGATTTCTTTTGGAAGACTCATTTTAATTGATGAGTGAGCTTTATTTTCAATTTGATAATCTTTCTTTTCTTCATCACTCATTTGAGTATAGGTAAGTGCCACAGTTTTACTACCAACATTAGTAGAAGGTGCAGTATATCCGTTCTTGAAGCACATCCAAATAGACAAATCATGGAACCGACAGTGTGATTCAAACCTGTCTTTCCATCCATAGTAGTCTTCAAGTCGGAGCAATTTAGGTGGAACATTAGATTTTCCAACCTCATGTTCCATCTCAATCATCTTACTTGTGTCAGACATTTTTGCAAATTCCAGAGATTAAAAAATAAACAGAAAGTTCAGTTCGCAGGAACTCAACTCGCAGAACCAACTCAGTTCGCAGACCAGAACTCAGTTCGCAGATCAAACTCAGTTCGCAGACCAGAACTCAGTTCGCAGATCAAACTCAGTTCGCAGATTGAACTCAGTTCGCAGATCAACTCAGTTCGCTGGACAGACTCAGTTCGCAGATCAACTCAATTCGCTGGACAGACTCAGTTCGCGGAATCTCAGTTCGCAAACTCAGTTCGCAGAATCGGCTGAAAACCCTAAAAACGAAAATTTTAGGTTTTTGAACATCTAAACCCTAAGACTTCGAACGTAAACAAACCTAAAGGCTTCCAGAGACTGATTTTGATCGTTTTTACGTAACAAATCACGTACTAACAACCTCAAATCAACCGTTATATCCGAATAACCTCGAACCTACCCGTATCTAGCCGTAGGCTCTGATACCAATTGTAAGTCCGTATGTATTAGGATCGATAACGAGGTTATCTTTAGGTATTAAGGTGTGAAATCCCTTAATACTAAGTTTACGGATCATAAACGGTTTATTTCACAAGTATTAGTGAAATCAGTTACTATTTAGCTTTGTACTGATTAAAACCAATGTTTATCTATCAATACCTAGCTCTTAGTATGCTTAGAATATCTCTGGAAACACAGAAATTTTGTATGGGTATTATGGCAAAAGTTAATTAGGTTTCAAACCTAATTTGTTTAAATACTCGTCTCGGTTCGGAGGTTTTGAGTTCTGCGGACCGACTCGGTTCGCATCCTAGCTTGGCCCAGTGAGTCCAGTCGGCTCGCTTCGCAACCTTGCCCTGCGAACCCAACTCAGTTCGCATCGCAAGTCTTTAGTCAAACATGGTCAACATTTTTCAGCATTTAACATATAACTCTAAAATGTTTACCAACCAATATTTTCATTACAATACAAAACCAATTTCCAAACTTGATTACAATAATCTCTAGTACTATTACAAGCTAGATCTGTTGTCACAATAACATGTCCCAACAACATGTGCTAGCAACTTTACCACCTTTTTCTAACATGTTCCCCTAGTTGCTAAAGTGCACCGGATTTCATCTATAAATAGGAACCCCCATGGTTCATTTGAAGACACACCATACACCATTCCTATCACAACTTTCTAGCTTATTTTTCTCACTCTAGAAATAAGCTCCAACTTTCCCACTCTAGATTAGTTTTAACTAGTATTTAAACTAGTTTAGAAGTTTAATTAGGAATAGAAGGAAAGTGCAGAACGCATTGTAATCTTCAGTGTACGCTCGGAATTGTGTCAATTGATTCAAGTCTATTCTCTCTCGCATTTAATCTTGGTTCTTTCTATCCTTATCTATCTTATTAAATTACGTTTATATTGATTATGCTAGATTTAGTTATTGCCATGATTATAGAGTAGTATACTTGTTGTGTTTCCTTGCGATGTAGTTAGTAAATTATGGGATGATTTATAATTAAATATTAAAAATCGGTTATATTGCTTTGATAATCTTATTTCATGTTCTTGTTTGATTATTACCGTAGGATCATCATAGTGGTAAAATATAAATGGTCTTAATTATCATCAAGTAATATGACGGCCTCTATTCGACTGTTACTCGATATAGTACTGGAAACACTTCAAGGTGGAGTACAAATGTATGGAAGTCGAGTAACGACCGAAGGTAGTCATATTACGAAACAGTACAATATTACGAAGTAATATGATGACCCCTATTCGACTGTTATTCGATATATGCTGGAACACTTCAAAGTGGAGTACAAATGTATGGAAGTATGGAAGTCGAGTAACGACCGAAGGTAGTTATACTATGGACTAATATATAAAATAAGAAACCTAGTTTAATCAACCTTTTTAAATAGACTTTTAAAATTCAAATTAATCTAATCTCCTTTCCACCAATAAACGTGATTACAATACCTTTTTAACGACGTCCAATTGAAAGGTAGTCAGTCATCTGTGTCAATATAATTGTCAAAGGTATGGCCAAGGTTTGAAGCGGCGGAACCATTTTAAGTGAGGAACGTTGTGGGTAGTTATTGGATTTATTGGGTAGTCTTAAGCAAGGGCTGATTTAAAGTCATAAATGAACTTTTTAAATATACGAATCTGTTAGGATGACGAGGAATCGTTATATGATTCAGTTTTGTCTAGTACCTTTAGATTTTGTTTCCGTTCATATGAAAGTATTATTAAACCATAATTAAGATTTTGCTTATTATTCTAAATACTTTGTAATGTTACCATAACCTAGCTCCCGGTGTGACATGCTAATGGAACTTTAATTAGTAGGGAATCTAGTGTTTATATTACAAGTATCCAAGAGTAACAATTAAGAAATATCTTTTAAGACAGTTTCTCCAAACATCATCCCATAACTTAATTAACGAAGTCTCAACAAACACTATCTTTATCTTATTTGCTTTATCATTTATTCTAATTTCAATTTTATTTATTTACTTGCCTAAGTTAGTTAATATAAAAACCAAAACTCACCGACTATTTTATAAACCCTTCACTAGTTTGAAAACCCTCATCTTCCACGCCTTAGTTTCAATTCAGTCGGTTTGAAGAACGACTCTAGGTCATACCTATCACTTGCTCACCCATAAGATTAGCATTGTTAGGGAAAACTTAGTCCCCACAATTACAAATTTAAAACACCCACTGATCGCCGTCGCCAGTAGCCGATGCAACGACAAGGGTAAAATCCTTACCGATCGCTGGTGATGCATCAAGTTTTTGGCGCCGCTGGCAGGGAACCAACTGTACGATCCATAGGTGTCAAGATGAACTTACTCGCTAGTGAACCTTTAGGATTAATTGTTTTCCTTAGACCCCTAAGTCTTTCTTTATTTTTCCTTCCTTTTACCACTTTTACAAATTATGTTATCCCTATCCACTCAACTAGTCAACCACCTGCCAATGAGACTGATGGCACCCGAAGCGTCGGTGTCGTTGATGTTAACTAATCGGGTGCCAACAGGGGTTTTAAAATCTATAAATAGCGGGGCTTAAAATTTATACACTACCTACTCTGGTTCGTAAGCGGTAAGTATAACCTAAGATCGTTCTATGAATCGAAACGTGTAGGTGATTAAAGTTGGTGCTTTCGGTAGGGTAGTATTTAGGATAGAACTAAGTAGGTAGGTTTGGGGTTTTTAAACTAAAGACAATTAATTAAAGTGCAGGAAATTAAAATACAGGAAAGCAGATAAAGATAAATATGTGATTGCTGAGATTTCGATAATTAATGTTTCGGGATGACAGACTAAATAGGGACAAAACTCAATATAATAAGTAAACTATTAGGTGTAAACTCTAGAACCCTACCAATTAAATTTCCCATTGGCATGTCACTAGGAACTAGGTTATCATGATTCTGATCGGAGCAATACGCCAACTTCCAATGCCTATCTGGTTAAGAGATAAGCAACCTATTTTAGTTTTATACCGAGGTGCATGAATCAGTGGCGTATCATCTCATAGGTCCGACCATTCTTAACCCCTAAGATAGTTTACTGTTCTATTAGCATGCAGATTAATAACTTTGTATGTTTAGACCACCGATTTTATGAGACCTAGAGGTTTAAGTTTCCTAAGTCACTTGGACTTTTACTTTCATTCCTAAGTCTTATTTATAATTTATTAGATTCCGGTTTCTTCGACTTATGACTTAAATCTCTCATTTTCACACAGTTATACATCCCTGGATTATTCGCAGTTTGTTAAAAACGTGTTTCATATTGATATCACGTAAAAAGTCATGTTTTTACTACCGATATCTCTCTCATTCTGGAATGATTCTTGGCATTTTAAACTTAGAAACAGTACAAATCAGTGATATTATGCCAAGATGGTCAAAACAAGGTTGCACGATAAAAATCAAGCAAAACGGATGAAAAATGAAGATTCCAGGCACGTTTGAATATTCAAGGCATCAAAACAAGATTTCAAGACAAAATTGCCCATCATCAACATCCATCTCATCCAAGATGTTCGTTTTCAAATTACGAATCCAACATAAGAAGAATCAACAAAAACGGACGAAGAATGAAGATTCTACGTACGCCGGAAGAACCAAAAGATTCGTACAAGACATCCAAAGATTGGAGACATATTTTATGGATATCTTTACATTAAAGTCTTCGTCTTTGAAGAAATCCAACGCAAAAAGAATCAACGCAAACGGAAGCATAACGAAGAAGATACGCTCGAATTAAGCAACACAGCGAAAGATGACGGACCGGGACGGGTGGCAGCCAGCCGTCGCCGGCCCCCACCAGGCAGCCACCGTCCACCTGGTGGGCGGCGCCGGCCACCTGCCCCCATCTCGTTTCCACTTTTCTGTCCTTGCGTGTACCCGGGGCGCCACCTTTCCATGCTTTTTCGTACCCGGTGCGCCACCTTTCGCTACTTTTTCGTACCCGGTGCACCACCTTTCACCCTTTTTCTAATGTGTGCCATTGAATGCTAACATGAGCCACATTTCATCTATAAATAGCAGCCCTTAGGCTTCATTTCAACACACACCTTTGATATCTTTCTTATTTCTTTCTAGCTTTTATTTTCTTTTTCTCTCTACTTTCTCTCTAAGCTAATTTAATTAATTTAGTGAGAGATAAGTAGGAGATTAATTATGTAGTAGTTAGTAGTAGCTAGCTTAGCAATGTAACACTTTGGAATATTCAGAAGTAATATAAGCATCGTTTTGCTCGCAATAATTACGGGTAATATCTATCCTTTCTTTTATTAATTATTTGTAATGTTCTAGTTTGATGTTTATGATTTATTAATATTAGAAATGTCTATTGCTATGATATGCGAGTAGTTGCTTATATATTTGCCATGATTTAGATAGTTATAAGGGGATGATATTAAATACTGTAAAGTAATATGATGGCCCCTATTCGACTGTTCGCGGATATAGTGATGGAAACGCTTTATGCGGAGTACAAACGTATGGAAGTCTGGGACGACCGAAGGTAGTTATATTACGGATCAATATTATAAATGTGCTAAATGAATTTCTGTTTATAGTTTAATTATAATATTATGAACGAATGATGACATGTTTGGCCAACCGCTTATGACCAGACTACCCCAACTTATTCCGGTAGGGTGAAACCTGTTTATGCGACTATTTAGTCAATAAACCATGCCATGATACGGATGTCTCCGACGACCGAGATTGGGGAATAGGATTCGAGGGTAGTCGTTGGCCGATGTGTTCAGTACATTTGGGAGAACTTCCGGTGTATTGTAATTGTTTGTGTTTACTATCCATGTGACATATCTTTTATCTGATTGCGGACAACTCTACGTTAGTTAGTTGATAGAATCGTAAAAACAACTCATTCCAACATAGTTTAAATTTATAAAGAGAAACTTATTTGAATGGGAATTATTATGCTTTATTATTGTTTAAATATATGACACCAGACCTAATTTATGGAGTACCCTTTTCAGTTATCCACGTGACTACAACTTAGATATTTGGGACTCATGAACCTTAATTATGGAAAGTAGTTATCTGTACCGATGCCATGCAATAAGTAAAACACGGTGAAACCACTCTTTGTATATATTAGGTTTACATTTCTACACTGCTTTACATTTAGTTAGTTTAGAGTGTCACTTTCACTGTCAATTACTCTTGACCGCATGTTGGATGTAAGAAGTTGTGGAACTACCATGTAAAGTACACTGTTTGATTATCGAAAGGCTTGGTCTACATATGAAACACGTTTTAACAAACTGCGAATAATCCAGGGATATATAACTGTTTAAAAAGGAGAGGTCAAACTTATAAATCAAAGTAACTAGAGTTTAAGAATGGTATTAACAAGATCTAGGAAAGTAAAGTACAAGTGACCAGGATACATCAACCTCCTAGATCTTACATATTTGATTCTTTAAACATAACAAGTTAATAATTAGTTACACAATTAGAAGAACGAGAGATAAGCTTAGGTGTTAAGAACGGTCGGACCTATGAGATGATATGCTACTTTATTCATGTACCTCGGTGTCTTACCAATATAGGTTGCTTATCTTTCAGCTAGTTAAGTATTGGAAGTCTAGCGTATTGCTCCGATCAGAATCATGATAACCTAGCTCCTAGTGACATGCCAACGGGAAATTAGTTGGTAGGGTTCTAGTGTTTACACAAAGTTCTGTCAATCTATTAATCTGAAAGTGTCCCCATCATAAACACCTTACCAAAATTATATCAAGTCATGGTAAACCATGTCTTCCTTATCCTTAGTTGTTCCTTATATGCTAGCTAGCTCATTTTAGGTTCATTGCTTTAGTAGTTTAAATTAGATAAAAACCCAAACAAATCCAACCATCTGAACCCAATCTTAAAGACTGAATTATCCAAACAAGCTCTATTTCAAATTCGACCGTCTGGAGACGACCCTGATCATCCTTACCACATACTAGTATTAGGTACTTGTACCCAGTACCGGTAGGTAGTTCGGAGGTTTAGGCCCCGAGCAAAATAAATTTTAAAACACCCTGATCGCCCCCTCAGTCGTTACAACAACACCAACGATACTGACGGCTGGGGTAACATCAAGTTTTTGGCGCCGCTGCCGGGGACGGTAGTACGATTTGGAGCCTCTTTAGATAAGTTAGTTTTTAAGAGATCCTTTTGACTGGGAATCACCATCCTTATCAGAAGTTACTTTTTTCATGTAGTTTAGTGTAGTTAGGATTACCTTAGTATTAGTTTAGATTAAGTTCCATTCATACCCCCGACTTTAATTCTGAAACCTTCTCCTTATGCCGTCTTTTCTGATCCCATGGGAAATGTTAACTCAAGGACAACAATTAGATCAAATAAAAAGTCTTATTAATTCAATTAAAAATAGATGTAGGATGTGCAGTAATACCCACTTAGATGGAGAATGCCAAAGCCAAAGTATTATGTTTTCGGATAACGTAGAGTACTTAGATCCTCAAACACAATATCAATATGATCCCAATGCTGTCCAACCACATCCATACCAACCTTTTTATCCCCAACCATTTGAAATCTATCCACACTCACCTTACCCTGTAAGTGAACCATAACCTTACAAGCTTCCTAACTTGAGAGATACGCCCTTAGCCTGTCTCAGCAGTAATGCTGCTTTCTCACCTACTTCCGACCCACTTGAAGAAATGATTAAAGAACAAGAAGACATACTTAGGAGTTTTACTTATAATGTGTCTAAAATCTTTACTAAACTATCAATACACGCCCAAGAGAGTAGTGAGGAGAGTAGGAATCAAGCTAGAGCCAACTCTAGGATACGGAAAGTTGAGAGACACACACACTCCACATCTATTACACCCGACATAGACTTACATTCTCATAAGTTCGGTCGCAATATCCATTTAACTCCCACACCAACCCAATCTTCTAAACCTTCAATTTCACCTATTTCTAACCTATCAACGTCAAAGACGGAGGGTTTATTCTAGAAGAACTTTCCGAACCACCGCAACTCAAAACTTCCGGCCGGAGTGACAAGGATGATGAAGTAGACGAAGAGATCGAGATGGAAAGCCCAAATTTGGAGATTTACATAGGAGACTCAGCTTCACATGGACTGGAGGAATACATACCGACTCTGAGTAGTGAACTCATTCAAACTAATATGGTTGAACACGTCCCACAACCAGTTGTGGTTGACTGTATCCTAAAAATCCCTTTGATTGATTCACTTCCTGATCTAATTGACTTTACTAGTGCCTTAGTAGAGATAGACACCCAAGTATTTGATGATAATGTTGCTATGAGATTGGAGACACTAATGAGAATTGTCCCATCTCCATGCCCAGAGTACAACTTTCTCATCGAACCAAAGAATTTAGGAAGCAAGGTGGGTTTTACGTCAAGAGCACCTTACAAACCATCTCCCCATTACATAATGACGTACACGTCGTGGAGTGACGAGGACCTCTTTGACCAACCCGAACAACCTAAAAATCAAGAGGTAGAAAAAGTCAAGAGCTTTGTTTTACCTCAAGTAAAACAAAGCACTCACTTTATCATGCCTCTTCCATTGATTGGACATACCTTGACCATAATCTGCTTTAATCCATTAGGTATGTACCAATACTTCCGCTTATGTCTACTGATGGATGCAAAGGAGCCCCCTAGATTTCTCACGAAATAGGTTTGGAGTCAAGCTAGTGACTCGAACAAAAACAAGCACTTCTCGGGAGGCAACCCGTGTCTAACATAGGATTATCAGTAGTAGTTAAAGTAGTTTAAGTAGTGAACTAACCCAATAAGTAGAAATGAAACCCTAAAATGAATGTTCCAAGTTTTCTATCTTTATGAACAAAAATGGATGGTTTGCGAAATTACTTCGTTAAAAGTCAAATATTTGTCAAAACTTAATACTTCCTACTCCCGGTCATTTAGAATTTATTGCAACATCTATTTTCACCATTTTCTAAAGTTCTTGTTATCCCTTTCACTCACAAAAATGGAAACCTACTAGGAGTTAGGAGCCTTAGTCATTCTAAACACCCGCTGACATGTTTCGAGCATTTGAGGTACTTACATATATTATTGTGAACATACATAAGATATTAATGCTTAATCCGATTGGTATGTCAATATGTGTATTATGCTCAAACCCGTTTAAAAATATGTGCTTTGGATATCTTTATACTTGGCTACCTGATTCAACTGATAATACTGGTATTTCCATGTCTGCTATTTGTGTTGCGGTGAAATTATAGGTAACTAACACTTTTTGTGTGAGATTAAACTCAAAGTCGTACACTTTGTTTGTTTCATCTACAAAGCACTCACTTTGATAGGTTCTTCGCAAACCAGTGAGTCTATGATTTGGAGAATAATCACTTGTTTGTTAGATCATGTTTATTTGATCTACTTGTAACAAACAGGGACTGAAGCCTATGGATAAAGAATCTTTAAGGATAATGGAAAGATGACAAGAGGAGCTTACAATTCATTGAGTATGGGAATCTTTGGAGCATTGCTTTGCAGGGGACAAGAGATGACACTTCTGGATACGAAGATGATTTCTAGTTGTCTATGACTAGTTCATCAAGTTGATCAGCTCAATACTCACCATATGTGCCCACAAATTCCAAGTCCTATAGCTAAACCTTGCCACATAATGGAACCCTAAACCATCATCAACATATCCACCCACATTCACCCATCCATCCACCCCTTCACACATACAACCATCACCCTCAGGGACTATTCATACAAAGGAATAGATACGGGAACAATTTGGAAACTGGAGATATCATTCGATAAAAGAACAACATCAGATTCATTACATCAGTTGTCAGCAAAAGATCTCGGGTAATAAAGATTCATGGTCATTGGATTCAACACTTTCAGATCATTAGGAGCAGTTGAGTTACAACAGCGGCTCTTGAAGATTAGGATCTTTGTCCATTAATCTCTATCCAATATTTGGTGTTTATTGGTTAATTATGCTTGTGTCAGAAGGGCGACATCACTTCATTTTCTGCAATCTATCCTTTAGCTCTTAGTTATTTTCGTGAGGAAACTGGTTGAGTGATTGAAGAAAGGTTATACTGCTGGAGCTCAAGTTCAATACATGAAGACCGATGCCAACCAAGTTCATAATCAATTGGAGATGACACAGTCAACCACTCAGATCCTCAGCTCACAGTCGTATAGACGATAAGGGAATTCTGCGGTCCTTTCTCTAGTTTATTTATCCATTTTTGCAAGATTATATCGACCTATATCCCATTCCAAACACTAAGTGTGGGATCTTTGGACTCCACAAAATACTAAGAGATATTTTCCATAATTAGTAGAAACTCTAAGTGTGGGATACTTCGACAATAGGTACTCAATGCATAGATTCGAACATTAGGGACAATGTTCCTCTAAGTGTGGGATATACGGTCTGCAACTGCAAGTTTAACCTCTTGTCCGTAAGTCAAACAATATTTTCATTAAAAGGCTAAAAATAGAGAAATTTTCAAAAAATTTGGGATTCAAATAGAACCTCTATTTTCCAAAAATGTAAATTACAACAAGAAATGAGTTTTAACAAAGAAACAAAACTGTTTACTTAGAATAAGATACGGACGAAAAGTGCAACACATGGCTAGGCATTGACCAAAACATTCGATTCATGAGGTTTGAGCCTGTGACTAGCATTCATCATTTAAAATGCTTCACTTTTCGTTTCATGTGTGTGCCGATGTATGCATTTGAATTAGAACTTGCTCTTGCAATACATTTCGAGATCACACCAATGAGTGCGATACTTGGAATAGGTGCAATCTATCTTGATAACTTCTAAGGAATCTCAACACCCTCTCACCACCAAACATCCACTCACTCAACATCCACTTCGCACCCAATCAAAACCTCCTTTTATTCATTCCGAACCCACAGAAGTAACATCTTCCAAAAATTTTCAAAGACACTCTCGATTTCCCAAGACGTTTGCAAGAAAAGCCATCACAACCCAATACCATAAGAAATCTTTCGGGCCATAAAATATATATATCCATCGGTGAGGTCGGCATGATAAAAAGAAAAGAAAAATAGAAAAGGAAGAAAACAAGAACCATATATGCCGGCACTACCAAGAAAAGGTCCAGAAGAGGAAATTAAAAATTCCAAAAAGGGTTACGTTACCAAGTCTTTTCAAAATCTGAGAAATTTCAAAAGAGAATCTCTCAAGAAAAGCACCCCAGTTTCGAGAAAATACAAGGAAAACCCATCACACCCCTCATCACACACCTTCTTCAAAACCAAACACTCGATTCCTTTCTAAGATGTCTTGAAAGATTACTACCGTTCTCATCAAAAGTGATGGATATTTGATTCTTGATCAAGCCTATGACGAGAATGTTGCATGACTGGCTATCTGAGTGATTGACACTAGCAAGTAGGGAACCCTAAACACCTGAGTGATTTGAGTGACCCACTGTGAGGATTGCCTAGTCATGATGGTCATCTAAACTGCTCGAAGAAGGTATCAAATTCTATAAACCCTTAGTTTCCCGTAAGAATCTTTCATAACTGTAACTTTATACTCTTTAGAAATAGTCTTTCTAAAAATAAGTGCAATTAGAATCATTCCAAAAGCCTTTCATGAATTAGTTTGCTTGAGGACAAGCAAAGTTCTAAGTGTTGGATACTTGATATTGCGTAAAAAGTCATGTTTTTACTACCGATATCTCTCTCATTATGGAACGATTCTTGGCATTTTAAACATAGAAACAGTGCAAATCAGTGATATTATGCCAAGATGGTCAAAACAAGGTTGCACGATAAAAATCAACCAAAACGGATGAAAAACGAAGATTCCACGCACGTTTGAAGATTCAAGGCATCAAAACAAGATTTCAAGACAAAAGTGCCCATCATCAACATCCATCTCATCCAAGATCTTTGTTTACAAATTATGAATCCAACAGAAGAAGAATCAACAAAAACGGACGAAGAATGAAGATTCTACGTACGCCGGAAGAACCAAAAGATTCGTACGAGACATCCAAAGATGGGAGACATATTTTAGGGATATCTTTACATCAAAGTCTTCATTTTTGAATTACGAATCCAACGCAAAAATAATCAACGAAAACGGACGCATAACGAAGAAGATACGCTCGAATTAAGCAATGCAGCGAAAGATGACGGACCGGGACGGGTGGCAGCCAGCCGCCGCCGGCCACCTGGTGGGCGGTGCCGGCCACCTGCCCCCCATCTCGTTCCCACTTTTCTATCCTTGCGTGTACCCGGGGCACCACCTTTCCATGTTTTTTCGTACCCGGTGCGCCACCTTTCGCTACTTTTTCGTACCCGGTGCACCACCTTTCACCCTTTTTCTAATGTGTGCCATGGAATGCTAACATGAGCCACATTTCATCTATAAATAGTAGCCCTTAGGCTTCATTTCAACACACCTTCCACACCTTTGATATCTTTCTTATTTCTTTCTAGCTTTTATTTTCTTTTTCTCTCTACTTTCTCTCTAAGCTAATTTAATTAATTTACTGAGAGATAAGTAGGAGATTAATTATTTAGTAGTTAGTAGTAGCTAGCTTAGCAATGTAATGCTTTGGAATATTCGGAAGTAATATAAGCATCGTGTTGCTCGCAATAATTAATATCTATCCTTTCTTTTATTAATTATTTGTAATGTTCTTGTTTGATGTTTATGATTTATTAATATTAGAAATGTCTATTGCCATGATATGCGAGTAATTGCTTATATGTTTGCCATGATTTATATAGTTATAAGGGGATGATATTAAATATTGTAAAGTAATATGACGGCCCCTATTCGACTGTTCCCGGATATAGTGCTAGAAACGCTTTATGCGGTGTACAAACGTATGGAAGTCTGGGACGATCGAAGGTAGTTATATTACGGATCAATATTATAATTGTGCTAAATGAATTTATGTTTATAGTTTCATTATAATATTATGAACGAATGATGGTATGTTTGGCCAACCGCTTATAACCAGACTGCCCCAACTTATTCCGGTAGGGTAAAACCTGTATATACAACTATTTATTCAATAAACCATGTCATGATACGGACGTCTCTGACGACCGAGATTGGGGAATAGGATTCCAGGGTAGTCATTGGCCGATGTGTTCAGTACAATTGGGAGAACTTCCAGTGTATTGTAATTGTTTGTGCTTACTATCCATGTGACATATCTTCTATCTGATTGCGGACAACTCTACGTTAGTTAATTGATAGGATCATAAAAATAACTCATTCCAACATAGTTTAAATTTATTAAGAGAAACTTATTTAAATTGGAATTATTATGCTTTATTATTATTAAAATATATGACACCAGACCTAATTTATGGAGTAACCTTTCCAGTTATCCACGTGACTACAACTTAGATATTAGGGACTCATGAACCTTAATTGTGGTAAGTAGTTATCTGTGCCCATGACATGCAATAAGTAAAACACGGTGATACCACTCGTTGTATATATTAGGTTTACATTTCTACACTGCTTTACATTTAGTTAGTTTAGAGTGTCACTTTCACTGTCAATTACTCTTGACCGCATGTTGGATGTAAGAAGTTGTGGAACTACCATGTAAAGTACACTGTCTGAATACTGAAAGGCATGGTCTGCATATGAAACACGTTTTAACAAACTGCGAATAATCCAGGGATGTATAACTGTTTGAAAAGGAGAGGTCTAAGTCATAAATCAAAGTAACTAGAGTTTAAGAATAGTATTAACAAGATCTAGGAAAGTAAAGTAGAAGTGACCTAGGATACATCAACCTCCTAGATCTTACATATTTGATTCTTTAAACATAACAAGTTAATAATTAGTTACACAATTAGAAGAACGAGAGATAAGCTTAGGTGTTAAGAATGGTCGGACCTATGAGACGATACGCTACTTTATTCATGTACCTCGGTGTCTAACCATTATAGGTTGCTTATCTTTCAGCTAGTTAAGTATTGTAAGTCTAGCGTATTGCTCCGATCAGAATCATGATAACCTAGCTCCTAGTGATATGCCAACGGGAAATTAGTTGGTAGGGTTCTAGTGTTTACACCAAGTTCTGACAATCTATTAATCTGAAAGTGTCCCCATCATAAACACCTTCCCGAAATTATATCAAGTCATGGTAAACCACGTCTTCCTTACCCTTAGTTGTTCCTTATATGCTAGCTAGCTCATTTTAGGTTCATTGCTTTAGTAGTTTAAATTAGATAAAAACCCAAACAAAACCAACCATCTGAACCCTATCTTAAACACTTAATTATCCAGATAAGCTCTGTTTCAAATTCGACCGTCTGGAGACGACCCTGATCATTCTTACCACGTACTAGTATTAGGTACTTGTACCCCAAGCAAAATAAATTTTAAAACACCCTGATCGCCCCCTCAGTCTTTACAACAACACTAATGACACTGACGGCTGGGGTCGCATCACATATGCAGACCATGCCTTTTATTAATTAGACCGTGTACTTTACATGGTAGTTCCACGGCTTCTTACATCGAACATGTGATCAAGAGTAATTGACAGTGAAAATGACACTCTAAACTAATTAAATGTAAAGCAGTGCGGAAATGTAAACCTAATATATACAACAAGTGGTTTCACTGTGTCTTACTTATTGCATATCATGGGCACATATAACTACTTACCATAATTAAGGTTGATCAGGTCCT
Organism: Pseudognaphalium luteoalbum; assembly: GCA_963422505.1. NCBI lineage: Eukaryota > Viridiplantae > Streptophyta > Magnoliopsida > Asterales > Asteraceae > Pseudognaphalium > Pseudognaphalium luteoalbum. The sequence continues at coordinate 76,350,789 of OY730195.1, forward strand.
AATTACTAGGTTGCAGTCACGTGGATAACCAGAAAGGGTACTCCATAGATTAAACTTAAGTTCATAAGGTCTTAACAATACAAGGGTTACTAATTCTATTTTGTCTGAACGTGTTGTACGAACATTACTTTATTGTGCGTTGACTTTCGTAGGACATACCAGTTAGTTGTGAAGTTGTATTATCCTTTTGGAATTCCAACTGTTAACCAGAGCTGATTCCAGTGATATGACTACCTTCGGTCGTTTATGACTTCCATACATTTGTACTTTACTCGAAAGCATTTCCAGTACTATATCGAATAAACAGACGAATGGGGGCCATCATATCACTTTATGATTATCGTGCACTAATTATATAATGTCATCCCTACTTATAATTATCTACATCATCAACAATCACAATAATAAACTACTCGCAATTCATGGCAACAAGTAAATCACATACCAAGTAATAACACATATTTAAAATACGAAATAAAACAAGTAGGATAAAGGTTTAGATATCACCCGGAAATAAATGCGTAGCAGCGTATTATTATGATTGACAACTCTTTCACACGTACAAAGGTTTATCTCCGTATCCCTATCGTTCGTTCTAGCTCCTATATTAATCCGTAGATTAATTACAATAATTCAAGAATGAGAAAAACTATAAAATACAAGAGGAATTGGAATGATATTTGTGAGATATAAGGTGTGAGGGGTGTATATGAGTGTGTGTTGAAATGAGCCATGGAGCCTCCTATTTATAGGAGAAAATGGGTGCATCTTAGAAACTTGGGGTACTTTTTAATAAAAGGTAGAAAAGTTGCTAGCTCATGTACCCTAAAGCGCGTAAAGGTCTAGCACGTGTACCCTGAAGTTGCAGAAAAGGTCTAGCACGTATACCTTGTGAGTACGGGCAAGGATGAAAAAGCGGAAGGGGGACGGGTGGCAGGCATCCGGCTCCGCCACCATGGCAGCCGGCGGCGGCTGGCAGGCTGCCACTCCGGTTCGCCGTCCTTCGCTTCGTTTATCGATTTGTACGTATCTTCTTCGTTTTGCATCCGTTTTCGTCGATTCTTTTTTCGTTGGATTTTTATTTGAAAAACAAGGACTTTTATGAAAATAAATCCCAAAAATATGTCTCTGATCTTTGGATGTCTCGTACGAATCGTTTGAATCTTCCGGTGTACGTAGAATCTTCATTCGTCATCCGCTTTTGTTGATTTTTCTTCTGTTAGATTCGTATTTTGAAAAAAAATATCTTGGATAAGAGAAATCTCAGTGATGGGAACTTTTTCCTTTTAATCTTGTCTCGATGTCTTGAATCTTCAAACGTGTGTAGAATCTTCGTTTTTGGTCCGTTTTTTTTAGTTTTTCTCGTGCAACTTTTTTTTGACCTTCTTGGCAAAGTTTCATTGATTTGAACATTATCTGAGTCTATTTTCCAAGTTTTGTTCCAGAATGAGAGAGATATTAGTAGTAAAAACATGACTTTTTACACGAAATCAAGTATCCCACACTTAGAACTTTGCTAGTCCTCAAGCAAACTCATTCATGAAAGGCGTTTAGGAAGATTCTAGTTACACGTATCTTTTTAGATGTACCATTTCCAAAGACATAAAGTTCTAGTCATGAAAAAGTTCTTATGAGAAACTAAGGGTTTATAGGATTTGATACTTTCTTCAAGCAACTTAAATGGTAATCATGACTAGGCAATCCTTGCAGTGGGTCACTCAAATCACCCAGGTGTTTAGGGTTCCTACTTGCTAGTGTCAGTCACTCAGATAGCCAGTCATGCAACATTCTCGTCATAGGCTTGATCAAGAATCAAATCTCCATCACTTTGGATCAGAACGGTACTAATCTTTCAAGATTTCTTAGAAAGGAATCGGGTTTTTGGATTTGGGAGAGTTGAAGAAGGTGTGTGAAAGGGAAGATTATGGGTTTTTCTTTCCTTGTATCCTTCTTGAAGCTTGGGTGTTTTTTTCGAGAAAGTCTCTTTTGGAATTTCTCAGACTTGAAAAGACTTAATAGTGCAACCCTTTTTCGGATTTGAATTTTTCCTTTTCTGGACTTTTTGGGTAGTGCCGGAATGTATGTTTCTTCTTTTCTTTCTTTTTCTCATTTTTCTTTTCTTTCTTTTTATCATGCCGTCCTTACCGATGGATATTTTGTCCAAAAGGTTCCGTATGGTATTGGGTTGTGAGGTTGTATTGGCTTTTCTTGTGGAAAATTTTAGGAAATTGAGAGTGTTTCTGAAAATTTTGGAAGACGTGGCTTCCCTAGGTTCGAGATGAAGATATAAAGGGAAGTTTTGTTTGGGTGTGAAAAGTGAAGGGTGAGTGGATGTTTGGTGGTAAGTAGGTGTTGGGATTCCTTAAGAAGTATCAAGATAGGTTGAACCTATGCCACGTATGGCACTCATTGATGTGATCTCGAAATGCATTACAAGAGCAAGTTCTAATTCAAATGCATACATCGGCACACACATGCAATGAAAAGTGAAGCATTTTAAAGATGAATGCTAATCAGAGCTCAAACCTCACGACTCGAATCTTTTGGTCAATGTGTGCCTAGCCGTGTGTTGCCTTTTTTGTCCGTATCCTATTCTAAGAAAACCAATTTGTTTCTTTAAAAACTCGTATCTTGCTGTAATTTATATTTTTGAAAAATAGAGGTTCTTAAAGGATGTTGCTTTTGAATCCAAATATTTTTAAATTTCTTTATTTTTAGCCTTTTAATGAAAATATTGTTTATGTTACGGAAAAGAGGTTAAACTTTAGGTTGCAGACCGTATATCCCACACTTAGAGGAACATTGTCCCTAATGTTCGAATCTATGTATTGAACACCTCTTGTCGAAGTATCCCACACTTAGAGATTCTACTTATTTTCGGATTGTTACGTAAGTGTAGTGTGGTTTTGAGATTCCACACTTATTTTTGGAATATCAAATGAGATAATTAAGGCATTAAACGGATAGAAAGTTTGGAACGGGTTACCGCTTTGTGATACGTTGCGCATACTTTCGGCTACTTGTAGAAGATTGCTGGTTGCAGTTTTCGGCGTCTGGCATCCTTCATGGCGTGGTCGACATTTTCCTCTGTTATGGTCTTCGATAAATAGTGTTTGGATTCAAACAAACATGCCACTCAAAAATCAAGTAATAGCTCCTAATAAGAAAAGTAAAGTGATAGCATAATAAAGTAATAACTGGATAGAGGTGATGTCTATGCATCCACAGTACATCAAATACAAATAATAATAAAGTCTGGTAGAAAATATTAAGAAGTCAGAAAGTGGAGCAATCTATTGCTCGGCTGGTGATACTGCTGATGAAGATCCGATAGGTGCATAGGAGGTCTCATCTGATGAGGAGTCATCTTCTAGATTATGCTGATGTTGGGTACCTTCATCTAATGCATATTGAATAGCTCCCGTGTCTATAAAAACTCCATCGTGTATCAACTGGTCAACAAATTGCCCTGCAGGCATACCAAAACTGTCAAGTAGCATAACAGGCGATCCCAGCTGAGTGTGTCCCCTGAATAAGTCTGTCTGTCTGTGTGAGGACACTAGGGCCTGTACTACGATGGTCGGATCAGACTGTCTAAGACTCCTGCGGCTCTGTGTAGTGGTAACTCGCCTAGAAACTATGGATCTGCCATTATCTCTGGAAGGCTGTCCCCTGACTGAACCAACTACTAAGGGGACATGCTCTCTCATACTAGGAACCCATGCTAGAGGTGGCTGTGGTCTAAGTGGGGCTGTCCGAGGAGGTAAGCCATGACCACGACCTGGATGTAGGTGAGGTGTCTGAGCAGGAACTGTAGGGGGATATATGTGTGGTGGTGCTCGGCCTAACCTGCATGGTATATCTAGAAGTGGGTCTACCGGTATCCCTGCAATCTGTTGTCTCATAGCCCTGTAACATCTGACCTGCATCTGCATGAGCCAATACCAATAGTCTGCCCCTGGAGGTGTTCCATAGTGATAGATGTATCCGGGCATCTGTACTCTGGGGGCAGGGGTAGAAGGTCCTGCCCTCACAGGTGGTGGTACTACTGGTGGTGGTGCAACTGGGTCTACAGGATCATCTTCATCCTCATCCTCATCTGACTCTGAATCTCTGGGCTCTCCTGAACGTTTTCTCTTTCTCGTCCCTCTTAGTATAACTAAATCTGGCACCAGGGTGTCAACACTATCGGGATCTTCTAGTCGTGTTCTAATATAAACCGTGCCATCTCTCAAAATCTTGATTATCCCCACCGATCTCAAAAAATCGTAGTCTATCGGTTGGGCACTCCAATTGGGTAGGCTCTTGAATTTCTCCATTTCTGCTGTTCTAAGCAGTCCCATGTTTCTAATCAACCTCATAACCACCGGGCCCATGAATGACCTTTTCGACTCATAACTTTGCTCCTCCAGAATTCTCTGAGCAACTATGTGGGCAACCTGAATGTTGCTCCTGCTGAGGATAGATTCCATCAAAGCAACATCAAACTCGGAAACTCGACCATTAGTCGTATGATTCCCATCAATCGAACAAGCTAAAAGCTTGTGTAGAATCTGTAGGACTGGGTCTCTGAGTTGGGTCACCTTAATACCCGAATAGAACTTCATTGGCAACCAATGACTCCATGCCTCTGCGGCTGTAGTCGTGAGGGAAACTGTGGTAGCTCCACTAGTGAACAGAGAGGATCATATCTCTTCTGGAGTGTAGAGAGCTAGGTGTTGTGCAAACTGAGCTAGTGACAAGGTGAACAAGCTACCCATATAATGAAAGGTAATCGAACCACTACCAACTCTGCTCCCTGGCTCAAATGTATACGTGGTCATGAACTCGGTAATCATTTCCATGTATACCGGCTCATCAATGCTGAACAGTCTTTTGAGAGGCTCAAACTGCTGACCCTCTACTGAGTAACTGAGCAGACTTTCTAATCTCTGTCTAAACCCCAATATCTGCATCTTATCCCAATCTATGTATCTAAAATGACCAAATGATTTATCCCTCCATATTCATGTCATCCGGTCTTACTCGGGTGTGGCACTGAGGTAGGCAAGAGATCCTGCAAGTGGTCGTGCTGGGTTTAGCTTTGATTTCTTCATGGTACCTGAGAACATGAGAAATTTAAAGTAATGGATTCTCAAGGAAGAGAAAATTTAAAGCATTTTCGAAATATCATAAAGAAAATTCGAAATGAGGGCTTTAAATTTGTGACAGCCCAAAGATTACATCAGATATCCAATGTTCCCAAGCAACAATTAATTAGTTTTAATCATACTAAGGTGACATGTAGTGTGGTTGGTAATCAACATATGAAAATGTAAAGTCAGGAAATGGTGATAGCGTTATTCTGAAATATTGTTATTTACAAGTTTGGCATTACCCAATTTTGAAATATCAAGATTTCATAATTCTTGATCATATCGTTATCAGTAGGGTTTGACTTTTTAGGAGTTCAAGTTGAATAAGGTTTTTGAATAAAATTGATTTGTAAAGAGAAATCAATACTTCAAGTTGACTTTTCAGGTCAAAGTTTTCCTTAAATGATATGTTCAAATACCTGCATGCCAAAATTATAACCTATTCATGTATACATGATCTAAACTTATTTTAAGCATTTTCCTAATTGGTAAACAAGCTAGGTTATGCATTTTTAAATCATCATGCCCATGTGTTTAGTTTAATTCAAGACTTCTATTTTCAAAATGATGATTCTCTAGTTATATTGCCTATTTTGACTAGTCAAGTAAGTACAAACATCCAAGTAAGCAAGAATGGTCAAGCAATTTTAATCCATTATTCTACTCATGCTAGCTAGTTAACTTTTTGTTGACTTTAAGAGTCAAACTTAAAATTTACAATCATAAGCTAACCACATTGTATAATCATCATGTAATAATCACTCAAAGATTTCACAATTAAACTTAAATATTTAGATACTAGCATGGTAGTAGCATGTAATTGTTCTAAGCATCTAAACAAGCACTTTTAAGTTTAAGGTGGGTTTTGATTAATCATACCTTATTTTATATGGATAAAACTTGAAAACAATCGTACAACCGTGAAGAGCATGCAAAGAGGAGTTCTAAAGATACAACTTTACAAGTTTTGGTGGAGTTTTGATGGTGCCTTCATGGTGGAGATGGGTTGGCCGATTTTGGGTGTGGGGAGGGAGGAAGAAGAAGTTTTCTTCTTTCTTTTGAATTATAGGGATATATGGAAGGTTTAGTGGTCCCTAGGAATATGTGTCATGTTCCTAAGTACCATATTCCTTACACATGGTCCCTAGTGTACTCTAGGATTAAGCCTAATGCTTCTAGATTAATTTCTAATGTCCTATTAATAGTAAGTGTAAATCTTACGTATACTTATTGTAACTAGTTACTTGTTGGTTCCTTGTTACGTTATAAATAATTTAAGAAACGCACAAATTTTTGCGGGACAATTATAATCAATCTAAGGTATTAACCTTAATGTATTTTTGGGTGTTTTAAAATTTCTGTCTGACGCGGGTCTATGGAATGTACCTGTTTCGGCTAAAAGCTTGAAATTGCGTATTTCTTTCGACATGCACGTGTTTTTCAGACAATAATTAAATTTTTTTTCTTAAAGTTCTCTTTCAAGAATTTATTTATTAATATATGTACACTAAAATACGCTCTTTTAAAGTCGCAGGCCTCGACCTTTTCGGAGAGAATTGTTTTATGATTCGTTTTGATCCCTATACAGGGAAAGGGTTGAGATTTGCTCCATTAAGCGAACGTTTTTAGGTATAAAACTTTTTGAAAGCTCCCAAATGACATTGTAAACTAAATAGTAATGACTATCCTCTATTTTCCCTAGGACTTTCCGTTCCTCGTATCCTAAATTGACAAGATCGCTGATGAACTTATTGTATACCTTCCTTATATTTTTAGGGTTTGACAAGCCGTCACGTGGTCCTTGGTCTTTATAATTCAGATTGTGAGTGAGTTCATTCATGACATCTAGAAATGCTTTCTCTTCCTGTGAATCAGGTTCTCTGGTTGTAGATTCAACTATCCTAAGGAGTTTACTGATTATGGATTTTTGTGCGAAAGTGAAGGGGTATTTGGTAAAGGCAAAGATTCAAACAAGCTTAATGTGAAGGTCTTTTCTTTTAGGGAAGAGGGCTATGTCGCTTTGTAGACATCTACCCTACGGGAAGGATGGAAAGAAGCACCGAGGTGTCGTTCTTCAAAACAAGGTTGTTCTGACTCGACTGATGGAACCTTATCCACCAGTCGATAAATGGTGTATTTGTGTTCATGTGAAAGGAATGGAGAAATGTCATCATTACAAGAATCGGAAAGAGTCTGGGCATACACTGATGTTTCAGGAATGATTAAGTCACATGATTTCGGAGGTTTTACTTCATAATTATCTTCGGGGAGATAATTGAAGTGGACAGAATTTGGTAAATTAGGTAAATGAAAAGTTGGAAAGCGATCTTCTGGAGATGATGCAAGGTCAGGTAACTGATCCGTGTCATCAAAATCCAGACAATGTTTTGGAATAGAAAGTGGGGGCCTAAATTCTTCTTGGGTGTCGGAAGTTTCCTTAGCTTTAGAGGAAGAAGGTGAAAAGAAATCAGATCCTATCTCTTTTTCTAAGTAGTTAAAGAACTCCGTATCATCCATTGCCTTCAATTCATCCTTTGAAACGAGGCAAGAAGTGGGTTTTCGAGTTGTCATTTTTATCCTAATTAACTAATACTTAATTAATAGTTAATTGCTTAAATTAACTTTCAAAGGATTTCTGAGAAGCTTTCGATCGGAAGGATCTCCTAAATACTACTACTTAAGGCGGCTTTGAATTGTTCGTTTGCGATTCACCAGCAGCGGCGCCAAAAACTTGATGGCACCCGAAGCGTCAGTGTCGTTGATGTTAACTAATCGGGCGCCAACACGGGTTTTAAAATGTATAAATAGCGGGGCTTAAATTATATGTACTACCTACTCTGGTTAGTAAACGGTAAGTATAAGCTAAGATCGTTCTATGAATCGAAACGTGCGGGTGATTAAAGCTGGTGCTTTCGGTAGGGAAGTATTTAGGATGGAACAAAGTAGGTTGGTTTGGGGTTTTTAAACTAAAGATAATTAATTAAAGTACAGGAAAGTAAATTGCAGGAAATTAAAATACAGGAAAGTAGATAAAGATAAATATGTGATTGCTGAGATTTCCATAATTAATGTTTCGAGATGACAGACTAAATAGGGACAAAACTCAATATAATAAGTAAACTATTAGGTGTAAACTCTAGAACCCTACTACCTAAATTTCCCATTGGCATGTCACTAGGAACTAGGTTATCATGATTCTGATCAGAGTAATACGCCAACTTCCAATGCCTATCTGGTTAAGAGATAAGCAACCTATTTTGGTTTTATACCGAGGTGCATGAATCATTGGCGTATCGTCTCATAGGTCCGACCGTTCTTAACCCCTAAGATAGTTTACTGTTCTATTAGCATGCATATTAATAACTTTGTATGTTTAGACCGCCGATTTTATGAGACCTAGAGGTTTAAGTATCCTATGTCACTTGGACTTTTACTTTCATTCCTAAGTCTTATTTATAATTAATTAGATTTCAGTTTCTTCGACTTATGACTTAAATCTCTCTTTTTCAAACAGTTATACATCCCTGGATTATTCGCAGTTTGTTAAAAAAGTGTTTCATATGCAGACCATGCCTTTTAGTAATTAGACCATGTACTTTACATGGTAGTTCCACGGCTTCTTACGTCGAACATGCGATCAAGAGTAATTGACAGTGAAAATGACACTCTAAACTAATTCAATGTAAAGAAGTGCGGAAATGTAAACCTAATATATACAACGAGTGGTTTCACCGTGTCTTACTTATTGCATGTCATTGGCACATATAACTACTTACCATAATTAAGGTTGATCAGGTCCTAATTACTAGGTTACAGTCACGTGGATAACTAGAAAGGGTACTCCATAGATTAAACTTAAGTTCATATGGTCTTAACAGTACAAGGGTTACTAATTCTATTTTGTCAGAACGTGTTGTACGAATATTACTTTACAGTGTGTTGACTTTCGTAGGATATACCAGTTAGTTGTGAAGTTGTATTATCTATTTGGAATTCTAACTGTTAAACCAGAGATGATTCTAGTGATATGACTACCTTCGGTCGTTTATGACTTCCATACATTTGTACTTTGCTCGAAAGCATTTCCAGTACTATATCGAATAAACAATCGAATAGGGGCCATCATATCACTTTACTATTATCGTGAACTAATTATATAATGTCATCCCTACTTATAATTATCTACATCATCAACAATCACAATAATAAACTACTCGCAATTCATGGCAACAAGTAAATCACATACCAAGTAATAACACATATTTAAAATACGAAATAAAAAAAGTATGATTAAGGATTAAATATCACCCGGAAATAAATGCGTAACATTATATTTTTATGATTGATAACTCTTTCACACGTACTAAGGTTTATCTCTGAATCCCTATCATTCGTTCTAGCTCCTATATTAATCCGTAGATTAATTACAATAATTCTAGAATGAGAAAAACTATAAAATACAAGAGGAATTGGAATGAGATTTGTGAGATATAAGGTGTGAGGGGTGTATATGAGTGTGTGTTGAAATGAGCCATGGAGCCTCCTATTTATAGAAGAAAATGGGTGCATCTTAGCAACTTGGGGCACATGTTAGCAAAAGGTGGAAAAGTTGCTAACACATGTACCCTAAAGCGCGTAAAGGTCTAGCACGTGTACCCTAAAGTTGCGGAAAAGGTCTAGCACGTGTACCCTGCGATTACGGGCAAGGACGAATAAGCGGACGGGGGACGGGTGGCAGGCAGCTGGCGCCGCTACCATGGCAGCTGGTGGCGGTGGCCTGGTGGCCGGTGGCGGCTGGTAGGCTGCCGCCCCGGTTCGCCGTCCTTCACTTCGTTTCTCGATTTGTAAGTACTTCTTCGTTTTGCGTCCGTTTTCGTCGATTCTTTTTGCGTTGGATTAGTTTTTCAAAAATGAAGACTTTGATGAAAAGAAATCCCGAAAATATCTCTCTGATATTTGGATCTTCCGGCGTACGTAGAATCTTCATTCTTCATCCGTTTTTTGTTGATTCTTCTTTTGTTAGATTCGTATTTTGAAAATGAATATCTTGGATAAGAGAAATCTCAGTGATGGTAACTTTTTCCTTTAAATCTTGTCTCGATGTCTTGAATCTTCAAACGTGTGTGGAATCTTCGTTTTTTGTCCGTTTTGCTTGATTTTTTTCGTGCAACTCTGTTTTGACCTTCTTGGCAAAGTTTCATTGATTTGAACATTATCAGAATCTATTTGCCAAGTATTATTCCAGAATGAGAGAGATATCGGTAGTAAAAACGTGACTTTTTACACGATATCAGAGATTACGACAGCTACACGTATAACTCTCGCTGAAGACTCCAAACCTTTGATTGAAGGTCGAGGAGGACCAATTGTCTATCCGGAAATTGGTAGAGGATCATTCGAGTTAAAGCCACACATTGTTCAGTTAGTCCAAAACCTCTGCCAATTCCAGCGCCTACCAAAGGATGATCCCAACTCACACCTTGACCAATTCATTTCCTTATCCAACTCCTTTAAGCCGATTAGGGTTAATCATGACATAGTCTATCTATACCTATTTCCCTATTCACTCACTCTTCATGCACATACCTGGTTTGAGGGATTAGAAATTAACTCTATAGCCTCTTGGGTAGAATTAGCAACCAAATTTATGGCCAAATATTTTCCCCCTTCAAAACTAGCCACGTTTAGGACCAACATCATAAACTTCCATCAAGTGCATGATGAATCAATCTACGATGCATGGGAACGCTTTAAGGGATTGCTTAAGAAATGTCCAAATCATCGATTTGAGCACTCAGACCACTTTCGCATTTTCTACAATGGTCTCTTCTCACATCACCGTCCTTTACTTGACACCGCCTCTCAAGGTAGTTTCATAGACTGTACGACAAATGAAGCTTGGAGCCTTATTGAGAAAATGACCGTACACAACCATGATTGGAACAGTGAAAATCACTCCTCAATAGTGAATCCACCAATTTCACTTGGAAATGAAGCTATCAAAACTCTCGCTCAGCAAGTGGCAGACCTAACCAAGGAGATTAAGGAAATGAAAAGTTAACAACAACAAGTCTGTCAAGTTCAAACCTGCCTTAATTGTGCTAATCTGAACCACTCAGCCCAAAATCCTCACTCTCATCTAACTCCACCAAATACTAACCCTTCCTTTAACCCACCTAGGAATAGCCTACTAACTTACCAACCTCAACCTTTGGAACCCTTTTCCTCACAAATCTCCAGTTTTGATGACCCCCTGATACAAGTCATTCAAGGAATCTCGGCTAGACAAGACCAGGCTGATCTCATCTTAAGAGATCAACTGACTTTGTTAAAAGCTTTCGAATCCCATTTAGGACAATTAGCGCAACGTATTAACGCCGAACCTCGTGATCGTCCAACTAGTTGCCATAAGGAGGCTTCCAATATTCAAGACTCTCAGGTAGCACATAGCCCACCTACGATTTCTTCTCCGGTGAAGGAACCACCTATTGTTCCATCGACAATGGATTTAGAGTCTACACCAAATAGGAAAGTAAGCATTCCATTTCCGGCTCATCTTAAACAACGACCCGACAAGCTTAAGTCTTTTAAGCTTGATAGGAAATTCCTAGATATCGCATGTGAAGTTCATTCCAAAAAGTACTTCAGAAAGCTTCTTACAACCAAGGATAAGGTACCCGAAGTACCCAATGTCCCGCTGAACGAGGAATGTTCAACTATCTTGAAAAATACCATTCCAGAAAAACTCGGAGATACTGGACGTTTTACTCTCCCGTGTTCTATCTACAATTCAGGCATCATCTGTTCTCTTGCCGATTTAGGAGCTAGTGTTAACCTTATGCCATACTCACTTTTTAAGAGGCTTGAGTTAGAAAATCTTCGACCTACCAAAATGACCATACAGTTTGCTGACCACTTGGTCAAATACCCTAAGGGAATAGCTGAAAATGTTTTAGTTAGGATTGACAAATTTCTTTACCCAGTAGATTTTGTAGTAATGGATATGCAGGAAGACGTACACATCCCAATCATACTAGGAAGACCTTTCATGAATACGGCCAAGGCAATCATCAACGTCTTCGCGCAAGCCATCAACTTGCATTCTCAGGGAGAAACCATCACTTTCCATATCGACAATCCTAACACTGGAGACCAAGCCGGTATGTATATGATCTCCATGAACAAGACCACAGAGGAAAAAGAAACTGCAAAGTCAATACGTGAAAGGAAATCTAACAAGGAACTGGCAATCACGCCATATTTTCCGATTGACCTCCAACGAATAGGACAAAAGATGAAAAACGCATCAGCAAACAATCCAACGATGGAAGAAATAATCGGAAAGAGAAATATAGAAGAAGAAAACAGAAGAAGCAGACCGCCAACTAATCTATTTACCCCTGAAGAAATGGCAGGAAGTAACCACGACCATTCTACGAGAAGAGAAACACTGGAGGAATATTCCAAACACACACGATACCAACTGCAAACCATCATAGATCACAGAGTGTTCGGAGAATTGATCCAAATATTTGACAAAGTAGTGGGAGGAATAAGCGGCATAGTCAACATTCTTGCTCTTTCCCCTGCTGAACTGCAATTCTATGAACAACAGAAACGGACATACACTAGGATCTATAATGCCCTTAAAAGATCTAACATCCCATTCACCTCAACGCAATGGGAGATGCTAGGATCCATTAGAGCACATATGAAAGAGACTACTGGACATCCAAGCAGTCGTGCCAACATCTTGACAATGACTGACCTCACATCATTGCTTGACTTGCTAAATAGAGAAGATCACCTTAGTTCCAAAGAAAGCGGATATATGGTTATCAACTCCACTATTGAAAAACAAGTTGAGTTATTGATTGAAGAACTTAGTGATCTTGTTTGGGAGGAATCAAGGCGCGAACGACCTTTTGGGGCTAGGCATGAATCACCACTTGATATCGCTACTTTTGTTATGATCCATCTACGGGAGATTCAACAACGGAAAAGTAACTCCAGAACGAAGTTCATATTCTACTCAGGATGCAAGGAGATACTTCGTCAGCTTGTTCTAGTTTTCTCAGAATCTGACTTTCCATTCAACAACCATCAGCACCGGAAAATAGAGGACCTGTGCACGTCCATCAGAAGATTCAACGGAGATGGCAAGACCGAGAATTATGAAGACATAAAACTGCAATTCTTGGTGTTTGTATGCTCTCTCTAGCAAAACCCACCGCCAAGAGAGGTTGTTAAGACAGACACAACCACCATGACTAAAGCTAGTGGGACCGTCACTAAAGTAGTCGATTAAATCACCTTCGAACTTCACGAACTTGCAAGGACAACTTCAGAGCATCTTCTGAAATACAAGGCATAATCGAGAGATAGTCCATTTGAAATGATTACAACAATAGTCAATCAATTCATGAGAATCTATCCACCTCAATATACTTTCCCGTAACCGAGGGCCCACAACATCAGCATAGTGGATCCCATGGATGCATCCACCTCCAACTAGCTAGGAGAAAAGAAGTCGAGCTCTTGAATTTAAAAGATCCTTCTCGGGAGGCAACCCGTATTTTACATTTCCGCAATTTTACATTCCAAGAAGTGATGAAGTCTCCGACTATCTTTCACACTTGGATATACGAAGACGTTTTGAGAACTGTCCGACGCATCAAGTTTTCAACGTCGGAAATAAAGAAAGTATATCCAACGTGTTCACACCTACGAGACCAATCACAAGAAGACTTGATCAAGAGTGAACCCAACTAGATGAAGTTCGGCAAATGCATGTAACACCCTCAAATTTTTGGGTTGCGGAAGCGGTCGGGTCGGGTGTTACCAAATCAAATATCATAAGCACAAAGGTAAATAATGAACGAATCTAAATGAGACGTTTGAAAATAATTATACATTCCCAAAATAAAAGTGTATACAAGTTGCGAGTTCGCAAAATAATTTCAATACATAAGTTGTAATACAAAAGTTATGCAGAGAAATCCAGTTGTTTGAAAACATGTGACTCGTTTTAACATGTGTTCTCAGGTGCCCAGCAGGATTAGGATTGCTACAAGCTATGCTAGCTCGAGTCGCATGTTTTCAAACAAATGGATTTCTCTGCATAACTTTTGTATTACAACTTACGTATTGACATTATTTTGCGAACTCGCAACTTGTATACACTTCTATTTTGGGAATGTATAATTATTTTCAAACGTTTCATTTAGAGTCGTTCATTATTTACCTTTGTGGTTGTGATATTTGATTTGGTAACACCCGACCCGACCGCTTCCGCAACCCAAAAATTTGAGGGTGTTACAGATTGGTATCAGAGCCTAAGGTTATAGTGAACTAGATTTAGTGGGCCTAGACTATGACCGTTAGGCAGTATTCCTCATAAGGTATAACTGGTTCAGGGATTACATCATTCGAGTTTAATTTAACATAGCGTAGCTAACTATGTACAATTAAATAAAGATGATGTGATATCTGAAAGGGGTTATACTGGATTAGGAATGCACTAGTTGACTCTGATTGTTTCGTGCTAGACACCCTAGGCTATTATATGTACTGTTGGTATATATGAATAGGCCCTACATGTGTATTGCTTCTACATATCTATATATATACTGAGTATATATAACACAATTCCGCTGTACCATCATATACTCGCGAAGAGGCACATCGCCATCTTCCTCACCATTACGACTCAATACTCTCTCTATATGTACGCATAGGAGGATATCACACTTATCGCTGAACGTCGAGAAGGAGGTATAAGCACTATCTATTGGGAAGGAAACCCACACATGCTAAACGTCCACAAACTTTAAAACAAACCAACAAACATTACAACCTTGACCATAAGAGTCACAAATGGATTAGAGTTGACTAAGTCCACCAACAACTATCTAAATCACAACTTGAACATTTAGATCAATTAATTCAATGCCTCAGTGCCTTGGCACTTATATATCTTAGCCTTCGCGCTACAATTGGAAAATTTCGAAACATCAACGCATCTTTGGCCGTTGGGGTTGCACTCAAACAACACACAGCACGTGGTGCCGCATTACACGGTATGTTAATACCGCAATTTGGCACATTAGTGCAACACTCACAGTATGTTGATACAGCAAATGGCACATTGGTGCTACACTCACAGTACATGGGTACTGCATTACGGTGCTTCGGGCACTGCATTACGGCACGTGGTGCTGTATTTCATAGTAATTCGGTACTACAATCATAATACTATTATATTACATTACTGTGCTTTTAGCACTGCATTACGGTACGTGGTTACTGCATTCCAAGCTGAACGTGACCAATTCGTGGATCAAAGAGTAGCTGAGGCTCTAGCTACTCGGAACCAAGCAAAGCCCTGCACCTTTAGGGACTTCCTAAGGTGTGAGCCACCAAACTTCGTTGGAACTGAAGGAGCTGTCGGATTAATCCGATGGATCGAGAAAATGGAATCTATATTCCACATTTGCAACTGCCCCGATGACTGCAAAGTCATGTACGCCACATACACCCTCCAGGATGATGCCTCTACCTGGTGGAGTTCCTATACCCGAACTGTAGGAATCGACACCGCACACGAACTTCCTTGGGAGGAGCTGAAACGAATTATGAGGGACAAGTATTGTCCCAGGGAGGAACTCTACAAACTTGAGGATGAACTCTAGCACCTCAGCGTAAAGGATAACGACATCATAACCTACACCAATCGTTTTCACCAACTAGCACACCTTTGCCCAAACATAGTAACCCTGAGAGCCAACGAATCGAAAGGTACATCGGTGGACTTCCAATGCAAATTGAGGGAATGGTCACCGCCTCTAAACCCGAAACTATTAACAACGCTTTTCGCATGGCCCACAAACTCATTGCACAGGTGGTCCGACGCGGGACGCCTGCAACCGAAAACAACCAAGGAAGATGGAATGGAGATTCCAGCACTAATCATAACCCAACAAATCAACCCGAACCCTTGAGGTCCTACGCCAACGAACCCAGGGAAAAACGAGGCTATGCGGGTGATAAACCCTTTTGTCACGGCTGTAAACGTCATCATGATGGTTCATGTGGGTTACCCTGTGAAAGATGCCAACGATTCGGACACAAAATCTGGGATTGCAGAGTTCCTGCGAATCCCGACTTAAAAAGGGTATGCTTCAAATGTAAAGAACCCGGTCATTACAAGAAGGATTGCCCAAAAAGGAAACGCAAAATCCACCTGATCTCCAATAATGATATAGGTACATCCTTCCTCGAAAACATAACCTTTCAATTTTAATTTACACCAAGAGTGTACTTTCGCTCCTCGATATTACATTTCACCGACTAAATGCCGAGTGCATTATAAGGCTAGTTAACCTAGGCCCACATAAAAACTCAAAGTTTGCTTTCAACAGACTGATCGACTGAACGTTCACGAACCACTTAGTCCTGATAGGACTACTCACTAAACGGTCACCGTGTGACAACTATCTAGTCCCGAATGGACTACAATGTAAATGGTTGCCTACCAACCATGACTTCATCATGCCCTGAACAAACAACACAGTCAGTGATCTGACTATTATGCTAAACCCCGACACAGTCATGAATTGACTGCTTTTTAACCCCATCATAGACATGGTATGTCTACAATCTATTCGACAAACTTCTCGTACATACATTTCTCCCCAGATCTCACGCGATCACAACCTCACACGAAATTTCAGGACAAAATTTTCTTAACGGGGGGTGAATGTAACACCCGGTCAAAAAGGCCAATTTTCACGCCAAAATTTAATACTTTGAATAAGTGTATTTTTATAAAAAAATATAACCAAATTACATTTTTGTAATTCATCTAAAATACCTTTATTTAAATATTTACAAAATAATTAAACAAAATTATAGCTTTAAAATATTAAATTTATAATATAATCGGGTACAAAAATGCGGGTATTTCATACTATGGTTGGAGACCACAGTCCCCAACTTGGGGATCTGGAAATGGGTAAAACCCACCTCCACCCATTTCATTCTTTCATTTTCATTTCATAAAACACACACATCTATATCTCCTTCTCTCTCTTTTCTCTCTTTCACCAACAACAACAACAACAATAATCAACAACAACAACAACATCATCATCATCATTTCGGAATCATCATCATCATCAGGAACAACAACAACAACCGCATCATCATCATCTTCTCCATCTTCATCATCTCCATTTTCACTTCCAAAGTAAGACTTCTCACTTTCTCTCTCTAGAAACTGTTTCCCTCACTAGAAATTACTTAGATTTAATGTTTATACATGTTAGAAGCTTTCTATAACATCAAAACGCCCAAAAATTGAGCCAAACTCGATTTCGATCTTGAAACCGTCGAACAGATCGTTGTGTCGCAGGGACCAAAAACAGCACTGCGACACAGCTTGTGTCGCAAGTTAATGTCGCATGATTATGTTGCAGCCTTATGTCACATAAAATACAGGTGTCGCACTTGGCGACACAAATCCTTGTGTCACAGAACCTTTTAGCGACACAATCCTGGTGTCGCAGAACCTTTTGGCGACACAATCCTTGTGTCGCAAAACACAGAAACTTGAAAACACATGATTTTCACTAAATGTTGAAACTAAGATTTTGCCACTCAATTTTACTCCAAGATGGAATTTCGGAGCGTTTTTCACTACAGCAACATAATAGAAATAAAAATTTTCCCAGCTCACCTGGACCCCGCCAGGGGCTCTGCCCCTTGGACATAATAGAATTGCATTTTTCAGCTCGACCCCAGCCAGGGACTCTGCCCCTTGGACCCCGCCAGGGGTTGCCACCCCTTGGACCCCGCTACCAGGGGCGCTGCCCCCGGACCCCCGTACATGGTTTCCAAACCTGAACGATAAATGAATACTTACACAACTCGCTTAGACAAACTGATTGTCTCATACTCATATAACCTCACATGTTTAGGACACTAGGAGGTTACCCATCGGACGACGCGCGTATCGTAGGATTTCTAACTCCTCAGGTGAGTTTCATAGCCCCACTCTTTCAACTGTTTTACTGTTTTCGGGGTGAGATGCATGCTCAATTACTGTATTTGAGTTATAATGTCAAACTTTTATAATTCACACTTACCTATATCACTGTTTGGAAATACGAAAGTGTAATACTTAGGAATTACACCCAATATATTGTTGTGGAACAATATCACTATTTAACCTAGTTGGGTTACCATTATACACCTTTAGATTGTTGTCTAACAATCACCATCACCTGACTTGGTTAAGTCACTATTATACATTGACCTTATTGTCACAGGACAACCTTATTAACTACAATAGAACTGGTTAGTTCTACCAATACAGGATTAGTTTTCTTTTAGGAACTAAGACTGCACATACGTTCAGGATGTCGAAATTGGAATTGAACTCAAGTAAACAACAAACCCAAGATTTCCATATACATGCTAGGCTGAGACTAGGAGTATGCAATGGTATCTTATGCTAGTATAGATTCGTTACACTAATACAGAACACTTGGTGATGATTAGTCATACCTAGGCATATTGCAAAGCACATAATATTTAAGTATTGTATATACATATTTAGATACAATACGTTACTCTCATGCGTTGCATGACTCATGGTTACATGTGTTTGTTTGATTTGACATATATATATATATATATATACACATATTCGTAATCAATATCGAGCACTTGGTGCTACATACAATTTACTTATGTATATAAATATACACATACTCTGACAAACACGATCATACAAGTCGGACATGTCATTGTACTGTCGGCTCAATTACTCAAGTCGGGCATGTCGTAGAACTGCCGGCTCAATTACAAACTTTGCTTGCGAGCAATTCGGTCGATGCCAGATAGGCACAAAACGATGCCACGGTCTTGCAGTGGGCACAAAACGATGCCACGGTCTTGCAGTGGGCACAAAACGATGCCACGGTCTTGAACTGGGCACAAGTACGATATCGCGGTAAAGCGATACCCTCAATGGATGGGCGAGCTTATGCTCGTGATCCACACACACCTGCGGATGGGCGAGCTTATGCTCGTGATCCGTACAATTAACGGATCGGAAAACTTTCATGCGAGGCGGTCAACTTAGTATTTGTTTAAATACTCAATCATAGTTCTGCGGGACTACAATCAACTGTTGCTGGATGCAACACACTAAACATTTCAATCGTAGTTCTGCAGAACTACAATTAACTGTTGCTGGATGCAACACAATGAACATTCAATCATAGTTCTGCGGGACTACAATTAACTGTTGCTGGATGCAACACACTATGCCAAGTGGCACACAAATTATTACACGACATCATATGATGTAGTCATAAAATTACCCAATAGTCCTTAGGCATGTTTTGCCTCACATTGATAGATTACTTAATACCCGAGTGGTATCCAGGCATGAATGCTTCAATGTTATGTACTTAGGTACGCATCACCGTCCCTTAGGTATGAGATACCTTGTAGGATGTTACACATTGGTGTTACAACTTTATAACAATTCATATCAAAATCGCAGATTTTGAACTACCTTTCAAAACATAAAAGGTTTTATACTTTATCTTTCCAACTAACAATCCTATGAACTCACCAGCTTTATAGCTGACTCGTTTTAGCATGTGTTCTCAGGTGCCCAGCAGGATTAGGATTGCTACAAGCTATGCTAGCTCAAGTCGCATGTTTTCAAACAACTGGATTTCTCTGCATAACTTTTGTATTACAACATATGTATTGAAATTATTTTGCGAACTCACAACTTGTATACACTTTTATTTTGGGAATGTATAATTATTTTCAAATGTCTCATTTAGAGTCGTTCATTATTTACCTTTGTGATTGTGATATTTGATTTGGTAACACCCGACCCGACCGCTTCCGCAACCCAAAAATTTGAGGGTGTTACAATGCATACCATAGAACATTGCAACTAATGGGGAGTACTTCTATACAAATCTCTTTCCTTCGTTATTAATATACCATATCCACTATGCTTATCACTAAGTGTAGGATTCAAACCCAACACACACTGCTAAAAGTTTACGTCTTAGATGTTTCAAATCCTAAGTGTGGGATCTTTACCCCAGTCAGAACTTAGAATAACATCGAGGACGATGTTCCTTTAAGTGTGGGATAACAGTATTATTCACTACTGTAAAATGGATAATGGTATATGCTGATTCTAAACTCGCTGCTCTTTAGACCATTCTTCTCCAAAAAGTAACTCGAAAATTTACACAAAATTTTTCAAAATTGAGTTAAAAATATATTGAAAATGAAAATTTTAAACAAAGAATGATTTACTTTGGTGAAGAAGGATAAATAAAATATGAATACCTTTGGAAAACTAGATTAATAATCCTATACAGAGCATCGCATGACTAGGCACACAACAAACCAATTTTCGATTTGTGAGGTATCTTGAGCCATATAAAGCATTCATTTTTAATGCTTTACTTCTTCGATTCTCAAGTGTGCCGATGTATGTGTTTAGAATCAAACTTGCTCCTGTTATGTATTACGAATCGTAACTGGTGAGTAAAAAGGAGATCGAATCACATCATTCTTAAACCCATCTATACACCCAAAAAGGAAAATACGTTATACATACCCTCTCAGAAGCATCCCTCAAACTTCATAGAATGTTCCAAAGATGAAAGAAGAGAAGCTACACGGATACGACGTCGAAAAAAAATCAAAAGAAAGAAAAGAATTCGAAGAAAAGAAAGTCAAATGGAGAAAAAGACTCCTACCAAAAATCATGAGAAAAGAGCGTCAATCCTCCCAAAATTCCAACTTTCCTCTTCACAAAAAATAATAATAATAAACCTATGAAAAACCAACACAACCCCCTCTCATATCACCAATACTCCACTCCAAAAACCCTACATCACTTCTCCAAGAATGATTGTGGCTAGATCAACTTCACGCTCACTTAAAAGGTAACGATTTGATTCTCGATCAAGCCTATGACGATAAACGATACATGACTGGCGTTCTGAGTGATTGATAATATTAGAATAGGAAACCCTAAACACTTTGAGTGATTAAAGTGACCACCGTGAGAGGATCACCTAGTCATGTATCCAAGATCAAAGATCAAACGCATGCTCCCAAAGATTACAACCCTACTTTTTCAAAAGCACAAATATTTTATTTTTCCAAAACCCCCTCAGTAAAAAGTTCCGCCTCGAAATATTTCATTATCTACTTATTTCTAACCATGCTTGAAATTCGAATTTGCTTGAGGACAAGCAAAGTTCTATGTGTGGGATACTTGATATCGCGTAAAAAGTCATGTTTTTACTAACGATATCTCTCTCATTGTGGAACAATACTTGGCAAATAAACTCAGATAATGTACAAATCAATGAAACTTTGCCAAGAAGGTCAAAATAGAGTTGCACGAGAAAAAATCAAGCAAAACGGATGAAAGACGAAGATTCCACACACGTTTAAAGATTCAAGACATCAAAACAAGATTTAGAGACAAAGTACCCATCACTGAGATTTATCTTATCCAAGATATTCATTTTCAAAATACGAATCTAACAGAAGAAAGATCAACAAAAACAAATGTAGAATGAAGATTCTACGTATGCCGGAAGATTCAAACGAGACAATTAAAGATTAGAGAAACATTTTAGAGATTTCTTTTCATCAGAGTCTTCATTTTTGAAAAACAAATCCAATGCAAAAAGAATCGATGAAAACGGACGCATAACAAAGAAGATACGCGCGAATCAAGAAACGGAGCGAAAGACGGCGAACCGGGGTGGGTGCAAGGCCGCCGCCGGCAGCATGGGTGGCGGCTCTGGCTGCATTCCCTTGTCCCCCGACTGCTTTTTCTTCCTTGCTCTTACTCGCCTGGTACACGTGCTAGACCTTTTCCGCAACTTTAGGGTACACGTGCTACACCTTTTCACGCTTTAGGGTACATGTGCTAGCAACTTTACCACCTTTTGCTAACATGTTCGCCTAGTTGCTAAAGTGCACCAGATTTCATCTATAAATAGGAACCCTCATGGTTCATTTGAAGACACACTATACACAATTCCTATCACAACTTTCTAGCTTATTTTTGTAACTCTTGAAATAAGCTCCAACTTTCTCACTCTACATTCTTTCTCTAGATTAGTTTTAACTAGTATTTAAACTAGTTTAGAAGTTTAATTAGGAATAGAAGGAAATTGCGGAATGCGTTGTAAATTCGGTGTACGCTAAGAATTGTGTCAATTAATTTAAGTCTATTCTCTCTCGCTTTTAATCCTGGTTCTTTCTATCCTTATCTATCTTAATTAAATACGTTTATATTGATTATGCTAAATTTAGTTATTTCCATGATTAGAGAATAGTATACTTGTTGTGTTTGCTTGTGTTGTAGTTAGTAAATTATGGGATGATTTATAATTAAATATTAAAGATCGGTTATATTGCTTTGATCATCTTATTGCATGTTCTTGTTTGATTGTTGCCTTAGGATCATCATAGTGGTAAAATATATATGGTCTTAATTATCGTAAAGTAATATGACTGCCCCTATTCGACTGTTACTCGATATAGTACTGGAAACACTTCAAGGTAGAGTACAAATGTATGGAAGTCGAGTAACGACCGAAGGTATTCATATTACGAAACGGTACAATATTACGAAGTAATATGATGGGCCCTATTCGACTGTTATTCGATATAGTACTGGAAACACTTCAAGGTGGAGTACAAATGTATGGAAGTCGAGTAACGACTGAAGGTAGTTATACTACAGACTAATATATAAAATAAAAAACCTAGTTTAATTAACCTTTCTAAATAGACTTTTAAATTTCAAATTAATCTAATCGCCTTTCCACCAATAAACGTGATTACAACACCTTTTTAACGACGTCCAATTGGAAGGTAGTAAGTCATTTGTGTCAATATAACTTGTCAAAGGTATGAAACTATGGAACCGCAAGGCTACATGGGGGATTATCGTAGGAAAAGACATGGCCAAGGTTTGAAGCGGCGAAACCACTTTAAGTGAGGAACGTTGTGGATAATTAGGGGATTTATTGGGTAGTGTTAAGTAAGGCCTGGTTTAAAGTCTTAAATGAACTTTTTGAATATACGAATATGTTAGGATGACGAGGAATCATTATATGATTTAGTTTTGTCTAGTACCTTTAGATTTTGTTTCCATTCATATGAAAGTATTATTAAACCATAATTAAGATTTTGCTTATTATTCTAAATACTTTGTAATGTTACCATAACCTAGCTCCCGGTGTGACATGCTAATGGAACTTTAATTAGTAGGGAATCTAGTGTTTACATCACAAGTATCCAAGAGTAACAATTAACAAATATCTTTTAAGACAGTTTCTCCAAACATCATCCCATAACTTAATTAACGAAGTCTCAACAAACACTATCTTTATCTTATTTGCTTTATCATTTATTTTAATTTCGCTTTTATTTATTTACTTCTCTAAGTTAGTTTGTATAAAAGGCAAAACTCACCCACTATTTTATAAACCCTTCAGTAGTTTGAAAGCCCTCATCTGCCACGCCTTAGTTTCAATTCAGTCGGTTTGAAGAACGACTCTAGGTCATACCTACCACTTGCTCACCCTTAGGATTAACATTGTTAGGGAAAACTTAGGCCCCGCAATTACAAATTTAAAACACCCACTGATCGCCATCGCCAGTAGCTGGTGCAACGTCAAGGGTAAAATCCTTACCGACCACTGGTGACGCATCAATGTTCTTCACTTATTTTTTGCATAGAATCTACAAGTCCAAGATCTTCTCCCACAGTTTATCTAATTAGTTTATAAATATTGAAGGTGACCTCTTCAGTTACAACTCGGAGTTTTAAAGATTTTTTATTTACGTTAATGACGTCCTTGGCAGTGTTTTGGAAAGGTCTGCCAAGGCTGAGAGGAACCTGGGTGTCCTATTCAATATCCATAACAACGAAATCAACTGGGAAAATGAATTTGTCAACACAGACCATATATGTAATTAGATGGTCATACGAGTAGGCAAGAGTTCATTTAATCCTAGTTTCCTATAAAGTGAGAATGGCATGAGCTTTACACTAGCTCTTAGGTCACCTAAGGCGTTACTTATTTGAACATCCTGAAGATAACAAGGAATAGTGAAACGGCCAGTATCTCTAAGCTTAGGGGGTAGTCCTTGTTGCATAATTAGAGAGAACTCTACATCTAAGGGTAAGTTAACTATTTGTCTAAGTTTTTCTTTATTAGATATAAGCTCCTTAAAGAATTTGGCACAAATGGGCATTTCTACTAAAGCATATAATAATATGACATTTAAGTGTAGGCTTTTGAACATTTCTAGATATTATCCAAATTGAGCTTCTTGTTTCTCTTACTTAAGCCTACCAGGGAAAGGTGTTCGAACGGGTGTAAAGACTTCTGGGGATTTAGAAGATTCTGGCCCAGGAGAAGTGACAGGGGTGTCAACTTGTACTGAGTCAGTGTGTATAGAACTAGAAGGTTTATCTGAAAGGATATCTATGGATTTCTCACTCTTAGTCTCTTTTCTTCCTCTAGTGACCACAAGGATGTCATCATGCTCGTAGGATGAGTGATAGATAGAACTGTAGATCGCTTCGTCCTTTTGCTTCTCCTCAACTTTCAAAAACAAACTTTTAACATTATCCTCCATGTTTTTAGTTAAATCATTTGAAATTCTGAGCAAACTATCAATTTGATTTTGAAAGTCAACAATCTATTTGTTAATATTATTTTGCTCAATCATGAAGTTATTGAAGATCGTTTTGCTTAGACGGGAAGTCAATGGGGTAGAAGTAGAGAGAACTGAAGATTAAGAAGTAGGTTGTATGGTTAACTGCTGAATGAATGGTTTAGAATGAAAACCTTGATTAGGGTTTGTTGTTTCAAGAATTTCTTCATTGGCCCGTATGTTTGGGAAGAACTTGTGAGGTTGCTTCTTTTGCATGGGTTTGAAATCATAAAACCAGTTTAAGGCTCGAGAAGATAGAGAATAAGGAAACAAATGGAGCCGAAGAAGGTCTCTACTGGTACTATTAGTTCGAAAGAGTTGGTAAGGTTGATGAATTTGTTAAGATGGGCATTTGGATTTTCAACCGAAAGACCATGAAACTGACATTCAGATTTAATCATTTTAAGGTAGTGAGGCTTAATTTCAAGGGTTTCATCGGTTGGTGCTACGATCGGTCCTCCTCGTCCCTCTAGCAGTAGTTTGTTTGATGAGGCGAGTGTGATACGGTTTGTCATAACTTGTAGGGTAGAAATTAGGGTTTCGGAAAAGCATAACCTAATTAACCTAATTTAATCTAAACTAATTAACCTAATTAACCTAAGGATAAAGCAGATAACTTCCAGATGATATTGATCTCCCGAAAGGATCACTAAATAACTAAGATAACCAAATTCCTAAAGTCGGTCATTGTAGTTCCCCGCAGCGGCGCCAAAAACTTGTCGCAACCCTAGCAGTCGGTCGGATGTTACTCCGGTCGTTGAACAGGTCTGGCAAGGGCACACGGCAGTGGGTTTTATATTTATTATGCAGGGTATCCTAATTTTTGATACAACCTAAAGACCTAAAGGGCAGTAAGCAGTACATATGACTCAGGTGTCGTTCTTCAAACTACAACAGGCATGGGATCTTAGGAGGATTAACCTAATTAACCTAATTTAATCTAAACTAATTAACCTAATTAACCTAAGGATAAAGCAGATAACTTCCAGATGATATTGATCTCCCGAAAGGATCACTAAATAACTAAGATAACCAAATTCCTAAAGTCGGTCATTGTAGTTCCCCGCAGCGGCGCCAAAAACTTGTCGCAACCCTAGCAGTCGGTCGGATGTTACTCCGGTCGTTGAACAGGTCTGGCAAGGGCACACGGCAGTGGGTTTTATATTTATTATGCAGGGTATCCTAATTTTTGATACAACCTAAAGACCTAAAGGGCAGTAAGCAGTACATATGACTCAGGTGTCGTTCTTCAAACTACAACAGGCATGGGATCTTAGGAGGATTAATTATCTTTTGTAATTTAGTTAGGATTTTTAAACTTTTTGATAGGTTGGTTTGGTTTTCTAATCTAATAAGTAAAATTAAAAGCTAAATTAAAGGTATGGTTGTACGGAGAACGCAGAGAAATTAGGATAAGGAATATGTTTGTTGTGATTACGGCAATGTTATTGGGTGGATAGTTATGAGGGATAAGGCTACTAGATGCGATGACTAATCCGGGGAGGTCATGGAAGCTTAATTGGTAATAAAGTATTATGCCTACGGCCTTTACTCGGCTTCCACGTATTTGTACTACACCAGTGGTGGTTCCAAGGCTATACCGGATACTTGGACGTTTTAAAACTTTTCCGTTACACCAATTAGGGTTCCAGATTACTCACTAGATATTCCTATATTTCTTAATGAGATACAACTACAATCCTATTATATACCTAACGTAGAGTTGTCCGCAATCAGATACATAATATGTCACATGGGTAGCAGTTATAGAATGTCCAGTACACCAGAAGTTCTCCCAAATGCACAGACTAATTCAACTAACGACTATCCTCTAATCAAGGTCCCCATTTTCAGACATCCAGAAGACGTCCGTATCATGGCATGAATCGTTCATTGAACAATAACATGAACATGGTTTAACCCACAAAACCAGTTGGGATAATCTGTCTAACAGTCAGTTGAATCGTTCAACTTATAAGGAGAAGTGGTGGAGGAGAAGTACAAGCCTTTAAGCTCAAAGAACAAGCACCAAAGCATCATACGGGGCGAGCAAGCAATAAAGGGGTCAAATGGTACCCTAGGTACCATTTGCTAGGCAAAAGAGGAGGCAAACGGCACCCCCGATGCCGTATACAGCACCTAGGGTACCGTATATGGTACCTGGGGGGGAGGGGGGTTGGTGCTCTATTTGTCCTCCGCTGACTTCTCGGTTGCTTGATTTGTCTGTATCTTCTTCGTTTTAAGTCCATTTCGCTTGATTCTTGCGCCGTTGGATTTGTTTTTCCGTTATGCTTCTAATTCTAATGAAACTAAGTTTGCCAAATTTGGGGGTGTTTGACTTTTGCATTTTCCGTATGACGATCGGCAAAGTGGTGGAGGAGAAGTACAAGCCTTTAAGCTCAAAGAACAAGCACTAAAGCATCACACGAGGCGAGCAAGCAACAGGCGAACAAGCACCCCAGTTTTTAAGGTATTATTTTAGTGTACAATAATATATACATATTTTAAATTATAGATCTTTTAATAATAAGATATAGTAGAAAACGTAAACAGATGTTCAGTTCCAGAGTGTGTAGTATAGGAAATTAAAGATTTTAGACACATAATACGTGCCTTTGTTCCAGTACACTCTCAACAAGTTCAGAACACAAAAATAAAATAGAGTAAAATCGCAGGAAAGGAGGAAGCCAAGAGAAAGTCTTTAATTTCAATCCCTAATCCTTAAATTCAAACTATAATCATCAAGTTCTTCATCCTTACTTTAAGCCTAATCTATTGTAAGTTGCTTCTTCCTTCCAAGAACCCTAGAGATTGGGTTTTCATGTGTGACACCCGCTAATTTAGGACTATGATTAGTGCCTAAACTACTGTAATTACGTGCATTTAGTATTATTTTAATCTAAATATACGTAACCTTTTGTGAAATTACATACACGTTCATACGATTTGTTTAAATCGTACACTCATGAACCGGACGAGGTCTGACACCGTTTAACATGGACGTTGGTGACAAAATTTAAAAATAATGTGGATTTATCCAAACAAACATTATTTACCCTAATATATTGCGAGAATATATTACACATATTAAATAGCGTACAAAACACTCCGTACGCGACGAAAACATACGATTCGTGACCGATGACCAAATGAAAACACGAATATTATTTTAATTGCTTAGAATATATTATTTGAGTAAGAGTTTTATTAATAATATTGGGTTTTAGATCGTTAACAAAATGTATTATATAAAACTTTATACGATTAATTAAAACGTAAAACGATCGGGTAAACGAGCATCACACTTAATGTAAATTTGGGGAACAAAATTTGGGAGAACCATGCTCATGAAGGCCCCCCCCAAATCGGCAGCCATGCCATGCTTGTGCCCCCATATCCTTTTGCTTGTCAAACTACACAAACCAACCCATACCCCTTTCCTTCCCACACTTTACTCCACCAATTCCTATCATTCTCTCCACCATCTCTCTTCCCTCTCTCTAGAACGACTATCAGTCACCACCAGCCCCAAAAATCACCACCATCATCCACAATTGGCCACCACCTCATTCTTGAAGGAAAAATGAAGCCGAAGACACCAAAATGATCACCGATGCGCGTACATCACTCCTACCGTCTCCGTTTCTTCATACACCATTGTGAGACTTCAAAACTCTAGTGTTTTACTTATAATATGTATATTATCATGTTATGTTGCTTATTCAACTTGTTAATGTCCAATTCAGTAATCAAAACGCAATTTAAATCTCGAAACTATGAGCTTATGTTCCTGTCCAGATTCTGTTTCCACTTCCACGAATTTTATAAAAATCATTACGACACCAAAATGGACGTTTCTTAAGCCAAAAATGTAGTACAAGAAGTATCTTTCCAACAAAATTAGTCTCGTGACTCTTTGACTCCGTTTGCTACTCGAAAACATTTTTCTCCGGTAACATAGGTTTACTGTTCCGGCGAGCAGTAAAAACCGTCTACTTCTCGAGACCATATCTCAAGTTCTAGACCTCAAAAACATATGAGACCACTTGTGAAATCTTAATTTTGTTATGTACAAAAAGTTGTTCTTTGGCTCATTCCAGAAATACACCCATTTCTCCAGAAAATTAGATTTGTGAGAAGTGGTCTAATCTCGGATTAAACTGAACACTGACAATTTGTGAATTTTTATAAAATATCAAACGACGTTCAAAAGTCATAAAAAAATTACAGGAAGTACATAACATATGTGTGAACTTTATGTAAAAATTTCAGAACGATTCGATAACGTTTACTATTTTAGATAAAAATCACAAAGAATCCGTGAATACTTTGTCGGATGAACAGTAAATCCGTGAATACATTGTCAGATGAATAGTAACTCCGTGAAAATATTGATGGATGAACAGTAAAAATTGACTTTCATTGACTGTCGGACTGAGGGTTGACTCTCGGACTTTAGGGTTAGACTCGGATGCATAGTTTCGGACTTAATAACACTCGAAATCAAACCAAACCCGTTTGACTTAGTAAACGAAAATGAATACTTAAAGGAAATCGGAAAAATTTAAAAACCTACGAAAATACCATCATCATTGTTGCATGAATAGTACTCCGTGAATGCTATTGTCGAATGAACAGTGCTCCGTGAACCTATTGTCGTATGAAAAAAATTCCGAGAATGCGATTGTCGCTTGAACAGTGTCCGTGAATGGCATTGTCGGGTTACATATTGTCGCACGAAATGGAAATTTTAAAATACTTTTTACACTAAGTATTGAATGCATACAACAACTATACCTTATACGACACTACACTTACATGATACACATATGCTTTTGGAAGTATACGCTACAACTTGAACACATACGAGCTTACACTCGAGACAATAACTATACATACGAGATTACACTCGAAACTACATATGAGATTACACATACACTTGGATGGGATTACACCCACTCTACCACGATTACACTCGCACGGACTTACATCCAAACGACGGTTACACGTCACATTACAAATAACCAACTATTGTATATGCTTTACAAGATATACAAGCACAATGAATTACATAATAATAATATTTGAATTATTATTACACCTCCGTC
Source organism: Pseudognaphalium luteoalbum (assembly GCA_963422505.1). NCBI lineage: Eukaryota > Viridiplantae > Streptophyta > Magnoliopsida > Asterales > Asteraceae > Pseudognaphalium > Pseudognaphalium luteoalbum. The sequence continues at coordinate 76,380,832 of OY730195.1, forward strand.
ACCAACAGGCCACACTTATTTACAAAATAATTACAAAAGTACAAACAAATACTTGGACATTTCCTAGTTGAGTGGACAACTAGCATGGGTGATCCTTCGTGACACCAACTTACTTACTTGCTTACGACCTTGTGCGTTTCGGACGCCAGAAGGTTGCAGGGTTCGGAGAACCATACTACGGAATTACATCCGACACTACGGACTTACATCCGGGATACTTATTCGCTTACACGAAAGTATCATACTTGCTTGACTCAGGTGAGTCTTACAGCCCCGTTTTTACTGTTTTCTACTTGGGGTGAGATATTTGCTACCGTTTTACGTATGAACACAAGTACTGAACTGCTACACACTACTTTTACATACATTACATGAGTTACTTTTTATCCACTGAAATCCTCCGATCATAAGTTGTTAGTTATGGATTTAAGCGCGATTACTAGTAAATGGATCCATTTGGGACTGACAATCCCTGCCTGGGATGGTAGAGCCACCATGGATTACACCGTAGAAACAGGTATATTAGTATTTGTTACATATGAGTGTTCGGCGCCATTCACACTACACTGTTAAGCTTCAACTTGTGAGCTCATGGTAATTGTCTTGACCTACTGATTTACTGAGTTACTGATTTACTTTTTATGCTCGAAGGCATTACTGGTACTTTACTTGTGGTTCATAAAGGATTATTATACTAAACCTGTGAGATTCACCAACCTTTTTGGTTGACACTTTTTAGCATTTATCTCAGGTACATTACAGCAGTAGGACTGCACCACACTCAGGACTGATAGCTCGAGTCGCATGCATACAAACTTGTGGAGATTCTTTTGCATTACTTTTTGTATATCAGTTAAGTATTAGAATCTCTAGGAAATCATTTTCGAACTCGAAGCTTGTTATTATGATTCAACAATATAATACTTTTGTACTATTGTACGGCGTTGCATATAGATGTCATTTGCTTTACTTTGGTGCTTAATTATTGATTAGTAACACCCAAAGCTTGCTTCCGCACAACAGTAAATTTGGGGGTGTTACATCATGGGTTTTAGTTAAGTAGTAGGAATTAATCCGAAATTAGGGCTTGTAATTGAATAATTATTGTTAGTTTAACTTAGTAATGATGAGTAGATACTCAATTTCATGTTAAGAGTGATGGGTTATGATTAGGGTTTATGGGGTTTCTTATAAAATATATGAATTAGTTTGAATTACAAGTGTAAAGTGTTAGTAGAAGTTAGTAATAACTTAGAACTAGCTTAATTTGTATTAAACTATGAGTAAGATAATGAGAATGTAGTTAGTTAGTTTAGTCAAAGTGAAATTAGTAAACATCAAGTGGGGGAGAAGTAATTAGATGAATTAGTAGTTGAAAGCATGATTAATTATTGATATGTTTGTTATATGAATGTGTATTAGGCGTTAAAGAAGAGTTATCATCATTTGATCATCTTATTTCAAGCTATTTAATAAGCCAAGGTGAGTATATGGAATGATTAGTTATTAGAATTTGAATATGTTGAATACATGTGATTAGAATGGTTAATGATTATTAGCCATAAAGTGATTAGAATAACTAACCAAGGTTAGTTATGTTCTTGATTAGTAGCTAGTTATGCTAGCTAATGGTATGAGTAGACTAGCTAATCAAGGTTAGCTAATTGAAAGTTTTGAAATGTGCACATTTGATTAGAATTTGCGAATAGAGAATTGAAAGAGAAACAGGGAAGTAATCTAATTTCCTTGTTTATTGTATATTTTATTGCATTTTTGATTAGTTATACATATACTCACTAAGCAAAGTGCTTAATTAGTTTAGTATATGTTGTAGGTACAAGTGGAAGTGGGAAGGGAAAGGAAGCTAGCAAAGATTAGACATGGGATTGCAAGCTTGTTGTAAGTTACACAAGCTCATCTCTTTTAACTGTCATTTTAAAGCCCTTGAAAGCCTTTTTAAACAATGTTTTGACATGTTGCAAAGGTATAAGCAAAAACAAGTAATTGTATGGTTAGTAGTAGATCATGATATGTAATGGATAAAAATGTTGTAGAAAGTGTAAAAGGGCAAGTTATAGTATATTTGCCATTCTGGTTATGTATGTATATTGAAAGGTTGTAAGGAAGTCAAATGTCCTATTGGTCAACTATTGAATAGGTCAAATTAGCCCTTTAAAGTCAGCGGGTCAAAATGGGTCTTTAAAAGCACACACGGTTCAAATTGAGTTAGAGGAAGGTTAAGAGTATGGGAAGTAGCTTCACAACTTTATTTTAGTATATGTGTTATGAGGTCAAAAGCTCAATGTTTCAGAAATCATGGTTTGGGAATTGGTATGTTGAGGTTTTTGGTCTAATTTGGTCGAAAACCCGTCTACAGGTCAAATCTTAGAAAAATGTAAAACTTGAAAAAGTGGAATTGAGAAAAAGTTTATATGGTTATAGGGAAGGTGTGTGCAAAATTTCAGGTCCTAATTCATGACGAGTAAAAAGTTATGCGTGTTTGAAATTGGCTAAAAAGTTGACTTTTGCTGACTTCCAAAATAGGCATGGCTACGCGATCCCAGAAAATTTTCTGGATCATTTGAGTCAGTGCAATTTGTGAACAGAAAGTTTTGTGCTTAGATATGCGATCCCAGCTCAAAAATTTGGATCGCGTGAGTATGTACAAAATCAGAAAATCAGTTTTTAGTCCAAAATTTAATATGGGATAAATATAAAATGAATTCTAAGGTAATTTAGGATCGAGGAGTCCTAATTGAAGGTAAAAAAAAAAAAATCAGATTTTCAGGGCATTTCAAGTTGGTATCAGAGCGATGGTTTAAGAGATTTAAGCAATCCACAGTAGGATTGCCTAAACTTAAACCACTTATAAACGTTTAGTAGCAAGTTATAGTTGTGTTTTAGTAGTATTATTAATATGTGATTAGTAGATTGTGATTATAGTAATGATTTTTGCCTTGATTTGAAATGTGTTTATGAACTTTGAATAAAAATGTGAAATTAGTTTAATGTAATTACGTCTGGCCAACGGGGTTACATTACATTAGTACACATGGGAGATTCAAAGTTTCTAAGCATGTGAGAAAAGAAGAGATAATCATTGTGCTAGTTAGTTTAGAAAGTTTTAGATGATTATGCATTTTAATATTTACTAAACTACTATTAGATTATTTATTTTGCTTTAGTAAATGACTACCCCACCGAATAGAGAAACTGAGGGTTCAAATGTTCGTTCTCCCACTCAAGAGGAGAATGTTTCAAATAGAAGTCTAGATCCAGAAGACAGGTTGGTATTACAAGATGTTATTAGTCAATCATTACAAGAATTCTCCTTCAGTGTATGAACGTATGGAGCAAATAATCACTACTCGATTAGTAGAATTTGAACATAAACATCCTATCTTAACGAACCCTCAGTTGAATAGTGAAGTTTTAAATGCTCAACGTCAAATGAATAGGGAAAAAGAAAAGTTTGAGTATAAGAATTTTGCCAATTGTAGTCCTCCAGAGTTTAAGGGAGAAAGGGATCCGATTATCAGTAACAGATGGGTAAGCAAGATGGAAGAAACCTTTATGCTTTGTGAGTGTCCGGAAAGATTGCGAATTTTATTTGCCGCTCATCAGTTAAAAGGAAGTGCTCAGGATTGGTGGAATACTCAAATCAAAACTCTTGGTGCAGAGGGAGCTGCCAAGCTTCCTTGGAATATGTTTACAGAAAGATTCATAGCAGAATTTGCACCAATGGCAGAATTAGAAAGGTTGAAGGGAGAGTTTTTATCAATAGATCAGGGAAAGATGTCGGTGACTGAGTATACAAATTTGTTTTATGATAAATCTTAGTTCTGTCCAGAGTATACTTCAAATCCGAATTTGATGAAAGATCATTATCACCGGCATTTAAATGTTGAGATTAGAGAATCCGTTGACCCGACTATTTATGATTCTATTCCAAAGATGATGAATAAAGGGTTAACGCGAGAGAAAGAATTGCAAGCTAAAGCTACTGATGCTAGTAGTAAATGTGTAACACCCGCCAAATTAGGACTAGTGATTAGTACCTAATCAGTTGTTAATACAGGTAATTAGTCCTTAGATTAGGATAATTAATGTATCTCAATATATATTGATGAATATATACGAACATGCGATTTGATTAAATCGTACGCAATCCCAAATCGAATGTAATTCGATTCAATTTATACGGACGTTGGTGAACATTTTTATTAAACAATATAATATTATTTAGTACAAATATTTTATAACTCAATTATTTATTGCGTATCGTGCAAACACGGATTTCGCGGTTAAAAATAACAAACACACAAGCAAAAATGAAACAAGTTAAGTTATATTTTATAACTCAATTATTAAAGTAATTGGTGAAATATTTTAATTAAAATATCGGGAAGTAATTCGTATCTTAAAATGTGTGTATGATGTGCGAAATAAATATTTAAACGTTCAAACGATCTAGAAAACGAACACTGCACGGAGCGCGTACGCGGGAGAATGAAAAACTGGTGAAGCCCACACTCGGTGGACCCCACCAGCCGGCCCCCCCTCCCTTCTCTTTTCCCTCTTCTCTTCCCTCCTTTCTTCTCATTCTCACCATCCACTTTTCTCTCTCTTTCTTCTTTTCTCTCTACAAACTCCATCACCACCACCACCTCTAAATCATAAAATTACACCACCAAACGAACTCGGTTTTCATCGCTCATTTGGAAGAAAAGAACCACCTCGAAACGATCTACACTCCTACCTTTCCGGAATCTTGATTCATTAACTTGTAAGTTTCCGACGAAAACTCGAAACCTCTCGATTTTAAGTGTTTTTAAGTTTTAGTTGTTTCTTTAAGCTTAGAATGTCCTTATAAGGGTTGGGTAAAAGAATCAGACCAAACGGAAACCCGAAAACTCGTTTTTGGCTCAAAAATTCATTAACAGCCCTAAGTGTCGCAACGAAGGTGCAGTATAGCGTCACTTCATGCGTCACTTAAGTGATGCATTGAGTGTCGCTAAAAGCCCTAGTCATGCGTCACTTGCATAAATGCCGCATAAAACCCCTTTTTCCCGACACTTACCTCCGTCACTTGCTTAGTGACGCCTAGGACCCTTACCGTCACTAATAACCCGACACTGCTTTAGTGACCCCCCAGTATGCGTCACTCCTTTATGTGACGCCTAACCGACAATTATACCCGACACTAATGGAGTGACGCCACCTTATGCGTCACTTACCTAAGTGACGCCCTAAACTAAGAATTTCCAATTTTATGCGACACTTCCTAAGTGTCGCCCAAGCCACTGAGTGACGCCATAAGTGACGCCCTCACTCAGATTCTGCCATTTCATGCGTCACTTCCTAAGTGACGCCTAAGCCCCAAGTGACGCTATAAGTGACGCATAAAACAGAAGGTTTCAAACTAAATTTACACTAAGTTTTGAGGCCCAAATTTGACGCCCCATTTCACCCAAATTCAAGTCCAGATGCGTTTTTCACCAAAGCTCGACCCCAGCCAGGGGCTCTGCCCCTTGGACCCCGCCAGGGGCTGCCGCCCCTTGGACCCCGCTACCAGGGGCGCAGCCCCCGGACCCCCGTCATTAACAGGCTTCGCCCTTACCCTAGGTTCACGAGTAACCGTGTTACATCTAAACTTTCACACAAAGTGTTAAACTTGTATAACATCAAACACGAATGCAACACAACTTCTAAAACACATTTGAACTTACTTTTAAGTATAACACTTCAAAATCTTCAAAATAATAATGTGGGATTATTATTACAAACAATCACCAACGGGCCGTACACATTTTCAAACACTTAAACAAACAACCAAATCATGGTAATTTGGACATTCTAGATGAACAAACAACTACAAGGGTGATCTTTGAGATACTCAATCATGTCATAACCATCACGTGTCGTGGACACCCTCAGGTTACAAGTCGTTGGACTTCGATTCTTGGCTAATCAATCTAAGTTTATTAAGATAAACTCTTCAGGCTCAGGTGAGTCTCATGGCCCCTCTTTTTACTGTTTTATTAGGGGTGTGATACATTGCTCTGTTTTTAACACATGAACGCGAGTACATATTTCCATATACTACATGAGTTGTTTTCAACTAATCAAACCAAAGTCCTCCGTCAGTATAGTCTGGTAATACGAAAGTAGCGTGAATATTAGTATATGGTACCATATAGGATTGACCCTCCTCGTCCGGGTTAGCAAGCACTAACCGGGTAAACAGACGTACTAATATTTGGGAAGACGAGTGTAGATTAGGCACTCGTGGAGGCACCTCGCTCGGAATTCTCTATATGGGACCCGACCCTCAAGTTAAGCTCAGACTATGCGCTCATGGTTGTATACATTATCTGTAACTTTATTTGCTGAATGCAAATCAATACTTAAATCTTGCGGTTCATAGAATATTATTTGCTACTCAAACCTGTGAGCTCACCAGCGTTAGCTGACCCATTTTAGCATGTATCACAGGTACTCAGCAGTAGATTTGGACTGCCCATCAGGATGCATCTTAGCTCGAGTCTTCATGCAAAAACTTCAGAGATTTCATTGCATTATTAGATTTTGTATAACTAGTTATGTACTTAAATCTCTCATATTACGAACACGAGCTATGTATGAGTTCAAACTATTATAAACCTTTTAATATTAATATATTTTGTTAAAACGACGCATATAGAGTCGTTTGCTATATATCTGTGTGCTTTGACTATTGATTAGTAACACCCAAAGTATGCTTCCGCGAATCATTAAATTTGAGGGTGTTACAAAATGAAAAGTTGAACAGTCTACTTCTCAATCTCAACCTTTTAAGAAGTTTAAATCCTTTAGGAGGTCACAGCAAAGATCTCAACCACAATCACCAACCCGTCAATCTCAGCCTTCAGCGCGGGAATTTCCTAAATGTAATAATTGTGGTAGAAAGCATCCTGGGGAATGTCAATTAGGGAGCACCGCGTGTTATAAATGTCGTAAACCAGGGCATATTGCAGCAAATCGTCCTAATCCTTATCGTATTTGTTTTTATTGTTACAAGGATGACCATCTACAGGCTAATTGCCCCGTTAGATTGGAAGATATGAAAAGAAATGAGCAAAAGAAGGAAGCCGAAAAGAAAAGAGAGGCAAGGGGACAGAGAGCAAAAGGTCGTTCTTTTCAGATCACTGCAGAAGAGGCAAAAGAGTCACATGACGTGGTGACAGGTACCTTTATAATTAATACTATACCTGCCCATGTTTTATTCGACTCTGGAGCCACAAAATCTTTTGTGTCACTTTTATTTTGTGAAAAGTTGAAAACTCCTATAGCTAGATTAGAACACCCTTTAGAAGTTGAAATTGCAGATAGTAAACTAGTGATTGTTAGTGATGTTTATAGAGGGTGTACTATTGAGATAGGAGGTGAAATATTCAAAATAGATTTAATTCCCATGCAAATGGGAGAATTTCATGTTGTAATAGGAATGGATTGGATGGGAAAGAATAGAGGTATGATTAACTGTCACGAAAAGGTAGTTCTTCTTAAAGCGCCTAGTGGAAAAGAAGTTACTGTTTATGGTGAACGTTCGAAGCAATCTATTCCTGTTTGTACCTTTGCTCGAGCTAAAAGATTGTTGTCACACGGATGTCGGGCCTTTTTGGCACACGTAGTTGATAACTCTAAATCTGTGCCAGAACTTTCTAGCATTCCAATTGTGAAAGAGTTTCCTCAGGTATTCCCTGATGAACTCCCAGGTATCCCACCTGACAGGCAAGTGGAATTTCGAATTGATCTTGTTCCTAGAGCCGCTCCTACTGCCAAAACTCCTTATCGACTGGCTCCAACTGAGATGCAAGAAATGACGAAACAGTTGCAAGAGATTTAATATAAAGGTTTTATCCGTCCCAGTAGTTCGCCCTGGGGAGCCCCAGTCTTGTTTGTTAAAAAGAAAGACGTCTCCTTAAGGATGTGTATTGACTACAGGGAACTAAATAAAGTGACCATTAAAAATAGATATCCTTTACCTCGAATAGATGATTTATTTGACTAGTTGCAAGGTGCCAGTTTCTTTTCAAAGGTTGATCTTCGTTCTGGCTACCATCAGTTAAAGGTTAGGGAAGAAGATATTTCGAAAATAGCTTTTCGTACTCGATATGGTCACTTTGAATTTACAGTCATGCCATTTGGCTTAACAAATGCTCCAGCTGCTTTCATGGACCCGATGAATCAATTTTTTCGGCCCATGCTTGATATCTTTGTTATAGTTTTCATTGACGATATTCTCATTTATTCTAAAAGTGAGAGTGATCATGCAGTACATCTGATATCGCGTAAAAAGTCACGTTTTTTCCACCGATATCTCTCTCATTCTGGAGCAATACTTAGCAGTTGGACTCAAATAAAGCAAAAATCATTGATTAAATGCTAAGAAGATCAAAACAAGGTTGCATAAGAAAAATGAAGCAAAACGGCCGAAAAACGAAGATTCCACGCACGTTCGAAGACACCAGATATCAAAATGAGATTTCAAGATAAAAGAGCCCATCACCAACATCTATTTGACCCAAGATGGTCGTTTTCGAATTACGAATCCAATAGAAGAAGAATCAACAAAAACGGACGAAGAATGAAGATTCTACGTACACCGGAAGATCCAAACAATTCGTACGGCACATCTAGAGCTCAGAGACATATTTTTGGGATTTCTTTTCATCAAAAGCTTCGTTTATGAATTACGAATCCAACGCAAAAAGAATCAATGCAAACGGACGCATAACAAAGAAAATACGCACGAATCGAGAAACGAAGCAACGGGCAGCGAACCGGTGCAGGGTGGTGCCAGCCGCCGCCGGCAGCCACACAGCCGCCACCGGCTGCCAGTAGGCCGCCGCCGGCCACCACTACCCCACACGGATTGCGCTTTTTTATCCTTTTTCGTACCCGTTGCTAGACATTTACATGCTAGACCCAATATCCGACTCACCTTGGGTTAGCCCTGTTCAAGTCGTACCAAAAAAGAGAGGAATGACGGTCATTACAAACGAAGAAAATGAGCTTATACCAACTCGGACGGTTACCGGTTGGAGAGTCTGCATCGATTATCGGAAGTTAAATGAAGCAACTCGCAAAGATCACTTCCCGCTTCTGTTTATTGACCAAATGCTCGAAAGATTATCAGAAAACAAATTCTACTGTTTCCTCGATGGTTTTTCCGGGTATTTCCAAATCCCGCTTGATCCGAAGGACCAAGAGAAGAAAACATTCACATGTCCCTACGGAAGATTCGCATACCGAAGAATGCCGTTTGGATTATGCAACGCACCTGCAACATTTCAGAGATGCATGGTTGCAATTTTCCACGACATGATTGAACAATGCATGGAAGTCTTTATGGATGATTTCTCTTTGGAGACTCCTTCACATCATGTCTATCCAACCTCGATAGAATGCTCACCAAGTGTGAAAAATCAAACCTCGTGTTAAATTGGGAAAAGTGTCACTTTATGGTGAAGGAAGGAATAGTTTTAGGACATCGAATATCCAAGTCCGGAATTGAAGTAGACAAAGCAAAGGTCGAAACCATTGCCAAACTTCCACCACCAACCAACGTCAAGGCCATTAGAAGCTTTCTAGGACATGCTGGGTTCTACCGCCGTTTTATCAAAGACTTCTCCAAGATTTCTCGGCCTATCACCCACCTTCTAGGAAAAGACATCAAGTTTGTGTTTGACGAGAACTGCATGAAGGCTTTCAACTACCTGAAGAAAGAGCTTACAAATGCACCAATTATGGTCGCTCCAGATTGGAACCTACCATTTGAAATCATGTGCGATGCTAGTGACTTCGCAGTTGGGGCAGTTCTAGGTCAAAGGAAGGATAATCACTTTCGACCAGTCTATTACGCTAGTAAAACACTTACAGATGCTCAAGAAAACTATACAACTACAGAAAAAGAGCTGCTAGCCGTAGTATTTGCCTTCGACAAATTCAGATCCTACCTGATATTGTCGAAAAAATAGTGTATACGGATCACTCAGCTCTAAAATACCTCTTCAAAAAGCAAGACGCAAAGCCTAGATTATTACGATGGATTTTACTCCTACAAGAATTCGACATAGAAGTAAAGGATAAGAAAGGAGTAGAAAACGTCGCCGCAGATCATTTAAGTCAACTTGAAAATCCTTCAATGGAACAACTTGCAGAAAGAGATATTAAAGATCGATTTCCAGAAGAGCAGTTAATGAGTTTAGGAGAACAAGGTTCGCAATTCACTGACGATCCTTAGTTTGCAGACATTGCCAATTTTGTAGTTGGAGGGATCGCAAGAAAAGGAATGATCTCATCGCGGAGACAAAAGTTCTTTCGCGATGTCAAATATTATTTTTGGGATGATCCATATTTGTTCAAGGTCTGTCCCGAACAAATAGTAAGAAGATGTGTCGATGGGAAAGAAGCCGAACAGATACTCCACCAAAGCCATCATGGACCCACCGGAGGACATCATGCAGCTAATCTGACACAAAGAAAGTCTATGACTCAGGATTCTACTGGCCTACCATTTTCAGAGACGCACAAGACTTGGTGAAACGCTGCGATATTTGCCAAAGGTTTGGAAATATCACAACGCGTAACGAAATGCCGTTAACGAATATCCAAGCATGTGAAATATTTGACATATGAGGATTAGACTTCATGGGACCATTTCCGAAATATTACGGGAAAGAATACATGCTAGTAGCTGTCGATTACGTATCAAGATGGGCCGAAGCCCAAGCCTTTCCAACAAATGATTCAAGGGTCGTAACCAAGTTCTTAAAGCAGCTATTCTATCGGTTTGGAACACCTCAAGCAATCATCAGCGATAGAGGCACACACTTTTGCAATACTCAGTTTATGAAACTATTGCAACAATATGGTGTTACACACAAAACCTCTACGGCCTATCACCCGCAGACGAATGGACAAGCAGAGATTACAAACCGTGCACTAAAAAGGATCTTGGAACAAACAATTGGTCAACACAAGGAAAGATGGGTAGACAAGCTAGACGATGCTTTATGGGCATTTCGGAGAAGCTAGACGATGCTTTATGCTTTATGCTTTATGGGCATTTCGGACAGTTTATGGAAAGGCATGTCATCTCCCGATTGAACTAGAATACAAAGTTTACTGGGCACTGAAGAACTGTAGTTTAGATCCTACGATAAAAGGAACTCACCGGAGAATGCAGCTAAATGAACTAGTAGAGTTGAGGGATCAAGCTTACGAAAGTTCCTACAAATTTAAGGAAAGAACCAAGTTACTCCACGATTCAAAGCTCCGCCCCACACGCTTCAATCCAGGTGATAAAGTTCTACTCTTTAATTCTCGATTTAAGAAATTTTCTGGTAAGTTCAAAACACGATGGAGCGGCCCCTTCACAATCTCTAAAGTATTTCCCTATGGTGCCATCGAACTCGAAGCTCCAGACGGAAATTTCAAAGTAAACGGTCACCGATTGAAACACTACGTAGAAGACTTTCCCTCAAATGAGGAAGTCTATAACTACGAACAACCCTAATAGAAAAATGGGTATAAAAGAGTCAAGCTACGAGACTCGATAAACAAAGCACTCTTGGGAGGCATCCCAAGCCTATCTTACGTTTTCAGCATTAATTTTCCTTTACTATTATGTTTAAACTAATCCAATTTTTATGCAGTACCTCGCCTTACAAAAGACTAATGATTTTAGACCATTAACCTTTTGTATTTTTCAGGATGAGTTCGCAGTCAGACAGAGCACGAGCCCCCAGTCAGAGACGCTCGCGTGCCATGCATCACTTCCGGAGTTCATCACCGGGTAGTAGCATGAGGACTGTCAGGGGATCCCAGTCACCACCTCCTAGGTTGGATGAGATTTCGGCAGACTCGGTGGAGGTGTACGTTCAGGAGTCATTCCTGTTACATCCCATCCATTCCAGGTTACCTTCAACTCACCGACCAGCAGGACAGACCGCAGGGACCTCCAGAGTACCCACCTTTCAGCATGGGGTTACTACTGCGGACCCTGCTGTCACTTGGTCTATACTGAGAGCCCTTGAGGTCCAGCACACCGCCATCTCTGATATCCACACTACTCTAGGCCTTACCTCCACACCTGTGTGCCCCTTTCAGATGGGACCTGATCCCGCTCCGCACATTCCACCGTGGGACTTATTCCCACCTTGGAGCTTGACTGCGCAGGACCACCCCACTTTCATGGACTCACTGGAGGAGGAGACTACTGCCCTAGACGCTTGGATTCAGGATCCAGAGGATGGCACGGCATCTCCTGTCTATACCATCGAGGAGTCAGCATCTCCTACATCGATCGTGGAAAACACGATCTTTATGGATGATGACTTCACCGATTGGGAGGAGCTCTATCCTGACATGGATTAGCTTTCATTAGTTATTTTATGTTTAATATTAACTTGTATTAACACTTGTGTTTTCTGAAGGATGTGTACTATGCAGAATTCAAAGTAAAATTTGTGGAACAAGTTCATTTTTAATGAGCCTGGTCCATTTCCAGCAAATTCACACACCTGAGTCTGGTCCATAAAATCCAATGGCAACTCACGCAGCACAAGGAAGTATTTCTTCTAACCTTATTTTGCTCAATTTAACACTCTAAAATTCTAAGTAAAACTCTAAGTGTGGGATTACAACTCGCAAATAGAGAATGATTTCGAAAATATTGACCCTTATTCAAAAATCTAAGTGTGGGATTGACCTAACTTAGAAGTAGAACACTAGGGACAATGTTCTTTTAAGTGTGGGATAGCAGTAGGATTGACAACTGTATTGCAACATAAAATTTTTGAATCAAAGTCAAAAAGGGTATTTCTGGTCAACAAAACTTCATAAGGTTTGGTAAAACGACTATGACAAGCAAAACTCTTTGATAAACTTTCAAACCAAGTTTCAAAATAAGCGATCGCATGACTAGGCACAAAACTACCCAAAATGAGTGAGGAATCTTGAGCCATATAAAAGCATTCATCTTTAATGCTTCACTTTTCAATTGTGAGTGTGCCGATGTATGCTCTCTAGAATCAGAACTTGTTCAAGGAATACATTTCGAGATTACAAAAATGGGCGTCATACTTGACGAAGGTGCAATCAGAAAACCTCGACATTCCCTAACCAGTGCTCACCTTCAACGGAAAACATGCTGAGCCTTAGCCTTTTGAAAAACTCACTCCCTTCTTTCATCTGTTGGCCATAGCCTAAGTATCTGTGCTGACAGAAGAATTACTGTCAGAAGTACGGAGCGTTCCCTAAAGGATGAACACCATCCGTAAAAGGAGCCCCAAGAAAAAGAAATCCAGCAAAGAAGTAAGGAGCGTTCCCCAAAGGATAATCATCATCCGTAAAAGGAGCTCCAAGAAAAAGAAAATTCAGCAAAAGCAAAGCTGTCAGAAGGAACCTAAAAGCCCAACGATCATCTAAAGCCAAAGGAAAGGTTCATCAAAAGAAAACTTGAAAGGAAAAGATGCAAAGGAAGGCTCTCAAAAAGAGAAATCCAGAAAGAAGAACTAATAAGCACCAAAGATAAGTCATCATAAACAACTCTTATAAACCCCTAAATAAACCACCTACAAAAGCCTTCACCCATATACACCACTTCCACCATCCTGCGAATGTCTAGGGATAATTAGCACCGTCCTCATTTAAGTATTGTAGATTTGATTCTCGATCAAGCTTATGACAACGGAAGAGCTACATGACTGGCCCCTGAGTGAATTAGAAGTTAGGAAACCCGATACACTTGAGTGAATTGAGTGACCACCTGTGAGGACCCCAGTCATGTATATCTTACATTATGAAGATTGAAAAGAAAGCTTGTTAGAACCAAAGGTTTGGGGAACCATCAAAGGATAGAACCTCGTCCGAAATCTTTTTACCAAACTTGCAGGAATCAAAGTTCTCCGGAATATAAGACACCCTTCCTACCTTTCATCACAATTTTATGAAGATTTGCTTGAGGACAAGCAAAGCTCTAAGTGTGGGATACTTGATATCGCGTAAAAAGTCATGTTTTTACCACCGATATCTCTCTCATTCTGGAGAAATACTTAGCAGTTGGACTCAAATAATGCAAAAATCATTGATTAAATGCTAAGAAGATCAAAACAAGGTTGCATAAGCAAAATCAAGCAAAACGGCCGAAAAACGAAGATTTCACGCACATTCAAAAACTCTAGACATCAAAATGAGATTTCAAGAAAAAAGATCCCATCACCAACATCTATTTGACCCAAGATGTTCATTTTTGAATTACGAATCTAACAGAAGAAGAATCAACAAAAACGGACGAAGAATGAAGATTCTACGTACACCGGAAGATCCAAACGATTCGTACAGCACATCTAGAGCTCAAAGACATATTTTTGGGATTTCTTTTCATCAAAAGATTCTTTTTTGAATTACGAATCCAACGCAAAAAGAATCAACGCAAACGGACGCATAACGAAGAAAATACGCACGAATCGAGAAACGAAGCAACGGGCAGCGAACCGGTGTGGGGTGGTGCCAGCCGCTGCCGGCTGCCAGTAGGCCACCGCCGGCCACCACTCCCCCGCACGGATTGCGCTTTTTTGTCCTTTTTCGTACCCGGTGCTAGACCTTTACATGCTTTTCGTACCTGGTGCCACTACCTTTTTCACCTTTTCGTACTTGGTGTCACTACCTTTTCCACCTTTTGCTAATGTGTGCTTCCATTTGCTAAAATGCACCAAAACTCCTCTATAAATAGGAGGCATGAGGCTCATTTGAAAGACACACCTCAACACACCTAAGAATACCAACACACTTGGTTACACCTATAATACTTGTATTTTCTTTTTTTATTCTTCCTATTTAATTAGGCTAGCTAATTAACTAGGCAAGGAAGATTTGTATGGAGGTGCTCCGGGACGGATATTTTAGCTACGAGTTATTGTACTTCTTTCCAGGTGTTAATTAATCTTTCATATTTAATATGTTTGTCCTTTCTTTAATAAATTTAAATATGTATGCTAGAATTGCCATGATTAGCTAAATAACTCAATTGTCTGCTATGATAGTCGTTTAGAAAGTATCGAATATGTGACTAAGTGGTATGTTGTGAGATTGTGGATGGTTTATATTACAAATGGATATAGGAATTAAATCTTTATCGTTTATCTGCCCAACTCATGTTATGACTAAAACTTTATCAAAAAATGAACGTAGCTAACTCATAGGATACAGGTCACTTAGTTATACTATGTTAGATTGAATCATTGAGCTCAACATGGCTGGTGTTCTCTAGACCAAAATAGGATCCAAGAGACACGGAACATGGGAGTAGAGGTAGATTAAGATTAAATTCATATAGACGATATTTTTGAGACAACTTTCGGAATACCCTCAACTTAGATAATACTTTTGTATGCTTAAATTAAACTGTCGCCTTGATCGTCTCATTGCATGTTCTTGTTTAATTGTTGCCTTAGGATCATCATAATAGTGAAATTTAAACAGCATTAATCATCGTGAAATAATATGATGGCCCTATTCGACTATTCTTTGATATAGTACTGGAAACGCTTACGGCGGAGTACAAATGTATGGAAGTCAGAACAACCGAAGGTAGTTGTATTATGAATCGAAAAACAAACGTATTACCTAGGTCTCTATTTGTAACACAAATCATCCCTGTCTTGTAGTATCCCTAAGTAATGTTGATAACTCGTACGACTAAGTGATGACACGTTATCCGACCGTCTAAACCAGTTAGCCCAACCTATTCCGGTGAGGATAACCCACATTCATAAGATTGTTTATTCAACAAACTATGCCATGATTCGGGCATCTCTGACGACCGAGATTGGG
Source organism: Pseudognaphalium luteoalbum (assembly GCA_963422505.1). Lineage (NCBI taxonomy): Eukaryota > Viridiplantae > Streptophyta > Magnoliopsida > Asterales > Asteraceae > Pseudognaphalium > Pseudognaphalium luteoalbum. Next base: position 76,396,714 of record OY730195.1, read on the forward strand.
GAATAGGATTCGAGGTTAAATGTTGGATAGTGTGGGTGTACATTTGAGAGAACTTTCCGTGTACACTTTAATATATTGTGCAATCCCTGTGACATTCTATTTGCCTGATTGTGGACACCTTCGCGTCAGCCCGATAGAAGGATTGTAGAATGGCTCACATCAACTTACAAACTTATCCTCATTAGAACTTTCCATATTTAACCACTTCTAAACCACGTTATAGTAGACAATCGCTTTAATTGCTGAACGCCCGAAGTAACCTCCACCTTTTAATTCAGTCCAGTTTAAATTAGGATAAGAAAACCCAAAACCAAAACCAACTCTTTCAACCCCAGCTGAACACATAAAAGCTTCTAAACCCCCTAGTTTCAATTGGTCGCGCTTTGAAGAATGATCCTAGGTTATACTTGTCCTGTGCTAGCATAATAAGTAACCCTAGGCCCCAGCTTTATAAATTAAAAACCCACTGCTGTGTCACGTCACCATTAGAAATCTCAACGACCGGTGCGCAACACAACAACATCTTAGGCAGGTTCTAGAGACACTTCAACGTGAAAGATTATATGCTAAATTCTCTAAATGTGAATTTTGGCTACTGGAAGTCCAATTTCTTGGACACGTGATCAATATTCACGGTATTCAAGTTGATCCTTCCAAGATATCAGCAGTAGTGAAGTGGGACCTACCTTTGAGCCCCACTGAAGTCAGAAGTTTTCTTGGTTTAGCTGGCTACTATCGTCGTTTTATTCAAGATTTTTCAAAGATTGCTACTCCTTTGACTCAGTTGACTAGAAAAAGCGTTCATTGGAAGTGGGGAGATGAGCAATCAAAAGCGTTTCAGATGTTGAAAGAAAAGCTTAGTCAAACTCCTATCCTTGTTTTACCCGAGGGTAATGAGGATATGGTAGTTTACTGTGATGCCTCAAAAGTTGGATTAGGCTGTGTTCTTATGCGGCGTGGGAAGGTCATTGCTTATGCTTCACGTCAGTTAAAGTCACATGAGTAGAACTATCCCACTCATGATCTTGAGTTAGCAGTTGTGGTCTTTGCTCTTAAAATTTGGCGCCATTACCTTTATGGTGTTAAATTTACCATTTACACCGACCAAAAAAGTCTCAAATATTTCTTTGACCAGCATGATTTGAACAATCGGCAGAGAAGGTGGCTAGATTTAATAAAAGATTATGACTGCGACATACTTTACCATCCTGGTAAAGCTAATGTGGTAGCCGATGCTCTTAGTCGAAAAGCTAGTCATTATGTTCTTTCAGTAAAATCTCTTCAAATGACTGTACTTCCTCAGTTGTTTGATTCCATTAAAGCTGCTCAGGCTGAAGTTTTTGCCTCAAATGAACCAAATAAACAACGATTAGCGGGTCAACTTTCAGAATTAGTAGATGATTCTAGAGGTTTGAAGATGCGTTATGGTAGAATCTGGATACCACGAACAAGTGAAGTAAAGAAAATGTTATTAGATGAAGCTCATAAATCCAGATATTCTATTCATCCTGGTGCTACCAAGATGTATCGTGATTTAAAACATGACTACTGGTGGCCTGGTATGAAACGCGATATAGTTAAACATGTTCAGAACTGTCTTACTTGTCTGCAAGTTAAAGCTGAGCATCAACAACCATACGATAAATTTCAACCCTTAGATATACCGGTATGGAAATGGGAACACATCACCATGGATTTTGTTACGAAGTTGCCAAGAACACCAAGGCAACATGATACTATTTGGGTGATTGTGGACCGTTTGACTAAAAGTGCTATTTTCTTGCCCATTCAAGAAGCTTCTTTTTCAGAAAAGTTAGCTGATCTTTATGTTAAAGAAGTAGTTGCTAGACATGGAGTTCCACTTTCTATAGTTTCAGATCGAGATACTCGCTTTACTTCTCGATTTTGGAATAAATTTCAACAAGATCTGGGAACTCGATTGCATATCAGTACAGCTTTTCATCCTCAAACTGATGGTCAGAGCGAACGTACCATTCAGACCCTTGAGGATATGCTCAGATCTTGTGCCATAGATTTCGGTGGTAGTTGGGATATTCATCTTCCTTTAGTAGAATTCTCATATAATAACAGTTATCATTCTTCGATAAAAATGCCACCGTATGAGATGCTATATGGTAGAAAATGCCGAACTCCAATTTGTTGGGGTGAGGTTGGTCAAAGGGAACTTGGTAGTACATATATTGTGCAGATGACTACAGAAAAGATTGATCAGATTAGAGAAAGAATGAAGATGGCACAAGATCGACAAAAAGTCATATGCAGACAAGCGTAGAAGATCTATTGAATTTCAAATAGGTGATAAGGTGATGCTTAAGGTTTCACCTTGGAAAGGAATTATTCGGTTCAGAAAGCGTGGAAAGTTAAGTCCAAGGTATATTGGACCATTTGAAATCACGGATAGAGTTGGAAAGGTTGCTTATCGACTACAATTACCAGAAGAACTTGCTAGCATTCATGACACATTTCATGTGCTCAGCTCAAAAAGTGTTTAGTCGATGAAGCTTCTTATATGCCACTGACAGAAATAGAACTAAATGATAAGTTGAGTTATGTAGAAGAACCAGTTAGAATCCTTGATCAGAAAGTGAAACAGCTCAGAAATAAATCAGTCTCGATAGTTAAAGTTCAGTGGCGTCATAGGAAGGGTTCATAATTTACTTGGGAGACGGAGGAGTGGATGATGATATACTACCCCGCGATATACCAAGAATGGTTAATGAGGACATGAATAGAATTAGTGGGGGAGAGTTGTAACACCCAAGTTTTTAAGGTATTATTTTAGTGTACAATAATATATACATCTTTTTAATTATAGATCTTTTAATAATAAGATATAGTAGAAAACGTAAACAGATGTTCAGTTCCAGACTGTGTAGTATAGGAAATTAAAGATTTTAGACACATATTACGTGCCTTTGTTCCAGTACACTCTCAACAACTTCAGAACACAAAAATAAAACAGAGTAAAATCGCAGGAAAGGAGGAAGCCAAGAGAAAGTCTTCAATTTCAATCCCTAATCCTTAAATTCAATCTATAATCATCAAGTTCTTCATCCTTACTTTAAGCCTAATCTATTGTAACTTGCTTCATCCTTTCAAGAACCCTAGAAATTGGGTTTTCATGGGTTTTAGTTAAGTAGTAGGAATTAATCCGAAATTAGGGCTTGTAATTGAATAATTATTGTTAGTTTAACTTAGTAATGATGAGTAGATACTCAATTTCATGTTAAGAGTGATGGCTTATGATTAGGGTTTATGGGGTTTCTTATAAAATATATGAATTAGTTTGAATTACAAGTGTAAAGTGTTAGTAGAAGTTAATAATAACTTAGAACTAGCTTAATTTGTATTAAAGCTATGAGTATGATAATGAGAATGAAGTTAGTTAGTTTAGTCAAAGTGAAATTAGTAAACATCAAGTGGGGGAGAAGTAATTATATGAATTAGTAGTTGAAAGCATGATTAATTATTGATATGTTTGTTATATGAATGTGTATTAGGTGTTAAAGAAGAGTTATCATCATTTAATCATCTTATTTCAAGCTATTTAATAAGCCAAGATGAGTATATGGAATGATTAGTTGTAATTAGAATTTGAATATGTTAGATACATGTGATTAGAATGGTTAATGATTATTTGCCATAAAGTGATTAGAATAACTAACCAACGTTAGTTATGTTCTTGATTAGTAGCTAGTTATGCTAGCTAATGGTATGAGTAGACTAGCTAATCAAGGTTAGCTAAATGAAAGATTTGAAATGTGCACATTTGATTAGAATTTGCGAATAGAGAATTGAAAGAGAAAAAAGGAAGTAATCTAATTTCCTTGTTTATTGTATGTTTTATTCCATATTTTATTAGTTATACATATACTCACTAAGCAAAGTGCTTAATTAGTTTAGTTTATGTTGTAGGTACAAGTGGAAGTGGGAAGGGAAAGGAAGCTAGCAAAGATTAGACGTGGGATTGCAAGCTTGTTGTAAGTTACACAAGCTCATCTCTTTTAATTTTCGTTTTGAAGCCCTTGAAAGCCTTTTTAAACAATGTTTTGACATGTTGCAAAGGTATAAGCAAAGACAAGTAATTGTATGGTTTAGTAGTAGATCATGATATGTAATGGATAAAAATGTTGTAGAAAGTGTAAAAGGGCAAGTTATAGTATACTTTCCATTTTTGTTATGTATGTATATTGAAAGGTTGTAAGGAAGTCAAATGTCCTATTGGTCAACTATTGAATAGGTCAAATTAGCCCTTTAAAGTAAGCGGGTTAAAAAGGGTCTCTAAAAGCACTCACGGTTCAAATTGAGTTAGAGGAAGGTTAAGAGTGTGGGAAATAGCTTCACAACTTTGTTTTAGTATATGTGTTATGAGTTCAAAAGCTCAATGTTTCAGAAATCATGGTTTGGGAATTGGTTTGTTGAGATTTTTGGTCTAATTTGGCCGAAAACCCGTCTACGGGTCAAATCTTAGAAAATTGTAAAACTTGAAAAAGTGGAATTGAGAAAAGGTTTATATGGTTATAGGGAAGGTGTGTGCAAAAATTCAGGTCCTAATTCATGACGAGTAAAAAGTTATGCGTGTTTGAAATTGGCTAAAAAGTTGACTTTTGCTGACTTCCAAGATAGGCATGGCTACGCGATCCCAGAAAATTTTCTGGATCGCGTGAGTCAGTGCAATTTGTGAACAGAAAGTTTTGTGCTTAGATACGCGATCCCAGCTCAAAAATTTGGATCGCGTGAGTATGTACAAAATCAGAAAATCAGTTTTTAGTCCAAAATTTAATATGGGATTAAATATAAAACGAATTCTTATGTAATTTAGGATCGAGGAGTCCTAATTGAAGGTAAAAAAAAAAAAGTTCAGATTTTCAGGGCGTTTCAAGTTGATATCAGAGTGATGGTTTAAGAGATTTAAGCAATCCACAGTAGGATTGCCTAAACTTAAACCACTTATAAACGTTTAGTAGCAAGTTATAGTTGTATTTTAGTAGTATTATTAATATGTGATTAGTAGATTGTGATTATAGTAATGAATTTTGCCTTGATTTGAAATGTGTTTAAGAACTTTGAATAGAAATGTGTAATTAGTTTAATGTAACTACGTCTGGCCAACGGGATTACATTACATTAGTACACATGGGAGATTCAAAGTTTCTAAGCATGTGAGAAAAGAAGAGATAATCGTTGTGCTAGTTAGTTTAGAAAGTTTTAGATGATTATGCATTTTAATATTTACTAAACTACTAATTAGATTATTTATTTTGCTTTAGTAAATGACTACCTCACCGAATAGAGAAGCTAAGGGTTCAAATGTTCGTTCTCCCACTCAAGAGGAGAATGTTTCAAATAGAAGTCTAGATCCAGAAGACAGGTTGTTATTAAAAGATGTTATTAGTCAATCATTACAAGAATTTGCTCCTTCGGTGTATGAACGTATGGAGCAAATAATCAGTACTTGATTAGTAGAATTTGAACAGAAACATCTTATCTTAACGAACCCTCAGCCGAATAGTGATGTTTTAAATGCTCAACGTCAAATGAATAGGGAAAAAGAAAAGTTTGAGTATAAGAATTTTGCCAATTGTAGTCCTCCGGAGTTTAAGGGAGAAAGGGATCCGATTATCAGTAACAGATGGGTAAGCAAGAAGGAAGAAACCTTTATGCTTTGTGAGTGTCCGGAAAGATTGCGAGTTTTATTTGTAGCTCATCAGTTAAAAGGAAGTGCTCAGGATTGGTGGAATACTCAAATCAAAACTCTTGGTGTAGAGGGAGCTGCCAGGCTTCCTTGGAATATGTTTACAGAAAGATTCATAGCAGAATTTGCATCAATGGCAGAAGTAGAAAGGTTGAGGGGAGAGTTTTTATCAATAGATCAGGGAAAGATGTCGGTGACCGAGTATACAAATTTGTTTTATGATAAATCTCAGTTCTGTCCAGAGTATACTTCAAATCCGAATTTGATAAAAGATCATTATCACCGACATTTAAGTGTTGAGATTAGAGAATCCGTTGACCAGACTATTTATGATTCTATTCCAAAGATGATGAATAAAGGGTTAACGTGAGAGAAAGAATTGCAAGCTAAAGCTGCTGATGCTAGTAGTAAACGAAAATTTGAACAATCTACTTCTCAATCTCAACCTTTTAAGAAGTTTAAATCCTTTAGGAGGTCACAGTAAAGATCACAACCACAACCACCAACCCGTCAATCTCAGCCTCTAGCGCGGGAATTTCCTAAATGTAATAATTATGGTAGAAATGTAACACCTGCCTAATTAGGATGATTAATGATGCCTAATTACGTGTAACTATTTGTGGTTGGTATGTAATAGGACTAATTACAGACCCTATTTGTATATATATAATGAGATTTATATGTATATATATATATCCGTACGCAATTTGATTTAAATAGTGCGAGTTAACCGGATTGAGTCCGACACGAGTTAACTTGGACGTTGGTGACAAAACCTTTTAAATAATGTGGAATTATCCAAACAAACATTATTTGCATTAATATATATTGAGAAAATACATTACACGTATTTTGTATTTCCTAAAACGCTCTAAACGCGATGAAAGCACATGAAACACGCCCAACAAAAGAAAATAAATCAAATCATATTTTTATAACCCATTATTAAGTATTTTGATAAAATACTTCAGGTAAAATATTTCGGATATACTTTAACACATAACACGAAACAACCTTTAAAAGACTAACGAACGTAACGCAAATTTAAGATACGAATCCACGAGCCTAAACCCGCAAGCGGGTCAGCTCTAACCCGCGGACCTGACCCAAACCGACCCAAGACCCCCTTTTTCCCTTTTCTTTCTTTCTCCTCCTTCACTCACCTCATTTCACACACACAACCTCCACCAAAAATCCTCTCATCTCTCTCTCTACTTATTTTTGTACCTCTCTCTCTCTAAAAACCGAGGAAATCAGCAACACCATCATCATTAAATCGGCCATCATCATCACAAGGAAGCAAGGAGCATCAAGAACTTCATCTCCCCCATCTCCTCCATTTTTGATTTCATGGTAAGAATACTTGAAAGCCCTTTTAAATTACTTGTAAAGCTTTGATTTACATGCTAGAATTGTTAACACAACAAGTTTATGTCCAAAATTCCATGGAAAACGCTTTAAAAATTGAAACTCATATAAAAATTCACGACCAGCTCAATCTGCGAACTGAGATCCAACTCAGTTCGCAACCCGTATCTGCGAGTCGAGTTTTAGCGAGTCGAACTCGACTTGCGAGCTGAAATTTTTGCGAATTGACCTGCGAACCAAATTGACCTGCGAACCGAACTAATCTACGAATTGAACTGCGAGTTGACCTGCGAACTGACATGCGAGTCAAGTTTTGCGAACCGAACATTACGTTGCAAACTGAACTCAGTTCGCAGCCTACTGCCTTGCAAGCCGAACTCAGTTCGCACCGCGAACTCAGTTCGCAACACTATCTCAGTTCGCAGCCAGACTAGGTCAACTTTCCCCGATTTTTAAATTTCATATGCGACTTTTAATAAACGATGTAGTAGAAATAAAACAGTGAAAGTGTTGTCTGAACTTACATTCGGACAACACCTTCACCACGCAATATGAATGACAGACTTATAGATACATTTTACAAAGAAACGACATAACAAAATACAACAAAATGATAATACTTGAATTATTATTACACCCCGTCACCAACGGGCCCCAATTGATTACAAACACACAAACAAACACTTGGACATTTTCTAGTTGAGTGGACAACTAGCATAGGTGATCTACGCAGACTTACATCCGCTTTACTTACTTGACTTCGCCTACATACTTGTTAGGCTCAGGTGAGTCTTACAGCCCCATTTTCACTGTTTTTATACTTGGGGTGAGATACTTAGCAACTATTTTACATATGAACACGATGTACTAAACTGATTTCGTTACTTTTTACACACAACGCATGAGTTACTGTTTATCCACTGAAAACCTCCTATCATAAGTTGTTAGTTATAGACTTAAGCGCGAGTATTAGTAGGATGGATCCATTCGGGACTGACAATCCCCGCCCGGGGTAGTAGCGCTACCACGAACCGTTCTGTAGAAACGGGCGTTTGATACTTGTTATATATGAGTGTTCGGATAGCACTCACGGGAGACGTGATACTGTATTTAATTGTACCATTCACACTACACTGTTAAGCTTCAACTTGTGAGCTCATGGCACTTGTGATGATTTACTGATTTACTTATTTTGCTGATAGCAACACTGGTACATACTTGTGGTTCAAAATGATTACTTATTACTAAACCTGTAAGATTCACCAACCTTTTTGGTTGACCTTTTTAGCTTTGTATCTCAGGTACACAGACGGAGTAGGATTACCCCTGGACACTAGCTAGAGTCGCATGATTTCTACATTGCATATAACGGAGGTTCTTAGCATTATCTTTTGTATATTATGAATATGTAATAGAATCTCCTGCTACATGCGTGGACTCTAGGAAACTACATTTTTGTAATAGAAAACACTATGTTTTCAAACTTTGTATCTATGAATTGTAACTATTTTTCAAACGTTGCATATAGATGTCATTTGCTTTATCTTTGTGCTGTTGATATTTGATTAGTAGCACCCTAAAGCTTGCTTCCGCTAAACATATAATTTGGGGGTGTTACAGATTGGTATCAGAGCCTAAGGTTATAGCGAACTAGGTTGCATTTAGCGGGCCTAGACTATGACCGTTAAGCAGTACTCCCTATTAAGTCTGATTAGGTTCAGTGACTACATGATATTGGTTTAATTTAACATAGCCTGATCAACTATGTACAATTAATAGAATATGATGTGAGACCTGAAAGGAATCATGACTGAACAGGATACACTAGTTGATTCTGACCATGAGAGAAACCGGGACTTAAACATGTCTGTACTAGACACTCAATAGGCTATTATGTGATATATATATATATATATATACGTATATACACACACACACACAGGTAGATCTCTCTATGAATTCTAGACTATGTTATATGTATGAATATAGGCCTCATTCTTTCTAACGCTTTGTCTCAGAATGGCAAACACACCACCCAACTCATCACGCTCTCATCCGTATGGATCGTGAAACCCAAGGGTGGCTAGGAGGAGCACCAGGTCACCTCGAGCTGACCCATACCCCACTCACTTCACCTTGTCGGACTTAGCCACTAGGCTACACTGGCACGAGCAACGACTTAATACTATGGATATCGAACTCCAAGAAACCAATGAAAACTGGAGACTCACATCACTCGAACGTATCAATCAAGTCTCCGAAGATCACGAAAATACCGTCAACCGCATGGACACCCTTGACAACCGTCCGGGTGAAACCATCGAAACTATGGAGGTTGTCCACAACCAAGTGATTCGCAACCGAAACGAAATCTCCGTCCTACAATCAAGGCTGAATCAGTGCGATACATGTCTAAGGGAAACCGAGGATGCCCTCCGAATGGTTAGCAAACTTGCAGAATCTATAGACCATCTCACCGCACTGGTGCCGCAACTCAATTTACGCCAGGATTAGCTTAGGCTAAATTTGTACTTTATCATGCTTTCGTAGGACATAAGTCTGTAAATTTTTGGAACTCATACTTGAATTTGTCTGTAATCATTTAACATCGTAATATCAACCGACAATTTCTCTCAACTATCTTGCATTGTTAACTTTCACCTTTTGATGTTGTATATTACCGTTTTAATATGCGTACATCTATTGAGTTATCATCCTGGTACAACTTCTTATGTGCCTCATGTTTCTTTCTTGAAGAATCATGCCGCCAAAGAAGAAAAGCTACAGCGATGCTGAAATTGCTGCTCTCGTTTCCTGAGTTGTGGCCGAAGCCCTGGCTACTCGGGAATCACCACGAACATCTAGGAGAAGTGATGACACCGCTGACACTACTACTGTCATCAAACATTGCTCTTACAAGGACTTTCTCAGCTGCAAACCATTATATTTCAAGGGCACGGAAGGCGCCATTGGCCTGATCCGATGGATAGAATGTATGGAATCTGTCTTCAGTCTCTGCAACTATATTGAGGATAACAAAGTTAAATTCGCTGCTTACACCTTTCAAGAAGGTGCACTTACATGGTGAAATACCCACGCCAACTCTGTGGGCATTGAGATTGCAAACCAGCTTCCCTGGGCTGAACTAAAGAATAAGTTAAGGGAGAAGTACTGTCCTGAAGAAGAACTGCACTGTGTAGAGGAAGAGTTCTGGCACTTGACAGTGCAGGGAACCGATATTGATAGATATACCACCAAGTTTCGTTGTTATGCCCGGGTTTGGTTGATCCGGAGGTAAAAGGCATCAAGAGATACATCCGCGGCCTCCCGAAGAATATCCAAGGGAACGTCGCCTCGTCAAAACCAACCACGGTTGAAAGTGCAATTCGGCTAGCTCATGAACTCATGGCAATGGTTGTCAGCCATGAGACATCCAACACACCCACCTCCAACAACAAACGCAAATCCTCTGATCACCAAAACCAACAACCCAACAAAAGGCCTATGACTGTTAAGGCCTATGCCACCGGCTCTGAGAATAGGAAGGAGTATAAGGGGAACAAGCCCTATTTCTCTAAGTGCCAACGACACCATGATGGTTCTTGCCCCTGTAGCAAGTGTAAGAGATTTGGACACTTGGCCAAAGATTGTAGATCAAACTCCACTGACACCAATACCTCTGCACCAAGGACCTGTTATGAGTGCAACGGTACTGGGCATTTCAGAAAAGATTGCCCGAAGCTGAAGAACAACAACAACGCTCGGGGAAGAGCTTTCGTGCTGAAATCTGGAGAAGCCCGTCAAGACCCGAATGTGGTCATGGGTATGTTCCTTCTCAACAACTTGACTGCTTCTGTATTATTTTATACTGGGGCTGATAAGAGCTTCATTTCTGATGAGTTTTATCCACTACTTGACACTACACATGTTACCTTAGACTCTAAGTACACAGTAGAATTGGCGAACGGAAAACTTATTGAGGCTGACAGTGTGATACCTAATTACACTTTAAACTTAGCTAATGAGCTCTTTTCCATTGATTTGATACCCGTAGAGATCGGCAGCTTTGACATTATCGTCGGTATGGATTGGTTATCCAAGCTCCGAGCTGAAATCGTCGCTATGACAAACTTGTTCGCATACCTATCATCTCCGGTGGAACCTTAGTCCTACAAGGGGAGACCGGTACACAAAATCTGAATATTGTATCGTGCATGAAAACTAGAAAATACCTACGAAAGGGGTATCAAGCCATCCTTGCGCATGTCACCGGGAAGAAGTCAGAGGAGAAGCGACTTGAGGATGTGCCTATCGTGCGGGATTTCCCGGAAGTCTTCCCTGAGGACTTGCTTGGACTTCCGCCGCCCAGATAAATCGAATTCCAAATCGAACTTGTGCCGGGAGCCGCACCTGTGGCACGAGCTCCGTATCGTTTAGCACCCTCCGAAATGCAGGAGTTGTCTAACCAATTACAGGAACTCCTGGATAGAGGATTCATTCGACTAAGTTCCTCGCCTTGGGGAGCTCCGGTCTTATTCGTGAAAAAGAAAGATGGATCATTCCGCATGTGTATCGATTACCGAGAGTTGAATAAGCTAACCATAAAGAATCGGTATCCACTTACTAGAATCGATGACCTATTCGACCAACATCAGGGATCGATTGTCTACTCAAAAGTTGACCTACGGTCAGGTTATCACCAACTCCGAGTTCGTGACGATGATATTCCAAAAACAGCTTTTCGAACACGCTATTGGCATTACGAATTCCAAGTGATGCCATTCGGTTTAACCAACGCACCTGCAGTATTCATGGACCTTACGAATCGGGTGTGCAAACCATATCTTGACAAGTTTGTCATTGTGTTCATTGATGACATTCTGATCTACTCTCGCGATGAGCAAGAACATGCCCAGCATCTGAAAACAATTCTGGAACTTCTCAAACACGAAGAGTTATATGCCAAATTCTCTAAGTGTGAGTTCTGGATTCGAACCGTTAAATTCCTTGGGCACGTCATTGACAGCCAGGGAATCCATGTTGATCCCACCAAGATTGAAGCAATCAAGGGCTGGGAGTCATCGACCACTCCAACCGAAGTGAGACAATTCTTAGGTCTCGCTGGGTATTACCATCGATACATTGAGAACTTTTCAAAAATAGATGTTCCCTTAACGACACTGACTCAGAAAGATAAGAAATTCGATTGGACCAACAAACAAGAGTCAGCCTTCCAGCTACTGAAACACAAACTCTGCAGTGCACCAATCCTATCCTTACCCGAAGGCACCGATGACTTCGTAGTTTACTGCGACGCCTCAAACCAAGGACTTGGCTGCGTGTTAATGCAACGGGAAAAAGTCATTGCCTACGCCTCACGACAACTGAAAATTCATGAGAAAAACTATACGACACATGACCTAGAATTAGGTGCCGTGGTATTCACGCTGAAAATCTGGAGACATTACCTCTACGGTATGAAAAGTACTATCTTTACCGATCACAAAAGCCTCCAACACATATTCGATCAGAAGGATCTAAACATGAGGCAACGTCGTTGGGTCAAGTTACTTAGTGACTACGACTGTGAAATCAAATACCACCCAGGCAAGGCGAACATAGTTGCGGATGCCTTAAGCCGAAAAGAATGAGTGAAACCCCTTCGAGTCCGAGCCCTCAGTATTACCATCCATAATGACCTCATCACCCAAATTCTTGCCGCTCAACTCGAAGCACTCAAACCCGGAAACATCATCAATGAAGCCTTGCGAGGCATGGATAAACAATTTGAAATCAAACCTGATGGAACTCGGTACTTCTCTAACGGGTATGGTTACCCAAACTCATAAACTTGCGAGATTTGGTGATGGATGAAGCTCACAAATCTCAATACTCTATACATCCTGGTTCTGAAAAGATGTATCACGACATCAAGGGATTGTATTGGTGGCCTAACATGATAGCTGACATCGCCGTATACGTCAGTAAATGCTTAACTTCTTCCAAGGTCAAGGCCGAACACCAAAGACCCTCAGGATTGCTCCAACAACCTGAAATCCCTCAATGGAAATGGGAGCAAATTTCCATGGACTTTATTACCAAACTACCGAAAACTCCGAGTGGTTACGATACCATTTGGGTGATTATAGACCGTCTCACGAAATCTGCCCATTTTCTAGCCATCAAGGAAACTGACAAGACGGAGCGTTTAGCTCACATCTACATCAAAGAAATTGTTTCACGACACGGTGTACCTACCTCAATCATCTCGGATAGGGACATTCGCTTTACTTCCAACTTTTGGCAATCATTACAAAAATCCCTCGGTACTCGTCTAGATATGAGTACTGCTTATCACCAGCAAACTGATGGCCAAAGCGAACGAACTATTCAAACACTAGAGGATATGCTACGCACCTGCGTAGTTGACTTTGATATTTCTTGGGAAAACCACTTACCATTGTGTGAGTTCTCATACAACAACAGTGTGACAACTCTCCAAATTAGGTAACGATTAATGTTTAAGCATGTGCATACTTACGCTAATTTCCTGATTAAGTTTACAACAAAACTTTTGTTGTGATGTAAGCCTAGCAGCCCAATACTTTCAAACAAAAAGTATTACTAATACGTGAGTATTTAAAGTCGCGTACAAATATATCAGAACGAGCTCGACAGAAAAATACAACAAAAATTGGTGACGCAACATAATTAATAATTCAATTATTAATTACGAGTACTATTGTATCTATAACCTATAGATAAAACGGGTTAAAAATACGTTTAACATAAAACGTATTATAAAACGAACAGAAACAATTTTAAAATGCATTCAGAGATCAAGATGAGGAAAATTCAAATTTTCTCATTCATTTGGAGACATTTGTAACATTACCTCAAAATGTGAACCCGAAATTCGACTGAAATTTGGCACTCGATTAAATGTTAGCAGTCCAATGTACAAATTTGTACAGCAGTCCAAAATAATGAAAACATCATTATTCCGAATTTAAATAACGAACCAGGAGAGCATCTACAAAATAAAAATATAAAATGTTAACTTTTATATTGTACAAATTATACCCGTACTCGAAACTAACGGGCTTAAAATACCCCAACTAACTCCAATAATTGGGAGACCACAGACTGTGATCTCCCATACTCGACTCATTATATTTCTCCTTCTTTTCCTCTCCTGATCATTTGATCAACACACACACCAACACACACATCTACTATCATCATCTTCTATCCTCCTCTCCTTCTGCTTCTGCTTTCTTGGAGCCAAAACACAAAGACAGAGGAGTAGAGCAACAACAGGCATATCATCTTCAACATCGCCATCTTCATCATCCTCAAAAATTCATTGTAAGGAAACACATTTTATTTGTTTTCTACATCTCAAATTCGTTACATAACAAATATATATATCTTAATCCATATATATAACACATAAACTTGATAATGGTTTGAGTTGTTCTTGAAATGGGTTATATGAAACCAAGCTTAGAATCACAAAACATGTATGTGAAAGTTAATATAAATGTGATGTAATGATGTAATGACATGAAAATGGTGTGAAAATGAGCTAAAACTCGTAACAAAACAAGTATATATACGTACATATCGAACACAACTCAAGAACAGAGTGCAAACGACAGGGACGAACCAACCCGATCGGTTGGCTTGGGCCAGCCGATCGGCTGGCTATGATGAGCCGAACGGCTCAACAAACTGAGCCGAACGGATGGTTTGTTTGAGCCGATCGGTTTGTGATTTTTCACCCGAACGGATGGGTTAGGACGTGGACTGGACCGAAATGAATAATGGACTAATTATATTGGACTAGATCAAATGGGTTTTGATTGGGCCGGAACCTCCAGCCGAACGGCTGAAGGCCCAAGCCGAACGGTTGGCCCAAGCCGATCGGCTGGGCTGGGCTGGGATGCAGACTGGGCTTTGGTCGCAAGCTGGGCCGGACGTTTATTGGGCCTGAGACTTTGGGTTTGGACTGAAAATTGTAAAAATAAAATTGTTAAGTTAAATAAATGGGCCATTGGGCCAAAACTTGTAAATGGGCCAAAAAGGACTAGGTAATCGGGTTAAGTTATTGGGTCGAGAACAAAACTAGTCGGGCCGAGCCCAATAAACTTCTAAAACATTCCAAAATATTCCAAACATAAGACGTGACCCGATTTATTTCACGGAACGTTCATGATTCTATATATATATATATATATATATATATATATATATATATATATATATATGTACATACTTAATGACAAATGACAAACCTATATGTATATTTCATATATACATACTAATGACGACTTTCCAATGATGATAACATTTATTTATTCATTTTGTAAACGGAAGTAAATACCATAAGAAGTTTTATAACAAATAAAACTTATATACATTTGAATACGTAAACTTTAGAATTTATATATATATATATGACTACATACGTGTATATGCACTTGACAAAGTATACGACGTGAGAAATATAACAATATTTCAACACAACGTCACCAACGAATTTAACGACTTTAAGAAATCAACAATTTCTTCAAACATACAAACCGTTAACATAAGTTGAATAAACAAATCAAACGTACTTATGTTAATACATCTATTGTATATAGGTTAACATACCTTGGGCTATTACCTTTCGGCTGCTAGCTTTCATACCGAACAAACTACAGTGAGTTTACAGCCCCTACTTTTAAATGTTTTATGCTTTTAAACACAGGGGTGTTAAACATAGAAATTGCATGCCAACACATGCAATCAAACTATAAATGCTTTATTGCTTTTATACAACTGTCGATTTGTGATATTACATATTCACTGTTATTTTGGGAATTTAGACAAAGTATCCTAGTACGGACCTAGACTTGGATTGTGTGCATGAAAGACCTCATGACATGCTACTATAACCATTAGCTAGGTGACTCTAGCCACTGAGTATACGGATAGTACTATTGCCGTGACGACCCTCCTAGGGTGGAGCGTATACTTAAACGTCCGTTCAGGCAAACAACATAAGTTCTGGTTGTGGTTTGGTTATAGGGTTAGGTCGCGTTACTTTAACCTGCGAGGTTTAGCTCACCTTTCAGGGGATCACAGTCTAAGTAAATTCCCACATACTTTTAGAAAGAACGAATCCTACAACTGTTGGACACCGGAAAACATACCGGTAACTTATTTTACACTGGTAAACAACCAGTAACATATTTTGGGATGACATCCCACGTATAATAATACTTTAGGGTAACAACCCTACATAAATTGTATTTTATAAATGAATAACAAATCTTTTATTCAAACTTGGTTTAACTAACCACATACACATATAAACCTGTAAATTCACTCAACATATTTGTTGACGACTTTCTCTATGTTTTTCAGGAAATTAGCTGGGTAAGAAATCGCATGCATTCAGGATGGACAACCCTGGACTAATTAGGATGCCACATACTGTTGGGACCGCTTTTGGAGATTTCATTTGTATAACTGCAGACATTGCGGTCATACTTATGAAATCTTACTTTAAAATTTTGTATTATTGTTAAAACTAAAACGTTTTAAACTCCACTACTACTGTTACGACTTACATAGTCGTACTACTTTTGTAACAAACGTTTGAACTGGCATCCTTATCTATTATGTTGTGCAATAACCATATACTCTGAGTATGTATGTATCTGTTGGTTGAAATTACTGTTCGCAACCCCGCCACGTCATTTGAGCTTCCGCAAACTAATCATAACTAATTGTAATTAGCGTTTGGCGGGGTGTGACAGACTTGGTATCAGAGCCATTGGTTATAGCGAACTAGAAGTCTTTAAGTGACCTAAAACCTTAGAGACCTAGACTATAGCCTTGGCTAAAACATTCATTGCATGCATACACATTTTGCATACAGCTAACATGCTACTGACATGTCACCTACGACTTCTTTGTCTCAGCATGTCGAGGCACAGTCCGATCTATTTGTATGCTTCGGATGAGGAGCCGACTGAGGATTCCTACCATAGCGACGCTAGCACTGGAGTTGCAAGTCCACCAGTTCAGCTGAGAGCTCTATCGGACGACACTGGTGATGCCTACATCACCCCACCACCTACTGCACATGTGGTCCCACCTACTACTGCCCCCACTGACCCTACCACTCGTATGTTAGGGTCTACCTTTATGGCGACACGCCATACGACTGCTGGACCTTCCAGAGGACCGGTACCTAGGAGGACACCACGGATGTGTGTCCGAGACTTCCTTAGAGGACCACTTGCGCCCCGTGATAAGGCGCCGATGGCAGAGGAGAGGGTGATGCACTGTGATGAGCCGCCACAGAGGGTACCTAGGCTTGCTCACTTGGAGTGGATGACTCCTATGTTAGGGCGGTGGAGGTCGTTGGAGGGTTTTCCTTCTAGTTTTGAGACCGGGGAGTCCTCCCTATCCTCCGCACCATTGCCTACTACTGGAGAGCCCGTGGAGTTGACTCTCCCTACCATTGTGGCTATGATTCGCACATTATTTCGCATTTCTGGTAGCAGGGGTGTTCACCTTGCAGAGCTACAGAGTGATGTCTCCCGTCTGGATGGAGACATGACAGACATACATGAGCGTTGCCACTTCTTGTTGAGCAACGTGGTTGCTGCCAGAGAGATAGCCGAGACCGCACGTGCTCGTGTCAGGGTACTAGAGAAGCGTGCGAAGATAGCAGGGATGATGATTGGAGCTTGTGTGATGATAGCTGTGCTGAGGACAGCTGTGGGGTTGTTTCTACCTTATTTTCATTAGACTTGTGTATGGCGGTTTGTGCCTACTGGGCATCAGATCGACCACTTTTGGATGATGGATATGTTAGTAGGTCCATCATGTGTTGTATAGACTAGTATCAGATGGGTAGATGTATGTATGTACTAGACGGGAAAAACTGTTGATAGAATGGGTATATGTATAGGAAAACCCATTAACTTTTGTATAGCGCTAACCGCTGATGGGGCATATTTGGGATCCCATCTTGTTTTGTATAAAACTGTTGTATCAGCGCTACACCTTTTGATATAATATAACTTATGTTTGATTGTATTTCGTATTCATTACATTCAACAACGACTGTAGTATTATATCTACATTTACATATGTGTATTAGAAACAGTAGCCAATCAATAACATTTGAACATTCCTTGAAAACCATGAAACATACCACACCTTGATTATTGATCCTTATGTGAAATTTCCTTGAACTCGGCTGTGTTAAATGATGATGAAAAGAAATATGTATTTAGCATTATATAATGACGCCTGGCCAACGTGATTATATTGTACTAACTACATATGGGCGTTTCAAAGTCGTGCGACATGTGATACAAAATCTTGTCCTTCAATTCTTCATAATGTTCCCTTGTTAAAAATGTGAAATCTTGTTCATCACATTCTATACCTTGGCATTGACTTCTGCATTTTACTTCATCGCAGAACGGAATCATGCCACCAAAACGACGAATGACTAAGAACAGTCGACGAACGAATCCTTCTTCCAATCCTGAAACCGTTCCCCCACCCAATCGCCTGGGCTGGGCTGGGCTGGGATGCAGACTGGGCTTTGGTCGCAAGCTGGGCCGGATGTTTATTGGGCCTGAGACTTTGGGTTTGGACTGAAAATTGTAAAAATAAATTTGTTAAGTTAAATAAATGGGCGATTGGGCCAAAACTTGTAAATGGGCCAAAAAGGACTAGGTAATCGGGTTAAGTTATTGGGCCAAGAACAAAACTAGTCGGGCCGAACCCAATAAACTTCTAAAACATTCCAAACTATTCCAAACATAAGACGTGACCCGATTTATTTCATGGAACGTTCATGATTCTATATATATATATATATATATATATATATATATATGTACATACTTAATGACAAACGAAAAACCTATATGTATATTTCATATATACATACTAATGACGACTTTCCAATGACGATAACATTTATTTATTCATTTTGTAAACGGAAGTAAATACCATAAGAAGTTTTATAACAAATAAAACTTATATACGTTTGAATACGTAAACTTTAGAATTTATATATATATATGACTACATACGTGTATAAGCACTTGACAAAGTATACGACGTGAGAAATATAACAATATTTCAACACAACGTCACCAATGAATTTAACGACTTTAAGAAATCAACAATTTCTTCAAACATACAAACCGTTAACATAAGTTGAATAAACAAATCAAACGTACTTATGTTAATACATCTATTGTATATAGGTTAACATACCTTGGGCTATTACCTTTCGGCTGCTAGCTTTCATACCGAACAAACTACAGTGAGTTTACAGCCCCTACTTTTAAATGTTTTATGCTTTTAAACACAGGGGTGTTAAACATAGAAATTGCATGCCAACACATGCAATCAAACTATAAATGCTTTATTGCTTTTATACAACTGTCGATTTGTGATATTACATATTCACTGTTATTTTGGGAATTTAGAAAAAGTATCCTAGTACGGACCTAGACTTGGATTGTGTGCATGAAAGACCTCATGACATGCTACTATAACCATTAGCTAGGTGACTCTAGCCACTGAGTATACGGATAGTACTATTGCCGTGACGACCCTCCTAGGGTGGAGCGTATACTTAAACGTCCGTTCAGGCAAACAACATAAGTTCTGGTTGTGGTTTGGTTATAGGGTTAGGTCGCGTTACTTTAACCTGCGAGGTTTAGCTCACCTTTCAGGGGATCACAGTCTAAGTAAATTCCCACATACTTTTAGGAAGAACGAATCCTACAACTGTTGGACACCGGAAAACATACCGGTAACTTATTTTACACTGGTAAACAACCAGTAACATATTTTGGGATGACATCCCACGTATAATAATACTTTAGGGTAACAACCCTAAATAATTTGTATTTTATAAATGAATAACAAATCATTTATACAAACTTGGTTTAACTAACCACATACACATATAAACCTGTAAATTCACTCAACATATTTGTTGACGACTTTCTCTATGTTTTTCAGGAAATTAGCTGGGTAAGAAATCGCATGCATTCAGGATGGACAACTATTGATCCCAGTCAGGATCTTAATATGTATTACTTTGATTAATTATTAATAAGCTTGCGGAATAGTTTATTAATAACTTGAAGAACTAAACTTGTAACACAGAATATTAATCAAAAGCTTCAATATTATTATCAACAATACGAACACACAATTGTGTTAGGGTTTACAACCTTGAAGCTAATAACTAGAATTCGTCTATCTTCTAGGGTTTTACGGGATCTCTATTTATATCACATAGAGTCCTTTACAGAATCAAACTATTATCGAAATTCTATCTATTCCATAATTCTCTCTAACCGACTACCAACAGTGGTTGAGCTATACACTAACAGAGGTAGTACTTATGTATTACCAATAGTGGTTAAGTACTTGATACAAAATACAAACTTATACCAACAGTGGCACTGTTAGACTAATTCTAACTGACAGTGGCACTGTCAATACAAAACTAACTAACAGTGGTAGACTTCTTCTAGCAGTGGCACAAGACTTGTCTTCTGAGCAAATCTAGCAGTGGTTTAGGACTCAACAATCTCCCCCTAAACTTGATCATTCTCAGTAATGAGTCAAGTTTCTTCATCTGTCTTTTCATCTTTAGGAGCTTGATTATGTTTTCTCTTTTTCTCCTCCTCTCTTAATCTTCCCAACTCCATTCTTTTATGAAACTGATTGAACACCATATATAAAGCATTAAATGCACCTTCTGAGATCACTGTAGTTCTTAGTTGAGATGCAAGCACATTTCTTAAAATCTGAGTCCCCAAAACATATTGTCTTTCATCAAGCATGTATATTGTGACTCCATCTCTGAACAAAATCATGTGAACTCCAGCTCTAACAAAGTGTCTCCAGGTATTCACATGTTCAATGCAGTTTAAGAACAAATTAGTGAATGGTTCAGGCTCAAACAGCATATTCAAACATCTTCCCAAATCTCTTTACATAATCACCAGTGAAGCTTGCCTGTTTCTTTGACTATTAAGCTCATACAGATCTAGAATGTCTAACCTATTCACATTCTTGAGCACATCAGCTACAGATGTCAAATATTGCTCATTCCCATCCTCTCTGACAATCTTGATCTGTTCTTTAACAACATCAGCAACTTTTGATTTATGTCCTTCCCATTCAACTATTCTTGATGATCTATCATGATTAATATGAATATTTTCTTTGCTATCCTTCACCTCTTTGATATATTTTCTCAATTCAGCTGCATTCTTCTCCAAATCAGGAACTACACTATCACAAGCAAGAACTCCATCCCATTTAATCTTTAGATTTCTATCAGAAAGCCTTTTTAATTCTCTTTCTCCAGCTTCTGCTTTCTCTTGCTCTTCCTTTTCAATTCTGTCTGGTTCCTCTTTTCTTACCTGCTCAACAATCTTCTTTCTATCCTCAGACAACTTTTTCTCAATGAATTTGTCTTGCATAAGCTTCTTTTCAAAATCCACCTTTCCTTCATTCTGATGTCTAGCATAAGCTTTCTCCAACCTCTCTAAATCCCATCCTTCTAGTATACTTCTTGGTGCATATCTTCCACCAAGAATTCTGATTAATTTCTTTTTCCTTTGAGCAGCAGTTGGTGGTTTGTTTCTTTTCTTTTCAAGCTCTACTTGTCTTTTCCTTCTTGCCTTTTCTTCATTTGCTTGTTTTAGCTTTACAAACCCTGGATTCAAATCATCATTACCATCCTTTTTGTTGATCATATCATGAATCTTCTGTGCAGATAACCCTTTACCAATTATAGCCATATCATTGAGCATCTTTGCAGCCTTCTGAGATAAGGTTACCACACTCATATCTTCCAATACAACATCAACATCAGGCCCTTCTAGTCTCTTGGACTCAACTGCCATTCTTAACATTCTCTCATCATGCTCCTCCTGAGCTCTCCTGGCCTCATCCAAATCAATTTGAGGCTCTACAACCTTCTTAATCTTTCTTTCTTCTTTTAATTTTCCCTTACCTTTGTCCTTTGAATCAATCTTTGGAAGATCAGACTTAGGTTTGGGTGATGATGAGGGTTCTTCAATAATGACAGGGGTAGAATAGATCTTGGTGTAGTTGTGGTGACAGTGGTTGTTATGACAGGGGTTGATGTAACAGTGGTTGACTCTGTGATAACAGGGGTAGGTAGTATAACAGTGGTTGCTGCTGAAGTACCAACAGGGGTAGATACCTCAACAGTGGTAGAAACCAAACTGCTAACAGTGGTTATAGGTTGAGTTGTAACAGTATTTTTCTTGACAGAGGAAGACTTTCTGAATGGAATTGATTTCTTTCTATTATAATTTTTCACTCTTACCTCCTCTTCAGCTTCAGGTTTAGACTCTAAACACTCCCCCTCAACCTCTACATTTCCACCTTTCATCTCTGTTTCAACAGATTTATCAAACACCATCCTATCACTGAAGCTCACTCTTTTGCCCACATCAATATTTTCTCCCATAACATCCCAGAAATACAAATTAGCCACAACCTCAAAAGGTAATCCTTTGTTTAATGGAAAAACATTCAAGGCTGGACCTCTTTGTGCATTATCATCTGTCACATTCTGACTTGTTTGCACATTTCCACCCACATATACCACCATTCTTCTATCAAGCTCAGCATTCACCATTTCATCATCCATGCCTTCATTAACCACATAATCTGAAACATTCAATTCATCCTCAACATTTTCATTAATCTCAAATGTATCCCATCATTATCATCATTATTCCCATCAGAACCATCATTATCATCTCCCTTATCTTCAGGCACATTATCATTCCCTTGATCTTTATCTTTTCTCTCCCCCTTGCCTGAAGATTTCTGTAATTCTGCAGCAGGCTGTAAGACCTGTAACACAACATCCTCTACCACAGCCAATCTGGTTTTCAAATCATTGATTTCCTCCTGCTGCTTCTTAATCAATTCATCCTGGGCAGCCAACTTGAGTTGTTGTTGGTACATCTAGTTGTGTCTGTCAGTTGGTCTCAGTCTGTAATTGTGTCATTATTGTAATTACGCATTGAATAGTTAAGATATAGTTTAATTACAATTTTTGTAATCTTGCGACACAAGGATTATGTCGCAGACTCATTCTGTGCGACATAAGTATTGTGTCGCAGAATCCGTCAATACGACACAAGGGTTGTGTCGTATAATCAGTCTATGCGACACAAGGGTTGTGTCGCAGAAAGACTGACTTGGACTATAAATAGAAGCTCGCCAGTTTCTGTTTAAAAGACACTTTGACACACACATAACTCACTGTCCAGAAAGAAAAAGTCATAGATAGGGTTATTTTGCTTCTTGTGTGTTTTGTCAAAGTGTATGTTTACTTGTTGATAATATATATACACATACATCTTTGTGTTTGAGGTGATATTTGTCTTAAATCTTGCATAACTTGTTGTGTTTAATTTCCGCATTTACATACAAGCTAAACTACTCGATTCGGTCCGAATAGTTGGGAACCTACAATTGGTATCAGAGCGATTGTTTGAGGAGATATTTGTCTTAAATCTTGCATAACTTGTTGTGTTTAATTTCCGCATTTACATACAAGCTAAACTACTCGATTCGGTCCGAATAGTTGGGAACCTACAATTGGTATCAGAGCCACATACTCTTGAGTTGTGGTTGCGAGTTAGTTTTTGCAAGATTTTAGTCCAAAAAGTGATATTTTATTTTGAGTGTTCTTGATGTTCTTGGTGAAAAAGAGCATATGTGATCTTATTTAGGTGTTTGATTCTCAAGTTTGTGTGTTAGTCAAACATTGGAATTTGGTTTATCAAAAGTTGGTAAATTTTGGCTTAAAAAATTAATCTGCAGAACTGATGCAAAGTATGGTCTAATTGTTTATTGTTTTTGTGTTGAAAATTGAAATTTTTGTGGGCTCAAGGCTGTCTGCACGCGCGTCTCTGCGACACAAGAATTGTGTCGTACCACTGTTCATACGACACAATATACGACATTAACTTGTGTGCGACATAACGTGCGACATAAGCCTACGACACAACCTTCTTTGACCTTAACTGGTCTGCGACACAAGTTGCGACATAACATACGACATTACTGTTGTGTCGCATTTTTGTCTTCTGTCGGATTAAGTTCTGCGACACAATCTTTGTGTCGTATTGACCTTCTGCGACACAACCATTGTGTCGCATTTTCCCAGACTTGGACAAAAATTCAGCTTGTTTGTGGAATATTTTCTAACTTTTCTTGCAGATTTTCAACATGTCTCTTCAAAGTGTTGATGCAGTTCTACAACATAATGCTACAATCGGTAGTGCAAACAAACCTCCTTACTTTGCGCCAGGAATGGAATACCGAGCTTGGAAACAACGATTTATATCTTTTGTGTTATTCACTGATCCTGTCATGGAATTGGCTCTTCTTGAAAGATATGAAGCTCCGGTTGCTCTTGGAGAACACATGGGCATTCCTCCACCCAAACCTATTCGTTCATACACTCCAGAAGAACGAAAAGCTTGGGAAATTGAACGAAAAACTCACTCTGCTATTACTATGTCACTTCCAACTGATGTCTTGGATATGTTTCCTCAAACAATCGCTTATGATCTTTGGATTGCTATTGAGAAGAGATTTGGTGGTAATTCAGAGTTTATCGAGAGCAAACTGGAATTAGTCAAAACTCAGTTTGATTACTTCTATATCCAGAAAAATGAGACTGTCAGAGACATGCTGTGCAGATTTACACGTACTGTAAATGAACTGCAAGCTGGAGGATATAATCTGAAGAATTCTGAAATTAACAAAAAGGCTTTGGCTGCTCTTCCTCCAAGTTGGGAAACGCGAGTTTTGTTGTTAGAAAATGATCCTAAGACAATGCAATTGTCCTTAGATGATCTTGTTGGAAAGCTTGAAGCTGGTGCTTTAGATATTCAAAAGAAGGAAACAAGATCCACCGCTCGTACATCAGAATCAAGTACTAGTGGAGTCGCCTTCATTTCATCTGAAGTCAATTCCCAGAGATCTTCCTCTTCTTACAATAATCCTGCTGTAGGAACTTTTTCATCCCTCCCAACTTATACTACTTCTTCGAATAAACCTTGTTCATCATCGTCAGTTCCTTCTTCAGCCACCACAGATGAGCATGCTGCAATGTTCACTGCTTTTCTGTCATCATACGAAGATTTTCTTTCTAAAAGAGTCAGTACTCTAGAACTGACTGATGAAGATTTCAATCAAGTTGATCCAGATGAGTTAGAAAGAATAGATATTAGATGGAATATGGCTATGCTTACTCGCAGAGCCAAGAACTATCTGAGAAGAACTGGAAAGAGATCTCTGGAAGACGCTTCTGATCGAACACCAATGGGATTCGACAAAAGCAAAATCAAATGCTATAAATGTCAGAATCTTGGTCATTTCGCGAGAGAATGCGAGAAAGGTAGACAGCCTGCCTCTGGTTTCACAAAGCCATCTGTTACTCCAAAACAGATTGAGAGCTCCACTGCTAAGGCTGCATTGTTGATTGAAGATGGCGATGCTTATGATTTTTCTGCTCATGAAACTCAAGAGCAATGCTTTATGGCCATCAACAATGAGGTACAATTTGCATCATTTACTTGTGATTCTTGTTTAAGCTTAACTGGTAAAGTAAATGGGCTTATAGAACATAATAACAATCTGAAGTCTGATATCTTGAACTTGATGGAGGCAAATAAGGTTTTGAAAAATAATGAGAAACATTTTGAAAGTAATGTTAATCAGTTGATTGAAGATAAAAAGGAGCTGAAAGCTTTAATTTTTAGTAATCAAGATGAAATTGACAGTTACCTAAAAATGATAGCTCATTTAAAGAAAGAATTGGCTGCCTCCCAAGCCGAAGTCGTTGATTACAAAAGAAAACTCAAGAATATCAATACTTCATCCATGGTCTTTACTGAACTCCTGCAGACGGGTAGGTCTAATACTAAAGATAAATCCGGTTTGGGTTATCATAATCAACCGCCTCCATCTTTAGATGTAAACTTGTGTAGACCGTCTAAGGATGAAATTAAAGATTTTGTGCCTACTGCCTTAGTAGATACACAGCCGGTTGAACTGACGGTTAATGAACCTGCTATCAAGCAAGTGGAGACGCCCGTAGTTGAATCCGTTAGTTTACCTGTTCCTAAGTTGCCTGAAGTTTATCAAGCTAACATAGAGGTCAAACATGATAGAAAGAAAACTAAGTTGGTCAAGGCTAAACCAGTGAAGCCTTTCGAACCTGTTAAGTTTACCTCCTCAGGAATTGTCCAGTTAACCCCCTTCAATAGTTTTCAGTCTGCTCCTTTAAAAACTACTGAAAAGAGGATCGAGGTCGGGGATATTCATTGTAAGTGTGTGTCTCAATGTGAAAAGAACAACACTAAGCCTGATCATCATATTATTACTTCTAAGACAAACGATAAATCTTTTCAAAGTAATACTAAAACTCAGGCTGAATTTAAAAGAAAAGGTTTAAAGAATATTAATGACAAATCAATCAAAAATTCTGTTAAATCTTCTGTTTCACACTCTGAGACATTCACTTCAAAGATGCCTGGATTACCTAAATTCTTAGGGAGAGACGACCAAACCTTTAAGGAGAGACGATCATGTTTCTACTGCAAGAAACAAGGTCACTTGATTAATCAATGTCCGTTGCCTTCGAGGAAAATGTTATCAAAAGGTGTTTCCAAAAATTCAACTGTAAAATCATTTTCAAAGAAAAGTACACTCGCTAAACCGTCTATCTCGAAAGTTAATACTGCTAGGCCCAGTAAACCACCGGTTAAACAGCCTAACATTGTTAATAAGCGACCCCATATTGGTCCAGTGAATGTTTGGAGACCAAAAGAGTCATCAAATGACCCATCATCAAGTAATACTGCATCAGGAAATACTTCTGATCTCCTAAAAAACAAAGTTTTAACTGATGTAGTTATTATTGATGAGGTCTCTGGAGTACCCAAGTCTGTAAAGGCCTGGGTCTCCATCTCTAAATAACTTTCTCCTCATGTTGTGCTGTAGCAGTCAGATCATGTACAAAGCAGTAAATGGTATGTGGATAGTGGCTGCTCACGGCACATGACAGGTGACATGTCTCTTTTGTCAAACGTTAAACCATATCGTGGAGGACATGTTGCTTTTGCTGGAGATACAGGTGGTAACATCACGGGACAAGGCACTCTTACAAATGGAAAAGTAAGCTTTGATAAAGTAAACTATGTCGAGGAACTGCAACACAATCTGATCAGTGTTTCTCAAGTGTGCGACAAGAAGTTTACTACAGCATTTACAGATGTTGAATGTTTGATTTTGAAACCGGGATTTGTTATTCCCGAGGAATGGGTGCTACTGAGAGCACCCCGTGTACGCAATTCGTACATTTTGGATATGCAAACAGTTACTACCAAGGAGCATACTTGTTTGCTATCAAAAGCATCTTCTAAAGATTCACTGCTTTGGCACAGACGCATGGGACATATTCATTTTCGCAGAATGAATTATCTTGTCAATAATGATCTTGTGTTAGGTGTGCCTAAAAGATCATTTGTAATAAATGATGAATGCATTTCCTGTCTTAAAGGGAAACAACACAAGAAGTTCCATAAGTCTAAGCAGGTGAACTCTATTGAATCTCCTTTGGAATTGCTTCACATGGATTTGTTTGGTCCCGTGAACAAGAAAAGTATAGGAGGGAAGTCATATTGTCTGGTCGTTACTGATGATTATTCAAGGTTCTCTTGGGTATATTTCTTGGCTGGAAAGGATGAAACAGCTGATACTTTAACCTACTTGTTCGATCGTCTGGAAAATCTGTGTAACCTGAAAATCAAGAAACTTCGCAGCGATAATGGAACAGAATTCAAGAACAGAACCTTGGAAATGTATTGTCTTCGAAAAGGAATCTTCCATCAATTTAGTGCTGCTCGTACTCCTCAGCAAAATGGTGTCGCTGAAAGAAAGAATAGGACAATCATTGAGACAGCAAGAACTATGTTGTCTGACTCGCATCTGCCTACTACATTTTGGGCTGAAGCAGTTAACACTGCCTGCTATGTGTTAAATCGGGTCTCCATGGTTAAAAAGCGAAACAAAACTTGTTATGAATTGCTGAATAATCGCAAACCAAACTTGAAGTTTCTTGAGCCTTTTGGGTGTCCCTGCACCATCTTAATTACCAAGGACTCTGTAGGTAAATTTGATGAAAAGGCGGTCGATGGCTTATTTTTGGGATATTCTGTGAACTCGCCAAACAAAAGAGTTTTCAACAAGTCTACTGGGAGAATTGAGGAACATTTTGAAGTCAGGTTCATGAAGTATACTGATTCTCCAAAGGGCAAGGGACCGGAATCCTTGTTTGAGTATGACAAGTTGGTAGATTCTTTCAATCTTCCCAAATTTAGTGAAGAAGATCAGTTGGTATCTTTACTTCATGGTTTAGATCTTTCTTCTGAAGTATCTACTTCAACTTCTAGAGCTGTACCTCCTGAAAATATTGTCTATGATGATATTCCCTCCGACGCTAATCAGATGGCTACTGAATCAAATCCTGTAACTGAAACTGATATCAACTTACCGGTTGACCATGAAAGTTGTGCTACTAATCACTCAGTTGCTATTGAACATTCAGAAGCCGCTCCTTCTAATCTGGATTCGATCATTGTGCCTGATCCGATTCCTCAGCTTCGAATTCATTCTTCCCACCCCACTGATAACATCATTGGTGAACTTCAACAAGGTGTCCTAACTAGAGGTCAGGTAGCTGCCAATGAGATTCGTGAGGAATCTTCTACTGCCTCTCCTGCCTTCTTGGATGAAAATATGGAAGAATGCTTCCTATCTCAGCTTGAACCAAAGAAAATAGACGAAGCGTTGAAAGATCCATACTGGATTGAGGCTATGCAGGAAGAGTTAAATCAATTCAAAAAACTTGATGTCTGGAGATTGGTTCCTTTACCCAAAGATGTCGATCCAATTGGCACTCGCTGGGTATACCGTGTAAAAAAGGATGACCGAGGCGTTGTTATTCGAAACAAGGCACGGTTGGTGGTTCAAGGTTTTACTCAAATCGAGGGTTTGGACTATGATGATGTGTTTGCTCCAGTTGCAAGACTGGAATCTATTCGCATCTTTCTGGCTTTTGCAACATTTAAAAGTTTTCGGGTTTATCAACTCGATGTCAAGAGCGCATTTCTGTATGGAGAGGTTCTGAAGGATGTGTATGTCAAACAACCTCCAGGTTTTGAAGATCCTATTCATCCTGATTATGTTTGCAAGTTAGGCAAAGCTTTATATGGTCTTCATCAAGCTCCCAGAGCTTGGTATGCGAGGTTGGCAAATCATCTAACGAAAAATGGCTTTTCTCGAGGTCACATCGACAGCACTCTCTTCATTAAAAGGGATGGAAAAGATCTGCTGCTGGTACAGGTTTATGTGGACGACATTATATTTGGTTCAACTAATGATTCTTTGTGCAGGGATTTCGAAAAAATTATGAAGTCCGAGTTTGAGATGAGTGCCATGGGAGAACTCAAATTCTTTCTGGGTGTACAGGTTGAGCAGTCTGATAAAGGACTCTACATTCATCAGTCCAAATATGTCAATGACATGTTGACTCGGTATGAGCTTCATGACTGTAAACCATATGGTACTCCTATTGAAACTGATCACAAACTCGGGCCTGCTGAACACGAAGAAGACTGCAAGGAGCGAGATTATCGTTCTATGATAGGATCGTTGATGTATCTTACTGCATCAAGACCAGATATTGTGTTTGCTGTGTCTATCTGTTCCAGGTATCAAGCGAAGCCCAAAGTTTCTCACATGAAGGCTGTAAAGAGAATATTTGGTTACCTTAAATATAGGCCATCACTTGGTCTATGGTACTCAAACGAGAAAGACTTCTCTCTCTCAGCCTATTCTGATTCTGATTATGGCGGCTGCAATTCGGATAAAAAGTCAACTACAGGAGGTTGCCAATATCTTGGCTCCAGATTGGTGTCTTGGCAGTGTAAAAAGCAAACAACTGTTTCCACCTCAACAGCGGAAGCTGAATACATTGCTGCTGCAAGTTGTTGTTCCCAAATTCTGTGGATTCAACACCAATTGCGTGATTATGGGTTACTTCTTACCTTGACTCCTATTCATATTGATAACACTGCTGCTATATCTATTATTCGCAATCCTGTTCAACACTCTAAGACCAAACACATAGAGATTAGGTTTCACTTCATAAGAGATTGCTATGAGAAACACTTGATAGACCTTACTCACATAGATACCCTCATGCAAAAGGCCGATCTTTTCACCAAAGCATTTTCGCGTGCTCGTTTCAACGAACTTGTAGATATGATAGGGATGATTCCCCTTGATCTCAAGAAATGATTTGTGACTAGCTTTATGTACAGAGTTGTTTAAATTAAAAAAAAAAAAAAAAAAAAAAAAAAAAAAAAAAAAAAAAATAATAATTTCGCAACAGCCACTCTTTATACTTTGTAGTATTAAAGAAATGCTAGGTTGCTACATTTTTAAAATAGACGTTGAAGTTGTGTCTGTAAACAACTTGGGATATGATAGTACATTGAATGACATGCAATGAATATGAAAATTTAAGACTTATCCTTGATGTGTCAGTAGATTTATTTGACATATTAAAATCAGTTTTTATAAACATTGTCTTCATCATACGATGTATTAGTAGGCATGTTATACAAATCTCTTTGAGAATTATTAAGAAGTTTAAATGAAAATTGTCCATTTCAAGTGGTCCAACACCATTTGATGTATGACACAAGTCTTAATATCTTACTTAGACTAGATATGTTTTCGTGAAAGAAGTTTATTCGATATCATCTGGGGGTATATATTGACAGTTTCCTCTGTTATACGTAAGTATAGACCTGGCTTCTATTGATATATACTTTAAAATTAAGCAAACGCAAGTCAAAGTACTTGAAAAGTCTTTAAAAAATCAAGATACCTTACAAGGTCACCCAAAAGGGTTTGACCAAGTTCGGTTTTGCTTAAACCTGAATCAAGTTATGTCGCTCTGTTGTACGCACGTACAGACCTGTCACCGCTGTCTTGATTCTTAAATTTGATTTTCTAATATTCTCTCTGTAAATGGAAACATGGTCTATGTCTCAAGTTAAGATGTATCTCTATGGTAATGACCACAGCGAATTGAACAGTCCAATAATAATAAAAATATCTCCTAGATGTGAGTATAACACATTTAAGGGGACAAATATACTAATAATTGTCTTGAAATGATTTTTATAAAAAGTGCTTCTAGTACGTCAAGTAAATTTAAAGCGGACAAATATACTGATGATCGAAATAACACTTACTATTCCTAATTATTGCATGTTATGTCAATATGATCCCTAACCAGAAAAATCACAACTCCGTCACCAAAAATATTACACTTTTAGATGTCTTTGTTATACTTTATTGTTTATATAAGTGTACTTAATTTTATTTTTATTCTATGTCACAAATCATCCTCTTTGCGAAAACTCTTTAATCTCAATCTAAATCGATTTCGAACACAAATTTTATGTCGCTAAAATCTGCTCTGTCTTCTGTGCGACACAAGCATTGTGTCGTATTCCTCTTATACGACACAAGAATTGTGTCGTACATTGTGTCGTATCTCTTCTATACGACATAACCATTGTGTCGTATCTTATGTCGCATGTGTGTTTGGGGGTTAACTATTCCCAACATACGACATAACCGTTTACGCTTTCATTATTCCTCACGACACAATACATACGACACAAAGACGATTTTGCGACACAACTGCGATTCTGCGACACAGTCGTATACTCTTTCGGTTTTGTTGGTTCGAAGCTATTTCACTGAGATTTGTTACTCGACTCTTGTTCTTCATCACTTCGTGCATCTTTAGGTATGATCTATTCACGATTTCATACAATATTGTGCCTGTAATCGAGTCGTGCCCTATTACGGTTTTAGGGATACGGTTTTCTTGCCCAAATTAGTTAGGGTTTAGGGGTTATTAGGGTTAGCAAACTTGTTAATACTGATCCCCTATTGTATGCGAACCCTAGGGTATGATTAAATTTCGAAAACCCCAAATTTTTGTCAAAATTATTTCTGGGTTGGTTTGGTGTTCATCTTTGCGACACAACTTACGACACAAGCGTTGTGTCGCATAGATCAAACAGTTTTATGTCGTATCGATCCACTCTGTTTATGTCGTATTGTGTACGACACAACATACGACATAATATTTATGTCGTATCATCTTATACGACACAACATACGACACAACTGTCGTGTCGCATCTGAGATTAATTTCTCAAAAATTGCTAAATGCAAGGGAAACTCTGTCCGTGTGACACGTGTCATGCGACACAAGCTCTGTGTCGTAGACTACTTCTACGACACAAGTAATGTGTCGTATTTCTGTCATGCGACACAAGATCTGTGTTGTAGACTACTTCTACGACACAAGTGATGTGTCGTATCTCTGTTATGCGACACAACCACTGTGTCGCATGACATTTGTAAAATAAAACGCGCATATTTTTTATGTTCTAACGCTAACGCAGCTCGAGCTTTTGGTTGTATTGATGTTATTTTTCAGAAATGGCTGATCAACAAGTTGCACCACTTCCTGAGATTGATGTCACGAAGTACTTCTGGGAACCACGGCACAACATCGTGGCGTTTATGAACACTTCGGTTGAGACATCGAGGCCGTACAGACCAATGATCTCTTTTCTCCGACGTTCTCGGATCTTCAAAGCTATCTCGGCTGACACTCGGATTTTGAGAGATCACATAACTGAGTTTTGGGACAACGCAGTGGTCAACAAAGAGGAACAGGATACTCGGATTATTTCAAAGGTTCGAGGTCGCGAGGTTATCTTTTCTGAGCAGCTGATTCGGGATTTCTTCGAATTTGGAGACAATCCTGATATGCTCTCTCAGTTTTCAGCTGCGGCCATCGCTCAAGGGATGTTATCTATTGGTTATCAGGACATCCCAGTGGACCAGTACAAGAAAACCTACATGACAAAGGTTTGGCGGTATCTGGCTCACATAGTGATTGTGTGCCTATCCAGCCGCAGGGCAGGCCTCGAGGGCATGAGCTATGCAACAGTTTCTGCTTTTCTTGCGCTCATCTACAACAAACCCTACAACTTTTCTGGCTATATATGGAAGGGTTTCGTTGACAATGGCCTGGATACAAAGGATAAATGGGCAGTGTATCCTCGTTTCACTCAGCTGCTGCTCAATCATTTGCTTCCTGGTCTTCCGGTGGCTCCTGTTCACACATTCAAGCAAACACCGATGAACACCAGGATTTACACAATCTGCACTTCTTTTGCCAAGCAGGGTCAGGCACCGGAACGGGAGGTTGCATTATTTGGTCATATCATTGATCAAGCTTATGTTGGTCCACCTGGTGAACAGTTCAACGATCCGGCCCCCAGGCCTACTATTCCACCAGCTCAACCTCCCTCAGTTCAGCAACCAACAGTTTTGCCAGATCCTTTGGATCAGGAGTTGATGGAACTCGATCGTGAGATCGATTCGTATCAGGCACCATCTCCACCTCCTGAGTCCTCCAGCCGAGGAAAAAGGCCTCGCGATTCTTCTACTGCAGACGTTGTAGATCCACGGGTCACACGTCCTCATACTTCTACGTCTCCATCCTCTGAGGTTCCAAGAACCGACACTCCGATCACTCCTCATCCGTCGGTTATTCAGGAACTTCTGTCCAGGCTAGACAAAATGCAACATGACATGGAAGCTCAATCGACGATTTCTCAAGCTCAGGATGCCAGAATCACGCGCTTGGAAAAAGAAAATGAAGAGCTGAGATCGAAGATTTTGTTGCTGGAAACCCCAGCTATTGCTTCGGGGGAGACGTCGTCTGTGCCTGTAATAGAATCAACACCTAGGGTTTCCGCCGAGGGCGATGATAATGTAAATACTGAAAATGTAAATGATTCTGTTATCAATGAAACTCCTATTTTAGATTATATTCTTGAGTTACCAGGGCAACCGAAACCGTTAGCTGTAGATTACACCTACTGCAATTTGACATACTTTCAAGCTGCGGTTTATGAGGATGGGGTTGTGCCTGAAGAGCCTTTTGATTTCGAGGCTGCAAATAATGATGATGATATTGAGGTTGAGCAGGAAGGACTTGATCCAAATGAAGAATATGTTGATCATTCTGCTCATCCACAGGAAGGTATTGTTGTATCTGATTCTTCAGACGATGAGTCAGAGCCTGCATTTAACTTCGCATCAGGATCCACCTCAGGATTCTCCTATCAGGCTTCTTCTGCTCCTGAATCGTTTGAACCTGTCGGACTTTCTCAAGATTTACCAGTTCCTGATCGTGAATCAACAAGGACAAATTACAATGACATCTTCCCACAGGATACTTTCGAACATGTTCCTGTTGACAGGGAAATGTCCATCAGGGATAACTGGTTTATCAAAGGCAAAAATATCGAACCTGTTCCTGTCACCTGCAAGAAATACAAGGTTGGCGGTGACTATATCGGCCTTATCAAGAGTTGGAAGGTAAACAAAGGAAGGTTCATGATAAAGAGACGCGACGGTATTCAGTATTTCCGTCGATCTCTGAAGAAGCTGAGCACGTTGCCCAAGCACGATCTCGTTCGACTTACTCGTCTTCAACTGATCAATCCTCATAAAGACGGTATAGCTGAAGTTATTCAGAAGGTCATGCGAGCAGAGATTCGATCAAAGAAATATCATTATGTCAGACCTGTGCTGGGTACACGTTTTACTTTCAAGAAAAAGCTTGACCCAAAGACAAATCAGCCAATCGTCAGAAATCACTATCCTCCTGCTAATTGTCTTCGTGAAGTCTCGCTAGAATCTGTTCCCCTTAATTTGCTGAAACGATTTCATTACTGGGAACTGGATGCTCACACCGGCGAAGCCGTTCTCGTCCATGTGCCTGATTCTGTGCCTCACACTGGGTCTACTTCTCTGTGGGGTTTACCTAAAGCTGAATTCAGGATATTTGACCCGATGAGCTTAATAAACTTGTCAAAGGATGACATGAAGAAACTATTCGACAATCGTATTCGCTACAATCCCGACAACGAGTTCAACACAATTCTGGCGAAGCGATTTCAGAAAATCGTCGATATATGTTTCTCTTTTGGTGTGCATGCTGGTGGAAACTTTCCACCCGGATGGGTTTAAAGACTGAAGCTAATTGAAGAAATTCTTTGAAGACCAAGCTGAAGACACGGGGGAGTTTGTTGGTACATCTAGTTGTGTCTGTCAGTTGGTCTCAGTCTGTAATTGTGTCATTATTGTAATTACGCATTGAATAGTTAAGATATAGTTTAATTACAATTTTTGTAATCTTGCGACACAAGGATTATGTCGCAGACTCATTCTGTGCGACATAAGTATTGTGTCGCAGAATCCGTCAATACGACACAAGGGTTGTGTCGTATAATCAGTCTATGCGACACAAGGGTTGTGTCGCAGAAAGACTGACTTGGACTATAAATAGAAGCTCGCCAGTTTCTGTTTAAAAGACACTTTGACACACACATAACTCACTGTCCAGAAAGAAAAAGTCATAGATAGGGTTATTTTGCTTCTTGTGTGTTTTGTCAAAGTGTATGTTTACTTGTTGATAATATATATACACATACATCTTTGTGTTTGAGGTGATATTTGTCTTAAATCTTGCATAACTTGTTGTGTTTAATTTCCGCATTTACATACAAGCTAAACTACTCGATTCGGTCCGAATAGTTGGGAACCTACAGTTGTTGCTCCCTTCTCAACTCTCTTTCCCTCTCAAATTTTGTCCATATCAGCCTGACATCATGTACCAAATCATCAATCGTCAATTCCTTAGTTATATGACTAGTCTCATCAACATTGGAGTGTGACCTCCTAGATGAATCATTGACTACATCTGTCACTTGCCCTGCAAGATGTTCAGATGCCCCTTGATTCGTGGTACTGGGACCTTCATTTGACTCATTACCCATAGGTTCATCAAACAAAGTTGCCTCTGGTTGGGTCTTATTGATGTTACCACTGTCCTGTCCTACCAGTGGGCTAAAAACAGTAGTGGCAGCCCTTCCAGAATGAACATTTTCATCAAGTATGTTCACCTGTTGTGATTGATCAATTGACTGAGACTGTGGAGAAACAGGAATCTCCATAGCCTGCTTTGTTTTCTTGGATCTCTTGGCTTTGCTTTGGGTAGGTTGTTGGTTCCCTTGTTTTCTTTTTGTGCCACCTCCTGATGTATGTTCAGAACCAACTGGTGTTGTTGTCCTGTCATCATTTGGTCCAAGTGGTGTTGGTAATACACCACCAGTGGCAGAAGGAGCAACTAACATTGTAGAAAACAATGCAGTTTCCTTCTTGGAAAAAGTGTTTTGGTACTGGTACATAGCTCTAATAGTCTTCAAAGATAAAGTAGAACTAACTATTACACTTCTATCTGCTGACAAATTTGGCAATTGTTTATTCAACAAAAGTTGAACAAATCTAGGGTACATGATAAATGTATCACCCATTACATTTTTGATCATATTATCTAAGATGAACCTAGACATATTAAATTTAAGTCCCTGTGCCAAGCAGATTATAGGATATGCAATACTAGAACTAAATTCATTAAAACTAGTCCTCTTTTGAGATAAACATACCAGAAAGGTATGAATGTAGAACTTCCATTGAGGACAGAACCATGACTTCAAGAACGTATATTCAGACCTTGCTTTTCCAGCACCTTCATAACCCATAGCTTTTATTCCTTGAAACAGATCCTCTCTTGATAATTCCAGAACTCCTCCTTTATCATCAAACTGCAGAAGTTCTCTAAGAACAATCTCAGTTACCATTACTTTGTTTCCCTTGACAGTGGAATGAATGTGAGTAATGCCATTAACATTCCCTTCCTTTGCATTTTTCCAGAATTCTTGAATATGTGATCTGATCAATCTTGGAGCGACAATAAGAGCATATGTAACTGGACAGTTACTCAAGAAATCAATAATTGGGTGAAAATACTCTTCTGCGATTTCTTTGTCCAAGAAAGCCCTCATGTTGTGTTCAGAATGAACACTCAGATTAGAATTTCCAGAATCAGATGAAGATGACGATGCCATGAATGAAAGTAATGAAAGAAAGAAGAGTGGTTTACAATGATGAAACACAAACGAGAGCGTTTATTAAAGAGTTTTGAGAATTTTGAAAGCGTAATTGAAAAAGTGAAGTGTTTGGGTACTTATGTGATGACAGTGGCACTATCAGATATGCACTAACAGGGGCACAACTTAACACTTAAGCCCAACAGGGGTTCCTCACTTGATCAAATTCAACCATTAATAACCCTCAATAAAG
This sequence comes from Pseudognaphalium luteoalbum, assembly GCA_963422505.1. Lineage (NCBI taxonomy): Eukaryota > Viridiplantae > Streptophyta > Magnoliopsida > Asterales > Asteraceae > Pseudognaphalium > Pseudognaphalium luteoalbum. The sequence continues at coordinate 76,434,290 of OY730195.1, forward strand.
CCAACAGAGGTACTAGTACTAGCAGGGGTACACTAGAACTAGCAGGGGCATGTACTTCATAAAATAACATGATTTTTTTTAATCAAAAAGAAAAATCAACAAAGAAAACATTAGACTCCAGCTGTCGTGATGTCTCCTGACAGTGGCTGAATCCTGCAATATTAAACTAAGGAAAACAACTAGCAGGGGTTAAGCTACACAAATATACAGCAGAGGTTGAAAGTACTTTGACAGTGGCATAAGTAAACTAATAGTGGAACCAACTGTTATCATGATGAAGCTAACAGTGGCAACACTTGACCCTGTCATACACAATATACTTCACCTCTGTTAGTATCAAATCCTGACCAAAACACTAAGTGAGATTGATCATACCAATATTACTCTGCTTCTGCTGTAGATGTAGAAACTGTGGTTTGCTTCTTGCATTGCCATGACACTAGCCTATTTCCAAGAAATTGACATCCTCCACTAGTTGATTTTCTATCCATGTTCTCTCCACCATAGTCACTGTCTGTAAAAGCCTTTAGCTCAAAATCTGATCCTTTAGCATACCAAAGTCCCAAATCTGGTTGACCTTTCAAGTATCTAAAGATCCTTTTCACAGCATACATGTGTGACAGCTTTGGATTGGTTTGGTACCTAGCACAAAGACACACCGTAAACATAATATCAGGTCTAGAAGAAGTTAAATACATCAAAGAACCAATCATTGACCTGTACAAGTGCACATCTACTTCCTCCCCCTCAGGATCAGAATTAAGATGTTTGTGTGCCTCCATGGGAGTGCTAGCTATCTTTACGTCTTTATAACCAAATTTAATCAAAATATCTGTCACATACTTCCCTTGGTTAATAAAGATTCCATCTGTCTTCTGCTTAACCTGCAATCCTAAAAAGAAAGTGAGTTCTCCCATTGAACTCATCTTAAACTTATTATGCATTAGTTCCTCTTAATCTTTAAAAAGTGAATCACTGGTAGATCCAAATATAATATCATCGACATAGACCTGTACCAGCAAAATATCTTTCTGAATCCTCTTGATAAACAAGGTCTTGTCAATAGTACCTCTCTTGAATCCATTCTTGAGAAGATACTCAGATAGGGTATCATACCAAGCTCTTGGTGCTTGATGTAAACCATACAAAGCTTTCTTCAATCTGCACACTCTATCTGGATATGTTGGATCTTCAAACCCTGGTGGTTGGCACACATACACCTCATCATCAATTAGACCATGAAGAAAAGCACTCTTCACATCCATTTGATAAACCTGGAAACCCTGATAAGATGCATAAGCTAAAAACAATCTAATAGCTTCTATCCTAGCAACATGGGCAAAAACATCATCATAATCAATTCCTTCTTCCTGTGTATACCCCTGTGCTACCAACCTGGCTTTATTCTTGATGACAATCCCTCTCTCATCTCTCTTGTTCTTAAAAATCCACTTGGTGCCTATAGCTCTCTTTCCTTTTGGTAAATCAACCAAATCCCATACATCCTGCAGCTTGAATTGTAGCAATTCTTCTTGGATGGCTTCAATCCAGCTGGGATCTTTGAGAGCTTCTACTGCTTTCTTTGGTTCCATCTGAGAAAGAAAACAAACATATAATGAAGTATGTAAATCTTCTTCTCTTATCTTTGACTGCTATCTGGTCAGAACATGTGAACCAATATCACCAATGACCAAATCCAAGGAATGATCTTTATGAACCAGATACTTAGATGTGGATGTATCAAGCAATTCTCTTTCCAAATTAGGACCCACAAGATTATCCATTTCTGATTCTGAAAAAGAATCTCTTTCCTTTCTTTCTTTTGAAAGCTTTGGAGTTGTTTCAGAATCTGACAAAGAAGTTCTTTCCAAAACTTGAAATGGTGGACTTTGTTCATAGTTCTTTGGTGATCTCTGCTCTTCATCTGATAGTCCAGGTATCTCTAATTCACTTTCTGAATCTTCATGTGAACCCCTTAAACCATGTGTACCCTTATCTGAATCATCCTTTGCAAATGATCCATTTGTTTCTGGAGTTAATCCTTCAGTGTCTGTTTGATCCTGTTGAAAGACTGCTGATGGATCTGGAGACCAAATTGGAAATAATACATACTCCAGGTCATCCTTTGTAGGCTGACTTGAGCTGCTATCTCCATTTGCATCATCACCTGCACTTGTACCTGCACTAGTAGACAAATCTGGATATCTAAAAGCATGGGTTAGTGCATCAATATCAAACAATACTTCTGGACCTTTTCCTTCTACATTTGGTGTATTTTCATTAAAGGTCACATCCATGGTCTCCTCTATGATCCTAGTCCTTTTATTAAACACTCTATAAGCCTTGCTTTGAATAGAGTATCCAACAAAGACAGCCTCATCTACCTTACTTTGAAACTTACCTAGGTGATCCCTGGTATTTAAGACAGTACAAGGACATCCAAATGGTTTTAAAAAGCTAACCAAAGGTTTTCTCTTAAAGAATAACTCATAGGGTGTCTTGTTATGAGGTTTGACTATCAAAATCCTATTCAAAACATAACAAGCAGTGCTGACTGCCTCTGCCCAAAAAGACATTGGAAGTTTAGCATCTGCTAGCATGCTTCTAGCAGCCTCAATTAGTGTCCTATTCCTCCTTTCAGCTACTCCATTTTGTTGTGGAGTCCTAGGTGCACTAAACTGTCTTTCTATACCTTTCTCCTCACAGAACTTATTCATCTCATGATTCTTAAATTCTGTCCCATTATCACACCTGATGATCTTAACCTTTTGATTTGTTGAATTCTCAATCCTAGTTATGAAAGATCTAAGTGTTTCACCTGTCTCATCCTTGGTCCTAAGAAAGAATACCCAACACATCCTAGAATAGTCATCAGCTATCACCAAACAGTAAGATTTCTTCCCTTGACTAGCTACATTGGTAGGGCCAAACAAGTCCATATGTAACAGGTGTAAGGGAGTGGTATTTGTATTAACAAGCTTAGTCTTATAAGAAGTCTTGTGTTGCTTGCCTTTGAAACAAGCTACACAGTGGTCACTACATTCAAATAACTTTTCAGGTAAGCCTCTCACTAGCCTATTCCTAACAAGTTTATTCATGGTCTTGAAATTCAAGTGACACATCCTCCTATGCCATAATTCAGATTCAGAAACAGTAGCTTTAGATATAAGACAGTTAACATTTTGAGATTCCATCTTGTTTAAATCACTACAGTATACATTATTCTTTCTTGGAACTCTCATTAAGATTTTATCTTCAGGTATTTTGAGTTTTTCAGAAAGTATAATGCATTCTGTGTCAGTGAAATAAACAGGATTTTGCTTATCTGTGATTTGACTCACACTTAGCAAATTATATCTCAATTGTTCAACATAATAAACATCATTGAAAGTGAGCTTACTGCCTTTTACCTTGCCTTTACCTGTGATTTTTCCTCCTTTAGGATTACTGCCAAATGCCACATCTCCTCCATTAAAAGCTTTAAAATCTTGCAGTTTCTCCCTATCTCCAGTCATGTGCCTTGAGCATCCTGAATCAATATGCCATAAGCTTGGCTTGCCCTGCACATACAAAAAGAGAAATAATTAGTTTCTCTTGGGAACCCAAACCAATCTGGCTTTGGGTTTCCCTTGAGCATTTTTGACATCAACCCTCTTAAAGGTGATTGATCTCAATGCTTCATTGATTTTGGACACTTTTGATGTATATGCATTCTTATGTCTCCAAAAACAATCTGTTTTAGACCTGACAGGGGTTAATGGTCTGACAGTGGTCACCTTCAAATTTGTATTTATTACCCTGGCAGTGGTAGCTTTACTTGGTATAAACATTCTTTGTAAATGCTTAATACCAGCAGAGGTACCATGCCTAACAGTGGTCAAACCCTCCCCTGTTGTTGTCTTGCCTCTGTTAGCCTCTGTCAGTGGCACTGCTGCAGTATTAGCAGTGGCTGTAGCCTTGCCTCTGTTTGGCTGATTTCTCAACACTTGTTCTGTACCACTATTCCTATTATTTTTAGGATTATGGTAACAGTCCTGTTGAAGATGATTATACCTACCACAAATAAAACATGATTTTCTTTTCACACATTCAAACCCATTACCCAGCCTTTGTGACACCAATTGATTCCAATTCCTTTGATTCCCTCTAGGTGTAGGTTTGATTATTTTCTTTGCAGGATTTTTATCATGTTTGCTAGCACACTTAACACATTCAGCCTTTTTATTGGACTCATGATTAACCTTGTTATTCACATAACCTAGACCAGTTCTAGATTTGTTAGTCCTATTCACTTGTTCAAGCTGAACCTTAGCTTTCTCCATGAACAACTTCTTGCCTTCTTCTAGTTTATCACTCTTAAGTTCTGAAACTAAACCAGTAATAGACTTAACACATCCATCCATAGAATTACCACTAGATGAGCTATCACTATCACTCTCATCTTCCTCAGTCCAATCAGATATTTCCACTTTATCAAAATTTATATTATCAGCACAATTAACTACTGGATCTACCTTTTTAATCTCCTCTGACACACCAACCTTAAGTTTTTCTAAGTCAAAATCAATTTTAGATGGAAAGTAAGTATGATTATAAGGTGGGGGTACAGCATTAAGATTGTAACCTAATCCAGTTTTCAATTTATCATGAATTTGAGACTTGATTAAGTTTTGAACACCTTTTGAAGCATTTTCCAATTCATCAACTTTCAATTTTATTGACTCTTTATCAGAAATTGCCTCAGCCAACTTGACACTTAGCATATCAACTTTTGTTTGTAAAGCTTTCTTTTCCCAATTCAGATATTTAATATCTAAGTGAAATTGTGATTCACTCTTTTCAATAGCCTTAATTTGTTTTTCAAGATTTTCAATAGCTAAGGTTGCATGTTGACTTTTGACTTCAAAAGCTTTCAACTCATTGCACACAACAACATTATGATCCCTGTAAAATTTAACCATTTTCTTACATTCAGGAGAACATAATTTAACTTGTACCTCATGTGGAATGTCTGAAGGTTCTGGTTCTTCAGTGACAGCCATCAAAGCTTGATTCTTTACCACAAGCTCTTCTTGATCACTCCAGTCAAACCCTCCCATTCCATCTTGTGCTACCAGTGAGTCTGAAGTGGTGTTCTGTACAGGTACCAATCTTCTTTGAGGACCAGAACTATTTCTCATAATTCCATTAACTGTATTCTGTGATCCTCCATCCTGTGTGTTCCTGCATTCTCTAGCAAAGTGACCCAACTTGTGACAGTTGAAACACTCCACCTTGCTCTTGTCAAAACCAGCTACACCATCTCTCTTGAATGTAAAGTTTCTGTTACCAGACCTCTGCATAAATCTTTTTGCTCTTATGGTGATCATAGCCATTTGCCATCTCAAATCCATCTCCTCAAGGTCCTCTTCACTGACCTGTTCCAAATCTTCTGTAGTTAACGATGAATTCACATGGTTAGCAAAGAATGCTTCTAGCACATTATCATTAGCACCAGATGTGCTACTACTTCCAGTTTCACCAATAGACACAAAAGCAGTATTATTAGAGCTACCAGTGGACTGTTTTATAGCCAAAACCTCAGGCTCAAAGTTTCTCAGATCATTGTACAGATCCTCAATTTCCTTCTGATCAAGATCTGCACTTTGTCTAAGTCCCACAGTGTACATGTTCCATTCTGTACCAAGTGATCTTAAAAATTTTCTATTAAGATCATCCTATCTTAACATTGTGATTTTCAAGATCTCCTACCAGTTTCTGAAACCTATCAAAGGTTTGAGTTAAAGTTTCTGACTTTACTCCAGCAAAGTTCTCAAACTGTTGTTTGAGAAGAGACCTCTTATTCTTCGTTGTATTATCATTACCTCCAAACCTTGTGACTATTGCTTCCATGAGTACCTTATCATCTACACATTTATCAAATTTCTTTTGATACTCATTGGGAATTGACAAGAGTAATGTACTCAATGCCTTCCATTCAGTGGCTCTTTCTTTTCTCTCAGCATCTGTCTTGGGTGGTGGTCTCTCCAATTTTTCACCATCTGGACCCTTTGGATAGTTAGGTCCATTGATAACCACCTCCCACATCATATAATCTGTGAGAAGCATGTACTGCCTTATTCTTGTCTGCCATAACTCAAACTCATCAGGTTTGAGCATAGGAATCTTTGTTTCCTGTATTCCTTCCATCGTTTCAGTAGACATCTTAGTATTTGAAGAGAAAGCTGCAAACTTTAATAGAATTCTTCAAGATCAAAGCAATATCTAGCTCTGATGCCACTTGTTGATCCCAGTCAGGATCTTAATATGTATTACTTTGATTAATTATTAATAAGCTTGCGGAATAGTTTATTAATAACTTGAAGAACTAAACTTGTAACACAGAATATTAATCAAAAGCTTCAATATTATTATCAACAATACGAACACACAATTGTGTTAGGGTTTACAACCTTGAAGCTAATAACTAGAATTCGTCTATCTTCTAGGGTTTTACAGGATCTCTATTTATATCACATAGAGTCCTTTACAGAATCAAACTATTATGGAAATTCTATCTATTCCATAATTCTCTCTAACCGACTACCAACAGTGGTTGAGCTATACACTAACAGAGGTAGTACTTATGTATTACCAACAGTGGTTAAGTACTTGATACAAAATACAAACTTATACCAACAGTGGCACTGTTAGACTAATTCTAACTGACATTGGTACTGTCAATACAAAACTAACTAACAGTGGTAGACTTCTTCTAGCAGTGGCACAAGACTTGTCTTCTGAGCAAATCTAGCAGTGGCTCAGGACTCAACAACAACCCTGGACTAATTAGGATGCCACATACTGTTGGGACCGCTTTTGAAGATTTCATTTGTATAACTGCAGACATTGCGGTCATGCTTATGAAATCTTACTTTAAAATTTTGTATTATTGTTAAAACTAAAACGTTTTAAACTCCACTACCACTGTTACGACTTACATAGTCGTACTACTTTTGTAACAAATGTTTGAACTGGCATCCTTATCTATTATGTTGTGCAATAACCATATGCTCTGAGTATGTATGTATCTGTTGGTTGAAATTACTGTTCGCAACCCCGCCACGTCATTTGAGCTTCCGCAAACTAATCATAACTAATTGTAATTAGCGTTTGGCGGGGTGTGACAAACAGCTACCATACCAGCATTAAGGCTGCACCTTTCCAGGCACTCTACGGACGTAAGTGCCAATCACCTATCTGTTGGACTGAGGTGGGAGATACCCAACTCACTGGTCCAGAAATCATTTACGAAACCACTGAGAAGATCGTTGGTATTCGAAACCTGCTGAAAGCCGCACGTGATCGTCAGAAAAGTTACGCTGACGTGAGACGCAAACACCTTGAGTTCCAGGTTGGGGACAAGGTACTTCTTAAGGTGGCACCATGGAAAGGTGTCATTCGATTCGAAAAACGAGGAAAACTGAACCCTAGGTACATTGGACCATTTGAAATTCTCGATAGAATTGGTCCAGTGGCGTATCGACTGCAGCTACCTCCCGAACTTAGTAGCGTGCATCCTACCTTTCACATTTCTAACTTGAAGAAATGTCTGTCTGACGAGACACTGATTGTACCGCTCGACGAAATACAAATCGATGATAAACTTCATTTTCTTGAGGAACCCGCGGAAATAATGTACCGGGAGGTCAATCGTTTAAAATAAAGTCGTATTCCCATCGTAAAGGTCAGGTGGAATTCGAGGCGTAGTCCTGAATTCACTTAGGAATGGGAAGACCAAATGCAACTGAAATACCCACATTTCTTCCCAGACAACGCACAGACCTGAACTCGAGCTAAATTTCGAGACGAAATTTATTTAACAAGGGGAGAATGTAACACCTGCCTAATTAGGATGATTAATTATGCCTAATTACCTGTAACTATATGTGGTTTATATGTAATAGGACTAATTACAGACCCTATTTGTATATATATAATGAGATTTATATGTATATATATATATATATATATATATATATATATATATATCAGTACGCGATTTCATTTAAATAGTGCGAGTTAACCGGACTGAGTCCGACACGAGTTAACTTGGACGTTGGTAACAAAACCTTTTAAATAATGTGGAATTATCCAAACAAACATTATTTACATTAATATATATTGAGAAAATACATTACACGTATTTTGTATTTTCTAAAACGCTCTAAACGCAACGAAAGCACATGAAACACGCCCAACAAAAGAAAATAAATCAAATCATATTTTTATAACCCATTATTAAGTATTTCGATAAAATACTTCAGTTAAAAATATTTCGGATATACTTTAACACATAACTCGAAACAACCTTTAGACGACTAACGAACGTAACGCAAATTTAAGAAAGGAATCCACGAGCCGAAACCCGCAAGCGGGTCGACTCTAACCCGCGTACCCGTCCCAAACAGACCCAAGACCCCCTTTTTCCCGTTTCTTCCTTTCTCCTCCTTCACTCACCTCATTTCACACACACAACCTCCACCAAAAATCCTCTCATCTCTCTCTCTCTACTTATTTTCGTACCTCTCTCTCTCTAAAAACTGAGGAAATCAGCAACACCATCACCATTAAATCGGCCATCATCATCACAAGGAAGCAAGGAGCATCAAGAACTTCATCTCCCCCATCTCCTCAATTTTTGATTTCTTGGTAAGAATACTTGAAAGCCCTTTTAAATTACTTGTAAAGCTTTAATTTACATGCTAGAATGTTCACACAACAAGTTTATGTCCAAAATTTCATGGAAAACGCTTTAAAAATTGAAACCCATATAAAAATTCACGAACAGCTTAATCTGCGAACTGAGATCCGACTCAGTTCGCAACCCGTATCTGCGAGTCGAGTTTTAGCGAGTCGAACTCGAATTGCGAGCTGAAATTTTTGCGAATTGACATGCGAAACGAATTGACCTGCGAACCGAACTGATCTGCAAATTGAACTAAGAGTTGACCTGCGAACCGACCTGCGAGTCGAGTTTTGCGAACCGAACCTTACGCTGCGAACCGAACTCAGTTCGCAGCCTACTGCCTTGCGAGCCGTACTCAATTCGCACCGCGAACTCAGTTCACAACACTATCTCAGTCCGCAGCCAGACTAGGTCAAGTTTCCCCGATTTCTAAATTTCATATGCGACTTTTAATAAACGATGTAGTAGAAATAAAACAGTGAAAGTGTTGTCCGAACTTACATTCGGACAACACCTTCACGACGTAATATGAGTGACAGACTTATAGATACATTTTACAAAGAAACGACATAACAAAATACAACAAAATGATAATACTTGAATTATTATTACACCCCGTCACCAACGGGCCCTAATTGATTACAAACACACAAACAAACACTTGGACATTTTCTAGTTGAGTGGACAACTAGCATGGGTGATCTATCAGGACACCAACTTATTTACTTATTTACTTACAACCTTGTGCGTTCCGGACGCCAGAAGGTTGCAGGGTTCTGAGAACCGACACGCGGACTTACATCGGCTTTACTTACTTTACTTCGCCTACATACTTGTTAGGCTCAGGTGAGTCTTACAGCCCCATTTTCACTGTTTTTATACTTGGGGTGAGATACTTAGCAACTATTATACATATGAACACGATGTACTAATCTGATTTCGTTACTTTTTACACACAACGCATGAGTTACTGTTTATCCACTGAAAACCTCCTATCATAAGTTGTTAGTTATAGACTTAAGCGCGAGTATCAGTAGGATGGATCCATTCGGGACTGACAATCCCTGCCCAGGGTAGTAGCGCTACCACGAACCGTTCCGTAGAAACGGGCGTTTGATTCTTGTTATATATGAGTGTTCGCATAGCACTCACGGGGGTACCTGATACTGTACTTAATTGTACCATTCACACTACACTGTTAAGCTTCAACTTGTGAGCTCATGACACTTTTGATGATTTACTGATTTACTTATTTTGCTGATAGCAACACTAGTACATACTTGTGGTTCAAAATGATTACTTATTACTAAACCTGTAAGATTCACCAACCTTTTTGGTTGACCTTTTTATCTTTGTATCTCAGGTACACAGACAGAGTAGGATTACCCCTGGACACTAGCTAGAGTCGCATGATTTCTACATTGCATATAACGGAGATTCTTAGCATTATCTTTTGTATATTATGAAAATGTAATAGAATCTCCTGCTACATGCGTGGACTCTAGGAAACTACATTTTTGTAACCGAAAACACTATGTTTTCAAACTTTGTATCTATGAATTGTAACTATTTTTCAAACGTTGCATATAGATGTCATTTGCTTTATGTTTGTGATGTTGATATTTGATTAGTAGCACCCTAAAGCTTGCTTCCGCTAAACATATAATTTGGGGGTGTTACAGATTGGTATCAGAGCCTAAGGTTATAGCGAACTAGGTTGCATTTAGCGGGCCTAGACTATGACCGTTAGGCAGTACTCCCAATTAAGTATGATTAGGTTCAGTGACTATATGATATTGGTTTAATTTAACATAGCCTGATCAACTATGTACAATTGATAGAATATGATGTGAGACCTGAAAGGAATCATGACTGAACAGGATACAGTAGTTGACTCTGACCACGAGAGAAACCGGGACTCAAACATGTCTGTACTAGACACTCAATAGGTTATTATGTGATATATATATATATATATATATATATATATATATACAAACAGGTAGATCTCTCTATGAATTCTAGACTATGTTATATGTACGAATATAAGCCTCATTCTTTCTAACGCTTTATCTCAGAATGGCAAACACACCACCCAACTCATCACGCTCTCATCCGTATGGATCGTGAAACCCAAGGGTGGCTAGGAGGAGCACCAGATCGCCTCGAGCTAACCCATACCCCACTCACTTCACCTTGTCGGACTTAGCCACTAGGCTACACCGGCACGAGCAATGACTTAATACTATGGATATCGAACTCCAAGAAACCAATGAAAACTGGAGACTCACATCACTCGAATGTATCAATCAAGTCTCCGAAGATCATGAAAATACCGTCAACCGCATGGACACCCTTGACAACCGTCTGGGTGAAACCATCGAAACTATGGAGGTTGTCCACAACCAAGTGATTGGCAACCGAAATGAAATCTCCATCCTACAATCAAGGTTGAATCAGTGCGAGACACATCTAAGGGAGACCGAGGATGCCCTCCGGGTGGTTAGCAGACTTGCAGAATCTGTAGACCATCTCACCGCACTGCTGCCGCAACTCAATTTACGCTAGGATTAGCTTAGGCTAAATTTGTACTTTATCATGCTTTCGTAGGACCTATGTAATTCGACCGGATGTAACAATTCCCGGCTCTTTTGTAAAGTTCCTAAGTCTGTAAACTTTTGGAACTCGTACTCGAATTTATCTGTAATCATTTAACATCGTAATATCAACCGACAATTTCTCTCAACTATCTTGCATTGTTAACTTTCACCTTGTGATGTTGTATATTACCGTTTTAATAGGCGTACATCTATCGAGTTATCATCCTGGTACAACTTCTTATGTGCCTCCTGTTTCTTTCTTGAAGAATTATGCCGCCAAAGAAGAAAAGCTACAACCTTGTTTGTTAAAAAGAAAGATGTCTCCTTAAGGATGTGTATTGACTATAGGGAACTAAATAAAGTGACCATTAAAAATAGATATCCTTTACCTCGAATAGATGATTTATTTGACCAGTTGCAAGGTGCCAGTTTCTTTTCAAAGGTTGATCTTCGTTCTGGCTACCATCAGTTAAAGGTTAGGGAAGAAGATTTTTCAAAAACAGCTTTTCGTACTCAATATGGTCACTTTGAATTTACAGTCATGCCATTTGGCTTAACAAATGCTCCAGCTGCTTTCATGGACCTGATGAATCGAGTTTGTCGGCCCATGCATGATATCTTTGTTATAGTTTTCATTGACGATATTCTCATTTGTTCTAAAAGTGAGAGTGATCATGCAGTACATCTTAGGCAGGTTCTAGAGACACTTCAGCGTGAAAGATTATATGCTAAATTCTCTAAATGTGAATTTTGGCTACTGGAAGTCCAATTTCTTGGACACGTGATCAATATTCACGGAATTCAAGTTGATGCTTCCAAGATATCAGCAGTAGTGAAGTGGGACCCACCTTCGAGCCCCACTGAAGTCAGAAGTTTTCTTGGTTTAGCTGGCTACTATCATCGTTTTATTCAAGATTTTTCAAAGATTGCTACTCCTTTGACTCAATTGACTAGAAAAAGCTTTCGCTGGAAGTGGGGAGATGAACAATCAAAAGCGTTTCAGATGTTGAAAGAAAAGCTTAGTCAAACTCCTATCCTTGTTTTACCCGAGGGTAATGAGGATATGGTAGTTTACTGTGATGCCTCAAAAGTTGGATTAGGCTGTGTTCTTATGCAGCGTGGGAAGGTCATTGCTTATGCTTTACGTCAGTTAAAGTAACATGAGCAGAACTATCCCACTCATGATCTTGAGTTAGCAGTTGTGGTCTTTGCTCTTAAAATTTGGCGCCATTACCTTTATGGTGTTAAATTTACCATTTACACCGACCACAAAAGTCTCAAATATTTCTTTGACCAGCGTGATTTGAACAATCGGCAAAGAAGGTGGCTAGATTTAATAAAAGATTATGACTGCGACATACTTTACCATCCTGGTAAAGCTAATGTGGTAGCCGATGCTCTTAGTTGAAAAGCTAGTCATTATGTTCTCTCAGTAAAATCTCTTCAAATGACTGTACTTCCTCAGTTGTTTGATTCCATTAAAGCTGCTCAGGCTGAAGTTTTAGCCTCAAATGAACCAAATAAACAACGATTAGAGGGTCAACTTTCAGAATTAGTAGATGATTCTAGAGGTTTGAAGACGCGTTATGGTAGAATATGGATACCACGAACAAGTGAAGTAAAGAAAATGTTATTAGATGAAGCTCATAAATCCATATATTCTATTCATCCTGGTGCTACCAAGATGTATCGTGATTTGAAACATGACTATTGGAGGCCAGGTATGAAACGCGATATAGTTAAACATGTTCAGAACTGTCTTACTTGTCTGCAAGTTAAAGCTGAGCATCAACAACCATACGGTAAACTTCAACCCTTAGATATACCGGTATGGAAATGGGAACACATCACCATGGATTTTGTTACGAAGTTACCAAGAACACCAAGGCAACATGATATTATTTGGGTGATTGTGGACCGTTTGACTAAAAGTGCTATTTTCTTGCCCATTCAAGAAGCTTCTTCTTCAGAAAAGCTAGACATGAAGTTCCACTTTCTATAGTTTCAGATCGAGATACTCGCTTTACTTCTCGATTTTGGAATAAATTTCAAGAAGATTTGGGAACTCGATTGCATATCAGTACAGCTTTTCATCCTCAAACTGATGGTCAGAGCGAACGTACCATTCAGACCCTTGAGGATATGCTCAGAGCTTGTGCCATAGATTTCGGTGGTAGTTGGGATATTCATCTTCCTTTAGTAGAATTCTCATATAATAACATTTATCATTCTTCGATAAAAATGCCACCGTATGAGATGCTATATGGTAGAAAATGCCGAACTCCAATTTGTTGGGGTGAGGTTGGTCAAAGAGAACTTGGTAGTACAGATATTGTGCAGATGACTACAGAAACGATTGATCAGATTAGAGAAAGAATAAAATGGCACAAGATCGACAAAAGTCATATGCAGACAATCGTAGAAGATCTATTGAATTTCAAATAGGTGATAAGGTGATGCTTAAGGTTTCACCTTGAAAAGGAATTATTCGGTTTAGAAAGCGTGGAAAGTTAAGTCCAAGATATATTGGACCATTCGAAATCACATATAGAGTTGGAAAGGTTTCTTATCGACTACAATTACCAGAAGAACTTGCTAGCATTCATGACACATTTCATGTGTCTCAGCTCAGAAAGTGTTTAGTCGATGAAGCTTCTTATGTGCCACTGACAGAAATAGAACTAAATGATAAGTTGGGTTATGTAGAAGAACCAGTTAGAATCCTTGATCAGAAAGTTAAATATCAGTGGCGTCATAGGAAGGGTTCATAATTTACTTGGGAGCCGGAGGAGTGGATGATGATATACTACCCCGCGGTATACCAAGAATGGTTAATGAGGACACGAACAGAATAAGTGGGGGAGAGTTGTAACACCCCAGTTTTTAAGGTATTATTTTAGTGTACAATAATATATACATCTTTTTAATTATAGATCTTTTAATAATAAGATATAGTAGAAAACGTAAATAGATGTTCAGTTCCAGACTGTGTAGTATAGGAAATTAAAGATTTTAGACACATATTACGTGCCTTTGTTCCAGTACACTCTCAACAACTTCAGAACACAAAAATAAAATAGAGTAAAATCGCAGGAAAGGAGGAAGCCAAGAGAAAGTCTTCAATTTCAATCCCTAATCCTTAAATTCAATCTATAATCATCAAGTTCTTCATCCTTACTTTAAGCCTAATCTATTGTAACTTGCTTCATCCTTTCAAGAACCCTAGAAATTGGGTTTTCATGGGTTTTAGTTAAGTAGTAGGAATTAATCCGAAATTAGGGCTTGTAATTGAATAATTATTGTTAGTTTAACTTAGTAATGATGAGTAGATACTCAATTTCATGTTAAGAGTGATGGCTTATGATTAGGGTTTATGGGGTTTCTTATAAAATATATGAATTAGTTTGAATTACAAGTGTAAAGTGTTAGTAGAAGTTAGTAATAACTTAGAACTAGCTTAATTTGTATTAAAGCTATGAGTATGATAATGAGAATGAAGTTAGTTAGTTTAGTCAAAGTGAAAGTAGTAAACATCAAGTGGGGGAGAAGTAATTATATGAATTAGTAGTTGAAAGCATGATTAATTATTGATATGTTTGTTATATGAATGTGTATTAGGTGTTAAAGAAGAGTTATCATCATTTGATCATCTTATTTCAAGCTATTTAATAAGCCAAGGTGAGTATATGGAATGATTAGTTGTTATTAGAATTTGAATATGTTAGATACATGTGATTAGAATGGTTAATGATTATTAGCCATAAAGTGATTAGAATAACTAACCAACGTTAGTTATGTTCTTGATTAGTAGCTAGTTATGCTAGCTAATGGTATGAGTAGACTAGCTAATCAAGGTTAGCTAAATGAAAGATTTGAAATGTGCACATTTGATTAGAATTTGCGAATAGAGAATTGAAAGAGAAAAAGGGAAGTAATCTAATTTCCTTGTTTATTGTATGTTTTATTCCATATTTTATTAGTCATACATATACTCACTAAGAAAAGTGCTTAATTAGTTTAGTTTATGTTGTAGGTACAAGTGGAAGTGGGAAGGGAAAGGAAGCTAGCAAAGATTAGACGTGGGATTGCAAGCTTGTTGTAAGTTACACAAGCTCATCTCTTTTAATTTTCGTTTTGAAGCCCTTGAAAGCCTTTTTAAACAATGTTTTGACATATTACAAAGGTATAAGCAAAGACAAGTAATTGTATGGTTTAGTAGTAGATCATGATATGTAATGGATAAAAATGTTGTAGAAAGTGTAAAAGGGCAAGTTATAGTATACTTTCCATTTTTTTATGTATGTATATTGAAAGGTTGTAAGGAAGTCAAATGTCCTATTGGTCAACTATTGAATAGGTCAAATTAGCCCTTTAAAGTAAGCGGGTCAAAAAGGGTCTCTAAAAGCACACACGGTTCAAATTGAGTTAGAGGAAGGTTAAGAGTCTGGGAAATAGCTTCACAACTTTGTTTTAGTATATGTGTTATGAGTTCAAAAGCTCAATGTTTCAGAAATCATGGTTTGGGAATTGGTTTGTTGAGATTTTTGGTCTAATTTGGCCGAAAACCCGTCTACGGGTCAAATCTTAGAAAATTGTAAAACTTGAAAAAGTGGAATTGAGAAAAGGTTTATATGGTTATAGGGAAGGTGTGTGCAAAATTTCAGGTCCTAATTCATGACGAGTAAAAAGTTATGCGTGTTTGAAATTGGCTAAAAAGTTGACTTTTGCTGACTTCCAAGGTAGGCATGGCTACGCGATCCCAGAAAATTTTCTGGATCGCGTGAGTCAGTGCAATTTGTGAACAGAAAGTTTTGTGCTTAGATACGCGATCCCAGCTCAAAAATTTGGATCGCGTGAGTATGTACAAAATCAGAAAATCAGTAAATCAGTTTTTAGTCCAAAATTTAATATGGGATTAAATATAAAACGAATTCTTAGGTAATTTAGGATCGAGGAGTCCTAATTGAAGGTAAAAAAAAAAGTTCAGATTTTCAGGGCGTTTCAAGTTGATATCAGAGTGATGGTTTCAGAGATTTAAGCAATCCACAGTAGGATTGCCTAAACTTAAACCACTTATAAACGTTTAGTAGCAAGTTATAGTTGTATTTTAGTAGTATTATTAATATGTGATTAGTAGATTGTGATTATAGTAATGAATTTTGCCTTGATTTGAAATGTGTTTAAGAACTTTGAATAGAAATGTGTAATTAGTTTAATGTAACTACGTCTGGCCAACGGGGTTACATTACATTAGTACACATGGGAGATTCAAAGTTTCTAAGCATGTGAGAAAAGAAGAGATAATCGTTGTGCTAGTTAGTTTAGAAAGTTTTAGATGATTATGCATTTTAATATTTACTAAACTACTAATTAGATTATTTATTTTGCTTTAGTAAATGACTACCCCACCGAATAGAGAAGCTAAGGGTTCAAATGTTCGTTCTCCCACTCAAGAGGAGAATGTTTCAAATAGAAGTCTAGATCCAGAAGACAGGTTGTTATTAAAAGATGTTATTAGTCAATCATTACAAGAATTTGCTCCTTCGGTGTATGAACGTATGGAGCAAATAATCACTACTCGATTAGTAGAATTTGAACAGAAACATCTTATCTTAACGAACCCTCAGCCGAATAGTGATGTTTTAAATGCTCAACGTCAAATGAATAGAGAAAAAGAAAAGTTTGAGTATAAGAATTTTGCCAATTGTAGTCCTCCAGAGTTTAAGGGAGAAAGGGATCTGATTATCAGTAACAGATGGGTAAGCAAGATGGAAGAAACCTTTTTGCTTTGTGAGTGTCCGGAAAGATTACGAGTTTTATTTGTAGCTCATCAGTTAAAAGGAAGTGCTCAGGATTGGTGGAATACTCAAATCAAAACTCTTGGTGCAGAGGGAGCTGCCATGCTTCCTTGGAATATGTTTACAGAAAGATTCATTGCAGAATTTGCATCAATGGCAGAAGTAGAAAGGTTGAAGGGAGAGTTTTTATCAATAGATCAGGGAAAGATGTCGGTGACCGAGTATACAAATTTGTTTTATGATAAATCTCAGTTCTGTCCAGAGTATACTTCAAATCCGAATTTGATAAAAGATCATTATCACCGACATTTAAGTGTTGAGATTAGAGAATCCGTTGACCAGACTATTTATGATTCTATTCCAAAGATGATGAATAAAGGGTTAACGCGAGAGAAAGAATTGCAAGCTAAAGTTGCTGATGCTAGTAGTAAACGAAAAGTTGAACAATCTACTTCTCAATCTCAACCTTTTAAGAAGTTTAAATCCTTTAGGAGGTCACAGTAAAGATCACAACCACAACCACCAACCCGTCAATCTCAGCCTCCAGCGCGGGAATTTCCTAAATGTAATAATTGTGGTAAAAATGTAACACCTGCCTAATTAGGATGATTAATGATGCCTAATTACGTGTAACTATCTGTGGTTGGTATGTAATAGGACTAATTACAGACCCTATTTGTATATATATAATGAGATTTATATCTATATATATATATCCGTACGCGATTTGATTTAAATAGTGCGAGTTAACCGGATTGAGTCTGACACGAGTTAACTTGGACGTAACCTTTTAAATAATGTGGAATTATCCAAACAAACATTATTTGCATTAATATATATTGAGAAAATACATTACACGTATTTTGTATTTTCTAAAACGCTCTAAACGCGATGAAAGCACATGAAACACGCCTAACAAAAGAAAATAAATCAAATCATATTTTTTAACCCATTATTAAGTATTTTGATAAAATACTTCAGTTAAAAATATTTCGGATATACTTTAACACATAACACGAAACAACCTTTAGACGACTAACGAACGTAACGCAAATTTAAGATACGAATCTACGAGCCTAAACCCGCAAGCGGGTCGGCTCTAACCCGCGGACCCGACCCAAACCGACCCAAGACCCCCTTTTTCCCTTTTCTTTCTTTCTCCTCCTTCACTCACCTCATTTCACACACACAAGCTCCACCAAAAATCCTCTCATCTCTCTCTCTCTACTTATTTTCGTACCTCTCTCTCTCTAAAAACCGAGGAAATCAGCAACACCATCATCATTAAATCGGCCATCATCATCACAAGGAAGCAGGGAGCATCAAGAACTTCATCTCCCCCATCTCCTCCATTTTTGATTTCATGGTAAGAATACTTGAAAGCCCTTTTAAATTACTTGTAAAGCTTTGATTTACATGCTACAATGTTTACACAACAAGTTTATGTCCAAAATTCCATGGAAAACGCTTTAAAAATTGAAACTCATATAAAAATTCACGACCAGCTCAATCTGCGAACTGAGATCCAACTCAGTTCACAACCCGTATCTGCGAGTCGAGTTTTAGCGAGTCGAACTCGACTTGCGAGCTGAAATTTTTGCGAATTGACCTGCGAACCGAATTGACCTGCGAACCAAATTGACCTGCAAACCGAACTAATCTACGAATTGAACTGCGAGTTGACCTGCGAACTGACATGCGAGTCAAGTTTTGCGAAACGAACCTTACGTTGCAAACCGA
Organism: Pseudognaphalium luteoalbum; assembly: GCA_963422505.1. Classification (NCBI taxonomy): domain Eukaryota; kingdom Viridiplantae; phylum Streptophyta; class Magnoliopsida; order Asterales; family Asteraceae; genus Pseudognaphalium; species Pseudognaphalium luteoalbum. Next base: position 76,453,156 of record OY730195.1, read on the forward strand.
ACTCAGTTCGCAGCCTACTGCCTTGCAAGCCGAACTCAGTTCGCACCGCGAACTCAGTTCGCAACACTATCTCAATTCGCAGCCAGACTAGGTTAACTTTCCCCGATTTATAAATTTCATATGCGACTTTTAATAAACGATGTAGTAGAATCAAAACAGTGAAAGTGTTGTCTGAACTTACATTCGGACAACACCTTCACCATGCAATATGAATGACAGACTTATAAATACATTTTACAAAGAAACGACATAACAAAATACAACAAAATGATAATACTTGAATTATTATTACACCCCGTCACCAACGGGCCCTAATTGATTACAAACACACAAACAAACAATTGGACATTTTCTAGTTGAGTGGACAACTAGCATGGGTGATCTATCAGGACACCAACTTATTTACTTACAACCTTGTGCATTCCGGACGCCAGAAGGTTGCAGGGTTCTGAGAACCGATACGCAGACTTACATCCGCTTTACTTACTTGACTTCGCCTACATACTTGTTAGGCTCAGGTGAGTCTTACAGCCCCATTTTCACTGTTTTTATACTTGGGGTGAGATACTTAGCAACTATTTTACATATGAACACGATGTACTAAACTTATTTCGTTACTTTTTACACACAACGCTTGAGTTACTGTTTATCCACTGAAAACCTCCTATCATAAGTTGTTAGTTATAGACTTAAGCGCGAGTATTAGTAGGATGGATCCATTCGGGACTGACAATCCCCGCCCGGGGTAGTAGCGCTACCACGAACCGTTCCGTAGAAACGGGCGTTTGATACTTGTTATATATGAGTGTTCGGATAGCACTCACGGGAGACGTGATATTGTATTTAATTGTACCATTCACACTACACTGTTAAGCTTCAACTTGTGAGGTCATGGCACTTGTGATGATTTACTGATTTACTTATTTTGCTGATAGCAACACTGGTACATACTTGTGGTTCAAAATGATTACTTATTACTAAACCTGTAAGATTCACCAACCTTTTTGGTTGACCTTTTTAGCTTTGTATCTCAGGTACACAGACGGAGTAGGATTACCCCTGGACACTAGCTAGAGTCGCATGATTTCTACATTGCATATAACGGAGATTCTTAGCATTATCTTTTGTATATTATGAATATGTCATAGAATCTCCTGCTACATGCGTGGACTCTAGGAAACTACATTTTTGTAACAGAAAACACTATGTTTTCAAACTTTGTATCTATGAATTGTAACTATTTTTCAAACGTTGCATATAGATGTCATTTGCTTTATCTTTGTGTTGTTGATATTTGATTAGTAGCACCCTAAAGCTTGCTTCCGCTAAACATATAATTTGGGGGTGTTACAGATTGGTATCAGAGCCTAAGGTTATAGCGAACTAGGTTGCATTTAGCGGGCCTAGACTATGACCGTTAAGCAGTACTCCCTATTAAGTCTGATTAGGTTCAGTGACTACATGATATTGGTTTAATTTAACATAGCCTGATCAACTATGTACAATTAATAGAATATGATGTGAAACCTGAAAGGAATCATGACTGAACAGGATACACTAGTTAACTCTGACCATGAGAGAAACCGGAACTTAAACATGTCTGTAATAGACACTCAATAGGCTATTATGTGATATATATATATATATATATATATATATATATACAAACAGGTAGATCTCTCTATGAATTCTAGACTATGTTATATGTACGAATATAAGCCTCATTCTTTCTAACGCTTTATCTCAGAATGGCAAACACACCACCCAACTCATCACGCTCTCATCCGTATGGATCGTGAAACCCAAGGGTGGCTAGGAGGAGCACCAGATCGCCTCGAGCTAACCCATACCCCACTCACTTCACCTTGTCGGACTTAGCCACTAGGCTACACCGGCACGAGCAATGACTTAATACTATGGATATCGAACTCCAAGAAACCAATGAAAACTGGAGAATCACATCACTCGAATGTATCAATCAAGTCTCCGAAGATCATGAAAATACCGTCAACCGCATGGACACCCTTGACAACCGTCTGGGTGAAACCATCGAAACTATGGAGGTTGTCCACAACCAAGTGATTGGCAACCGAAATGAAATCTCCATCCTACAATCAAGGTTGAATCAGTGCGAGACACGTCTAAGGGAGACCGAGGATGCCCTCCGAATGGTTAGCAGACTTGCAGAATCTGTAGACCATCTCACCGCACTGCTGCCGCAACTCAATTTACGCTAGGATTAGCTTAGGCTAAATTTGTACTTTATCATGCTTTCGTAGGACCTAAGTTTGTAAATTTTTGGAACTCGTACTTGAATTTGTCTGTAATCATTTAACATCGTAATATCAACCGACAATTTCTCTCAACTATCTTGCATTGTTAACTTTCACCTTGTGATGTTGTATATTACCGTTTTAATATGCGTACATCTATTGAGTTATCATCCTGGTACAACTTCTTATGTGCCTCCTGTTTCTTTCTTAAAGAATCATGCCGCCAAAGAAGAAAAGCTACAGCGATGCTGAAATTGCTGCTCTCGTTTCCTGAGTTGTGGCCGAAGCCCTGGCTACTTGGGAATCACCACGAACATCTAGGAGAAGTGATGACACCGCTGACACTACTCCTGTCATCAAACATTGCTCTTACAAGGACTTTCTCAGCTGCAAACCATTATATTTCAAGGGCACGGAAGGCGCCATTGGCCTGATCCGATGGATAGAACGTATGGAATCTGTCTTCAGTCTCTGCAACTATATTGAGGATAACAAAGTTAAATTCGCTGCTTACACCTTTCAAGAAGGTGCACTTACATGGTGGAATACCCACGCCAACTCTGTAGGCATTGAGATTGCAAACCAGCTTCCCTGGGCTGAACTAAAGAATAAGTTAAGGGAGAAGTACTGTCCTGAAGAAACTGCACTGTGTAGAGGAAGAGTTCTGGCACTTGACAGTGCAGGGAACCGATATTGATGGATATACCACCAAGTTTCAGCAGTTCGCGTTGTTATGCCCGGGTTTGGTTGATCCGGAGGTAAAAGGCATCAAGAGATACATCCGCGGCCTCCCGAAGAATATCCAAGGGAACGTTGCCTCATCAAAACCAACCACGGTTGAAAGTGCAATTCGGCTAGCTCATGAACTCATGGCAATGGTTGTCAGCCATGAGACATCCAACACACCCACCTCCAACAACAAACGCAAATCCTCTGATCACCAAAACCAACAACCCAACAAAAGGCCTATGACTGTTAAGGCCTATGCCACCGGCTCTGAGGATAGGAAGGAGTATAAGGGGAACAAGCCCTATTGCTCTAAGTGCCAACGACACCATGATGGTTCTTGCCCCTGTAGCAAGTGTAAGAGATTTTGACACTTGGCCAAAGATTGTAGATCAAACTCCACTGACACCAATACCTCTGCACCAAGGACCTGTTATGAGTGCAACGGTACTGGGCATTTTAGAAAAGATTGCCCGATGCTGAAGAACAACAACAACGCTCGGGGAAGAGCTTTCGTGCTGAAATCTAGAGAAGCCCGTCAAGACCCGAATGTGGTCATGGGTATGTTCCTTCTCAACAACTTGACTGCTTCTGTATTATTTGATACTGGGGCTGATAAGAGCTTCATTTCTGATGAGTTTTATCCACTACTTGACACTACACCTGTTACCTTAGACTCTAAGTACACAGTAGAATTGGCGAACGGAAAACTTATTGAGGCTGACAGTGTGATACCTAATTGCACTTTAAACTTAGCTAATGAGCTCTTTTCCATTGATTTGATACCCGTAAAGATCGACAGCTTTGACATTATCGTCAGTATGGATTGGTTATCCAAGCTCCGAGCTGAAATCGTCTGCTATGACAAACTTGTTCGCATACCTGTCATCTCCGGTGCAACCTTAGTCCTACAAGGGGAGACCGGTACACAAAATCTGAATATTGTATCGTGCATGAAAACTAGAAAATACCTACGAAAGGGGTATCAAGCCATCCTTGCGCATGTTACCGGGAAGAAGTCGGAGGAGAAGCGACTTGAGGATGTGCCTATCGTGCGGGATTTCCCGGAAGTCTTCCAAGGTCAAGGCCGAACACCAAAGACCCTCAGGATTGCTCCAACAACCTGAAATCCCTCAATGGAAATGGGAGCAAATTTCCATGGACTTTATTACCAAACTACCAAAAACTCCGAGCGGTTACGATACCATTTGGGTGATTATAGACCGTCTCACGAAATCTGCCCATTTTCTAGCCATCAAGGAAACTGACAAGACGGAGCGTTTAGCTCACATCTACATCAAAGAAATTGTTTTATGACACGGTGTACCTACCTCAATCATCTCGGATAGGGACATTCGCTTTACTTCCAACTTTTGGCAATCATTACAAAAATCCCTCGATTCTCGTCTAGATATGAGTACTGCTTATCACCAGCAAACTGATGGCCAAAGCGAATGAACTATTCAAACACTAGAGGATATGCTACGCGCCTGCGTAGTTGACTTCGATATTTCTTGGGAAAACCACTTACCATTGTGTTAGTTCTCATACAACAACAGTGTGACAACTCTCCAAATTAGGTACTTATTAACGTTTAAGCATGTGCATTCTTACGCTAATTTCCTGATTAAGTTTAAAACAAAACTTTTGTTGTGATGTAAGCCTAGCAGCCCAATACTTTCAAACAAAAAGTATTACTAATACGTGAGTATTTAAAGTCGCGTACAAATATATCAGAACGAGCTCGACAGAAAAATACAACAAAAATTGGTGACGCAACATAATTAATAATTCAATTATTAATTACGAGTACTATTGTATCTATAACCTATAGATAAAACGGGTTAAAAATACGTTTAACATAAAACGTATTATAAAACGAACAGAAACAATTTTAAAATGCATTCAGAGATCAAGATGAGGAAAATTCAAATTTTGTCATTCATTTGGAGACATTTGTAACATTACCTCAAAACGTGAACCCGAAATTCGACTGAAATTTGGCACTCGATTAAATGTTAGCAGTCCAATGTACAAATTTGTACAGCAGTCCAAAATAATGAAAACATCATTATTCCGAATTTAAATAACGAACCAGGAGAGCATCTACAAAATAAAAATATAAAATGTTAACTTTTATATTGTACAAATTATACCCGTACTCGAAACTAACGGGCTTAAAATACCCCAACTAACTCCAATAATTGGGAGACCACAGACTGTGATCTCCCATACTCGACTCATTATATTTCTCCTTCTTTTCCTCTCCTGATCATTTGATCAACACACACACCAACACACACATCTACTATCATCATCTTCTATCCTCCTCTCCTTCTGCTTCTGCTTTCTTGGAGCCAAAACACAAAGACAGAGGAGTAGAGCAACAACAGGCATATCATCTTCAACATCGCCATCTTCATCATCCTCAAAAATTCATTGTAAGGAAACACATTTTCTTTGTTTTCTACATCTCAAATTCGTTACATAACAAATATATATATCTTAATCCATGTATATAACACATAAACTTGATAATGGTTTGAGTTGTTCTTGAAATGGGTTATATGAAACCAAGCTTAGAATCACAAAACATGTATGTGAAAGTTAATATAAATGTGATGTAATGATGTAATGACATGAAAATGGTGTGAAAATGAGCTAAAACTCGTAACAAAACAAGTATATATACGTACATATCGAACACAGCTCAGGAACAGAGTGCAAACGACAGGGACGAACCAACCCAATCGGTTGGCTTGGGCCAGCCGATCGGCTGGCTATGATGAGCCGAACGGCTCAACAAACTGAGCCGAACGGGTGGTTTGTTTGAGCCGATCGGTTTGTGATTTTTCACCCGAACGGATGGGTTAGGACGTGGACTGGACCGAAACGAATAATGGACTAATTATATTGGACTGGATCGAATGGGTTTTGATTGGGCCGGAACCTCCAGCCGAACGGCTGAAGGCCCGATCGGCTGGGCTGGGCTGGGCTGGGATGCAGACTGGGCTTTGGTCGCAAGCTGGGCCGGATGTTTATTGGGCCTGAGACTTTGGGTTTGGACTGAAAATTGTAAAAATAAATTTGTTAAGTTAAATAAATGGGCCGTTGGGCCAAAACTTGTAAATGGGCCAAAAAGGACTAGGTAATCGGGTTAAGTTATTGGGCCGAGAACAAAACTAGTCGGGCCGAGCCCAATAAACTTCTAAAACATTCCAAAATATTCCAAACATAATACGTGACCCGATTTATTTCACGGAACGTTCATGATTCTATATATATATATATATATATATATATATATATATATATATATATATATATATATGTACATACTTAATGACAAACGACAAACCTATATGTATATTTCATATATACATACTAATGACGACTTTCCAATGACGATAACATTTATTTATTCATTTTGTAAACGGAAGTAAATACCATAAGAAGTTTTATAACAAATAAAACTTATATACATTTTAATACGTAAACTTTAGAACTTATATATATATATGACTACATACGTGTATATGAACTTGACAAAGTATACGACTTGAGAAATATAACAATATTTCAACACAACGTCACCAACGAATTAAACGACTTTAAGAAATCAACAATTTCTTCAAACATACAAACCGTTAACATAAGTTGAATAAACAAATCAAACGTACTTATGTTAATACATCTATTGTATATAGGTTAACATACCTTGGGCTATTACCTTTCGGCTGCTAGCTTTCATACCGAGCAAACTACAGTGAGTTTACAGCCCCTACTTTTAAATGTTTTATGCTTTTAAACACAGGGGTGTTAAACATAGAAATTGCATGCCAAAACATGCAATCAAACTATAAATGCTTTATTGCTTTTATACAACTGTCGATTTGTGATATTACATATTCACTGTTATTTTGGGAATTTAGACAAAGTATCCTAGTACGGACATAGACTTAGATTGTGTGCATGAAAGACCTCATGACATGCTACTGTAACCATTAGCTAGGTGACTCTAGCCACTGAGTATACGGATAGTACTATTGCCGTGACGACCCTCCTACGGTGGAGCGTATACTTAAACGTCCATTCAGGCAAACAACATAAGTTCTGGTTGTGGTTTGGTTATAGGGTTAGGTCACGTTACTTTAACCTGCAAGGTTTACCTCACCTTTCAGGGGATCACAATCTAAGTAAATTCTCACATACTTTTAGGAAGAACGAATCCTACAACTGTTGGACACCGTAAAACATACCGGTAACTTATTTTACACTGGTAAACAACCAGTAACATATTTTGGGATGACATCCCACGTATAATAATACTTTAGGGTAACAACCCTACATAACTTGTATTTTATAAATGAATAACAAATCATTTATACAAACTTGGTTTAACTAACCACATACACATATAAACCTGTAAATTCAATCAACATATTTGTTGACGACTTTCTCTATGTTTTTCAGGAAATTAGCTGGGTAAGAAATCGCATGCATTCAGGATGGACAACCCTGGACTAATTAGGATGCCACATACTGTTGGGACCACTTTTGGAGATTTCATTTGTATAACTGCAGACATTGCGGTCATACTTATGAAATCTTACTTTAAAATTTTGTATTATTGTTAAAACTAAAACGATTTAAACTCCACTACTACTGTTACGACTTACATAGTCGTACTACTTTTGTAACAAACGTTTAAACTGGCATCCTTATCTATTATGTTGTGTAATAACCATATGCTCTGAGTATGTATGTATCTGTTGGTTGAAATTACTGTTCGCAACCCCGCCACGTCATTTGAGCTTCCGCAAACTAATCATAACTAATTGTAATTAGCGTTTGGCGGGGTGTGACAGACTTGGTATCAGAGCCATTGGTTATAGCGAACTAGAAGTATTTAAGTGACCTAAAACCTTAGAAACCTAGACTATAGCCTTGGCTAAAACATTCATTGCATGCATACACATTTTGCATACAGCTAACATACTACTGACACGCCACCTACGACTTCTTTGTCTCAGCATGTCGAGGCACAGTCCGATCTATTTGTATGCTTCGGATGAGGAGCCGACTGAGGATTCCTACCATAGCGACGCTAGCATCGGAGTTGTGAGTCCACCAGTTCAGCTGAGAGCTCTATCGGACGACACTGGTGATGCCTACATCACCCCACCACCTACTGCACATGTGGTCCCACCTACTACTGCCCCCACTGACCCTACCACTCGTATGTTAGGGTCTACCTTTATGGCGACACGCCATACGACTGCTGGACCTTCCAGAGGACCGGTACCTAGGAGGACACCACGGATGTGTGTCCGAGACTTCCCTAGAGGACCACTTGCGCCCCGTGATAAGGCGCCGATGGCAGAGGAGAGGGTGATGCACTATGATGAGCCGCCACAGAGGGTACCTAGGCTTGCTCACTTGGAGTGGATGACTCCTATGTTGGGGCGGTGGAGGTCGTTGGAGGGTTTTTCTTCTAGTTTTGAGACCGGGGAGTCCTCCGTATCCTCCGCACCATTGCCTACTACTGGAGAGCCCGTGGAGTTGACTCTCCCTACCATTGTGGCTGTGATTCGCACATTATTTTGCATTTCTGGTAGCAGGGGTGTTCACCTTGCAGAGCTACAGAGTGATGTCTCCCGTCTAGATGGAGACATGACAAACATACATGAGCGTTGCCACTTCTTGTTGAGCAACGTGGTTGCTGCCAGAGAGATAGCCGAGACCGCACGTGCTCGTGTCAGGGTATTAGAGAGGCGTGCGAGGACAGCAGGGATGATGATTGGAGCTTGTGTGATGATAGCTGTGCTGAGGACAGCTGTGGGGTTGTTTCTACCTTATTTTCATTAGACTTGTGTATGGCGGTTTGTGCCTACTGGGCATCAGATCGACCACTTTTGGATGATGGATATGTTAGTAGGTCCATCACGTGTTGTATAGACTAGTATCAGATGGGTAGATGTATGTATGTACTAGACGGGAAAAACTGTTGATAGAATGGGTATATGTATAGGAAAACCCATTAACTTTTGTATAGCGCTAACCGCTGATGGGGCGTATTTGGGATCCCATCTTGTTTTGTATAAAACTGTTGTATCAGTGCTACACCTTTTGATATAATATAATTTATGTTTGATTGTATTTCGTATTCATTACATTCAACAACGACTGTAGTATTATATCTACATTTACATACGTGTGTTAGAAACAGTTGCCAATCAATAACATTTAAACATTCCTTGAAAACCATGAAACATACCACACCTTGATTATTGATCCTTATGTGAAATTTCCTTGAACTCGACTGTGTTAAATGATGATGAAAAGAAATATGTATTTAGCATTATATAATGACGCCTGGCCAACGTGATTAAATTGTACTAACTACATATGGGCGTTTCAAAGTCGTGCGACATGTAATACAAAATCTTGTCCTTCAATTCTTCATAATGTTCCCTTGTTAAAAATGTGAAATCTTGTTCATCACATTCTATACCTTGGCATTGACTTCTGCATTTTACTTCATCGCAGAACGGAATCATGCCACCAAAATGACGAATGACTAAGAACAGTCGACGAACGACTCCTTCTAATCATGAAACCGTTCCCCCACCCGATCGGCTGGGCTGGGCTGGGCTGGGCTGGGATGCAGACTGGGCTTTGGTCGCAAGCTGGGCCGGACGTTTATTGGGCCTGAGACTTTGGGTTTGGACTGAAAATTGTAAAAATAAATTTGTTAAGTTAAATAAATGGGCCATTGGGCCAAAACTTGTAAATGGGCCAAAAAGGACTAGGTAATCGGGTTAAGTTATTGGGCCGAGAACAAAACTAGTCGGGCTGAGCCCAATAAACTTCTAAAACATTCCAAAATATTCCAAACAGAAGACGTGACCCAATTTATTTCACGGAACGTTCATGATTCTATATATATATATATATATATATGTACATACTTAATGACAAACGACAAACCTATATGTATATTTCATATATACATACTAATGACGACTTTCCAATGGCGATAACATTTATTTATTCATTTTGTAAACGGAAGTAAATACCATAAGAAGTTTTATAACAAATAAAACTTATATACGTTTTAATATGTAAACTTTAGAATTTATATATATATATATATATGACTACATACGTGTATATGCACTTGACAAAGTATACGACGTGAGAAATATAACAATATTTCAACACAACGTCACCAACGAATTTAACAACTTTAAGAAATCAACAATTTCTTCAAACATACAAACCGTTAACATAAGTTGAATAAAAAAATAAAACGTACTTATGTTAATACATCTATTGTATATAGGTTAACATACCTTGGGCTATTACCTTTCGGCTGCTAGCTTTCATACCGAGCAAACTACAGTGAGTGTACAGCCCCTACTTTTAAGTGTTTTATGCTTTTAAACACAGGGGTGTTAAACATAGAAATTGCATGCCAACACATGCAATCAAACTATAAATGCTTTATTGCTTTTATACAACTGTCGATTTGTGATACTACATATTCACTGTTATTTTGGGAATTTAGACAAAGTATCCTAGTACGGACCTAGACTTGGATTGTGTGCATGAAAGACCTCATGACATGCTACTGTAACCATTAGCTAGGTGACTCTAGCCACTGAGTATACGGATAGTACTATTGCCGTGACGACCCTCCTACGGTGAAGCGTATACTTAAACGTCCGTTCAGGCAAACAACATAAGTTCTGGTTGTGGTTTGGTTATAGGGTTAGGTCGCATTACTTTAACCTGCGAGGTTTAGCTCACCTTTCAGGGGATCACAGTCTAAGTAAATTCCCACATACTTTTAGGAAGAACGAATCCTACAACTGTTGGACACCGGAAAACATACCGGTAACTTATTTTACACTGGTAAACAACCAGTAACATATTTTGGGACGACATCCCACGTATAATAATACTTTAGGGTAACAACCCTACATAACTTGTATTTTATAAATGAATAACAAATCATTTATACAAAGTTGGTTTAACTAACCACATACACATATAAACCTGTAAATTCACTCAACATATTTGTTGACGACTTTCTCTATGTTTTTCAGGAAATTAGCTGGGTAAGAAATCGCATGCATTCAGGATGGACAACTGTTGATCCCAGTCAGGATCTTAATATGTATTACTTTGACTAATTATTAATAAGCTTGCGGAATAGTTTATTAATAACTTGAAGAACTAAACTTGTAACACAGAATATTAATCAAAAGCTTCAATATTATTATCAACAATACGAACACACAATTGTGTTAGGGTTTACAACCTTGAAGCTAATAACTAGAATTTATCTATCTTCTAGGGTTTTACGGGATCTCTATTTATATCACATAGAGTCCTTTACAGAATCAAACTATGATGGAAATTCTATCTATTCCATAATTCTCTCTAACCGACTACCAACAGTGGTTGAGCTATACACTAACAGAGGTAGTACTTATGTATTACCAATAGTGGTTAAGTACTTGATACAAAATACAAACTTATACCAACAGTGGCACTGTTAGACTAATTCTAACTGACAGTGGCACTGTCAATACAAAACTAACTAACAGTGGTAGACTTCTTCTAGCAGTGGCACAAGACTTGTCTTCTGAGCAAATCTAGCAGTGGCTCAGGACTCAACAACAACCCTGGACTAATTAGGATGCCACATACTGTTGGGACCGCTTTTGGAGATTTCATTTGTATAACTGCAGACATTGCGGTCATACTTATGAAATCTTACTTTAAAATTTTGTATTATTGTTAAAACTAAAACGTTTTAAACTCCACTACTACTGTTACGACTTACATAGTCGTACTACTTTTGTAACAAATGTTTGAACTGGCATCCTTATCTATTATGTTGTGCAATAACCATATGCTCTGAGTATGTATGTATCTGTTGGTTGAAATTACTGTTCGCAACCCCGCCACGTCATTTGAGCTTCCGCAAACTAATCATAACTAATTGTAATTAGCGTTTGGCGGGGTGTGACAAACAGCTACCATACCAGCATTAAGGCTGCACCTTTCCAGGCACTCTACGGACGTAAGTGCCAATCACCTAACTGTTGGACTGAGGTGGGAGATACCCAACTCACTGGTCCAGAAATCATTTACGAAACCACTGAGAAGATCGTTGGTATTCGAAACCTGCTGAAAGCCGCACGTGATCGTCAGAAAAGTTACGCTGACGTGAGACGCAAACACCTTGAGTTCCAGGTTGGGGACAAGGTACTTCTTAAGGTGGCACCATGGAAAGGTGTCATTCGATTCGAAAAACGAGGAAAACTGAACCCTAGGTACATTGGACCATTTGAAATTCTCGATAGAATTGGTCCAGTGGCGTATCGACTGCAGCTACCTCCCGAACTTAGTAGCGTGCATCCTACCTTTCACATTTCTAACTTGAAGAAATGTCTGTCTGACGAGACACTGATTGTACCGCTCGACGAAATACAAATCGATGATAAACTTCACTTTGTTGAGGAACTCGCGGAAATAATGGATCGGGAGGTCAAACGTTTAAAACAAAGTCGTATTGCCATCGTAAAGGTCGGGTGGAATTCGAGGCGTAGTCCTGAATTCACTTAGGAACGGGAAGACCAAATGCGATTGAAATACCCACATTTCTTCCCAGACAACGCACAGACCTGAACTCGAGCTAAATTTCGGGACGAAATTTATTTAACAAGGGGAGAATGTAACACCTGCCTAATTAGGATGATTAATTATGCCTAATTACCTGTAACTATATGTGGTTTGTATGTAATAGGACTAATTACAGACCCTATTTGTATATATATAATGAGATTTATATGTGTGTGTATATATATATATATATCAGTACGCGATTTCATTTAAATAGTGCGAGTTAACCGGACTGAATCCGACACGAGTTAACTTGGACGTTGGTAACAAAACCTTTTAAATAATGTGGAATTATCCAAACAAACATTATTTGCATTAATATATATTGAGAAAATACATTACACGTATTTTGTATTTTCTAAAACGCTCTAAACGCAACGAAAGCACATGAAACACGCCCAACAAAAGAAAATAAATCAAATCATATTTTTATAACCAATTATTAAGTATTTCGATAAAATACTTCAGTTAAAAATATTTCGGATATACTTTAACACATAACTCGAAACAACCTTTAGACGACTAACGAATGTAATGCAAATTTAAGAAACGAATCCACGAGCCTAAACCCGCAAGCGGGTCGACTCTAACCCGTGTACCCGACCCAAACAGACCCAAGACCCCCTTTTTCCCTTTTCTTCCTTTCTCCTCCTTCACTCACCTCATTTCACACACACAACCTCCACCAAAAATCCTCTCATCTCTCTCTCTCTACTTATTTTCGTACCTCTCTCTCTCTAAAAACCGAGGAAATCAGCAACACCATCACCATTAAATTGGCCATCATCATCACAAGGAAGCAAGGAGCATCAAGAACTTCATCTCCCCCATCTCCTCAATTTTTGATTTCTTGGTAAGAATACTTGAAAGCCCTTTTAAATTACTTGTAAAGCTTTGATTTACATGCTAGAATGTTCACACAACAAGTTTATGTCCAAAATTTCATGGAAAACGCTTTAAAAATTGAAACCCATATAAAAATTCACGAACAGCTTAATCTGCGAACTGAGATCTGACTCAGTTCGCAACCCGTATCTGCGAGTCGAGTTTTAGCGAGTCGAACTCGACTTGCGAGCTGAAATTTTTGCGAATTGACCTGCGAACCAAATTGACCTGCGAACCGAACTGATCTGCGAATTGAACTAAGAGTTGACCTGCGAACCGACCTGCGAGTCAAGTTTTGCGAACCGAACCTTACGCTGCGAACCGAACTCAGTTCGCAGCCTACTGCCTTGCGAGCCGTACTCAATTCGCACCGCGAACTCAGTTCGCAACACTATCTCAGTCCGCAGCCAGACTAGGTCAACTTTCCCCGATTTCTAAATTTCATATGCGACTTTTAATAAACGATGTAGTAGAAATAAAACAGTGAAAGTGTTGTCCGAACTTACATTCGGACAACACCTTCACGACGTAATATGAATGACAGACTTATAGATACATTTTACAAAGAAACGACCTAACAAAATACAACAAAATGATAATACTTGAATTATTATTACACCCCGTCACCAACGGGTCCTAATTGATTACAAACACACAAACAAACACTTGGACATTTTCTAGTTGAGTGGACAACTAGCATGGGTGATCTATCAGGACACCAACTTATTTACTTATTTACTTACAACCTTGTGCGTTCCGGACGCCAGAAGGTTGCAGGGTTCTGAGAACCGATACGCGGACTTACATCCGCTTTACTTATTTGACTTCGCCTACATACTTGTTAGGCTCAGGTGAGTCTTACAGCCCCATTTTCACTGTTTTTATACTTGGGGTGAGATACTTAGCAACTATTTTACATATGAACACGATGTACTAATCTGACTTCGTTACTTTTTACACACAACGCATGAGTTACTGTTTATCCACTGAAAACCTCCTATCATAAGTTGTTAGTTATAGACTTAAGCGCGAGTATTAGTAGGATGGATCCATTCGGGACTGACTATCCCTGCCTGGGGTAGTAGCGCTACCATGAACCGTTCCGTAGAAACGGGCGTTTGATTCTTGTTATATATGAGTGTTCGGATAGCACTCACGGGGGTACCTGATACTGTACTTAATTGTACCATTCACACTACACTGTTAAGCTTCAACTTGTGAGCTCATGACACTTTTGATGATTTACTGATTTACTTATTTTGTTGATAGCAACACTGGTACATACTTGTGGTTCAAAATGATTACTTATTACTAAACCTATAAGATTCACCAACCTTTTTGGTTGACCTTTTTATCTTTGTATCTCAGGTACACAAACGGAGTAGGATTACCCCTGGACACTAGCTAGAGTCGCATGATTTCTACATTGCATATAACGGAGATTCTTAGCATTATCTTTTGTATATTATGAATATGTAATAGAATCTCCTGCTACATGCGTGGACTCTAGGAAACTACATTTTTGTAATCGAAAACACTATGTTTTCAAACTTTGTATCTATGAATTGTAACTATTTTTCAAACGTTGCATATAGATGTCATTTGCTTTATGTTTGTGCTGTTGATATTTGATTAGTAGCACCCTAAAGCTTGCTTCCGCTAAACATATAATTTGGGGGTGTTACAGATTGGTATCAGAGCCTAAGGTTATTGCGAACTAGGTTGCATTTAGCGGGCCTAGACTATGACCGTTAGGCAGTACTCCCTATTAAGTATGATTAGGTTCAGTGACTACATGATATTGGTTTAATTTAACATAGCCTGATCAACTATGTATAATTAATAGAATATGATGTGAGACCTGAAAGGAATCATGACTGAACAGGATACACTAGTTGACTCTGACCACGAGAGAAACCGGGACTCAAACATGTCTGTACTAGACACTCAATAGGTTATATGTGATATATATATATATACAAACAGGTAGATCTCTCTATGAATTCTAGACTATGTTATATGTACGAATATAAGCCTCATTCTTTCTAACGCTTTATCTCATAATGGCAAACACTAACGCTTTATCTCAGAATGGCAAAACACCACCCAACTCATCACGCTCTCATCCGTATGGATCGTGAAACCCAAGGGTGGCTAGGAGGAGCACCAGATCGCCTCGAGCTAACCCATACCCCACTCACTTCACCTTGTCGGACTTAGCCACTAGGCTACACCGGCACGAGCAATGACTTAATACTATGGATATCGAACTCCAAGAAACCAATGAAAACTGGAGACTCACATCACTCGAATGTATCAATCAAGTCTCCGAAGATCATGAAAATACCGTCAACCGCATGGACACCCTTGACAACCGTCTGGGTGAAACCATCGAAACTATGGAGGTTGTCCACAACCAAGTGATTGGCAACCGAAATGAAATCTCCATCCTACAATCAAGGTTGAATCAGTGCGAGACACGTCTAAGGGAGACCGAGGACGCCCTCCGAATGGTTAGCAGACTTGGCAGAATCTGTAGACCATCTCACCGCACTGCTGCCGCAACTCAATTTACGCCAGGATTAGCTTAGGCTAAATTTGTACTTTATCATGCTTTCGTAGGACCTATGTAATTCGACCGGATGTAACAATTTCCGACTCTTTTGTAAAGTTCCTAAGTCTGTAAACTTTTGGAACTCGTACTCGAATTTATCTGTAATCATTTAACATCGTAATATCAACCGACAATTTCTCTCAACTATCTTGCATTGTTAACTTTCACCTTGTGATGTTGTATATTACCGTTTTAATATGCGTACATCTATCGAGTTATCATCCTGGTACAACTTCTTATGTGCCTCCTGTTTCTTTCTTGAAGAATTATGCCGCCAAAGAAGAAAAGCTACAACCTTGTTTGTTAAAAAGAAAGATGTCTCCTTAAGGATGTGTATTGACTATAGGGAACTAAATAAAGTGACCATTAAAAATAGATATCCTTTACCTCGAATAGATGATTTATTTGACCAGTTGCAAGGTGTCAGTTTCTTTTCAAAGGTTGATCTTCGTTCTGGCTACCATCAGTTAAAGGTTAGGGAAGAAGATTTTTCAAAAACAGCTTTTCGTACTCAATATGGTCACTTTGAATTTACAGTCATGCCATTTGGCTTAACAAATGCTCCAGCTGCTTTCATGGACCTGATGAATCGAGTTTGTCGGCCCATGCATGATATCTTTGTTATAGTTTTCATTGACGATATTCTCATTTGTTCTAAAAGTGAGAGTGATCATGCAGTACATCTTAGGCAGGTTCTAGAGACACTTCAGCGTGAAAGATTATATGCTAAATTCTCTAAATGTGAATTTTGGCTACTGGAAGTCCAATTTCTTGGACACGTGATCAATATTAACGGTATTCAAGTTGATCCTTCCAAGATATCAGCAGTAGTGAAGTGGGACCCACCTTCGAGCCCCACTGAAGTCAGAAGTTTTCTTGGTTTAGCTGGCTACTATCGTCGTTTTATTCAAGATTTTTCAAAGATTGCTACTCCTTTGACTCAATTGACTAAAAAAAGCTTTCGCTGGAAGTGGGGAGATGAGCAATCAAAAGCATTTCAGATGTTGAAAGAAAAGCTTAGTCAAACTCCTATCCTTGTTTTACCCGAGGGTAATGAGGATATGGTAGTTTACTGTGATGCCTCAAAAGTTGGATTAGGCTGTGTTCTTATGCAGTGTGGGAAGGTCATTGCTTATGCTTCACGTCAGTTAAAGTAACATGAGCAGAACTATCCCACTCATGATCTTGAGTTAGCAGTTGTGGTCTTTGCTCTTAAAATTTGGCGCCATTACCTTTATGGTGTTAAATTTACCATTTACACCGACCACAAAAGTCTTAAATATTTCTTTGACCAGCGTGATTTGAACAATCGGCAAAGAAGGTGGCTAGATTTAATAAAAGATTATGACTGCTACATACTTTACCATCCTGGTAAAGCTAATGTTGTAGCCGATGCTCTTAGTCGAAAAGCTAGTCATTATGTTCTCTCAGTAAAATCTCTTCAAATGACTGTACTTCCTCAGTTGTTTGATTCCATTAAAGCTGCTCAGGCTGAAGTTTTAGCCTCAAATGAACCAAATAAACAACGATTAGCGGGTCAACTTTCAGAATTAGTAGATGATTCTAGAGGTTTGAAGACGCGTTATGGTAGAATATGGATACCACGAACAAGTGAAGTAAAGAAAATGTTATTAGATGAAGCTCATAAATCCATATATTCTATTCATCCTGGTGCTACCAAGATGTATCGTGATTTGAAACATGACTATTGGAGGCCAGGTATGAAACGCGATATAGTTAAACATGTTCAGAACTGTCTTACTTGTCTGCAAGTTAAAGCTGAGCATCAACAACCATACGGTAAACTTCAACCCTTAGATATACCGGTATGGAAATGGGAACACATCACCATGGATTTTGTTACGAAGTTACCAAGAACACCAAGGCAACATGATATTATTTGGGTGATTGTGGACCGTTTGACTAAAAGTGCTATTTTCTTGCCCATTCAAGAAGCTTCTTCTTCAGAAAAGCTAGACATGAAGTTCCACTTTCTATAGTTTCAGATCGAGATACTCGCTTTACTTCTCGATTTTGGAATAAATTTCAAGAAGATTTGGGAACTCGATTGCATATCAGTACAGCTTTTCATCCTCAAACTGATGGTCAGAGCGAACGTACCATTCAGACCCTTGAGGATATGCTCAGAGCTTGTGCCATAGATTTCGGTGGTAGTTGGGATATTCATCTTCCTTTAGTAGAATTCTCATATAATAGGTGATAAGGGATATTCATCTTCCTTTAGTAGAATGAAATGGCACAAGATCGACAAAAGTCATATGCAGACAAGCGTAGAAGATCTATTGAATTTCAAATAGGTGATAAGGTGATGCTTAAGGTTTCACCTTGAAAAGGAATTATTCGGTTCAGAAAGCGTGGAAAGTTAAGTCCAAGATATATTGGACCATTCGAAATCACAGATAGAGTTGGAAAGGTTTCTTATAGACTACAATTACCAGAAGAACTTGCTAGCATTCATGACACATTTCATGTGTCTCAGCTCAGAAAGTGTTTAGTCGATGAATCTTCTTATGTGCCACTGACATAAATAGAACTAAATGATAAGTTGAGTTATGTAGAAGAACCAGTTAGGATCCTTGATCAGAAAGTTAAATATCAGTGGCGTCATAGGAAGGGTTCATAATTTACTTGGGAGCCGGAGGAGTGGATGATGATATACTACCCCGCGATATACCAAGAATGGTTCATGAGGACACGAACAGAATAAGTGGGGGAGAGTTGTAACACCCTAGTTTTTAAAGTATTATTTTAGTGTACAATAATATATGCATCTTTTTAATTATAGATCTTTTAATAATAAGATATAGTAGAAAACGTAAACATATGTTCAGTTCCAGACCGTGTAGTATAAGAAATTAAAGATTTTAGACACATAGTACGTGCCTTTGTTCCAGTACACTCTTAATAAGTTTAGAACACAAAAATAAAATAGAGTAAAATCGCAGGAAAGGAGGAAGCCAAGAGAAAGTCTTCAATTTCAATCCCTAATCCTTAAATTCAAACTATAATCATCAAGTTCTTCATCCTCACTTTAAGCCTAATCTATTGTAAGTTGCTTCTTCCTTTCAAGAACCCTAGAAATTGGGTTTTCATAGGTTTTAGTTAAGTATTAGGAATTAATCCGAAATTAGGGCTTGTAATTGAATAATTATAGTTATTTTAACTTAGTAATGATGAGTAGATACTCAATTTCATGTTAAGAGTGATGGCTTATGATTAGGGTTTATGGGGTTTCTTATAAAATATATGAATTAGTTTGAATTACAAGTGTAAAGTGTTAGTAGAAGTTAGTAATAACTTAGAACTAGTTTAATTTGTATTAAAGCTATGAGTATGATAATGAGAATGAAGTTAGTTAATTTAGTCAAAGTGAAATTAGTAAACATCAAGTGGGGGAGAAGTAATTAGATGAATTAGTAGTTGAAAGCATGATTAATTATTGATATGTTTGTTATATGAATGTGTATTAGGTGTTAAAGAAGAGTTATCATCATTTGATCATCTTATTTCAAGCTATTTAATAAGCCAAGGTGAGTATATGGAATGATTAGTTGTTATTAGAATTTGAATATGTTGAATACATGTGATTAGATTGGTTAATGATTATTAGCCATAAAGTGATTAGAATAACTAACCAAGGTTAGTTATATTCTTGATTAGTAGCTAGTTATGCTAGCTAATGGTATGAGTAGACTAGCTAATCAAGGTTAGCTAATTGAAAGATTTGAAATGTGCACATTTGATTAGAATTTGCGAATAGAGAATTGAAAGAGAAAAAGGGAAGTAATCTAATTTCCTTGTTTATTGCATGTTTTATTGCATATTTGATTAGTTATACATATACTCACTAAGCAAAGTGCTTAATTAGTTTAGTTTATGTTGTAGGTACAAGTGGAAGTGGGAAGGGAAAGGAAGCTAGCAAAGATTAGACGTGGGATTGCAAGCTTGTTGTAAGTTACACAAGCTCATCTCTTTTAATTGTCGTCTTGAAACCCTTGAAAGCCTTTTTAAATAATGTTTTGACATGTTGCAAAGGTATAAGCAAAGACAAGTAATTGTATGGTTTAGTAGTAGATCATGATATGAAATGGATAAAAATGTTGTATAAAGTGTAAAAGGGCAAGTTATAGTATACTTTCCATTTTGGTTATGTATGTATATTGAAAGGTTGTAAGGAAGTCAAATGTCCTATTGGTCAACTATTGAATAGGTCAAATTAGCCCTTTAAAGTCAGCGGGTTAAAAAGGGTCAAAATGGTTCTTTAAAAGCACACACGGTTCAAATTGAGTTAGAGGAAGGTTAATGTAACACCCCCAAAATCACAGTTTAGCAGAAGCAGACTTTGGGGTGCTACTAATTAAATATCACAGCACAAAAGTTAAGCAAACGACATCTATATGCAACGTTTGTAAAATAATCACATTTCCATACATAAAAATGTTTGGAACATAACGTTCCGGTTACAAAACAAAGTTTCCTAGATCTCGCGTAAAAAGACGGGAGATTCTATTACATAATCATAATAATACAAAAGATAATGCTAAGAATCTCCGTTAAATGCAAGGTCGAAATCATGCGACTCTAGCTAGGTCCTGGGGGAGTCCTACTCCGTATGTGTACCTGAGATACAAAGCTAAAAAGGTCAACACGAATGTTGGTGAATCTCACAGGTTTGTAAATAAAGTAAGAGTTCGAACACAAGATTTCATTAATAAGGCCCGCAGGCGTAAATCAGTTATTTGCAATCCTTGCAATAAAAGTAAGTGAGTTATACCATTGCCATGAGGCTCATAATCGAAGCTTAACCCGTAAATAATAAATTTGCTCCCATGACATGCTCGGAAATTGAGCAAGCATCAGTAACGAATAATAGTCGCCCGTTTATACAGATCGGTTCGTGGTATCGCTACTACCCCGGGCGGGGAGGGTCATTTCCCTAATGGATCCATTAACTAGTGTTCGCGCTTAAGTACATAACTAACGATATATGATGAGGAGGCTTCCCCAAATAATTGGTGAGAAAACTCATGCAATTCCGTTTGGTAAACATGTAAATCAGTACTCGTATTCGTAAAAATAAGCTATGTATCTCACCCCGTAAGTAAAACAGTAAAACAGTAAAAGTGGGGCTATGAGACTCACTTGAGTCCAGTAAGTGCGTATGCGTAATCAACCAAGTAAAGCGGTTGTAAGTATCCGTATCGTTTCTCGGAATCCTGCAACCTTCTGGCGTTCACCCATGCTAGTTGTCCACTCAACTAGGACATGTCCAAGTGTTTGTTTAGTAAACCGTTTGTATTTTGAAAACAAGTATGGCCCGTTGGTGACGGTTTGTAAAAATAGTCCGGGAGTGGTATTATTATGTATACTGTTTTATTAAAGATCGTATCTAGAATTTAAATTCGGATAATTTGTCAAGTCGGGTTATGGGCTAAAATAGTGGTGCGAATTGAGTTCGCGGTGTGAGCCGAGTTCGGCTCGCAAGGCACTAGGCTGCGAACTGAACTCAGTTCGCAACACAAGGTTCGGTTTGCAAGTCGACTCGCAAGTCAACTCGCAGGTCGACTCGCAAGTCACCTCGCAGGTCGACTCGCAAGTCAACTCGCAGGTCGACTCGTAAGTCAACTCGCAGGTCGACTCGCAAGTCAACTCGCAGGTCGGTTCGGTTCGTCGTTGGGTTCGCGAGTTCAATCTTCGGTTCGCAATTGGGCTCGCCTCGCAGGACGAATGGATCTCGGTTCGCAGGACGAGCTGTTCGAACACTTTTTCATAAAAACGCATTTTTAAGTCGATTTTTGGGCAAATCTTTGTTGAGTAACACTCTAGCATGTAAATAAAAACTTCACAAGTGACTACATCGAGTTTTAAAGCGTTTCATACCACGGTGGATCGTTAAGTAGTCATGGGTCGGGTTGGGGCTTGGATCTGCGGGTTTGGGCTAACCCAATTGGGGTTTTGATCTCGGGAACTCGTTGCTCCGGCTTTTATGTTACATTACGCGACTGTTTAAATGTCGTTCTGTGTTTCGTGTTTAAGTATATCCAAAATATTTCAATAGAAATGTTTTATTAAAACACTAATTAATGAGTTATAAAATTATAATTTGAATTGTTTTCGCTTGCCTCACGTGCTTCGCGCGTGTTTGTCATGTACAGGGCGTTTTTATCAATGAGAAATGCTTGGAATATATTCTCGCAATATATTATTGAAAAATCACGTTTGTTTGGATAAGTCCACCTTGTTATAAAGTTTTGTCACCAACGTCCATTTATTAATGTCGGACATTGTCCGATTCATAAGTGTACGATTTAGATTTGATTCACGTAAGTGTGTCCATATTCACACCATATTTGTTACCTTTATTTAGGGTATTATAAAACTAAATACCCGAAATTTCAAGTAGTTTCGATATTAATTGAAGTCCTAAATTGGCGGGTGTTACATTCTCCCTTGTTAGAATAATTTCGTCCCAAAATTAGCTTGTATTCGTGGTGTCGGTGGGAGTATAGTTTATGAACAATTGTGAGTATCTCAGTCTCATTTGGTTTTCTTGTTCCCAGGTGAATCTAGGAACTCGCCTCAATTTCAACCTGGCTTTAGTAATGGGAATACGATTTCATTTCAGTTCCGTGACCTCGCGGTTTGATGATTTCCATAGGTTCCTCGACAGAATGAGGATCGTCGTCAATTTGTGTTTCGTCGAGTGGTAAGGTCCGTGTCTCAACAGACCGGCATTGCTTTAAGTTAGGAACGGGGAAAAATGGGATGTACGCTACTGAGTTCGGGAGGTAGCTGCAGTTTATAAGTCATTTCATTAACAAGGCTCTATTCCTAGTTTGCCTAGTTGTAGTTACATGTTCACGAGTCGTTGTCGGTTAAATCCCGTAGTTGCTTAAATGTCATTTCGCGTTATATGGCACGGTATATCTGGAATCTATTCGAGGAAGTAGTACGTACATTTCCTAAGAAAGTGTTGAAGTATCCTTAGGGTTGTCATAAAAGTCTTTGATTCCCTTCCTTCCCTCCCCCTTGTTAGAATGGGCGAAAGAGAGAGTGATACTAACGTGTGCAAGCTGTCACGTCCTATGAACGGGTTCGGTCGGGAAATCAGTGGGGTATAGTTACAATTTGTACTAGTAGTCTGTAGTAACTAGTGATCTACACCGCATTCGTAATAGTGATGATAGTCTGTAATGTTGGAGACGGAATTATTTCTAGAGGTATAACGTACCTGTAGTAGCGTTCGTGTCATGCTTGGCCTCAGGGACGCCGTCTGTAGTAGTTGGTAATGGGCAATTTATCTTTTTATACCCCGCATTTCCACACTTGAAGCACAACCCCATGGTCTCCGAGCTTGTGTCCTTTCGGGGGAATTTGCAATTCTGGACCTGGTGTCCATACGCGTTGCATCTGCCGCAAGGAGGGAGGCATTGTCCCTTATGATGGTGTTTGCATCGGGAGCAGTAGGGTAGATTTCCCTTATAAGCTTTCCCCTTAGATTCGGTAGTGGGGGTTTGAGTTATCCTTGCCCTTTTAGTTCGGGGCTGAGTAATGTCTGTGTTGGAGCTTTCTCCCGGGTTCTTTTTGAGGGTTACCAGTTGGGCTTCGGTGTCCTTTTCCACAGGGATGCTAGCTTGGGCTTTTTGTGATAATGAGTCAGAAACTAACTGGAGCATATCTCCCAGCGTTGGGCACAAGTATCTTAATTGTTCCCAATAGAATTCTAAGGTTCGCAGACGCAGTCCTTGCTCGTGGGTGAGTAGGCGTAGACCCGTGATTTCCTCCTGGACAGTAGTTAGTTGGTTACGTAATGCCTTCATCATTTCGTCAGTATGCTTAGAGTGGTCAGTGTTTACATTGACAATGATCGGAGCGGTAACCGTAGGAGGAGTGGTGGTGGTAGTGGTTGTGATATGGTTACCGGTAGTAGGGTTTGAAAGGGAGTCTGCTCGGGTTAGTTGGGTAACTTCTGCGACTATGGTCTGAGATGGAAAGTCTCAGAGTCCTGTCGGGTGTGCCGTTTCTTCCAACGGTTCTTCGCTCACTAGCTCGATGTCACCTTCGAGAGTAAGTAGGTAAGGGAACATGGTCCGGTCTTCACCGTGTTGCTCATCATCGGACATGGGGCTACCAGCGGAGTAATCTGTCATTTCCTACGAAATGGGGGGGGTTATCAACACAAAGTTTTGACGTTGGCATTATGTATGGCATAATAGCAATTATGGTGTCGCGATCATATGCTGTAATTTAGTGGAAACAATAAAAGAACAAATGATTTCCTCCGAATAGACGACCTGTGGTGCAGTTTTTGAACAGACGACACATTATGATGGCAGTCCAGTGGGTCCCGGTCCCACCCAGTGTGAGATATATTGGAAAAGTCTGTCGGTTACGTTCCTGATGTACCGACTTTTTACATTTGTCAGCTTATCATAGGTCGTGCCTATGATTCTATAACGGTGGATCGTTAAGTAGTCCGCTGGATTTATCAGTCGTATAATATAGGGTAATCAGGTTGACTAGTTGTGAGCCGTAATTGTTTCTAGATTTGGGTCTCGGTGCTTGTCCCCTGGCATTAAGGGTATAAGTTCTGCGCCGTGCAGGGTTGTTGTTGTTCTTTGTTCTTGAAGCATAGGTCTTAGTAGTCACGGCTTCTGCCGGATTCGATCTGAAGGGTAGGGGTTAGTGATTTGCGGCATACGATCATAACTGGGAGTACGGGTGCCATCCGATTAACTCACTGGATGTCTGTGGGTTGGGGGGGTGGAGACGACATTTTCCCGGATGTTCTCGGGGAGTCCACGAGTGTACTCCTAGATACGTTAGTGTTCTGGGTCTACCATGGTAGGGCAGAGAAGGCCGGAATATTAGGATCCTAGTAGTATATCCAGTGATATCGTTGTAAGAGGTTGTGGTGTGTCACACGGGTGTGAACAGTGAGGCAATCTGTAGTAGTGCTAAGTAATGGTCGTACTGTGGAGCGAGAAGGTCAAGGGCTCTTCAGGTCATGAGTTTGAAGATTCTCGAGTTTTGAAGTTTTTAAGAGGGTACTAAGAGTTCGTTAACATTCACACGATTTCCAAAAACCTTATGCTGGGCGGGGCGGGGATTCTGCATACCTATTGAGGTCAGGGTGTCTTAATGTTGTACATGTCAAAGGATTTTGCAAAGATAATAAATCTAAGAATCTAGTTGATTCGTAGTCATTCAATCCGATTGTTCGTTTACAAAATTTGTCGGGCAGTACTACACCCGAATGGATGCCATAACATTTTACAGAATGTAATAATACAGTCATCTAGTCATAAGTATTCAATACGTTTTGTGGCTCCTACAACCCTGCTTCGCGCAGATTTGGCAAAATGGTTATAGTTGCTATCTAGCTAGTCCTAAGTAGGCATTCCGATCACTTGGAACTTCATTCCAGGTACATGTCGCGTGGGTAATAACGTTCGGCGAGCAGGTCTTGGTAACGTGGCGGTGCACGGTAAAGTGTATCTTCTTCCACCTGCCTTCCTCCCAGTCGTTTGACCCACTTCTTCGTCATCCTAGTGAAGTTTGCGGCCACCCTCTTCCAGTGGTGTAATTTGTCCTTAACCTTTCGAGCGACGGACCTCTTCATGATCCTCAGCTCCTTCTCATAGTCCTGACACTTGTACTTTAGCTCCCTCGTACGATTATTCAGTTCAATTGTCTGCTCCATGACCCGTTCGTAAGCCTCTACGTCGATTATTCCAAAGTTTTGATTCTCGTCCTCCTCGATCCCGAATTCCTCTACTGGTGCATATTCTCCGTCGAGGTAGGTGTATTGTACTTGTTCCTCCTGAATCTGGTCCGAGTCAGACGGGTATTCTTCCATAGCTGCGCTCGGCCTATCGCTGGAGAGATCCTATAAAGCGCACAGAAGACAAAGAATGCCTCAGTGGTTATAGTCCTGGCTAGCACTAGTAGCTTTATTCTAAGATATTTGGAGAGATTTCGTGGGAGTAGTTGGGTCTCCGTTGTTATAAACGCATGGGCGTGTCAATACTGTGGGTGTCACTACTGTTGTCGGTGGGTGTTAGATTTTTGCTATCGAATTAGTGAGTCGTTCTAACTAGATGTTGGTTTCTCCCATTTCCATGGTCGTAGGTCATATTGTGCTTCTTACAGTCGAGGAGTTAGTATAGGCGTGAAGCCTATTCACTTATATACACAGTACCTATAATAATCTAACAGCGTAGCAAGTAGTATTCGGTCTCGTTCCTCTCATGGTCAGAGTTAATCAGTGTATTCCTGTTCAATATAACCCCTTTCAGGTTTCGCATTACCCTTCGTTAATTGTACATAGTTGATCAGGCTATGTTAAATTAACGTCGTATGATGCAATTCCCGAACCAGTCATACCAAATGAGGAAATACTGCCTAATGGTCATAGTCTAGGCCCACTAAATGCAACCTAGTTCACTATAACCTTAGGCTCTGATACCAATCTGTAACACTCCCAAAATCACAGTTTAGCGGAAGCAGACTTTGGGGTGCTACTAATTAAATATCACAGCACAAAAGTTAAGCAAACGACATCTATATGCAACGTTTGTAAAATAATCACATTTCCATACATAAAAATGTTTGGAACATAACGTTCCGGTTACAAAACAAAGTTTCCTAGATCTCGCGTAAAAAGACGGGAGATTCTATTACATAATCATAATAATACAAAAGATAATGCTAAGAATCTCCGTTAAATGCAAGGTCGAAATCATGCGACTCTAGCTTGGTCCTGGGGGAGTCCTACTCCGTATGTGTACCTGAGATACAAAGCTAAAAAGGTCAACACGAATGTTGGTGAATCTCACAGGTTTGTAAATAAAGTAAGAGTTCGAACACAAGATTTCATTAATAAGGCCCGCAGGCGTAAATCAGTTATTTGCAATCCTTGCAATAAAAGTAAGTGAGTTATACCATTGCCATGAGGCTCATAATCAAAGCTTAACCCGTAAATAATAAATTTGCTCCCGTGACATGCTCGGAAATTGAGCAAGCATCAGTAACGAATAATAGTCGCCCGTTTATACAGATCGGTTCGTGGTATCGCTACTACCCCGGGAGGGGAGGGTCATTTTCCTAATGGATCCATTAACTAGTGTTCGCGCTTAAGTACATAACTAACGATATATGATGAGGAGGCTTCCCCAAATAATTGGTGAGAAAACTCATGCAATTCCGTTTGGTAAACATGTAAATCAGTACTCGTATTCGTAAAAATAAGCTATGTATCTCACCCCGTAAGTAAAACAGTAAAACAGTAAAAGTGGGGCTATGAGACTCACCTGAGTCCAATAAGTGCGTATGCGTAATCAACCAGGTAAAGCGGTTGTAAGTATGCGTATCGTTTCTCGGAATCCTGCAACCTTTTGGCGTTCGCAATGCACAAGGTTGTAAGTAAACTAGTAAACGAGTTGGTGTCTTAAAAGATCACCCATGCTAGTTGTCCACTCAACTAGGACATGTCCAAGTGTTTGTTTAGTAAACCGTTTGTATTTTGAAAACAAGTATGGCCCGTTGGTGACGGTTTGTAAAAATAGTCCGGGAGTGGTATTATTATGTATACTGTTTTATTAAAGATCGTATCTAGAATTTAAATTCGGATAATTTGTCAAGTCGGGTTATGGGCTGAAATAGTGGTGCGAATTGAGTTCGCGGTGCAAGCCGAGTTCGGCTCGCAAGGCAGTAGGCTGCGAACTGAACTCAGTTCGCAACACAAGGTTCGGTTCGCAAGTCGACTCGCAAGTCAACTCGCAGGTCGACTCGCAAGTCACCTCGCAGGTCGACTCGCAAGTCAACTCGCAGGTCGGTTCGGTTCGTCGTTGGGTTCGCGAGTTCAATCTTCGGTTCGTAATTGGGCTCGCCTCGCAGGACGAACGGATCTCGGTTCGCAGGACGAGCTGTTCGAACACTTTTTCATAAAAACGATTTTTTAAGTCGATTTTTGGGCAAATCTTTGTTGAGTAACACTCTAGCATGTAAATAAAAACTTCACAAGTGACTACATCGAGTTTTAAAGCGTTTCATACCACGAATCGAAAAATGGGGGTGATGAAGGTGAGGTAGAAGATGATGGCGGTCCTTGTGCTTTCCCTTGTTGATGATGATAACGATTTTTGGCGATGGTGGCGTTGCTTTTGCTGCTGTTTCGGTGGGAGAAGAAGAGGGAAAGAAAAGAGAGAGTTTAGGGGATGTAATTGTGTGTGTGTTTGTTTGTAGATGAAGTGGAACAAAAGAGGGGTTTAAAAGAAAAGTGGGTCATGGGTCGGGTTGGGGCTTGGATCTGCGGGTTTGGGCTAACCCATTTGGGGTTTTGATCTCGGGAACTCGTTGCTGCGGCTTTTATATTATATTACGCGACTGTTTAAATGTCGTTCCGTGTTTCGTGTTTAAGTATATCCAAAATATTTCAATAGAAATGTTTTATTAAAACACTAATTAATGAGTTATAAAATTATAATTTGAATTGTTTTCGCTTGCCTCACGTGCTTCGCGCGTGTTTGTCATGTACAGGGCGTTTTTATCAATGAGAAATGCTTGGAATATATTCTCGCAATATATTATTGAAAAATCACGTTTGTTTGGATAAGTCCACCTTGTTATAAAGTTTTGTCACCAACGTCCATTTATTAATGTCGGACATTGTCCGATTCATAAGTGTACGATTTAGATTTGATTCACGTAAGTGTGTCCATATTCACACCATATTTGTTACCTTTATTTAGGGTATTATAAAACTAAATACCCGAAATTTCAAGTAGTTTCGATATTAATTGAAGTCCTAAATTGGCGGGTGTTACAGTTAAGAGTGTGGAAAATAGCTTCACAACTTTGTTTTAGTATATGTGTTATGAGGTCAAAAGCTCAATGTTTCAGAAATCATGGTTTGGGAATTGGTATGTTGAGATTTTTGGTATAATTTAGCCGAAAACCCGTCTACGGGTCAAATCTTAGAAAAATGTAAAACTTAAAAAATTGGAATTAAAAAAAGGTTTATATGGTTATAGGGAAGGTGTGTGCAAAATTTCAGGTCCTAATTTATTACAAGTAAAAAGTTATACGTGTTTGAAATTGGCTAAAAAGTTAACTTTTGCTGACTTCCAAAATAGGCATGGGTACGCGATCCCAGAAAATTTTTTGGATCACGTGAGTCAGTGCAATTTGTGAACAGGAAGTTTTGTGCTTAGATACGCGATCCCAGCTCAAAAATTTGGATCACGTGAGTACGTACAAAATCAAAAAATCAGTTTTTAGTCCAAAATTTAATATGGGATAAATATAAAACGAATTCTAAGGTAATTTAGGATCGAGGAGTCCTAATTGAAGGTAAAAAAAAAAAAGTTCAGATTTTCAGGGCGTTTCATTGGAGGTGTTTAATTTTTGCGTTTTATATTGGATGACGATCGGCGAGCTTTCAGACTGCGTATCTTTTCCGTCTTTTGTCCGTTTCTTCTGATTCTTTTACCTCCGGTCTTGGATTTTCCTATAGTAATAAAATATAATTTAAGAGCCATTTCTATAAGAATATTAAGAGCGGAATATTTAAGGTGATTGTTTTGCCTCAGTTTGTTTGTTATTTGGATGTTTTAACCGATTTTTGTAGTAATGTCTGTATTTAGACTACCTTGGTGAATTTTGGTAAATAATAATAGTTTTGAAATGTTTTCACCGAAGAATAGTCCAGAAAGTGCGGAAATAGGTCCTTAAAAATATGACTTTTTGGGTCACATCAACTAGATTAACTTATAAGTTGGTGAATCAAGCTAAAGGTGTAGGAAAAGTAGACACCAATCCTTGGTTAATTAGATTCATAATTATAACATTGATAAACTGGTTTTAAAAAACATCCCGACATCATTATTGAGCTGGTCCAAATAAGTGTCCTTTTTAACATAATAATAACTTTATTCAATTGATTCTTCAGAATCTACCTGCGTACCTTTACTTTTAAATATTTTGTTAAGCAAAACAAAAAGTCAGTTGTAAAACCCTCCCAATTTATTTACTTGTCTAAATTAACTACATTTAAATTCAACTCTTAATTACATTAGTCACGATGGATTGACTTGTACTTACTGTAACCATACTATACACGATACTTACATGGTTTTGTACTAGTCAAATTGCGGTATTTCTTTGTTTAAATTTAAAACTAGATCTCACACATTAAGTTTTTGGTGCCACTGTCGGGGTACTTAAGAGTTAGTTTAAGTGTTAGTTAATCGATACTTTCTTGGAAATTTTTACGAGAAAATTTATTTTCTAGTTAATTGTATCGTGCCGGTAGGTTTTACAATTTTATCTTTCGTGCATTTACATTTTGATCAGTTAGTGGATGAACACTAGGGCTTCAAGTACATAATTCAATCCAGAGAAAATCAAGAAGAAAAAGAAGAAACTAAAGAATACGCCGACCAATTCACCCAAGAGCAAAACTGAAACCGGAGAGACTTTTGAACCCGTAATCATTGTGGATATTTTTTAAGAAGAAATTGACTCAAGATACGAAGAATAAGAGAAAATGGAAACTGCTTCACCAACACGAGATCCAATGGGTTATCAAAATGATACTCCCATGTGTTCCCGCATGAGAAATGTGGCCCCCACACCCGCATTTGCTGTTCGAAGGTCACCAATTGATAACAACTTCTTAGTGAAGGGGAACCACATGAAGATGTACATGACAATTAGTTTGATGGGAGATTGCAGGCCGATCCGCATAAGCACATTGCATACTTTTCGAAGATATGTGATATGTTCAAGTACGAGAATAACATGGATGAACTAGTTCGCTTACGGACTTTCCCATTGTCTTTCACTTTGGAAACTAAAATTTGTTATAAGGAGTTGGAAGCCGATCAAACTTGGGACCAAATGAGGGAAGCTTTTGTTGGTAGATTTTTCCCTCCGGCTTTAGCAGAGTTTATTGAATGAGATTCAGGGTTTTATACAATTGGACAAAGAAACCTTAGTGGAAGCATGGTTGTGGATGAAAGATATATTGAGAAATTATCATGGCCATGGATTATCTAAGGGGGACATCACATCTGTTTTCTATAATGACCTTAATGATCGTCAGATGTGTCCCTTGATGCTTCGGGGGGAGGTTTATTTATGTACAAGACTTCGAATCTAGCGTACAAGATACTGGAAGACAAGGTTCTCCAAAATCTTGATTGGGCAAAGAATCAGAGGATTAAACTAGCGCGAAAGACTGTAGCTTTTGCTGAGGGTAGCAGTAGCAATGGTAATTCAGCTATGATGGCTGAGTTGGCAGCCATGTCTTCCAAAATCAAAACTCAGTTCAAGACTTTGAAGGGAGATATCAAAGAACTTTGGGATGGATGTGGTAACTGGGGTGACAATCATGCCACTGTTCGTAGAATGAAGGATGACCACCCGTTGATGATTAACGGTCGGTCATGAATTACCATGTCGTTGGACCGGCTGCTAGTGACATGTCGATGGATTTTAATATTTTTAACTGCTGGCCAGGGACTAAGTTTAATACACTTATAGGTTATATAGCTGTAAGAATGACCTATGGTCAATCTTCAAAATCAACCTATTGTGAAATAGAGTAGTCTAGTAAAACAACCATATTCCCGATATATATCGAAATCACGCTTAAACATATTTATTACAACAGAAGTCGAAAATACTAAAGTCTTAATATACAACAAAACTTAAAGATTCAAAACATAATTATATAGTCAGGATCAATTGGATATCAGAAGCATCAATCCCCCTTCTTTTCATCTTATTCCATAGTCTTCATGAGTTTAATCTACCTGTTAACCTGGGAATACACGTAACATACATAAGCCTCAAGGCTTAGTGAGTTCGTGCGTGATTTTGTGTACAAAAATATAGCACACAGTATAATGTATATGCACTAATAATTTCAGCAGATATTTATATAAATAAAGTTTGGATGTTGTGACTGAACCGCTACTTCAACTCATTGATTTAAAACCATATCAAAGAAGTGCAAGCTGATACCATCACAAGAGCTGCCCATTCCAGCCCATAGACCCGTCACATTCACAACATCAATACATAGTAACTCATAGCAACTGTACATAGTAATTATATCCAATACTCATCAATAAAACTCATGAGCTGCAAATAATTATCATATATCAGTTTTACAAATGCATTCTAGTTTTTGAAAGACACGCAATACTCACTTGTTATACTTGAAGAGATGTAGTTTTCTTCTTTTACTTGATTCTTAATCCTTCTTGTTGCTTGACTAGCTTAACCTCTACAATTTATCACTAATATTTTTTTTCAATCAGAGTTATATGTAAAGTAGAGGAAAAAGAAGAATAGAATGGCTTATATAGTAAGGAGTAGTTAGACTTACTTAATCATGTAGCCTAGCCCTAGCTGTTAAGATAATATTCTAATAGCTAGACAACACACCATTATAGCTTTGATTGTTGTCATCTTATAATCTATCCAAGTGTTTAATTGAATGACTCATCAAGTTTTATTATATTAAATTTCTTATGCACCAAGTAAGTGCTTTAAAAGTTGTACCATTATCTTAAACATAAATACCTAAATATTTTAAATTTAAATAAGCAAAAACAGGTTGTATATGAAGCAAGATTAAAAGTACTTAACAATTAGTAGTTAGCACATTTCTTATTTAATACATACTTTATACTTTCTTTATTTGCACCTATTATTTATATTCTATGATTTGAAATTATTACATGTATAAAATCAAGAATTTCCTTACTTGAAGATAATCAAAATTCTGGTCGTTACAAATCTCCCCCTTCATTTAAATCCCGTCCTCGGGACTTCTTTGTTCAAATAGATGAGGGTGTATCGATCTCATATCACTTTCAAGTTCCCATGTGGCCTCAGGTCCTTTATGGTACCGCCACTGAACTTTTACAAGGGGTATTTGAGATTTGCGTAAATGTTTAACTTGTCGATCTAAAATCACTTCAGGTTCCTCAACATAACCCATCTTTTCGTCTATCTCTATATTATCTAGGGGAATAGACAATGATCCCTCAATCACACATTTCTTGAGGTTAGATACATGAAATGTATTATGTAGTCTGCTCAGTTTTTCTGGTAAGTCCAAACGATAGGCTACGTTGCCGACTTTCTCATTAATAGTAAATGGTCCAATGTATCTAGAACTTAATTTCCCGCGTTTACCAAATCGGACTAAACCTTTCCAGGGTGATATCTTAAGCATTACTTTGTCACCCTTTTTGAATTCCATGGGTTTCCTTTTCTTATCGGCATAAGACTTTTGTCTATCTTGTGCTTAATTGATTATTTCTCTAATCTGTTTTACTTTGTCAGCCGTTTGTTGAATAAGCTTAGGGTCAGCTTCTCTAGTGAGTATGTCTCGCTTATGGGTAAGAAATGGGCTGATTTTGTTAGTCTATCAACAATTACCCATATAGCATCATGACCTCTCAAGGTTTTTGGTAACTTAACCACAAAATCCATTGTGATATGATCTCATTTCCATACTTGAATGTCAAGTGGTTGTAGGTTCCCATATGATTTTTGATGTTCAGCTTTTACTTGTAAACATGCAAGGCATGCTTGCACATAGTCAATAGTTGATTGTTTTATCCCTGGCCACCAATACATAAGTTTTAAATCCTTATACATCTTATTGATGTCGGGATGAACTGAATATCTAGTTTTATGAGCCTCATCCAAAACTAAATGCCTTATATTTCCATGATTTGGGACCCACATTCTTCCTTTGAGTCTAAGAATTCCGTTACTATCTTTCTCTAAATGTTTGACTTGTCCTACCATCCTTTCCACTTTTACCTTCTCATTTTGAAGTGCCTCTTGTTGCACTTCCTTTAACTTTCCAAGTAAGTCCAACTTTAGATCAATTCTCATTGTTTGGAATTTAATAGGTTCTACACTCTCTGTCGCACACCCAAAACACATGGCAGCAGAAGTGGAAGGTGTCACGGGGGCTACGACCAAATCAAATATCATCACACAAAGATTACAACAAACGACCTCTACATGAGACGTTAGAAAAAATAGTTTAATACACTTATAGGCAACCTATTTTGGTTTACCGTTCTATTTGTCACTAGGAAGTGGGTTATCATGATTCTGATTGGAGCTATACGCCAACTTCTAATACCTATCTGGCTAAGAGATAAGCAACCTATTTTGGTTTTATACCGAGGTGCATGAATCAGTGGCGTATCGTCTCATAGGTCTGATCGTTCTTAACCCCTAAGGTAGTTTACCGTTCTATTAGCATGCAGATTAATAACTTTGTATGTTTGGACCGCCGATTTTATAGGACCTAGAGGTTTAAGTATCTTAAGTCACTTGGACTTTCACTTTCATTCCTATGTCTTATTTATAAATGATTAGATTCCGGTTTCTTCGACTTATGACTTAAATCTCTCTTTTTCAAACAGTTATACATCCCTGGATTATTTGCATTTTGTTAAAAACGTGTTTCATATGCAGACCATGCCTTTCAGTAATTAGACTGTGTACTTTACATGGTAATTCCATGGCGTCTTACGTCCAACATGCGGTCAAGAATAATTGACTGTGAAAGTGACACTCTAAACTAATTAAAAGTAAAGTAGTGCGGAAATGTAAACCTAATATATACAACGAGTGATTTCACTGTGTCTTACTTATTGAATGTCATGGGCACAGATAACTACTTATCATAATTAAGGTTGATCAGGTCCTAATTACTAGGTTTCAGTCACGTGGATAACCAGAAAGGGTACTCCATAGATTAGACTTGAGTTCATAAGGTCTTAACAGTACAAGGGTTCATAATTCCTATTTTGTCTGAACATATTTTACGAACATTACTTTGTAGTGCATTGACTTTCGTAGGATACACCAGTTAGTTGTGAAGTTGTATTATCCTTTTGGAATTCCAACTGTTAAACCAGAGCTGATTCCAGTGATATGACTACCTTCGGTCGTTTATGACTTCCATACATGTGTACTTTGCTCGAAAGCATTTCCAGTACTATATCGAATAAACAGTCGAATATGGGCCATCATATCACTTTATGATCGTCGTGCATTAATTATATAATATCATCCCTACATGTAATTATCTACATCATCAACAATCACAATAATAAACTACTTGCAATTCATGGCAACAAATAAATCACTTACCAGGCAATAATACATATAAAATAGAAGTTTAGATATCACCCGGAAATAAATGCGTAGCAGTGTATTATTATGATTGACAACTCTTTTGCACGTACAAAGATTGATCTCCGAATCCCTAGCATTCGCCCTAGCTTCTATATTAATCCGTAGATTAATTACAATAATCATAGAATGAGAAAGACTAAAGAATACAAGACTTTCTAAAGAAAGTGTGTGAGACTAGTAAGTTGTGTTGAAAGAATGTGTGTTTCAAATGAACCAAAGCCCTCCTATTTATAGGGGAAATTCGGCTCATGTTAGCATTTTGAGGAGCACTTTAGCAAAAGGTGAAAAAGGTGGTGCACCAGGTACGTACAATTGCGCAATGGTGTGGCACCGGGTACACGAAAGGACCAAAATGCGGAAACAAGACAGGGGAGGGGAGGCCGGCGCCGGATGGCTGCTGGCCGGCGGCGGCTGGCTGCCACCCGCCCCAGTCCGTCGTCTTTCGTTGCGTTTCTTAATTTGTGCTTGTTTACTTCGTTATGCGTCCGTTTTCATATATTCTTTTTTCATTGGATTCGTAATATAAAACCGAAGATTTTGATATAAAGAAATCCCAAAGTTAAGCTTCCTATCTCCAGATGTTGCGTACGTATCATTTGAACCTTCCGACGGGCATAGAATCTTCATTCTTTATCGTTTTTGTTGATTCTTCTTCTGTTAGACTCGTATTTTAAAAATGAACATCTTGGATAAGATGGATGTTTATGATGGGTACTTTAGTTTTTAAATCTTGTTTTGATGCCTTGAATCTTCACACGTGCGTGGAATCTTCGTTTTTCATCCGTTTTGCGTGATTTTTATCGTGCAACCTTGTTTTGACCTTCTTGGCAGATTCTCATTGATTTGAGTGTTATTTGAGTTTAAATGCCAAGAATCGTTCCAAAATGAGAGAAATATCGGTAGTAAAAATGTGACTTTTTACGCGATATCATCCATTCTTATTTCGTTCAGTACAATCGGGTTTTATATGTCCTTCTTGACCACATTGATAACACTTGGGTGCTCCGTCATTAAACTTTTTACATTCCCTAGCCATGTGTCCTTGTTGACCACAACGGTAACATGAATTCTTTCCTGCTAAACAAACTCCGGAATGTGGCTTCCCACAATCAACACAGCCCTTGAGTCCAGTGGTGTTCTTTTGTTCCGAATTAAACCTACTTTTCTTAAAACTATCACCACCTCCCTCAGATTTCCTTTTAAGGTCATTATGGTTTGCTGAGTTATTAGAACTACTAACATCTAAAATCTTGTGTAAATGATGTTGTGAATGATGTTGTGAATTATTTCAGCTTGTATAAACAATATCAGAATTATATAGTGTGTATATGTACATTAATTTAGTAGACCACATAATCCATTACTTAACTCAGCATTGGTACGTGACTACTTTAGTACTTCCCCAAGCTCGACTTTCAAAATTATAAAACGGCATTGGTACATGAGCATCTATGTGCTTACCCAAGCCCGACTTTCAGTTCAACTTTTATCATGAACATTAGTATAATCCTCCATGCTCAAAGAGCTTACGGATCAACACAACTGAAAGTCAATTTTGAGTAACCTTTAACGCTTGAATAAGCTAACTGGTTAACTCCCTTTTGAAAGTCATTTCCTGTAATTTGACATCTCAATGAGCTCATCAAATTACAACTAATCATAGGATTATTTGGCCACTTCTACTTGGTACTACTCTGATGTAGTAAAAATTTTGTTTTGAGGTTGTTACATTATTATTATTATTATTATTATTATTATTATTATTATTATTATTATTATTTTTATTATTATTATTATTTATAATCTCCTTAATTTAAATACATGTTGTTGTATGTATTTTATTTTCAATTCACTTTAAATAATAATTGATTCAATACTGATAGTATTACTGAATATATATATATATATATATATATATATATATATATCTGTGTGTGTGTGTGGCACAACAATATAAAAATAAAAATAAGATAAATTCACATTGCACATAACATGATGAAACTTTTATTTCATATATTTACATAAGTTCCATACACACATACGTTCCCAGATTACAAAGGATTACAGGTTCGCATTAGATAAGAAGCTATGTACTTCTATATTATTACATAATGAGGATTTGACTAATCCTTTCAAAAGTCTTGCATACTTCGTTATTCTATTTCTGTTCTGCTTCTTAAAGTGCAACCATATTAGTCACCAACATCTTCAAAAAGGTTCACTCTGACCAACCTGTTCAAAAACCTTCTACCCTTGCCCATTACAATCTAGTCATAATGGTAATTGACCCATCCAGTATAGTTAGCAGCTGGTAGGTATGGAGTATGGTACTGAGCAAACAGGTGGTTCATTCGGACCCGAACCACATTACCAAACAACACAATTCTGTCATAGACATCTAGGACCCGATGTAACACCTCCAAATTTGTTGATTTTGATTAGCGGAAGCATTTAGTTAAGTATGGGGAGTGCCACAATACATAGTATATACATACGTATCAGAGCTTATGATTACAACAGAACATAATATATTAAGATGCCAAATGTAATAGATACAAAGTTTACGATTCGTCAAATCGTACAAATGTAAAAGTTATTAAGTTTACAAAAGTAGATTTCATAAATATGACTAAAATCACTTTAGTTATACAAAAGAAATCAAAAAGTTTCAAAAGTTGGCATCCTAAAGCTTCGCGGGTCGCCCTAGTTACGTATGTGCAGGCGGTTCTTACGTGCGCAGCTAATTCCCTGAAAAACATAGTAAAAGTCAACAACGAGGTTGAGTGAATTCACAGGTTTTATATTTGCAATAGTTGAATCAAGTTCGTAAGCACAGTTGTTAAAACCAATACGTTCACAAATAGTTATTGCCATAATAGTTAAGTAAACGTTTTGTGGAATGTTATCCAAGTATAGTTCAGTTGGGATGTCACCCAATATACACTTTGCGTGGGATGTTACCCAAATACCATTTGCGTGGGATGTTACCCAAAATACAGGTTGCAATACGTTGCTGGTCGTTCTCCAGTGTTTCTAAATCAGTACCGGTCATTCTCTGGTCAAAAGACGCACGGGTCGTTCTCCCGTCCAAACTCGGCCAGTCGTTCTCTGGCTATAAATACTGCTAGTCATTCTCCTGTCCATTTGGCCAGTCGTTCTCCGGTCAAATAACGCACGGGTCATTCTCCCGTCCATTTGGCCAGTCGTTCTCTGGCACTAAAATACGTTGCTGGTCATTCTCCAGCGTTTACATAAAAGTACCGGTCGTTCTCCGGTTTACCAAAAAAGTTTAATAAGTTTATAGTATGAAAATGTTGTTTCATAAATACCAGTTTTGTGTAAGAGTTCAACAGTTCACAGTACTCTAATCGTTCGAGTAAAACAAGTATACAATCATGTAAATAAAAGCAGTTATGGCAATCAATAAAGCAGTTGACTATGTTTCTCACCCCAAGTTGAAAGCAGTAAAACAGTTAAAAGTGGGGTTGTGAACTCTCCTGTTGAGTTAAGTAATGTGCGAGTGCTAGCAAAGTGTAGTCCGGGTAAGTCACTAACGTCCTAAACGTATGAAATTTAATAAGTGTGTGGAGGTCTAAGTTTAACCATCCATGCTAGTGTTCGTACAACCAAGTTATGTCCAATTGTTTGCTCGATGTTTATGTTTGAAGTTTTGAAAATGTATACGACTCGTTGGTAATAATAATCTCCGAAAGTATTAACATATTGTTTCATTGTGTTTCATAAAGTATGAAATTGTGTACGGGGGTCCGGGGGTAGCGCCCCTGGTAGCGGGGTCCAAGGGGTGGCAACCCCTGGTGGGGTCCAACGGGCAGAGCCCCTGGTTGGGGTCGAGCTGTGGTGAAAAACGCATTTGAGATTCGAATTCGGGTAAAAATAATGTTGTAAGATACTTAGTGAAATCATGTGTTTTTAAGGGTCTGTTTTCTTCGACATTAGGTGCGACGTAAGGCTTGATGTCGCAGGTCATTACTGCGACATTGATCATGGCGTCGCTAAATGCGACATCCGCAATTTAATGCGACATTAGGTGTCATGTCGCTATATGCGACGTTGTTGGTTCTTGCAACATTGTGACTAATGTCGTGATTGGCCCAAGCCAAAAGTGACATCACGGACTGTTCGATGAAATTTTGCAAAAACGAGCTTTAGGTTCGATTTTGGACATTTTCAGTTGTTAAGAACACTAAAACATGATGATCTAAGCATACTAAACAAGAACTATCAAAGGAAATGATGAAATCTAAGAGTTTGCGAAAAATGTTGGAAACTTACGCGTGTCGGTTTTGAAATCCGAAAAAGTAGAAGTGTAGATCGCGTTCACGTGAAAGTTTTGTTCCAAAGAAGCTAGGTCATTAGATGCGCTTTTGTGGTAGTTTTGTGTGATTTTTGGTGATTTGGTGTGGGTTTTAGAGAGAAGATTGAGAGAGCATAAAAGTAGAGAGAGAGTGTGTGAAATGAAAATGAAAAGGAAAGTGGAGAGTGGGGGCTGGTTTATGTGGTCGAAAAATGGGGAGGGGACTTTGTTCCAATTTGTGGTATTTTACCCATGTTCGTTTACCCGATCGTTAAATGTTAAGAATAGTTTTAATTGGTAACTATTTAAATACGTATTCGAATATATTTTTAGTCGAGATATTTTATAAAACTAATCTAGTTATGTTTATAAAATCTTAAACTTTATTTTTGTTTCAGTTTTACATAATAAGTGCTATTCGTTGCGAAATATTATCGACATAATATTTAATAAACGTTAATGTAATTTAATAAATTTCGTTTTACTAAATAATTTTGTTCACCAACAGTCGTATATTTTTGTCGCATTTGTTTCAATTGTTTTGTACGTAATTACAACTAATTATGAAATATGAAATACTACGCGTATTAACTAGTTGGGCTTTGCTAGACTTACCTCTAAAATGTGTTGTGAATTCACTCAAAGTTAGGGAATTAGCCTAAAATGCAATTGTTTAGCGTTTGTAATCGCGTTTAAATTGCGGGGTGTTACACCTGAAAATGAAGATATCTTGTCAGATCTCTGGCTCGAACAAGCATAGGTCAGGTTGATGTACGTAAGGCACGTTCTAATTTGTGTCGTACAAGTTGTGCTACAAACATCTGCACTTCGTAGGTATGTAGCTAAGCAAGTAACCCTTCCAGATATGTTTGTGGCACTACCACTATGGGTTCTCCTAAATCTTCAATTCTTACAACCATGTTTTCATTAAAGGTGCCTGGTATTTTAGTAGGTTCTTCTTCGCTATCAGACACTAGGTCTGTCGCACCCCCAAATTCATAATTAGCGGAAGCATACTTTGGGTGCGACTCGTCGGGAAAACAATAGCACAAAGATATATAGTAAACGACTCTACATGCGTCGTTTTGATAAAATATATTAATATAAAAATGTTTACAACATTTGAAGCCAATACATAGCTCACGATCCTGAAGTGAGAGATTCCAATACATAAATACTTTTACTAAATATATTAAGGTAAGGAAATCTCTAATGTCTGCATGCTGGCTCGAGCTACAGTAATCCTGGGGGCAGTCCAACCTACTGCTGAGTACCTATGATACATGTTAAAATGGGTCAGCTAACGCTGGTGAGCTCACAGGTTTAAATATCAAATATCGTATGAACCG
Organism: Pseudognaphalium luteoalbum; assembly: GCA_963422505.1. Taxonomy (NCBI): domain Eukaryota; kingdom Viridiplantae; phylum Streptophyta; class Magnoliopsida; order Asterales; family Asteraceae; genus Pseudognaphalium; species Pseudognaphalium luteoalbum. The sequence continues at coordinate 76,494,277 of OY730195.1, forward strand.
CAAGATTTAAAGTACCGATTTGTAACCAAGCAAATAATAATGTATACCGCCATGAGCACATAGTCTGAGCCTTAAACGAGTTGTTAGGATCCACATTCAAGGACCTGATCGAGGGTGCCTCCCCACGAGTGCCTAATCCATACTCGAAAACCTCAAATGCTAATGCGTCCGTTTGACCAGTTAGTGCTTGCTAACCCGGACGAGGATTGTCAATCCTATATGATACCATACACTAACATTCGCGCTACCGAAGTATTACCAAACTATATTGTGGAGGATTTAAAATGATTAGTTGTGTAAACTCATGTAGTATATGAAAACTTTGTACTCGCGTTCACATATTAAAAACAAGCAATGAATCACACCCCTGAGTGAAAAACAATAAAATAGGGGCTATGAGACTCACCTGAGTCTGTTGTGTTTAAACCAATAAACGTAAGTTGCTTAGCCAAGCAAGGAGATATCTGCAGACCGTTAACCTGAGGGCGTCCATGATGCGCGATATTTAATAAATAAGTAGGTATCTCGCAAGATCACCTATACTAGTTGATCACACAAGTAGTAATGTCCAAATTACATTTGGTTTAATCGTTTGTTTGTTTGCTTTTCGAAAACGTGTACGACCCATTGGTGATGGTTTTGTAATAATAATCTCAACTATCATTATTATACTTTAATTGTTGTATACTTATAAAAGTATATGTATATCATGTACGAATATCATCGTATAAGGTTTTGTGGTAGTAAGTATTCAACACTTAGTTTGGAAAGTATTTTTGAGTCTTAGTTGACGAGGTTCCGGGGGCAGCGCCCCTGGTAGCGGGGTCCAAGGGGTGGCAACCCCTGGCGGGGTCCAAGGGGCAGAGACCCTGGCTGGGGGTCCAAGGGTCAGCTTGGAAAATTTTTATTTTTACTATATTGCTTTGGTTAAAATCGCATTTAAAATCTGAATTCAGGTATCGTTAAGTGATAAAATTCGGGTATCGTTAACCGAAAATGGACTTTGTTCAAAGATTGATTTTTATCCGCAAATCCGTGAGTTTTCAAGCCGAGCCAAAGAAGAACTTTTTGTAGTGGACTTTCATATGGACATTTCGGTGTAAGTTTCATGTGTTGAATCACTCTAGAACTCGAGATAAAAAGTGTTTTGTGAGTCGATTTTAAGGTGACTGGTATTTATAGTTT